>CM041637.1:22329428-22527659 GCA_023333625.1 Bothriochloa decipiens
CCCCCCCCCCCCCCCCCCCCCCCCCCCCCCCCCCCCCCCCCCCCCATCCTTATTAGCTTGGTCTTGGTGTCTTCTACAAATGCTATCTCATTGACGAATGGATCGGCAGGTTTTATATAAATTGTAGAACAAGTCTGAGCACGACGAGTTGAATAAATATTGACTGAATAGCAGTCCGGTTGCGATAATGCATATGTCTCAGTGGTCACTAGTGGCAGGTTATCTATCCTTTTACAGCGCCATTGAAATTCACATTCTACAAAGCTAGGCTGCCTAACTCAACTTTGTTTTGCACTCGTAGCCAGCCTGCACTGTCTCGCTCTGATCCTTGCAGTATCCTAATTAACCCCGTCCTTCAAGGCATGCATGCATGTCGTAGTACGTATGCGTGGAGGTCTCATTTGTCGTTGTATGTGTTTACTTTAATGACTTTTGTTACCGCTGACCAGCAGGTCGGTGCAGTTGAGCCACTGAACCTTGCAATCTGCCAGTTGCCTTGCTGACAGTACTCGTGTGGGAAAGATCGATCGCAACATCGAGAATCCACGTGCCCAATCAAATCCACCAAATAGTTTCATTTTCGTTTACTGTTTTAATGAACTGAAAGTTGTTTATTCTGGCAACTGTATACATAAGCCATTCACCACATTACAATGAGCAAAAGATAGAGATATTAGCAAAACAAGATGGCAGCAAATAGCAGACGACGAGATTCTTCCATGGAACTGAAGCCAGCGGAACATATCAAGCACATATCTAATATCTTGTTAATGAAGACCCACCTATGTATATCATGCGAATTGAAGGTCCACGTGACTGCCGTGCCCGTTCTATCAATGCTAATTATGGCGCCCTTGCTGAGAACCAGCATATATGCAGATCATCTGGCCTGCCTGAGTGGCCACAAAGATGTACTACGCTGCAGCTTCCCGCTCTCTGGCCGGGCCGGGCCACCATGCCACCACCCGCTGAGCCTTCTTCGGATGCTGGTCAATGGTCATGCATTGTGCAGGGGTGGCTTGCGAGCAAGAGCAACAGTGGACGAATTCCAATTTGCATAGCCTGGATTATTTGGGGCGATAGTTGTTGGGGATCGACCCCAGAGCCGCCGAGGGTTCTTACCTCCGACTAGGTTTCTAACCGTTATAACAAATGGCTTCCGTCTCCGTGTGCAGGGTACAGTGAAGCAGCGGAGTCCCGGAGGTGTGACCTCCGCTGCTAAAGCTTCACCGGTGACCATAGGGGGCGTCGAGGCGCGGATGCCCGGTGGGGATGCCTCGCCTTAGGCGGAGGTCCTCCAAAGCCGAGTGGAGGTGGTAACCTCCGACAAGGACCCTGATGCTGGCGGAGGTCAAAGCGGAGGCATCAGTGGCATACGAAGGAGGCCCACCGAGACGGCGAGTTGGGCCTAACAGAAGCGCTACGACGGCAGTGGAGCGGATGGAGGCCGCCAAAGCGACAGCTAATGGGCCGTGGCCCATGGGCTCCGGCAGAGATGGCGAGGACGTCATTACCCTCACAGGGTCCACATGTAATAGAGTTAAATATTAGGGTTCCAAAAATCCCTTTAGGGGTACGTTTGTACTTTTAGTTTTGGGTTATGTGGCCACTATAAAAGGCGGTGACCCCCTGTATAATAAGGGCAGTTGTCCTCTGGTAGTTGCAGTATCACCTACCCTAGGGCCCACCTTGTAATTTTCCCCAATTGTATTTATAGAGAGTTGACCTCGGTCCCACTGTTACACTGTATTCAAAACCTGCTAGAATCGTGTTCCAACAGTTGGCGCCTACTGTTTGTGTCTGGCCGGAGATAACACCTGTAGATGCCACCAAGAACAAGAACCTCCGCGAGGAAGCGTACCGCCCCTGAGGCGGAGGTACCAGAACCCTCCTCTCGAGGGAGGCCAAGAAGAAACGCTTGAAGCACCTACGCCTCCAGACGGGAAGACGAAGGTGGCAACGAGAATAACACTAACGAGCAAGGGGGGATCCCCCAGAACCACCTCAGCTAGTTCAGAACCAAGAAGATGAGCTAACCAGGCTAAGAGACGAAATGCAATGCATGGAGGCCGAAAGGAACAGACTAAGGGAAGAGCAAGCTGCCACTCAAAGAACAATACAATCATCACGTCAAGCGGACTTACAAGCGAAGATCCAAAGTATGCAACCTCTAGCAAGCAACCTCGCAAACACCACTCAGCCACCGAGATCCATCCCACATCCTATTACAGACGTACAGCTAGTACACAGCGTAATGCTACCACAATCAATATCATCAAGAATCTTTGATCCAAGATCACCTTTGTCCGAAGGCTTGCAAAGCGCACCATGGCCTCAGACTTACAAGCCCATGTCCTTGCCGAGATTCAACGGCAAGACAGATCTAAGGCAGTTTATAATGAGTTTCGAGGCAGCAGTAGCCTCCGTAGGGGGCAACGACCATGTAATGACAAAGTCATTCGTAATAGCAGCAGAGGGAGACGCCCTAGCATGGTACTCAATGCTGCAGCCAAGCATAGTATACTCTTGGGAGAACCTACGTGACCAGATACTGGCAAAATTTAAATGATATACAAGCGAGTCATTAACGTCATCGGACTTGTTCAGTAATAAACATCTTAAAGGCGAACCCCTCAGAGACTACTACCAGAGATTCTTACACCTCCGCACCAAGGCACACGACGTCCCAGACGGGGTAGCAATAGAGGAGGCAATCAAAGGCCTCCGAATTGGGCTGTTCGCTAGTCATATGGCAAGGAAAAAACCAACTACAATGACTCAACTACATGAAGAGTCGAGAAGTATTGCAGATCGGACAATGACCTTCGCAAGAGAATAGAAGAAGCAGATAATCAAAGCAAACAGTTATCAGGCAGCGGCCACAGAAAGGACAACAAACTTCCGCAAAGAAAAAATTATCAAAGCCAGTAGAAGCAAGTTTTCAACATTCAGAATAGCCAGCCTCAGCAACACAATGATAAGAAAGAAGAAGGCAACCCAAAACAGAGGAATCAGAATGGGTAGAATTACAGCAAAGGCAGTAGGCCTAAGAATTGGAACAAGAACCAGAAGCCAAAGAAACCTTACTGTCTCTTCCACGAAGAAGACAAAGGTCATATCACAAGAGAATGCCTGGAGGCCCTCGAAACCTTAGAAAGAATGAAAAACAAATAGTCGCAGCAACAACCTTCGCAACAAAACACCAGAGAGGTGAATCACATGTATGGACAACAGTGGCATCAGCAATACAACCTAAGCTTCCCGGGATACAGTAAGGCACCACTACCACAGCATAGTTTAGCACAGCAGTACAATCCAACATCGTTACCAGCCTGGAGACCAGTGCATTAGCAAACAGGGCAGTACCTGACATATCCTCAATTTTCCACGAAGGGAAAATACACAGAATGGCGAATAATATAATAGTTTAAATCTCAAACCATCATATTATCCAGCAATAGTTGATATAAAAATCCATACATCGAACATAAGAGTACAAGCAGAGGGGGTTACATCAAATAGTACATCATCACACTGGCAGAATCATCAGAGTAGCAGCATCCTGAATGGCTGCGATAGGCGAAAGCAACAACAAATTTCCAAAATAAGCCTGAGCGTAGGAACAAGATGTCTACTCCTCGTCGGTGAAGTCATAGTCGGGCTCACCTACTAAATAATTTTTAGTACGATTTGTACTGACCACTCGTCCCACCCTATGCTTTGCTTTTGCTATGTAGTATTCGGTGGATGCAAAGGATATAACCAAAGAGACCTATATATGGTTGTGGTTTCCTATGGAGGTAGTAACCATCATTATATAATAGTAATTCATTAAGTTTTAACCCATTCTCATCCATCATCATTCCCATCCCAACACCATACACATCTCACCCTCTCGCACTCGGTCGACAGGTCCAACTCCTTCTCGGAGCCTGTCTCAGCGGCTCACAGTCGGAGAGGGTGACACCAGGGGGTAGAAGAGAAGGACTCATCTCACTACTCCCAAAAAGCATAGATCCAGGGAAAGGCCAAACCGAAGCCGCGGACTATATATAGATTCAAAACTCTGCAGAGCGTGTACTCCCATAACCACAAGATCACCATCATCGGCGGTGTCCCGCCTAGGCTGATTCCAGCTGCTTTTTAACGGGTGCGATGCCACCTTACCACTCAGTACTGGGACATCCCGGAATACCACTGGCACACTGAGACTGTGAGACATAGTACCGGGCCCCCGAGGTCACTATGTTGTCTAAGGAGGGTGTGGGTCCCAATGCCCGTACCTCCCGACACTATCTGTTAACAACCTAGTAGTAGTGGCACCGTCCTAGCTAGTCAGACATCCGTCCCCCGCCCATTCAGGGGCAAACGGTGAGCACGTAGGTCCCAAGGTTTTGGTTCTCAAGAGATATCAGGTTCTAGGGGGATCAGACAACATTATCTTCTCATAGGGACTACAACAGCACCTCCTACCCAGGGCTTCACTCCACAAAGGCTCTCACCCCCGGGATCACCATATATCTCACAATGTACCCGCCACAGGCACCTCTCATGTGGATGCCCAGAACACACCCCTAGCAAGACTCGCCCAAGGCTCGTCGTAGAATCCTGTCCGATCGACTCAAACCCTCACCACACACCCAAGACACACGCAACACTCTCCTCGAGTAAAATGGCACCATGTGCCTTATCCATGTAACCATACTCCACCACGCATCACATAGCAGATATAAAGCGTAGTAGAAGTAAAGCATCAAGAGTAAATAAGCATGCGTCTAGCTCCTTCTCGTGATGAGCGTGGACATGGCTTTAATTTGGCTCGTGCGATTCCCAACTAGGCGAGCATCAGCAAGGGCACAGCAATGGCGGAAACCAACGGCGGCGATGATTTCTCCGGCAGGCTCCTTCTTGTCCTCCATCTTCTCCTCCATCCTACGTTCGGAGCAGCTGGGTGCTCCAATGTGCTACAGCTTTGCTAGCAGAGGCATGGTGGAGTGCACGCAACCGCGAAGGCCACAGCGGCGCAGCGGCGGCCGGAGTTCGGGTAGACCGAGCGGCGGGCAAAGCGCGCTCGCCCTCACTGGGGTCTATGCCAGCCCCAAGAGGTTGCCAAGAATGCATTCTAGACTGTGGCGAGCACAGCCATGGAGCTAATGAAGCCTAACTCACGCGGAGCGAAGAGAACGTGGCATTGCTCTGCCAGTGGCCATGGAGGTCGGTGCTCACCTCAGTGGCGGCGTCGATGGTGGAAACTCGGCATAGGCGAAGCAGAGCGGTAGTGTCGGTGTTGGGGAAGCAGAGAGGCACATCTTGGCGGCATCATTACAGTCGAGTAGGGCCACCGGGTCCTTCTCCGGCAAGCATGGGCGGTGGCGGCTGCAACTCTTCTGCTCCGGCTCATATGGTTCCTCCCCGCCTTCTTCCTCTCCTTCCCTCCCCTTCTTCTCCTTGGATAGAAAGTAGATGAGCGAGGCGAGAGTGGTGGCCACCAGAGTTGCGACGGGCGGTTGGGAACCCTAGCGGCTGCGGCGGTCTTCTTTTATAGCCATGGCGCGGTCATGGCATTGTCGGGGCATCGTGGACGGCAGATAAGGCAGGAGGGGGCAATTGGATGGCCGGGGCGCCCTTGGGCTAGGGTTTCGGGAGGTCATGGGCGCGCGCGGCGCCAGACACTCCTCGCCTTGGCATTTTTCGTGGTCTAAAGGTGCTCCTAGCCATGGCACCAGCATGGCCGGGCCCTTGACTCACGTGGGAGAGTGAGGGCAAGGTAGGAACAGGGAGCCGTTAGGGCTCATGGCGCACGGCGGAGCGCCTCGGTGCGTGCGGGGTGTGGGGGCGAGTGCGGACGCACACGACGACGTGAGCTATTTTGGGTGTGGGTGCACGGCTGCATCCAGCGGAGAGCAGAGCAAGGAAGGCGGAAATTATAAAGGGAAAAGGTGATGACACCTGGGCCCCACTCGTCAGCGGTGGTGGGGGCATGTCACGGGCGCGTGAGTGCGCGGCCTGGCTGTTGCTCTTGCTGGGTCGCTTGCTGGGCCGTGCGCAGGCGCAGGGCAGGCGAGGCTGGCGACCGCGTTGGGCCAACTCGGCTAGGCCACGGGGTGTAGCTAGCCGAGGCGCGGGCAAGGCGGCGGTTGGGCAGTCCGGCCGGCTGGGCTAGCTTGCCCCTTTTCCATTTCTTCTTTTCTCCTTTCTCTTTTCTATTTCCATCACTAACCACTAAACCAAACAAGCCATGATCCTATGTTGTAAGTGTTAGTGACCATGGTGCATTCACCATGGTGGGTCCCCTAGGGTCTCAAAGGGCATGTGGGGTCCATGTCTAAGGTTAGTCACACTTGTTAGTATACATATGACATAAAGGTGTTATTGATTTTTATTAAGCATTACATAAAATCAATAATAAGCAAATCAAACTCTGGCAATTAAAATGCAATGCTTCATCTATCATTAGGTGCTTCTTGAGCAACAACTAGTGGGTTTCCTACATGACATTCACCAACCATAGGTTATTTTAGAAAAAATTTTGTTGGTTGAGATTTTTGGTGTTTGGAATTTTTAGGGTTGTTACAGTACCCAAGCCACACAGCTGGCAGAGCAGAAAGTAGTCTGACTTACTTCAACCCGAGACCACCACATATCATGTTCACCGAAACACCACAAGTGTAGATACCTCCGATGGGTTAGCAAAGGCAGTATGAGGAGCAGGTGCCTCCGCTTTCTACAATGTCCCATCTGTGTACAATGTCCATATGGGGATATCATTGTTCGCTTTGTACACAGATGGGGCATGGGGCCTCCGAGGAGCAGGTGCCTCCGCAGTGTTGATATCCCCATTAGGAGCAAAAACAAAATATGCAGTCAGGCTATGTTTCAAAACCACGAACAATGTAGCGGAATATGAAGGTGTGATCCTCGGGCTCAACAAAGCCAAAGCATTGGGTGCGAAGCACATAATCGTCAAAATGGTTCACAAGTAGTCACAGGACAAGTAGAAAAAGAGTACTTTGCAAGAAACCAAGAGCTGGCCAGATATCTAGAGGTGATCAGAGGCCTACAAAAGAGGTTCAAAGGATTCACACTAAAACATATCCCAAGGGGGGATAACACAGAAGCAGATGAGTTAGCAAAGGCAGCGGCCAATCAGGCGGAGGTACCTGAGGGTACATTATATCAAGAATTAGCCCAGCCAGCAACCGCGAAGGTAAGTAAAGCCTTCATGGAGGTACTACTAATATGCACAGAGGACTGGAGAAAAGCAATAATTGATCGGATCAACGGAGTCCATGTCACATCAAATGAGACCAGTGCCGCAAAGTTAGCTGCACGAGCAAGAAACTATACAATAATAGATGGGACACTATACAAAAAGGGATAGTCCAGCCTCTTCTCAAATGCATTATAGAAACCAAAGGTAGAGATCTTCTACAAAATATACATTCAGGGACATGTGGGTCACATATGGACCAAGAGCGTTGTCAGCCAAAGCAACCAGACAAGGATTCTACTGGCCTACTCACATAAAGGATGCACTGCATATAGTCAGAACAAGTAAGGCATGCCAAATCATTGCACCTCAGCAATCTGCCCCAGGGGACAATTCAACTCATACCTCCGGTCTGGCCATTGCAAAGATGGCGAATGGATCTTGTTGGCTTCCTACCACCAGCACAAGGCGGAAGCAAGTACGTAGTGGTAGTAGTTGAATACTTCACAAGATGGATAGAGACAAAGCCACTGGCAACGATTACCTCCGAAATAGTGAAAAAGTTTTTCTGGCAGAACATAATTTGCAGATTTTGGGTACCCAGGACACTCACAGTTGACAACGAAAAGCAGTTTGATTCTGAAAAATTCAAAGATTCTGCAAAATCATTGGAACTCAGCTAGCCTTTACCTCCGTCTACCACCCAGAAAGCAATGGAGCAGTAGAAAAATCAAACAGGATCATATTCTCAGCAATCTCAAAGACACTATTAGATCACAAAAAGGGGAAATGGGTCGATGAGCTGCCCAAAGTAATTTGGTATCACAACATAAATGTATCAAGGGCAACCGGGTTCACCCCATTCAAGTTACCCTATGGAGAAGAAGCAATGATGCCAAAGGAAATTAAATACCAAAGTCTGCATGTGATTGAGGAAACAATCACAAAAGATGAAGAATACAACAAGGAAATGACTGAGGCATACAGACTCAAAGCCATGGACAACATCGAGAAGTACCAAGGGAAAACCAAGGAATGAAGAGATACAAAGGTTATCACAAAGAGCATCACAGATGGAGATTGGGTAATAAGGTGGAGGCCAAATGCGCAGAACCTGGAAAGTTGCAGCCAAAATGGGAAGGACCATTCATAGCCAAGCTAGCAGGAAAGAAAGGGTCATTCTATCTCCAAGACCAAGAAGGAAGGACGACAACTCACTCCTGGAACATCGACAACCTAAGGAAATACTATAAATAGCATGTAAGGGCAATCGTGGAAATATAAGCGGAAGTCCATAGTTTTTTAAATTTTTGCAATTTAAATTTCTGAAAAAAGCCGGCTTGCACTCTTTTCCTCACACAGGGGCTCCAAATCAGAGGTGAGGTTTTCAATGAGGCAAGACCGTTTGTAATCAACCTCTGAATCTATAAAGAGGAACCCCACAAAAGAATATCAAAACAGTCGAAAGCAGCTAGCAACGCGGCTGCAATATTTGACAACACTTCATGAAACACGAGGTCACTTCAAGCCTATGGTCGAAACCACATGGATTAGGCTTGAAGTGACCTCCAAAACAAGCCAAAAGCCCTTGAAAAAGACCTGTCATGTCAGCCATCAAGGCAGGCACTTGCAACCGACAGTTGCAAATAAATCGAAACAAGACCTGCAATCCAACGCAGGCTCCGATAGCTCAAAAATGAGCAAAAAACTGCACCTCTGTAGCAGACGACTAAAGCAGAGATAACAAAACCTGAGAAAACAATTTATGTAATAAATAAGCCTTCGCAGAAACTCAGCGCAAAAGCGGAGGCAAACAAAGCAAAACATTTGATTCAAGAAACAATCATGGCTATAGTAAAAGCAACGACCTCCGCACACTCCACAATGTTAAGCGGAGACAAAAACTGTCATCATCATAAAATAATAAATCTTTATTCATCAATATTGGTAATTACAGCATACATGTTGCAACAAGATTGTGCAGGATAAGCATGCAGCGCATACAAATTACATTAGGGGACCACTCTAGCCCGATAATTTGCAACCTCAAGGTAATCAACCTCTGCAAGAATCACCTATAACCTAGGCTGCAAAAGAGCAAAGAGCGCGCCAAGCAGAGCTCTTCACGGTGATAAATGATTTTGTCCCTCGAGAAAAGCAGGTGCTGGTGCAGCATAATTCAGTGTATTCACAAGACATACTCCACCACCATCTAGCTGCACACCACATTGCACTTCCAAGAGCCACGCAGAAAGAATCAAGTGCAACAGTTGCTGAATACAAGAGAGAGCTGGTAGACCTCTAAGCCACAACAACACTCGATACACCCTGACACCTTCTGATTATATAACGCCATGCACCTTCCATCAGCAAGCGACAACTGCATAGCACATCCGCTTTGCAATCACAGGGAACGACTCCACAGCAGGCTGCCACCCCCAAGAGTACAAAATGAAACCAGGTGGTGTATTGTTGATAAACAGAGACATCTAATACCCCAGCAACTGGCAACAGATTGGCTAATGTAGCTCCGTCATTACGAGTCCTTACACAGTACCCTCAGACTTGTCCTTCTTCATTAGCCATCAGCACAATGCTAGTCACGAGACTATCCCAACATTAGGAGAAGCCAAAGGATCTTTTATAGTGAGTCGCCCAGCAACATTAAAGCGACGACAGCCACCTAGAATTAAACAGGTCATTTACGATATTAGTACACCTATACAACCACCAAAGTACAGGATCAAAAGGAATTAATGACAAATACTTAATATCTAATAATTAGCACTATACACAACAATATAAAAGAAGGCATGTTTCCTCACCCCCTCTCATTTAGCAAACACACTACCCAAACCACAAAGCAACATGCAGACAAGGCTTTACGGTGACCAATGGAAGCCAACGTAACCTTGTACCTGGTATAATACCCCAAGGCACCGTGTAAGAATTCGTAAAGAAGCTAGCTTAGAAAGGAAACCAGAGGTAATCAGGATCTCTGGCACCACTTCCTCGTAGCCCATATGCAGAGCAAGACAATCAGGATCATCAACAAGACGGAGGCAGGGGGATACCGCATAAGAACTCGTAACGTCCCCCTATCCCCGCCAAAATCAACCATGATACATTGCCGCGGTCCAAGCGTCATATGCAGCAAAGGCACGGAAGCCAAGCCAGAGGCTACAAGTCCAAATGCAGCAAGGTGAATGTCACCAGCAGCAGCACTGACCTCCGTAGTCACAAAAGAAAAATAACAGTTGTATGCTAACCATGTAATAGCAGCACCAAGTCTTCGGCCAAAGCAGCACCCAAAACCTAGGCCTTCGACAAAAACATAATATCCTAAGCTAAAAAGCAGAGGTCAAACTAAGGAAACACATAAACAACAAACAAATCACACGGCGCACCTCCGCGAAGGTCAAAATTTTACAAAGGCTCAGTCGGCCCACGCCATGCAAGAGATCTAGTAAAACTAGAGCGCTCGTCGTTCAAATCATGAACAACAAAATTGAATATGTCATTCATAGAACATGAAAGAAATGTTGTCTTCTAATAATCCCATAGTTTGCCAATAACATAAATACCACCACGCATCAAAGTAACATGATCAACCTCCTGCATATGCCCCAAACTGTAGACCTGTGTAGGATGATACAACCATTAATAATTTACATTGCCAAAAGTACCCAAATATATTTTTACACATGCCCACTAGCATGAGTCAGCAAAAGATTGATCTACTCTAAGCTAGAAATCTTAGTCCTTAACCTCCTCTTCAGTAGTCATGTTCTGGGCCTCAGGCTGCGACTGCGGTTGAACCTTCGACATCCCAGCATTAGCATTAGCAGCTTTTGGTTGTGACACAGAGGTACCACCACCCATGGAGTCCTTGCACTGAGCAAAGATGAGACTAGAAGTCGTATGAGTTTGAGCTCTGCGATGACCATACTTCAGCTCCTATAACAAAAATGACAAAAGTCAAACTCCCAACCCCGTCACAAACTTTGCAATGACAAGAAAAAAGAAAGCAGGTAGTACCACTTCATGAGTTGTCTCTGCCATAGCCACAGTCTCGGAACGCCCGAACTTGGCCTAGAAATTAATCATAAAGTTCCTCATGGTTGTCTTGACAAACCGGTCTGTCCTACCAAGCTCATCGGGAGAAGATAGCTCCTTGAATTCGTAGTTGCCCAAACCCTTGATGCCATCAGAGAAAATATTTGCACAGGTAGGTGGCTGAAGTCTTAGCGTTAAAGTCTGAGACCCCGGTCAGGAATTCGGGCAACTTGCTGAGATTGGACTTGATCCAAGAAAAAACCCCAGATGTTGAACTCTCAGGGGCCAGCGGAGGTACAGTGCCACCAAAAGCACGAAAAGCGGAGACATAAGCCTCTGCCACTTCTAGCCCAACTGCCCTCATGGAGCTCAACTCTTTTCCAAGGTTCTCGGCCTTCAACTTGAAGGCCTTCGCCAACTCCCATTCCACATCTATCTCCTCATGAAGGTGCTCCAAAACCCCAACAACCTTATTTGCCCGTTCATTGGCAAGAGCCTCCGATTTCTGGGTAGTGTCAACAGATTCTGTCAAACTGGTAGCTTGAATCTCAAGATCTGCCAGTTGCTTCTCCAGCTTGAAGGTTTTCTTCGCCAGCCTTTCCTTCTTAAGATTCTGGGATTCCACCTTCGCCTTCAGAGACAGTATAGCGTCATTCCTCCTCGAACTCATTTGCACTGGAAGACTCAACAGCTATCGACATAGCATGGCTCTGCACAGCAAAAACATCATGATATCAAACAGAGTGACCCCAAATAAGACTATCAAGGCATAAAGTCTAAACTTACAAGCATGTGATGATCAACTTGAGCACGAAGCAAAACATCATAAGGTAGCTTCTCGAGACGATGATTTAGGTCCTCAAAAAGAACAAGAAAACAAACATAAGCCAAAACAGCAATCAAAAGCAAAAGAAAAGAAAACAACATACAAAACAAAGACGCACCTCCCATCACATCTGTTAGATGGCCAAGACTGTTAGCCCAACCAAGAAGGACCTGAGTATCTGGGTCCACACCAACACCAGGCAGAACAGACCCAGATGCAGCAGCATCCAGCAGAGGCTGAGAAGTCAAAGGAACCGTAGAGGTAGCGACACCTCCGGAAGTAGGGCCTCTAGAAGCCAAAGGCATCGGCTGTGGAGCTTTTGCTGCAAAACGAGCTACCAAGAACAAAATACATCTGAATTTTAGATAAATAACATCAGCCTAAAAACCAGCAATGGTTACCCCCATGCTCACCAAGCAAAGCTACCTCCGCTTGAGTAGCTTTTCCGGCAGCGGCCTTCGACACCAGAAGATCAAGATAAGTCATGCTCTGAGAAAAAGGTTTACCTGGGCTTAAAACATGGCCATCAGAGTCCTCCTCCACAATCCCCTCTCACTCTGGGGCCTCAGGAGGCGTCGAGACATCGTCATCACCAGCCTCCTCTACCTTAGCGTCTTCAGAGCTAGAGACCTCAAGGTATGCATTAGGCATCGTCTTTGCAATAGCCCTGGATGGCTTGGGATCATCATCAAAATGAAAGGTAGAAGATGAAGGCACATCAGTGGTATGCGAAGGTGAGGGGTGAGGCAGATCAGCCACTGGACGAGAACAAGGAGGCGGATTAGTCACTGGAGAAGAATGGGGACGCGGATTAGCAACCGGAGATGGAGAACGCTCTGCTCGGTCTTGCGTATCATCAGCAATGAATACAACAACATCCAACCCCGCAACAACTTCGTCATAAAGCCCCTCGAAAGCATCCTCTACCTCCGCGCTTTCAGCGGAGGTCCCCCGCTGTGTCTTGACGGCTGCGTGCGTGACAGCACCACCTTTTCTTTTCTTGCCCTCCGCCTTCGACGTAGCAGCAGTAGCGGAGAGAACTAAATCCTTCTTCTCAGTTTTCCTCATGATCTTCTTGGGCACCTCGCACTCCATGTAGTGTACGCCAAGCTCCTCGAACACCCGATTAAGACGAGGCATGATGCCAGCCTCCAATCTCTGGGTGAGGTATTCATGCTCAGAGACCTCACCTAATAGCTCAACAGCCTTCCTCTCCACCCCACGAACAAAGTCAGTAGCACTTTGGACCTCAAGCAGATGAAGACCAAAGTACGGGCAAAGGATTCCACCAGCAACACCAAACACAGGCAAGTCCAATTTCTGCAAATCAAACTTCTTCCTATCCTTTCCCCCAGCCAAGGGACAAAAATAGGAGGCTATGATCTCCTCCATAAAGTCCCTACTACCAGAATATCGGCAGGCACTAGCAAAGGCCTTCGCACAAGACTGCCTCTTCTCGGAGATAGTTGATTGTGGCCTAACACTGGTATGGGGATCCATCCGCATCATCATGGAGGCCAAGGTGTACTGAGTAACTCTCCTACCATCCTCCTTAGTCTAAGTAATGCCCCCGGTCCGCACAAAAAACCAATAATCCATCCAATCAACAGGCTCCTATTTTCCCTTCTGGCACCAAGAGATCGCAAGCTTCTCCTTGTTCTTGCCCAGTTCCTCTTAGCCATAAAAGTGCAGGACGCAAACTGAGCCTGCTTATCTCTGATGACCTTGGGCTGCTTCTGCAACTCATAGTACTCTACAAATGTGTTCATGCTGAACTCCCCACCATATGACTCAACAGCCCAAACAAACTTTATCAAATTCAGAAAAGCATGAGGAGTCAGGTGATGCATCTGAACATTCAACGACTCTAGCGCACCACGCAGAAAAGCTGTCACACCCTGGTTTCCAAAGAAGACCAGAGGTCGTCATATGTGTGCCCAGGAAGTCCACACATACAACAGAAAATGGTAAGATCAGGAAAACAATGTATTATATAGCGAAAACATATATATTTAACACTTACACAATCAGAGTAAGGCGGAACGCTGGCTAAGACTTCTCTTCAGTCTTCATTCTTCTCAGGGACTGTTGACTGGGGGCTCCGTATGCCAAACACTTCCAATACCCAACTTCTTTATCCTTCCTTTGAGAAACACTTTACTACAAACTATAACAAGAGTGAGTTCCATGTCGGAACTCAGCAAGTACAGACAGAAAGTAATGACATGCAAGGCTAGTACAAGGTAAAGCTAAAAGGTAACATTAAGATTTAACTTCTTGTAACCTATTCTCTAATCAACTTGGTTGAAAAACCCAACCCTTTATTAAGGTTCAAGTAACAATTAATGTGTCATTTAGCATCATAGATAGAAACGTATATCATTAACAACATTAAATATGAGATAGCCATCTCAAGGGAACATAGGGTAGCCACCCCAATAAAACCTGAGGTAGCAACCTCACAGCATCACCATGATTTCACAGCTTAAACCATTTGGCTAATCATGCGAGGATCTGGGTCGCTCGTGACCGTGAGCACGGACGATATACCAATTTTAACTCTGCGCAGAGGTGTACACTTTCACTCCAGATTGTGATTACTCTTTATACCCGAGGCAGCCAACCTCTTAGCCCATTGCCATGATAGACCGATAGAGTATTTTATCTTAGATTGTGATTAATCTAGAGCTAAGAAAGTATTTTATGCCCATTAAATTATGCTGCCTTGTCATTTTTGTGCAGGATAAAGTACTTACTGTTTTGACCTGAAAATTTTATGGTAGTCTACATTAGGCATGCTTAAGCTTTTATAATTTTTATAGAATTTTCTGAGTAATCTAAAGTCATGTTGCAGTTCTGCCCTGATTTCTTTTAATAATTAATAATGCTTTAAGTTATTATTTCATGTGTATAATAATGCTTTTTCTGAGGTTTGTGATAGGTGAAATCTGTTATTGGTTTTGGTTCAGTAGAGGGTAGTGTGCAAAAAAATAGTCGTTTATAATTCCTTTTAATGTGTAAGTAAATTGTAATGTGAGGCTTGTATAAGATTTGATTATAGAAGAGAATGCAGATGACATGTGCTTATCATGCATGTTTTAAAATCATGTCAATTATCTTCGACTGAGCATTCATTCACATCAGCATGTACCCTTGTATTTACTATGTATTTGTGGTATTCATACGCACCATGCATCATACAGGATCGTCAGAGCTCAAAACGGTAGTTCCCGGAGTACAAGAAGAGGAAGGCCAGCAGGAAGCCTTGGTGTAGGGGATAGCAGCAGAAGAGGATCCCGAGGTTGATCTTCCCGAGTGTCCCGACCATCAGCCAAGCTCTTTCCTGAAAGGTAAGCCCCTGAGCATTCTCCATGTGGTTTGCAAAAATATCTAACTTGAGTCCTTTACTTGTTTGATGCATTAAGTTATAGGCGTTGTTTTATATCGTTGCTGCATTACTTATATTCCTTGCCCACTGTATATCCTTCAACCCTGTTAGGTTCAGGTGCGATTATCTACTTAGCCTTGCTTTAACTAGATCGGTAGAAGTCGGGTGATTTCCTGTCATCCGCGAGTTATAGGTGGTGACTCAGAATGGTTGAATACATTGTTATCTTGAATAACCATGTGGAGATAATAAATCGAGACCGGGCGGGATTGGTGTTGGGACTAAACTGGAGGTTCGGTGAGGTTATCCCGTCTGTGTCGAACTAGGACCCCGTCCATTGTACGTCCTCAAGTCATACTGAACACATGCCTCACATTTAGCTGGAAGGATAAGTCGTTCCGACCGCGAAGCCTGGGTTTGGTTTGGGCCGGGAGTCGACCTGCTGTACGCATCGTATTGGAGAAGATGGGGGACCACAGGTTACGCGGAGAGTAAGTCCGAGGTCAGGGTCGCCCTGAATAAGGTAGCCGGGCGGTTCTCGGATACGATGGTACCTGTTGATCCCGCGATTTTCCCGAGTCGAACTTTCGGTGATTTGTAGCTCACTTTAACGGATGAGTGTGGTTTGTGTGAGGAATACCCCACCAGCTGGTTAGTAATCGATTATAATCGCCATCATTCCTGGACAGTGAACACTTGACTTGAGCAGCGGCATTGTAGTAATAACTTGAATAAAGAGATGAGATGGTTGAGCCGTGATGTTGAAAGGCACTCAATCGGAATTGGTTACTATTCTTGTTGAATAATTATTACCATGCTTGTTTAGTGCAGGTGCTAATTTAGTATGATAAGGTTAATCAAATTAAAATACAATGCTAGAAGGTTATGATCAATTCTTTCTTTAATGCAAGCTTTTTCGTAACTTATGAGTCAGCTATCCTACTTATATAGCCTTGCATATCCCTTGAAGTCAATTTATTTTTAGTTTATGACGGGTAAGTCTAGTTGAGTACATTCTCGTACTCAGGGTTTTATTTCCCATGTTGCTGCAGATGGTGAGATGTACTATGGCTATTGCCAGCACTGCTTCTACCCCGCGTTGGGTGATGACTAGACCTTGGGCATGGTCACTCTGCTCTACCTTATGCTTTTGCTGGATATTGACGGAGGACCTGGCACTGTATTTGAACTAAGTGTGTGTGTGGATTTGAACTAAATCGCTTTCGCTTTATTTTGAATTTGAACTTGGGTTGTAATAACTTATTTTGAACTCCGATGTTTTAAACTATGTGCGAACTATGTATGTGGTGAATGGTGACGGCTAAACTTATTACGATCTTGGCTATGGGGAAAGTTGGAAATCCTTCAAGATTTCAGTAATGACTACCGGGTTTATTAGGTCTCAATCATGTACTTTGCTATCTTAATGGCGAATCACGTGCTTGTGCTCTAATAAATTGGTCGGTTCTGTCACAAGATTGATGCTATGGTTCTTTGAATTCCTTGATTCAAGATGTATGAGACATGCGGTGGATGAATTATGAATTAGCAAAGAGAATAAGGATTGATTACTTCAGGCCTTCATGTTCTCCTTACTTCCAGTCCTATGAGATGTTAGGATAAGAAGTAAGGGTTAGCAAAAGATGATTACAAGATATAGTTTGATCCTTAGATCTTGTAGTCTTGTGACTCAGGGCATAAGAGGTTGATGAGATGTAGAACAGAATCAAGTATTGTGAAATGATGAAAAGAAAAGCCAATACAGGCATTTATATCTTTATGTCCCATGGCCAGAGGTGCTCAAGATTGATTGAAGTTGGTAGCGAATGCTACCCCACTTAATAGAATTCTTGCTTGAGTCAGAGAGGAATGATGAGAACACCAGCTTGTCAGAACCTCTTTAGAAGATCTCTTCCGAGATTTGGTCTTTAAGTCACTCAATAGAAAAGTTAAGGTGTTATAAATCTACCCCACTTAACATGAATCTCATCCCGAGATTCGAGGAGACTTGGGGTAGAGACAAAACAGATGATCAAGGTTGATTTGGGTTTGGGTTCTACTATCACATTTGTTTGAGCCTAAAAGTGGAATAGTGATAGGAGAACTTCCCGATTTCAAAATCAAGGGACCCTGTTTAGGTCTTTCCTAAAAGAGTGCCCTCAAAGCTAAACAAACCAAGAGGAATGTGTCTGAGATGTCATAGATGTAAAAATCTATATGATACTCAAGACCATTTATGAACAAAGGAATAGTCCTTATGATCCCATAGCTTTCAAGAGTAACTCCCGTGGGAATTCTTAGAAGCTTATGTGATGGGATAATAGACTCGTTGGGGAAGTTTATCAGCTAGAGCTTTTAAAAGATATTCCTCCCAACAGTAGGGCTATAGTGAGCCTCTATAGCGGTTTCTTGAATAGTGCAAAGCAGAATATCTAAGGGGCAATGATTCAGGCTACCTCGATGGATAGATTCGTTTCTGCCAACCACTAACGACTCATGATGGCCGACAGTCCTTTGATGTGTTCCATAAGGAAAGACTCATGGTGTGGACCGTCATCATCCTTAGATGATATCGATTATGTTAAGAGATGTAGGTCTATGGAGTAACACCAGAGTGTTCTAGAAGACAAGGTCTAGTTCTTTAAACTAATATAGTAAGATGACCAAAGAAAAGGTCCATGATGAGATAACACATGGGAGTAGCTTATATAATGGATCATGATTAACAATTCACATTACCAGCGCTTACCGATCACAACCATGTGTGTGCACCCACTGGAGGCTCTCGGTTTAACATGGCACCGTCAGTTATTAATCAAGACATCATTATCAAACCTACTACATATCTGATATCTCACACAACATAAGTATGGATCTTGCATGGACAAGCATCACATGCAAGATGGAAAGATACTCACAAGGTTTGAAGAAAGGAATGGTTTTCAATCTTCAAACTTCCTTCCATCCATGACGTGGGGAGTGGCAAGGATCACTAGTCCATCTAACAAAGATCCTGGGACCTATGGGTTATAGGACCACCACGCATCTGATGCGCCACTTTGCTGATAACATCCAAGGAAACTATTACTTGAGGTTTATTGATGATGCGTCCTCCAAGTGTTGATGCTCCATTGAGTTGCATTAAAGAGGGAAGCATGAAAACCAATGACAAGAATCTATGATGTAGGACGATAAGAATCAGGATTGATCAGAATGATAGGCAGGATAGAAGACACTACCCCACTTAACAAAGATTGAACTACACCCTCTATGCCTTCCTTAAGAGAACACATAAGACACACAAGCATCACAACAAAGCATTACAAGCACTCATCACAACATCGATGCTACACGTGCTTCTTCCACAATGACGGTCATCCTAAAGGGCAGATTATAGATGATAAAGGGCCATCGTAATATTTTGAATAAGATAAGGTCAAAAAACTTTTAGTAAACCAACAAAATTAAAAGTTCAAGGGGGGTAAGAACTTAATAGCTCAAAGGAAGCTATTCAAGGAGGGGATACAAGCCAAGGGTGAAGAAAGTAGTCAGATTCAAGTACCAAGGGATGGTAAAATAGTTTTATAGCAAAATAAGCTTTAGAAATCAACCAGTGCTATCATGGCATACGCCCTACAGTTAAAATTGCTCTGATACCATTTTGTCACACCCTAATTTCCAAAGAAGACCAGAGGTCATTATATGTGTGCCCAGGAAGTCCACACATACAACAGAAAATGGTAATATCAGGAAAACAATGTATTATATAGTGAAAACATATATATTTAACACTTACACAATCAGAGTAACGCGGAACGCTGGCTAAGACTTCTCTTCAGTCTTCATTCTTCTCAGGGACTGTTGACTGGGGCTCCGTATGCCAAACACTTCCAATACCCAACGTCTTTATCCTTCCTTTGAGAAACACTTTACAACAAACTATAGCAAGAGTGAGTTTCATGTCGAAACTCAGCAAGTACAGATGGAAAGTAATGACATGCAAGGCTAGTACAAGGTAAAGCTGAAAGGTAGACTGCGGTAGCATTTTAATGTAACATTAAGATTTAACTTATTGCAACCTATTCTCTAATCAACTTGGTTGAAAAACCCAACCCTTTATTAAGGTTCGAGTAACAATTAATGTGTCATTTAGCATCATAGATATAAATGTATATCATTAACAACATTAAATATGAGATAGCCATCTTAAGGGAACACAGGGTAGCCACCCCGATAAAACCCGAGGTAGCAACCTCACAGCATCACCACGATTTCACAGCTTAAACCATTTGGCTAATCATGCGAGGATCTGGGCCGCTCGTGACCGTGAGCACGGATGATATACCGATTTTAACTCTGCGCAGAGGTGTACACTTTCACTCCAGATTGTGATTACTCTTTATGCCCGAGGCAGCCAACCTCTTAGCCCATTGCCATGATAGACCGATAGAGGTCACAACGAGGCTTTTCACAGGGTCATAGGCAGTAACAACTTGCCAGCCTTGAGTCCAAGCGTATGGGCGACTTCCCCGTGAGGCCGCCCCCATCACGGATCTCTAGCCCCTCCCATACTAAATACTTGTAAACAAGCCCCAGCGACCAAAGCTATAGCCACCCATCGGTAAGCTGTTCATCCTGCCCATGATGGTCCTGCCAATCGACCAAGCTAGAGCCCATTAGGCTGGAGATGTACGGAAGTCCCAGGTTGCCGCTCCATGAAAGAACCACAAGGGGGAGGAGATACGGATGCCCCCGTCGCTATGAGCCCACTAACATCCGTTCCCCCTTCTTTCACCGCCAACCAATGATGCGGACATGCATCGGCTTCTCCAATGACCAAAGCCAAGAGCTCACGGCTCCAATATATTTTAAGAAGAAAGTTTTATCTTTATTAAACGGTGAAAGGTGAGATAGAGCACTAGCAACCTAAAACCTAACAACTAATACCCCCATAGGATATCTTTGGGTAAAGTGGCTAGTAAGTCCTATGGTTTGCCAATTTAAGACACATGCAGTGAATTTAGTTAAACATGAATAGGTGCAATATGTTCAAAAGAATGCCTGCACTTGCCTTAAATCCAAAGTCTAGCTGCTCTTCTGGCCGCCAGCTTTAGCTGCACTTGTCGGTCCTGTGCTTAGTCTTCAGCGTTAACAAATCCCTCTTTGTCTAGTCGCAGCAACCAAACAACACAAACAAACACACAAAAAGACAAGACTAAGAACAATACACCAATCAAAAGGGGAACTAAAAATAGAACGGTCTAAATGGCCAAACTCGGTGCTACGATCGTAAGAGCGTAAGAACGACAAACGATGGATCTATCGTTAAAGAAAACACGGCTATCGAGGTACTTGCAACAAGCACAGATACAAACTTTAAGATTGATACATTTACTAAAGCAAGATGCAAAACATATAAGAAAGACATAAAGTCAAATCAGTTGGATGATGTTGAAATGCAAAGCAGGGTTAAACATTAATAATACTCTATTTATAAGCAATTATATTGTCTGAGCCAATTAAACATTCATAATTTATAAAGCTTAGAACATGCGAGAGCATTAAAGAAAACATCATATGCTTAAAGATTAATTTAAGCAGGACATAAATGACAAGACATGTTGATATTAAACATAGAGCATTTATGATTCAAGGTTGAACTAAGCATGCCATTAACGAAAAGACATTATTGCTGATATGAAACATATTAGCATTAAAGACCGATGTGAAAGTAAACTAAGTCAAACACTAACATGATCCAACTTATAAGCATGTGAGAGCTACTATAAGAAACATAACAAGTTTCAATGTAAAACTACACAAGGCATAATTAATAAAGAAGCATGTAAATTGGTACTAGTCATATTGACAGGCATGTACGAACACTCAAGGTATAAACCTAAAATTACTTTTACACAAGAGAGCATAAATTAATTAAACAAGATTACTTACATAGACACAAGATGCGACAAACATTATTGCAAGCAACATACATCGACACGTTCGCAAAGCAACGAGAACGGAAAATGTAACCCTAGGTTACTTTTAATTAGAAGACTATTAAATAGTTATCAATCAAATGCATTTAAATAAATAAATTCATAAATTAGAGACATGATAAATTTTACTACTCCTGCGTACATCGCGACAACACGAAACTAACGCAACTAGAATCACTCAAATCAGAGTTAAAACGGTGAAACAGCGGGGATTAAACGATCGATTGCATAACTGTAAATAACTGTTGGGTGGCAAAATTGTAAATAGATCATCTTCTACCTTGGACTGTTGGAGATGGCAGCCATGGGGCTGCTGTGCCAGCATTGGAGCCGAGGGGGGCCTGGTCGGGGGCTTGCTGGCCGGCCACGACTCGCGGTGCCCGGCTACGGCGCGCGGCGGCCGGCCGGGTGAGGCCAGCGGCGGCCGGGGCGGCACCGCAGGACGGGACAGGGCCAGCCGGCGGCGGCCACGCACGGTCGGCAGAGGCCGCGCAGGGCCGGCGGTCGGGGCTGGCTAGCGGGCAGCGGCCCCCGGCCGGCACAGCGCGCACGCCGCCTGGCCGCGGCGGGCCGGGACGGGCCGACCTGTGCACAGCCCGGCTGTCGGTGGCCTGCTGTGGCCGACGGCGGCCGGCTGCCGTGTGCGGAGAGCAGCGGGCGTGGGCCGCACGAGGCCGACGGTGGCCCTCAGGGCGGCGCGCGAGGCCGTTGTGGACGGGAACGAACAAGAAGGACCTCTAATGGAAGACCTCACTAGAAAAGAGAAGGATGAGTTAGGGAAACCATCATATGGGCATGGAATCGTAAAACAAAAGGCGTGCCGGTATAGAGAAGATCGAAACGAACCTTTTGGTGGTGACGGTTCTCGCGGAGGACGGAGGATATGGCCGAAAAAGCTCGCCGAACGTTCGCCGGAACCCTAGCCGAGATGAACTTCGGCGATCGATTCCGGGAATCATGAGTGGCAGCTCGCGAAGGGGTTTTCTGATCTGGAACCAGCGCGTCAAGGGCTACGTCGGCATATATATATTTCTAGGGTTTGGAGCTGGGAGAAAATCAGATATTTTTAATAATTTCGGGAATTATAGAAAAGCATTTTCGGTGCAAAAATAATTCTAGAAAAAGCTGAAATCATTTTAAAGACCTAAAAAATATTTCCTTAACTCCAAAAATTATGGAAAAATACCCAAAGGTAAATTTAGACATGATGAATCCAAATAAAATATTTGTAGCTCATGGGAAGGATATTTTAGAGCGTCCAAAAATTGGAAAAGCTCTTGGATAAATAGGAAAATACACCGAAAAAGTCTAGAAAATTCCCGGGAAGGATCGATGAATGTCAAAACACGTTTTCGATAACTTAGCACACTAAAACACAAAGCACAAGCAACACGCGAGTGTCACATTAACAAAACCCATTCAATTATTTTCTAAAAAACTATAGAAAAGCACATTATATTTAGCGCTTTCTAATAACAACCCAAAATATAAATTTTGGGGTGTTATAAAAGCATGCAAAGGAAATCGAAGGCCACATGTGAAAAAAAATCTCTGTAAACCACAGCCTCGTCCTTACCGGGCAATAGAACAGTCTCCTCACCCGGAGGCCTCGCATACCCAACGGGAACGTACCCGCGCTGCTCTAGCTCCGTGATCATCTCTTGTGTCATCGAGCTACGACCAAAGTCGTAGGTCATCTCCGCATCAGACAGAATGTTCTTTGGAGGCATCAAATCACTGGAGGAAGCCTCAACGTCCGAAAGAGACTCTGCAAGATCTTGAGCCTCCATGGCAGCCAGCATGCACTCCTCAAAAAGACCTAAGAAGCCTCCGACTCCGACCCCTTGGAAACGGGAGTAGGGACCGGAGAACGGGTGGCGACACGTGCAATGGGGGCGTCTGGGTGCCACTGCAGCAGTATGCAAAGACAAAGCACTAGCAAAGACAACAGTGCACACTGGAAAGGCAATTGCAAGTCAAATGGGAGGAGTACGGGTCACTTTCACCACACCCCCTTTTATAGGCGACGAAGCGGCGCCTCGACTTCTTAGCCCAATGGTCGCGTCGATCCACAGATCCAATGGCCCAAATCAAACTAATTCGAAACCAATGGTCGAAGATCAAAAAACACACAATGGTAAAAAACTCAAACATCCGGTCCAACGGTCACCGGGCCAGGGGACGAATGTAAGAACGGCCTCCGCGGCCAATGGAGCGTAATGATGGCTAAGACCCGCTTCCGCTGGACCTAACCCTCAAGGGGGGATGTAGGGGATCGACCCCAGAGCCGCCAAGGGTTCTTACCTCCGACTAGGTTTCTAACCGTTATACCAAATGGCTTATGCTCCGTGTGCTGGATACAGTGAAGCAGCGGAGTCCCGGAGGTGTGACCTCCGCTGCTAAAGCTTAACCGGTGACCATGGGGCCGTCGAGGCGCGGAGGCCCAGTGGGGATGCCTCACCTTGGGCGGAGGTCCTCCAAAGCTGAGCAGAGGTGGCAACATCTGACAAAGACCCTGATGTTGGCAGAGGTCAAAGAGGAGACATCAGTGGCACATGAAGGAGGCCCACGGAGACGGCGAGTTGGGCCTGACAGAAGCGCTGCGATAGCAGTGGAGCGGATGGAGGCCGCCAAAGCGACGGCTAATGGGCCACGGTCCATGGGCTCCGTCAGAGATGGCGAGGACGTCATTGCCGTCACAGGGTCCACATATAATAGAGTTAAATATTAGGGTTCCAAAACTCCCTTCAGGGGTACGTTTGTACTTTTAGTTTTAGGTTGTGTGGCCACAATAAAAGGTGATGACCTCCTATGTAATAAGAGCAGCCTCTGGTAGTTGCAATGTCACCTACCCTAGGGCCCACCTTATAATTTTCCCCAATTGTATTTATAAAGAGTTGACATCGGTCCCACCGTTACACTGTATTCAAAACTTGCTAGAACCGTGTTCCAACAACAGTCAAAAGGCTCACTAAAAATAAGCCACCCATGCACTGTATTCAAAACTTGCTGGAACCGTGTTCCAACAACAGTCAAAAGACTCACCAAAAATAAGCCACCCCATATATACTCTCCAGTCTCCACCCAACTTGCTTGCCGAGAGTGCCAAGTGCAAGTTGCAGGCTCTGGCCGCGCTCGCTTCCTCGTCGGTTCCTTTGCACCTTTCCCTGTGCCCCGGTAGCATCGCATCGTATCGCCGCGGTCAAGTCTATCTCTGATGCCGTATCTCATGGCGGCAAAATCATATAATGTATCTTACTATTACTAATTAGAGACTTCTTACTTCTTACTATTACTAATTAGAGGCTTCAACGGAGCCACCACGTTAACTCTCACCAGATGCGCTAAGAAAAAAGATAAATCCAAGAAAATCTCATAATAATCAGAAACATCTGGCCTTCAATTTCATAGACTCTAATCATCATATTCGATAATAGCCATTGGATCTATTGTAATTTATAAAGAAATTACCCACCTTTGCCATTATGAAAAATACATAAAGCCTATTTTCTAAATAAAAAGAAAAATCATGACGTTGCCTCATAGTTGGTAAATTACCCATCTTTGCCATTATGAAAAATATATAAAGTAACCCCTAAATTTGCATATAAATTACCCACACGTGCCATTATACTAAATAAAGTGTACTTTCTAAAAAATAAAAATTATGATGTTGCCTCATACGGAGCAGTTGGTGAATATAAAATATTAGATTGGTCTATCTATCACGTTGGCTTAGTAAATATATTTTAATACTAATACAAATATTTTATAGCCATCATGTTCATAACTATTTTGCATATAAATTACTTCCTCCATCTCAAATTTTAAGTATTTTATAGCCATCATGTTCATAACTATTTTGCATATAAATTACTTCCTCCATCTCAAATTTTAAGTCATTCTTGGAGAATCAAAGTTTCTCACAATTGACCAAAATTATAGACAACATTTCAAATATTTATAACATCAAACAGGTATAGTACGAAAACATAATTAACGAAAAATCCATTGATGCATAGTTGACATCCTAATTATTATTACATTATCATATAAATTTTGTCAAACTTAGATTACTTTGACTCTCCAAGATTCTTGGAATGACTTACAATTTGAGACGGAGGGAGTATCTATGTCGGGTGAATATAAAATATTATATTGGTCTATCTATCACGTTGACTTAGTTAATATATTTTAATATTAATATAAATGTTTGTAGCCATCATATTTATAACTATTTTGCATATAAATTATCTATGTTTGCTATTATACTAAATAAAAAAAATATTTTTTAAAACAAAAGAAAAAATGTGACGTTGCCTTATAGTTGGTTAATATAAAATATTAGATTATCTTATCTATCATGTTGACTTAGTTAATATATCTTAATATTAACATAATTATTTGTAGCTACCATATTTATAACTAGATTAGTAAACCTATTTTTGTTGCGCTTGGTCATACAGATAGGAGAAAAAATCCGCCTTATATATAATTATTCATAGATAAGTTAATATAAAATATTAGATTGACCAACTAATCATGTCACTTGGTTAATGTTAATGTATCAATACACTATAAGTGTGTTATAAAAATAAACTAGATAATCTCATATCAATCGTAAACATATTGGCATTAAATAGAAACTCTTGAAATAACCATTAGATTTATTTTATTTTGTAAAAATTACCCACCTATACTATTATACAAAATATTTTTGAAAATAAAAAATTAAAAAAGTTGGATAACATTACAAATATTCTTTCATAGTTGGTTAATACAAAGTATAAAATAAAAAATATTAGACTATCATATCTACCACGTTTAGTTAATTATTGTATTTATTAATAAAATCTCAAAGGAAATATATATAAAAAAACTAAGAGCTCTAATTTTCATCAATAACACACAAATAGAAATCTATTTCTATGGTCTACCATGATCATGGTATTTGTCATTTAATTTTTGTGTAGTAATTCTATATAAAAAAGGTAAATTAATGTCATCGTCATTATAATATTTCAGTTTAGTGTTACGATGATCAGCAAACTTTAAGTGAGATTGATTAAGCCAATGAAGGAACTATAAAAAAAATTATCCAATGGATTCCAGAGCATGGGATGCAATCTAGCATGGTAGTAACGAACAAATAAGCCTCAGTATGATTTTTATTGTTTACTATGATATAATATCGATAGATTATTTTCGGTGTACATGCTAACAATGTTAAAAAAAATAGGGGACTAAAATTACACGATGTTATGAGTAAGGCCACCTATATGGATTTACTACTAATTTAATACATTCTACTAATTATCTACATCTTATAATTATTTTATTAGCTTATAGAAAATATTAAAAGCACAGTATGTTTCTCCATTGCTAATTTTATAAAAATAATACAATAAAATTATTTTAAGTAAACATACATATTGTGCCAACATGCAAATCTCTCTCACATACACAATTAAAATATATGTTTTTAAATTTTAATTAAAATGATTGACATATCTATATTGATAATATAACCACTACTACATGAAATTCTATTGGTAAAAAATATCTTTAGAAGTGAGGATATTATTACTTCCTTCATGAATTATAATTCACATTAATTTTTTTTGTTACATCTATTTTGTTATGCATCTCAATACAATAATATTATCTAAATACATAGCAAGATTTATGAACCAAGAAAGTCAAAACGACTTATCATTTAAACGAAGGTGTCTATGTCTTCCTCATCGTAATCTCACACCAAACTCCATCACTAATCTCTCCGTCACTAATCTTAAGGGATATGGTGTAGGGTTAAATTTTTGAAATGATATTTTCATATTTTATTAACTATCTGGGCTTTTCTTTCAAAAAAATATTTCGACACTGCAAATACCACTGATATATTTAACTACCTATATCATCATGATATCTAAAATTAAATATTAATATAAATATTTACTTCTTAAGTTCTACCCCGTGCGAGAACACGGGTTGATGGACCAGTGAACAATAAATATAATTGCCGATTGGATACTGATCTCTCCGCGCATCATTCATCCTAGCTGTACCGCCTGAATGGCATGGCACTCGCAGACGGGCACGGAACCAATAACCTTTGACTAGATATACTTCTAATTTGGAACAAGAAAATTCCTTTTCTTTATCATATAATGAACGGAAGAACTTGGAGAGAAAGAACTGAAGAAGAAGAAGAATTGAAGCAGTGAAAGTGGGATTAAAGAGTTGTACAGAGAAGGCGGGCGCGGCGCACGCGTGATTCCACTGCATGTCTCCAAGTGTTGGTCGACCTGCCGCGCTTGGTCTGCCGCTTTTTCGTTCCTCACACACTCACTTTGTTAGGTGCTCGGCAGCTGGATCTTCACCTCTTTAAACTTTATGGTACTACCACCATGGATCCAATTCAAATGGAGCTCTTCTTTCATGCATGCTATTGCTAATGCTACAACTGGTCATTGCGCTAGCTTTTAGGTCCATTTTTCAGTACCAAAGCAGCACTCCTACAACACTACTGCTAGTACCGGCAGCAGAGTAGACGTTGAAAATGCTGTCCTCCGCGGCCGCCGCGCGGTCCCGTCCCAAACAGGTTCCTGCCTCGCCATTTCTGCACCGGATTGGATTGCAGAGGCACATCTTGTGGTGAAGTTGACCTGCTTGCAGACCAGCCCCGATGCCCTTGAGCCGCATGGCTTTGAAACGGGCAGAGCTCCTCCCTGCTGTCAAGAACGACCAACCAACCGATGAACAGGAGTGGCGTGCAGGTGATCGATCATTGCGAGTGGGATACCGATGCCCACGAGGTCCAGGATGACCAGGACGTCTCGTATGGTATCATATCATATTATTATGTGCCGTGCTGGACTGATATATATATATTCTTTCTTATCCTATCCTAACTACCAGCAGGACCGAGCGAGCGAACATCAGTGCCTGCAGCCGGCCTGCCTCAAGAACCACGCATTGTCATGCCTGCTTCTTGGTGTTCTTGTTCTTGTACTACATTATTTTGCTTCCCCAATGAATGTTTGACTAATAGTTTTTTTTTCTTTCAAAGATCTTGTTTGACCAATACTAGGACAGGTTGCTCTCCACGCGACGTGGCAATGCAATAACCTGCCAGCCATGAATCTCATGGTTCACGCAGATTAGTAATTTGATCATATAGTCAAATGTAGGGCTTCGGTTGCTTGATTTTTCATTTTTTTTCCATTTGATGATCCTCGTTGTACCATTAATAATATATCAAGGCCGTCAACCCTGTCGTCCCCTCTTTCCTGAGTCGATCATCATCAGCTTCTCGATCAGTGCACAATCCCCCGACATCGCCTTAACATTTGGTAGCTTCGCAAGCTAATCTGCCAACACCGACACGGTCAGTCGGAAACCTGATGGTATCCTCTGCACGTTTGGATTGGATGTCAAGCAATCGGGACTCATGCGAGCAGAGGTTTTGACGTCTTTGACCATTACTAGCGCATACGATACAAGTGATCGCAGCGTGATTTGCATGTTTGGTGGTGTTCCTGGACGCGATGATGCAGATCCAACTTCACAACGTGATCGCAGCGTTTGGTTGCATGTAGTACAAGGCTGTAACACATTGAAATCTGACACAAGTGAAGTGATTTTGACAATAGACAAGCTGAATTTGCCTCATCCATTAATTTCTTCCTTTTTTTCCTACCAAAATTCTCTACCGATGTACAAGTTTGTGTTGCTCCGATTCATTCTTCTCTGCTTTATGTATGTACTTCCACCGAGTCAAATCAAAATCAAGAAATGGGAATTGGAAAAGACAAATGTGAGTTTGGTTCCCCTGTTCCATCAGCTTCATGGTCAGAACTCAGAAGGGCATGATGTGGCTGGTCTTGGAGTCGTACCCCGCGACGCAGCTCTTGCCGTTCACCCGGAAGATCTTGAGCAGCTCCGACGCCATCTGCCTCGTCGCCGGCGAGCACCCGCTCTGCATCAGCAGCAGCAGCTTGGTGAGCCCGCCCTCGCATCCCGCCGCGGCCTCCACGGCGCGCCGGTCGCGGTACCGGTGGCACACCGCCCACAGCACCGACACGGCCGCCTCGGCGCCGCCCATCCGGCCCTTCATCATCTTGGACACCACCGCGGGAACCGCCGTCCCTGCCGACTCGCACACCGCGGCGCGGCCCTCGGCGCACCCCACAGCCGCCTCCAGCACGCGGAGCGCCAGGCCCGGGGACCCGACGGCGTCGTCGGATTCCAGCACGCGCACGGCCGCGGCCACGGCGCCCAGACGGACCATCTCGGCGCGGGCGCCGCGCCGCGCCGCCGCGATGGCCGCCAGGCACGACAGCCCCGCCGCCACGGCCTGCCTGTCCAGGACCTTATTCTTCTTCTCGTCGTCCGCTGGGCCCACGAGGCGGATCAGCTCGCCGACGAGCTCCTCGGACTCCGCCAGCGCCGCCCGCGCGCCGGCCGCATTGCGGAGCAGCGACTCCACCAGCCGCGCCGCGTCCACGCGCGCCTCCAGGGAGGACCCGTCCCGCAGCACGCGCGCCAGGGCCGCGGCCACGGACGGCGCGTCGGCGGCGAGCGCCGCGGCCACGCGCCGCTTGCTCTCCTCGTCGATGCAGTCGGACGCCGCGATCGCCGCCAGGACACGCACGGCGGCCTCCGCGGCCTCCTCGTTGCCTTCCGCCGCGCTCCTCCGCCGCCGCAGCACGGACGCCACGGTCTCCGCGGCGCCGGTGGCCCGGGCCAGCGCGTTCTTGTCGAACTCGTCGACGTCGTCGTCGGAGAGGAAAGCCGCGAGCTTGCGGAGCGGCGGGCAGGGGTCGGCGCCGGGGTCAGCGACCCGGCGGAGGAGCTCGGCTGCCGCGGCAGCCGGCGTGGGCCCGACGGCGGACGCCGCGGGAGGTGAGGACGACGAAGGAGAGGAGGGCGCGGCCGTGGACGCCCAGAGCGCGATGAGGCGGCGCAGGGTGAGGTTGGGGACGAGGTCGGTGGAGGGGAGTGGGAGCATGGTGGCCGGGCAGGTGGTGTTGCCGGAGTCGAGCCAGCGCTGGATGGAGGCGCGCTCGTAGGTGACGCCCGTGCAGAGGCTCACCGGGGAGCGCATCACGTCCAGCGAGATGGGGCACCGGAACAGGTTGGGCACCTTCACCTCCAGGCCCTGGTACTCGGCGGACAGCCGCCCGTTCATCTCGCGCCTCCCCATGGATCGATCCAAGAAGATGTGGATTCCAGGCTTCGGTGCTTGCTGTGGGCAGCTGTTGGTCCTGTCGGTGTGGAATGCCGCTCGGGGCAGAGAGAGAAGTGGACTGAAGGCGGGGTGCGAATGGAGAAGAAAGGGAAAGAGTTGAGGAAAACAGGGGAAAGGGGCCACTGGTATTATAGGCAGTGGTGCTCTTTTGGTTCCATACCCTGTATTACTGAACTATTCTGGAAAGGTCCCCGCTTCAGTTTTCGATGATTTGAAAGGCACAAGACTCAAATTAAGCTAGACATTACTTCGAGCAAGTACAGTAAACAGTTGTAGGTGAGCTTTACGTTGAAGTCTGAGGAAAAAAGAAGACCAGATGGCTATACGTTTACAACTAGCTTTGGACTGTCCGGCTCATGAAGTCTGAAGAAAAAAGAAGACCAGGTGGCTATACGTTTACAACTAGCTTTGGACTGTCCGGCTCATGAATTATGCGCCTGATGAACCGGCATTATTGTTTTGTTATGAGAGAAAAATATTGTATTATGGTTGATAAGTTCGAACGAATATGTCATTTATGTATAAGCGTAGGAAAATATTGTGAGGGAAACATGTTAGTCAAATATGAGCTAACTAATAGTATATGAGTGTGTTCAAATAGATGAGTTGTGATATTTATACATATAATCAACATGGACTATATTATTGGCCTTGTTGTTTTACAGACTACAATTGCATAATTAATAAGTAGTATAACTAACAAAACTCCTTTTTTAGACGGTCACATTAATCTAGTACAGTGTACCGTATGATTATCATCTTTCCACCATTGCTAGAATTAAATTGTTCACTACAGTAGTGTGGAGGAAACTGGTGAAAGAAAATTTGACAGCGTTGCACATGTAAGGCATGTGATAAGTAGCAAAGACGAATTTGCACCAATCCTCAATTCCGGTCGGGAAAACGTGTGCCACAAACATATGGAAGTCGCATAGCAAGTTTGAACATTTACACGATGCCAAATCGGTGCCAATTGAGAAATACAGTACCAGTTCTTGACATTGCTGGAATGACAAGGACCGGACCGGAGTGGAGACCAACCACAGGAGAAGATCCAAAATCTTTTTTTTTTTTTTTTTTTGAAAACAGAAGATCCAAAATCTGCTGTAACGTAAACTGAAACCACATATAAACACCATGGCACATGAAAATATTGGGTCTCTCAGGGCGCGCGATGCAAGAAAAGCAGCAAAGGACCAAGGAAGGAGAAGAGAAATGGGGCGTGGGAATGCGGAAAGCTGGCGTGGAAAGAGCAGCGAGGGTCAAAGTAGGAGAATTGAGATGACGTATGGACCGGGCGCCAAGTCGCTGTCGCTCCATGCTCTGCTTTTTGGTCGTCGTCTCCAGTTGTTTTTGCTGCCAATTGGCTTGCCGTTGGCGAGGTGCTCGATTTGTTTTTTGGTTCTACTAGCATCCACCGTATCTCCAGTATGTAGATCAAAGCAACCAGCAGTTTGTGTTTCTGTATCCCGGTCAACGATTTTGTTTGATGTTGTACTACATTATCTCGCGCTTCAGCGCTCTGACGTCGTCTAGTCAAAACAGGCAAGCATTAGTTTTTGTTTTGGGAGGCAGACACCATGGCGCCACAGCGAAGCTATGCTATGATGCAGCCGTTAGGTAGGTGATGACAAGTTTATGTATTTGATGCCCCTCCCTTGTTGGAATGTTGAAAATGACATGGATGGATGGTGCTGTTACAGACTCACCGCCGATTAGCTCCGCTTGGAGTCCGAACAATACTAGTACTACAAAACAAGAGATTTGGCCTCAAGAAAATAGTTATTTCCAACCCTTCTTATGATGAACTCTTGTCGATCCTTTTCACGGATACTAAAGAAATTAACCAGAGCAGAATTGCGATGGAGCAACCTCGCAAATACTCCTCCGGCCTGTATGTATACGGAGTATTCTCCAGCCATATCCAGCTGCCAACTCACTCACCAGTCGCACATAAGACCAGGAGCGCAAGAATTCCAGACAGCCTCGCGGAGTCAAGCCCGTTCGCGAGGCAGTCGGCACTCGCCAGCTCGGCACATGCCATGCCAATAGGCAATAGCGCGGCACATGCCTTCCCGCCTTCCGGCACGCGGCGGCCACGGCGTCGCCGTGACGACCGCGCGCGGGCAACCGACTGCCCAGCCCAGTTGGAGGACAAAGGGGCTGGCGCGGCCGGTGTTCTCGTTGCCTTGCCTGCGTGCTCTGAGCCTCTGAGACGGACGAACCAACGGTCTGACCTTCGCTTATCGCGTACTCCACTCCGAAGGACTTCCACGGGTGCACCTGGTACGGAGCTGGAAGGCGACGAGCTAGCTGCAGCTACGAAAGATCCATCGGTGGACAGCGACGACCGCGGCGACCCCGCCTGGCCCTCGGCCGACGGCGCCGCTAGGCAACAAAAGATTTACAGTTAGGCGACGCGTGCTTGCTTACTGCTATACGGATGTCTGCGCGCGCGATTTAACACGGATTCTAGAAACGAAGGTTCTAGACCGACGAGTGGCGTCGACGTCGTGCTCTTGGTGGGCCGGAGCGCGCGCGATGCGGCTGCGCTCTGCGCCTTGATATTTCTCTCTCACCGCCGTTTTCATCGTGGCCACCGGCCTACCAGTAGATAGTTCGTGGAAGGAAAAAAGAAAAATGGTCTGTCTAAAATCACCCGAATCCAACAGCAACCAAAATCGGGTGATTGAGGCACTGCTCTCACCTGAATTTTATATCCACAAGATCAAAATCCAACGAACTAAAGGAAAAACATGTCAAAACCAAAGAAAAAAATACATATTTATTTAGATGTTTTTCTATGAAAGACAAATTATGCGATGATCAGATAAAAAAATACATATTTAATCAGATCTAAATTAGAAGACAAACAAATAAAAAATACAGATTTAATCAGATATTTTTTATGGAAGACAAATTTGAAGATAAACAAATCAAAGAATAGAGAAAAAACAAATTTAAAACTAAATGAACAAATCAAATAAGGCCTTGTTTAGTTTCCTGAATTTCTGTAGCAGAATTTCTGTAGCATTTCGTTTGTATTTGATAAAAGTTGTCCAAACTTTGATTAATTAAGCTCAAAATATTCGTCTCGTAAAGTATAACCAAAATATACAATTAGATTTTAATTTCATCTATATTTATTACTCCATGCATATGCCGATATTTTGATTTGACAAGAAATCTTCTTTTTACGTACTATCAAATATTGGAATTAGAAATGAACTAAACAAGGCCTACACTTACGACACCAGGCCAAGAAATTTACAGTGCATACATCAGTGTAAATTTTATAATGGGAAACTATAACATTGCTTGCGTAGCTAGTTGAGATGATGTGACGGTGCTTCTGCACATCTTACCGCATGCAGTCCATGACATCCGTACCGTATATGCTCCCTCCGTCTAAAAAAAGGACCAACGTCATAGAAAACGTGTTCTTTCCGTTTTAAAAAAATAACGTTATAGAAAACGTATTAGTTAAACTTTATCAACTTCGACTAGATTTGTATAAAATACGTGTAACATTTATATCTCTAAATAAATTTATTAAAAAACTAGACTTAAAATTCTTTTTAATAATACTAATTACTTAGCATAAATATTTATATATTTTAATATATAATTACTGACAGTTTAAAATGTTGACTTCTCGAAAAACAAAAATGACATCTATTTTAGGACGGAGGAAGTAGATCGTCTTAGGATGCAGCATCCAACGCCCACGCGATTCAAGAATCAGAACGCCAGTGCAGCATCCTGGCCGTACCTACGATTTGAAGGCCCTTGGGGCCTAAAAGAAAACCAAAGCACATTTTCACTTTATTACGCTTCAAAATATAAATAGATCTTACAATACTAAGAATAAATCAAATTCTAATGCTAAAACAGTAAAGGTACTACTCGAGTAACAAAATAGCATCCCTAGTAAAGAGGAAAAATAAATTGTCGCTGACTTTGCAGGCCAGGGAAGCTAACGATCCTAGCAGTAGGTGACATATATGGCCATTTGGGCCTTGGTTGGTAAGCTGATCCGATTATCAAAGCAGAAATTGCAAATCTATTGGGATATGCCATACTTTTTATATAAAAGAGTTAACTTTTGTTAATTAGTAAAGTGCAAATTTGGCGGCCCTTGAATTTTGGAGGCACTGAACGTATGCCCACTTTGCACATGTCAATCTACGGGGCTGATCCAACAGTCATGGATTCAGGTGAGGAGAGCCCTAAAATCACCCGGGCGTTGAAAAAGGATAGTTCGTGGTACAGATGTTTATGGCATAGTCTTTCTAAAAAATGTAGTTTCTTAAAGTATATATTAAGTAAAAGGTTTTTGTTGTGCTATAAGAGGGGACATATGGCCCCTCTCAACCCAAATGGGTACAAACACATGTTGTAATATTGCTTAGTTAGTTGAGATTAATATTAATCAATTTTCTTTGTAGATGTCAACTTTAAAGGAAATGGAATGATGCATGCAATTCGGATCATTACAAGCTTATTATGGCTGTTTATCTTTTTTTTTTTAAAAAAAAAAGGTCATGGTTGTAGAACTTAGCAGCATATCATCGTCAAGGCGTCAAGCACGCAGGGCAACAAGTCATGAAGGCAAGGGGAGCCTAGCAGGCAAGGAAAGCCGCACGCACAGGAGCCCAGCTGGAGGCTGCTGGCGGACCGGACGAGCGAGGCCGGTATTCTCGTTGCGTGCCGGCGTCGCCATCGCCATCGCCACCGCCTACCCATGCATCCATCACCGGCCGTTTACTCGGAGGCTCGGAGGAGCACACGGAGCTCGCCTGGTCTGACCTCCGCGGTTCCGCCCGCCACGCGTCGACCGCGCGCCCAAACGGCCAAGCAGGCTAGCGACACACCGGCCTCGCTCATCGCCAGGCTGGAGCCTCTCGGCGGACCTGGTATAACTGCAAGCACCGGACGGGGACGGGCGGCGCGCGCGCTAGCTAGCTTCCAATCCATGGCCGACATCGATCGACGACGACTGCGGCGTGCTGTCTGTGTGTGACTCCGGGGCTGGGCGGCGCGTGCGGAACCACCCGGCGGCGCTACGCAACAATACAGCTAGCGATCGAGTAGCGGTTGGCTACGCGCTGTGGTTGAATTGAAGCTCTCTGCTGCGAGCGACACGTAGGAGTGAGTACTCGCTGATGTTTACGCGCGCGATCGACGCGTGGCGGCGTGGAGACTGCTTTCCGAGAAGACGACGGCCGGGGACGCGAAAGCGACCTCCGATTTTAGGAACGAAGGTTCTAGAACACGGGCTAGCTCTTGCTGGGGCCGGGACGACGACAAGCGACGCGCGCGTCACCACGGCCTTCCGACCGATTCTACACGTGAATGTTCTAGATCGTCGGGGCTACACACTGCTCTGGCTCGTTCCGTCCTCACCACTCACCACCATTTTGCATTGTGCTGCCGTCTTATCGTATCAAAATTTATGTAGAAATTAGAACTACGAGTAGTGATTTATAGGGAGAAAGAAGAAATCACAATGGAACCAACACTATGGTACGTGGCCGCAATGACATTGACTCGTCTCCATCCTCTACAGGAAATTAGGTAGTGGTATTACTGCCGACCACGGTCTATATTACACGATCAACAGGAGTGCACTGCACACACCTGATCAGGGCGATCGACCGATGACCTGATCCTGATCACAAGTTCCTTTTGCACTCCGTATAAGCACGACTGATTTAATTTAATGCACGCGCTAGTTGAACCATGGATTAGTTATTATTTCAATTCTGACTTTGACTAAAAAAAAAAAGAGTGGATAGCTTGACAATTGTATACTTGTACGTGTGGTCGACTCTGTGTCTGTGATGGAGTGTGGTGCACCTTTTGGTTGAGGCCGGATCTCAATCGATCCTGCCTACGGTTCTTGGTCCAACCAATTGTTCTCAAATCAAAGCAGCTAAAAGTGGCATAGAAAGCAGCTAACCGCGAAGTGCCAACCACGTCGGCTTAACTTCGTACGTCGTAGCAACCATTATCAACTGTACGTACGGAGTGCATGCGCAATGCAATACGCTGTAGTCAAAGGGAAAGTTTGGAGTTTTCTAATCAGTGCTTAACCACTAAACACTAGTACTATGTAGGAAACATTTTTGCAAACGCATTTTCATCAACGGTACGGTTCATTAAAGACCGTATGTGATAAATTGATAATATATCACGGATGGTTGGTGCCACAAACCATCGGTAAAAACGATTCTCGATCATACCGCCACATCGGTACGTGCTCCTACAACTCGTGGTGGTGGCGGAGGCACTCCCAAACAAAGTTCTCTATATGTGCCATGGGGGCTCGCGATGATAGATAGGGTAAGCGGGTTTCTCGATTATGGGGCACATGGGACGCTAGAGGGCCCATTAGAGACAATGGGCTTGGCTGATGTTTTTTTTTTCTTATCACCATTTATTTATGTCTTCAACCAATGGTGTAATAAATCGTTGTTGTCACCGATTTCGAACAAACAATGATAACACGTTATAATCATCGACAGGGGGTCGTAGCCTCAGCCCTCAGCCTCCTGCCCCTCCACCCATCAGCCATCCTAGATTCGCTATTGCTTTATGATTTTTGTCCTATGCCAAACATCTCTAATTTGACAAGGTTTATAGAAAATGATATCAACATCTACAATCAAATTAGCTTCATTAAATTCCCTATCAAATAATAGTTTGTTTGTTTGTACTCGTATATCTTTAGCAGTTTTCTATAATTTTCTATAAATAAAGTCAAAATCAGAAAAGGTTTAACTTAAAATAAAAGCTAAGGGCAAAAGGGCCTCTAGCCTGATGATTAGAGCGCCTGAATAAAAGCTAAGGTGATCTATGATTTGGAACCGAGGGAGTATTGTTCTCTTTTGGACAGCATTAATTATTCTCATGTAGAAAAAAATGAGCCAACGCAGTGATGCTCTATGTTTAATCATGCTCCTATTGCTAGAACAAACTGGCATGTGTATACTAACAACGTAGACAGGATCTTTTCTCTGGCGAGCATTGCAAATTGTACTTGGTACTGCAAATTGTTGGTTGATAGGGGCAGACCCAAAAGTGTTTTTTTTTTCGCAGGTTTCGATTTGAGGGATGTATTTATTGCCTCAATTCCTCTGATTCTAGAGTGGTTACAGTGCAGCGATGTCACGAACATGCTAATCGCCCATGCGAGCGTGCTCTACCCCGGAGTCGACGGCTATGACGTTCTTTTCTCCTCATGCATGGTCTTTTGTTCTTAGAATTGCTTTGTACGTTTCGAATGGAAGTCTGGTCTGATTCCTTCGTTGCTAAGATGATGAAACCTGGTGTGCTCGTGACATTTTCCTGATATACATTCACGCCACAAACGTGAGGTCTGAGTTTCATCAGAAACCAAGCATGCAGCCCCCAAATAAAGCTACTAACTACCACCGAAAGCGTACTCCGTAATCTCGTTCCATCAGGTCCTTTCCACTGAAGTCCAAAATCTTTGACCTAGGCCTTGTTTAGATTACGAAAAAAAATTTAACCTGATAAATAGTAATTTTTTTATGTTATTTGATAAATATTGTTCAATCGTGGACCAACTAGGTTTAAAAGATTCATCTCGTGATTTTAAACTAAACTATGTAATTAGTTATTTTTTATCTATATTTAATACTCCATACATGAGTCTAAAAATTGATGTGATGGAGAGAGAGTAAAAACATTTGACAATCTAAACAAGGCCCTAGCTAAAGGCCAAGGCAAACAAAGCCTTCTCCATTCGCCGTGGAAATCCAGCAGCCATTCACACATGCCTGCATCCAAATATAGGCAGCAAGCTCCAAGGAAACAAGTCAGATTTTCACACCGCTTTGATTTGGACTTCGTCGGCACGGCACAAAATTTCTTCTCTTCTCTTCTCTTATCTTCTGTGGAAAAAAAAAAACCTTGTGAGATGCAGCTCACCTCAGCTTTATTTGTGACTTTGGAAGTCGTGCGTGTGCCGTGCAGTGATGGGCGACGACGAAATGTGGCCAGACACGGACGCACGGGCGACCGTAATAACATGGCATGCCAGCCAGAGCCAATGGAGTAACAACAGGGTGTTTGAAATGAAGGGCACGCACGTTGCTGTCGCGGCCTGAAACTTTTGAATACAACGGATGCACCCGAGAGGCCAATTGTCCAATTCAGCCGTTTTTCTGTGCTAGGCATTATAACCAAGGGAAGTCATGTCGTTTTCTTTTTGATTGAGAGGGGGAGCGAAAACTCTGCTAAACTTATAATTGTTCCATGCTCGTCAAGTCGTCAGGTCGGCCGTGACGAAGGACGGCGACGGGATAAATGGGCCATATCCAAACTTAATTTGGATGTACTGGTGGGCTGGGCTCGCCAAGCTGGTCGGGGCTGCCATTGAGGCCTCCACCACTTGAATCAATTTGGCAGCTTGCAGCTGCTCGGCCTGCCAGTGGCACGGTGGCACCAGAAACATAAAAGCCCGGAATCAGGCCCACTACTAATAACTGTAGTAAACACTGCAACATACTACACTACTACATTGATAGATGTTGCTCGGAAAAAAGAACATTGTTTCCTTTCTAGATTCTAGAAGATGGAGGTGCAGATCAATTTACTCTCTCCATCCCAAAAAAAAAAAATGCAATTCTAACTTTGAACATGGATAAGTGCATGTCTAAATTCAAAGCTAGAATTGCGTGTGCGCGCGTGTCTGTGTGTGTGTGTTTTTTTTTGGGCACCGAGGGAGTATATGTTTTAAAATGTGGGTCCAAGAATGCTTGCTTGTGCAACGAACTAGCAATGAGACTATTGACCCAAGAGAAAGAGCTGCTAATTAAGCCTCCCTACAAATCGACGAAATGCAGTCTAGTATATGCGATTCCTCCTGGCTCCTGCCTTGGGCCAACGTCCTCTGAATCTCACGTCACTCTGCACAACTCGTTTTACAGTCTGGGAACTGAGATGCTCCGTAGTACTCGTGGTCTCTAATGCTGGAGATGAGGTAGCAGTGCTAGCTATTTAGATTAGGCTCAGAGCTTTCCGGATCTGACTGCATGAAGGCTGAAGCCAGCTGCAATGAAGCAGCAACCCATCAACGACCTTCGTACTAATCCCTCTAGCCTGGGCCTTGTTGCTTTGCTTACCCATCTGAAAGCAATGTGAGCTCAGCTACCCGTACACGGTGTGTAGCTAAGGTTGTTGTTGCGATGGGGGCACGGCTACTCTCCTTCCAGTGTGAGCTCAGCGCTTCAAGTGCATCAGCTAAACCCTGCTGCTATCCTATTAATCTAAGCAGTGCTGCAGTAGCATCAGAGCTATGAAAACGACTCCAAATCCTACTAATCTAATATACTTTGCTAGCATCTACTACACATGCGCTCATCGGCGCCTACATAACCGTCCAAGTCACAGCCTGTGCTGTACGTACATATGCAGGAACAAGATTATATCTGAAGCAAACAAGCATTGCTACCTATAGGGGAGACTAATGATTGATGATTGCATTGATCGATTAGAATATGTTAATACAAGTGTCACATCGCAACTAACCTGGGGTTAATAACCTAGCTAGGCATGTTGTTGTTGATATAGGCAGAGCGAGTAAGCTAGCTACAGACCAGATAGCACGCAGGGGTAGATTTAGTTGAGGCGTAGGTCATCTTTTCCCCCACCCAATAGGCCAATACCCATATACTCCGTATATTGCTCGGTTAGTTGTTGCACGGACGTGCCTGCACTGCATGGTTGGCTGCTAGCTAGCTTCCGTGCACTGAATCGCTGATGCTTGCTTGCCTCCATTATGCATTGCTTCCTCCTGGTTTCAGGGGACTAGTTATCTGTTACTCTTATTTAACTGAACCTGCTCCCCGCTTTTCTTCCCGATCGCTTGTTTGCACCTCAACAGTTTAATTTTATATTGATTGAGCATGCAGTTTATAGTTGTGCCGATTCCGTGGTTATACGTACTCTTTAGTTGGTAAAGCTGAACTTGCACTCTTTTGTAGTAGCGGTAGCAATAGTATCTGGTGGGTTTCCAGCTATGCACTGCGGATACATGATTTTTTATATCTTGGTGTAGCATCTTGGTTAGTATGATGAACGATTATCAACATGTCCAACACTTGTGGTTGGCGGTTGGTTCGGTGGTTCTACTGATCCCCTGGCACAGGGTTATATATCAAAATATGTCTCTTGGCTAGTGATGTGTAGGTGTGGAGTCCGGAGGCGGTAGCAGCGGTCGGGAGAAGATCAAGTAAAGCGTGCCGTGCTGACGGACCGGGTGCGGTGAAGGGCGGACGCTAGGTTTGGACTGACGGACTAGACGGCCGGGTGGCCAGCCGCGGTGGCTGACACGGGGACATCGACAAGCGCAAGTGTACACGGCGGGGGATGCGTACGCGATACGATACTCGCGGACGGTTTGGTGGTTTGGCCTCAAAACCATCGGCGACAGTTTGGTGGTTTGTCCTCAAAACCATCGGCGGCGGATTTCGCAGGTTTGAGCCTCAAAACCCGGGCGGGGGTCCCGATGCGGAAGGATGGCACGTGGCGGCATCGGTGAGGTTGCTTCGGAGCAAGGCTACCGGTGAGAAGACGCGTGGCCGTCGGATCAAGAAATCTCGAGTTAGACCATAGTGCTCTTGGCTAGGTAGTTCACTCTAAAAATATCTAGAGGCAGAAGTAGAATTATGTAATGGGCCTATAAATAAGAGGGGACTGCCTTCACTCAGTACCACCTCTCCTGTTTGCAGTTTCTCGTTCTAGAACTAGAGTTTCATCTCTATGTCTTCAGAGAGGTCCACAAATTTTGAATTTGTGTAAGAACTGAGATTTTAAGTTAGGAATAGAGGCCCGAATCCTCCTCATGTCCTCCGGGATTCGTTTGTTCAAGCTGTGATTTTTGTGTTACACTCTATGATTCTTCATTTTATTTTTTCCCATCCTCGTTCATGGTTTCGATCCGATTTTCGAAAGAGCTTTAGGTTGGTTCGAGCCATGATCTTCTAGGAGTAGCTCGACAATCTACTTGTCTCTCTGTGCAAAATTTGAGATTGTATCATGGTGTTTTGGGTCAGCTTTGGTGAGTTTTTGGCTGCACTTTTCTTCAGTTTGTGGGCGTCGGTCTTCCCCCTTTTATTCTGTTTCTTGAGCGAGGGTTGCAGGCTGTCCTAGCGACAGTGCTATCTACGCCGCCGCACAGGCGTCGTGCGTGCTCTTCATAGCAGCACTTGCCTGGGACTCAGGTATGACCTGTCTGCTCTCTGATTCTTTGGCGCTGGGAATCTCGTCCACAGGTTGCTCCATGGTGTGCTCTTCCAAGTCCGGTCGCCGGGAATCAAAGTGCAAGCTGCAGCGCCTTGCAGGTCCTGTTTCCCCTTTTTCTCCTGCGTGATTTTCAATTTAAATCTTGGGTGAGTGGGATCTCGGCCAGTTCGATCCGTAGCCCAGTCGTCGTCAATTTGTCTTGTGCAGTACCTTGCCTTCTCTCCGTTCCTGCAGGCAGTTCGTGGGCGCTCGTCAATTTCCGCCGCTGTGCAGGTCCAGACCAGGCACCGTGAGCTGTTTCGCTTTTGTGCGTTGCTAGCTGGAGGCAACCCCTTTGATCGACTGTGTCTGGTGCCTTCGTGCCCATGTTGCTCGTTTGTGCAGGTGGTGTTCACCGTGAGGATTGGAGACCTCCGGTGCTTGTTTTTTTTAATTGGTGAAAAGCACTAGCTTTGTTGCATTTGTTTTTCTTCTAGAAAATTTTTGCCGTAGTTATTTTTGTTCATTTACAGCACGTCAGCCAGGGCTCTTGTCAAGCAGTCGCTAGGCCCAAGTGGCCCATCCAATTTGGTCCTGTGTTGGTGAAGTAGATAAACGAATTTTCTGTTGATTTTCTGGAGAATTTTCGCTAGCTCTGATTTTCTATTTTGGGCATAACTTTGTTGTTCGAACTCTGATTCTCTTTCCGTCAGTTGCGTTGGATTTCTTTTGCCCTAAACAATTTATCTAGATACTTCCATCACCGGTTGACATAAATATTTTAGTTTTAGGGATTTTGCATGTTTGACGGTGAACTCGGACAGTGGCTTAATTATTTCAAAAGAAATTTAAGGCTCTCATTCACCCCCTTCTGATCGCTAATTTCGGTCCTTCATGCACGTCTCAGGTCTTGTTTAGTTCCAGGGATAAAGTTAAAATTTTTCCACTCTCTCCATCACATTAACATCATATCAATCTTTGCACATATGCATCAAGTACTAAATATAGGTAAAAAAATAACTAGTTGTACAGATTAATTATAAATTACGAGACGAATCTTTTAAACCTAGTTAATCTATAATTTGATAGTAATTATTAAATACAAACGAAAGTGTTAAAAATTTCAACTTTAGCCACCTAAATAAGGCCTAAGTGAAAAAGCACGAAAAAGAGCTTGATCTTGTGCACATGTCTGCAAAAGTAGTGCTTGCTATATTCTTTCCCTCCTTTTGCGTCTGTTGCTTCCTCGTCCCTCCTCCTCTCCTGTTTGTTTGGGAAGGTGAGGTTTCTCCGCTTGTGTTGTAGTGCACAGCCATTCTACCCCTCGGCAATCACCAAGCATACCACTCTGCCTATCAATCTCCCAATGCAGCTGGCGATCAAGATTACTTTTGCAGATACACACGGTAATAATGTAACTTTCAAGGATATATAGATGATATAATGAACAGAGCAAGTACATTATTAACATGCGAGCGTATGGAATAACTGGTGGACTTGACAAGTCTCAGTCCGGGGGTCGGGCGGGTTGCCCCTCCTCCGACCATCCACGAAACAACCATCAATCATGCCATGGGTAGGCAAGGCAAGGCGTGTATCATGAGATCGACGTGCGTGCCGATCCACCCCTCTTCATCTTCGTGTCTGCAATGTAACTTTTCCAGGCCCAGCACCTGCCTGTGCGTGATGTGAAACTACGGCGGGCGTGCCAGTGGTTTATATTGGGGAAGACATCGTACGTAACCACGCAACGCACGATCAGCTAGCAGTCTGAGTTCGGTTTTGTTGCTGTTGGTTTCTGCGAGGTTTGGCCACCCTCCCTGCCCTAGTCCATGGCGGCGGCGTATGCCACCGTTCTTCCGTTGGATTTGATTGATGGCGACTGGAGCGTATTACGTGGAGAATTGACTGATCGGGCTGTCTGTCCCGCGTGGATATCAGGCGGCCGCTTAGGTGACCAGTGAGCACACTCTGATTGTTTTACTTTGGGGGTGATTCAGTAATTAATTAAGGTGATGACCACATCAGCGATGGAGCAAAAGATGAAGAGCAGAGTAGTATAGTAATTCGACCATCATGTCGTTGTGATTTGTGATGGGCAGGCAGCAGGGCAGAAGATGGAGATGGTGTTGCAGGTAGCAGAGGATCAGCAGGCAGAACGCTGCCATCCATCGGGTTCAGGACTTCAGGTTCAGCAGCAGGTTGCTGAAACTCTGGTGATCGTTTGCTATTACTCATCATACATGGCTGGCTGACAAGCAGACAGACAGGTGGTATGGTACTCGGACCGGACGGAGACGGACAGGGAGGCAGCGACAGGACCCCGCTGCTCCTTAGGTTAGCAAAGGCCAAAAGCCCATCCGGGAAACGGTCGGCCATGATTACGAGCACGTACAGCTACAGCCATTGCATTTCTTGACTAGAGATTTTCTCCCCTTTCCCTCGACCGGCCTGCCAGCTTTTGATGCCAACTCGTATTCTGGTTGCAAATGAATTCTGAATTTCTGACTCTCTTTCGCCTGTTTTCTTCTTCTGAAATTCCATGCAAGACTACTGCATGTGTGCTCATCATGCGTGGTATCTTCCTTCCATTATGCTTCATTAACGAAAGGAGTACGCATAGATTGTGCGCGTTAGTTTCGACCCGGCCAGGGCGATCATTGCCTTGGTCTCCTTTTGGCTGCTTGTCTCAACTTTCTCACCCATCTGGAGCTGGAGCTAGAGCTGGCCACGCAGTCGACGATTCATATATTTAATTGCCGTCTTGGTCAATGGTGATGTTTACTCACTAACCCGACTGCCTAAGTTTGGCCAGAAAGTGGACCGAGTTTTTAGTTACGGCAAGTCACAGCAACTCATGGTCGCAGGAGTCATAAGCCTGATCATCAGGTGGGTTTGGTTGCGTGCACACGTTGGGGTAGCTAAGCTCCCCTCCCTCTGGCCTCTGCTCTAAACTATTCCGCCAACCTTTTCGTGGCCATCGTCATCATCGACGGCCCCTGCGAGACGCACGGCGGCCCTTAAACAATGCCTGTCGCCGGCAAGCCGTAGCCGTCCGCGGCGCCGTACGTATCCCCGTAGTACCATCGTTTCCCTCTTTCTCCTACCTTAATTCTCCGACACATAAACAAACGTATCTCCACGAATTTGATCGACAACCAGCCGGCTAATAAAGTTCCATTTATTTTCGTATCATCGCAGTAGAGGGGTCGCGGGGACAACCAAACTAACAAACCAACTTCTTTCTTATAAAGCGTACACGAAACACCTCGTGTGCATAAATAAATAAATGGCACTTAAATTAATAGCAAACCAGGAGCTGTTCAAACGTCCAATACCAACATTGCATCATTTATAACACACAGTATGTCTTCAGTGCCAATATATCTATATAAGCAAACCACTTCACATATGGAACAACAGTAAGCAGGATGAGTTAATCAACAGGCACCATAAGAAAGTATTGAACCAAGAGCAAATACCAAGGTCTGGATACTCCTTGTAGGAAAAAAAATGCGGGGCGACGACAGGACAAAATCCGCTATGAGATTATGAGTATGTAAGAGTTTGAGCCATCAAGTCACGGAGGTTTCAAATGCCCCGTAATTTTTCACTCTATGTTGGTTCGGGCGGACCCAATCTTGTATTTTTCTCCTCTTTAATCGTCTAGTGTTCAAGAACAAGAAAGAAAGTGAAGTCAAAAGTTCTGGTTCCGTGGTTCGACTTAGGGAAAGACCTTAGAAAGCAACTTTTCCACAAAGAGCATTAATTGATCACATGATGTATTAACTAAAATGGACCAGGAAATGGTGAAAATAGGAGCCACATATCATCGCAATGTGCAAGAGAATTTTCGATAGCCCCAGTGTAAGAATTTGACTAGAGACGTACAACATCAATTGTGCGCCTTGCAATCGATATTTGTCCCTATTAGGTGTCATTACTTTGTAAACTTCATTTGTCCCTGCTTAATGAAAAAGGGGTAAAACCCGATCGTGAGAAAAAGAGTAGAGACAGGACAAAGAAATACTCTCTCCATTTAGAAAAAAAAGAATATGATTATATTGTAGTTTAACTAAATTCTCTGCAAAAAATACTACTCCAATATTTCTGATACCAAGCAAACATTATTGGATTTATGATACCAAAAACTATTAATGTTTATGTAAAAGCTATTAATATTTATGATACATGTCATAGATATTGATATTATTTTTCACTATCAATTTAGTTAAACTTTTGATAATTTAACTAAGGGCAGAACTAGAACTAGTACAGTCGTAATATTTTCTGGTAAGGCTAGTGTGTCTGTACATACGTACGTGCTCCTACCTGGGGTTAGGTACCTAGGTAGGTAGGCAGGTAGGTTAGTACGACAGTGATCGATCGGGGAGTGAGTGGCGTGGCTCAACGGGCGACGAACGGTTCCTGGCCGGCGGGGCTATATAGCTGCAGCCAAGCCCTTGTTTAGTCCCTCTAATTTGGGTTATGTAAAGTTAACAAAACGTGTGCATCGTAGCATTTTTTTTGTATTTGGTAAAAATTATCTGAACTTTGACTAATTAGGCTCAAAACGTTCGTCTCGTAAAGTACATCAAAACCATGTAATTAGTTTTTGATTTCATCTGCATTTAATATTTCATATATGTACGGGTATTTTAATATAATGAGAATCTTTTTTGACATAGTGAAATTTGATGTCCAATTTTAAGAACTAAAAGGCCTAGGATGTTTAGCTTCCACCCAAAACGTTTGGCCATTCGTCCAGTTGTGCACGCCGCAGTGGCATGCGGCAAGGGTAGATCGAACATGTCTTGCACGAAGAGCGTTTCTGCCGGCCGGATAGCGCACACAAATGCAGCTCGTTTGCATTGCCCATTGGCCGCCTTTTCTTTCTCACCTGCTCCCCTGTTTGTTTTCATCATGCAAGTATTTTCTTTTTACAACAGTTTGATCCTGTACTTTGGTATGCGGTGTGCCGTCCCTTCTTGTCTCTGGTCCACGCATGGCAAGCCCCGGTGGTCCACGCATGCCATTACTCCGGCCGGCCGGCGCTTACCTCTACATACACGACTCCAGCACAGCAGCGCCTACGTGTGCTATGTGATGTATGTAGGTCATCCAAGGAACATACAAGGACTGTAGCTGCAGGTACATTACATGTGTAGATGTAGATGAGATAGGTTGACTACACTGTTGCAAAAACCTACAGATCCACACCTACGTGTACGTCTGCCGGTGAACTTTCGCAGATTAAAATCGGATCTTTGATCGAGTTTTCTTCAGTGTCACCTCTTGTTCCGGTCGCAATAATTGGGGGCGCACGGCACGGAAACAGGAAGCATGCCACCCACAAAACAAGGCAATCTGTTCTTGAAATCTTCTTCTAGCAGACTGACACTTCGTGCGTGTGTGGGGCACGGTTGCCCGGTTTCAAACCAGCAATAACAGTACACCCTTCATTTTGTGTTTTTCCCACGCGTTATTCTCACTGAATCTGTGTTTTATTTTTTTTTCCCACACCTTCATTTTGAGTTGTTTTAAGGAGCTCTTATAATAAACACTCTAATGCCTTAAAAGCACAACTTTAGCAACCTTTGCATATTCTCTTCTGAACATAAAAGAAAAATAGGAAAGCATCCTACATATCAGAAGGTTATCCCGACGAGAATGTTGATATTTCAGCAACCAAAAAGGCACCTTACAGTGGATACGTGGACTGTTTCTTTCAGAAGAAGAAAAGCATCGAACCATGCATGATAAACAAACAATCTACAAATTCTGAATAACAATTTAATAAGAACCATTAGTATCTGTGTAGCCTATTTTGTCTTCTATGCTGGGATTTTGTTTGAGATCACCCCTGCTCCTGTCTCCTGTCCAATCTATAGTACTAGCCGGTGCTTGAGAGTAATTTTTTTGTTTTGAAAACTCTCATCTGAGTACAGCTGTAGAATCTGTTCATAGCTTGAGGGTAATTTGATCAGTGGGAGTCGGTGTTTTGGCCTCGGTAATGCATGCATCGGTCCATGGCAGTACATTGTAAAGCTAAAACTTTAGAAATGTATGGTTATTATTATGCTCCTCTCAGAAAAAGGAAACATCGTAAAGACGTGGGGTAGTCAAGAATGCTGTTGTTTTAGCAACCGAATGAGTTTTACATTTTTTTTCTAATAAAGCATTGAAGATTGAATCACGGTCTTCATCAAATAAGCATGCTCCAAGTTGTAAAGTAAAATGTAACAGCCAGACATAATAAAACCAGTTGCTTCGTAAGCAACCTTTTAGGCCAATTAATTACAGAGAGAAAAAAGTTGAAAACACGGAGGAGTTTTAATTATCATAATTATTTTCCTTCTAATAAAAATTGGAGTAAATATTTTCCTCTCGTTTTGAAAAGAGTTTTTACTCATTTCACAAGTTCTGCAAAAAAAAAAGGAGAGATATACTGGGCTTCTATATCCATATATAGCTGTTATGATTTATGAATCTTTGACATTGCACTCAAAAAAACAAATATTTGAAATGAGGATAGACCAATTGTCAACAAAAAAACAGCTAAGATCGTTCCAAGGAACAACAGGACAGACGCCGGGCATCATTTTTCAACGGGGTACACTTTGCCGGTGCCTGTTGGAAAATCTGCTGGATTGGATAGATCACATCTGTTTTCTTCCGCTAGGACATGACATGAAGTTTGAACAACTCCATCGTCCACACCATGCTAAACGCAACTGGTAGGAGTAAAATTTAAACCCAACAACGACCCCTCTTCCCTTTGCCTTGTCACAGCGTCTCGTCTTCTCATCATCCCCAGGACTTCCATGCCATATGACCCCACCCTCCTCCCTAACGTACCCATATATCACCACCTCCCTTCTCGCCTCCTCGTCATTTGCTCACCACGCCCATCACAGCCAGGCTACTCCATTGACGCCTCTCCGTCCCCGGCCGGGGGTGCTGCCGCTAACTGATCTGTCCATGGCCGCGGGGTGTTTGCAAGCAGAAGGAGGAGTAGGCTGTAGTAGCATCAGCAGCAGCCGGCCGACGACGACGCGGCGGAGGGGGCCATTATTAGCACCGCAGCAGCCGCCGTGGCGGCTGGTGCTGGTGTTCCTCCTGCTGCTGGCGCCGAGCTGCTGCCAGGCGACGCGAGGCATGCAGCCGTTCAGGGGCAAGCCGCTGGATGCAGGCAGTGCCAACAATTTCCTGGGGTTCTTGCCCCGGGGCACCATGCCGCCGTCGGGCCCCTCGCGGCAGCACAACTCCATCGGAGCGCAGGACCAAAGCCATCCCTGACGACGACGATCCGGACCGTTGCGTGGATGAAGCCGGCAGCCGACCGTCGTATCAGTGATTGGAGGCTGACCGAGGAAGATATGGTAGAGTAAGATCTTGAAGAGAGTTCTCGCATCATCATTATCATGGATTAATTAAATTCATGGTTCGTTGTCAATTGTAGCTAAGCTGGTAGTATTGATTAGTTAGTACACGTAGCAGTAGCAGCAAATATATGTATACTTGGAGGGAACGACGAACAAGTTAATTAGTAGGCACGTTTTTTTTTTTTCTCCGTAGCAGAACGCTGTATATGCATGAGGCCTTTCTTTTTGGAGGAGGAGATGGGTGGTGGCGTAGTAGTTTCCGTCTCATTTCACCGGTGGTGCTTCTTGTTTGTTCCTGCTTTCTGTGTTATCTTCCCTGCCGCTGCTTTTGTGAGCAGGGCGAGCTGGACCGATGCTTCTGTTTGCTTCAGCTGCTGCCATCACATCACACACTGCTTTACTACGTGTTTTTTTTTTTCTAGTATCTCTTTTTGCTTTGCTGATAAAGCTGGGGGCGTACATATATAGCCAGCAGAGTACGAGTGTACAACAACCACTGCCAAAGTGGCCTGTCCGAGTTGCAATCAACGCTGCCTCCCTCGCTGCTTTCTGCTTTCTGCTTTCTGATGAGCATCATCAAGGATGCTATGATATGGATCGAGCAGAGCTGTCCGTCCTTGATGGTGTGCAGTGCAGTTGCGTGCGTGCTGTGATTGCTCCAGCATGCGCGGAATCGATCGATGCAGGGAACCACCCACGCACCGGTCTGGTTATGACCTCGCAGCAGCTGGCCCGGCCGACGAGCGACGAGGGAGGGATCGTCGCGGTTGGTGTTGACGATTTGTTGGGGTCGGTTGAATTTTGGTTTGGATTTGCAAGGGGCCGCCGTCCAACCATATTTAATTTTGCCTTTTTGACCGCCACCCTCTCCCTTGTCTCTATTTTTGACCAGTTCGCGTGCTTTTTAATTCATCTCGAAGAAAGAATTTACAGCAACTTTTTTTTTTTTTTACTGCTATATATCCGCCGTTTGACTGTCGAAGTTGCTAGGAAAGACTGCATGGATCCGCAGAGAAATTCGTGATGTGAGACGTTGATTGATTGTGTGGTACCGGCACGCACGGCATCGTCATCAGAACGTAATGGCGCGTTGGATCAGATCGATCTGTTCTGAGTGGGCGGCGGCCCTTTTGTTCGCTGTCATCGATCGGCTCAGCAGTCAGCACAGCACCTTTCGGTTTCATTTTGGAGGCGATTAGCATGAGCGAACGGTGCCGTTGTTGTACATGCACGTACGTACTGCACCATCCCTGCTTCCGTCAGCCATTTGACACCCAGCATAATGTACAGCAACACTCGCTCCAACAGTACGCTTCAATAGTGCGGGCTAAAATGACGTCGTCGGAGGGTTTGAGACCCTCAGCACGCGCGACGCGACGCGACGCGAGCGGCGGTGGCAGCAGCCAGGCAAGATCTCCGGAGACCTGATGTGATGTGACAGGACACAAGAGGCACGGAATGACGGAACGGTAGCACACGGATCGCGCGCGCCAAAAATCTCTGGGATTGCTTGCACGCTGACGCGATCGACGCGACACGCCCCCGCTGACTTTGCTCACCGGACACTTGCTCGTACAGTTGCACTCGAATGATTCGATCGGTGAACGACGTCGTCGTTTTGGCACAAAACTTCCTCGGAAAATAACAGCTGATACGAGACTCTGGCTGCTGGCGCAGTCATGCTCGTCTTGTGTTTCGCGGCCACGGCTGCCGGCTGCCGGCTGCTAGCTGCTACATACATTATATATAAACCTTTCCCGTTGTCTGGAGCAGTACTACTCGGTAAGTATCCGTATTTGGATCGCGATGTGGGAGTACCTTACGGATTATATATTGACGTGTTGATTAGTTGTGTGTACATCTCTCTCGCCCCCTCACTCAGCGACAGTGCTCAGCTGCTTCTGCTGTCCGATCCGATGGTTGGTCTTAGCACCGACGAGACGAGGGATGTTTCTATTTTTTGAACATGGATGTGATTTGATGTGAAAGCTGCTAATACTCCAAGTCGCTAATTAAGTAACCGCTGACAGAGTGAGGACAAACTGTATATTCTTTTTTTCTTTTCTGTTTTTAATGCGCTTGGACACCTGTGTTAAGCAACAGCTACGATGGTATATGTAAACATCGCGCGTTGTTGTCATTTCATCCGTATGACTAGTCGTTTTTTTTTTCTTTATAAAATAATACACGCGCGCGTAAATAAAGAAACAAACAGGACTACTACAAAAAGGCACGCTTAACTAACTTTTGATGGCGCACCTAAAACTACTATTTTCACATGATCTCTATATCCTCAAATATAATGGATTCTGAGTTTGTCTTGGGTCAAACTATTATAATTTAACCATTTAAAAACAATAGCATTTAAGATATGAAACCATCATCATTATACACATTAAAAACAATAATATTTAAGATATCGAAAGATCATCACTATATACTGTATCAAATTATCTTCTCTCTCTCTTGAATGCAGTATATGTTTTGCAGAGAGAGAGTGAGCATCCACCAAATAAAGCATAGTACACTATCTGCAAACATACTATAGTCCATCACTGTGTCCAAACCTTGTGTCCTATCCTATCAAAAGAAGATCGATGGTCCTCGAGAAAGAAAAAAAAAAGGAAGAAGAAGAAGATCATCGATGATGCGTGACCACTCACACGCTGACACAGTAGAAGCTGTTGCATGACCGTTCAGTGCAGTGCGGCATCGTTGATCCGTCGCTGCAAAAGCGAAGCCGGCACTGTTGTGCAGGCAACAGACACTGCAACGACAAGTCGGAGGGATGAGCTGCAGAAGCGACGCCGCTGCAGCGCGTGGCTTTTTGAGTCGGGCCCGCCCAGCAGAGAGAGAGAGCAGACGCGACGCGTGGGAACTAGCTGCGGGCTGATGACGCGTGGGAAATGATCCAGCCTCCAGGTCCAGGGTACAGTCGGACACGCATGCTTTACACTGTCGGCACGGGTGGAGCATGCGTGCTACGCAAAGTCCGCGGAAACTTGACACCGTGCACACATTTGGTCATGGTCGTCAACGCTAGCTGCCTCGACACACAGTCACAACTCACAAAGCATCTACTACTGTACATTGGACGGTGGCCTTGCATTGTGAAAAAGCAAATCACACGGATGGGATCTGCTGGCTGTGGCCGTAAAATCTAGCTAGAGAGCTGTTTCTCCATGCACGCAATCCATCGATTCCTCCTTCCTGCCAAAACAAGGCGATCAAAAGAACCGGGAAGTAATGGCCATCACCATCACAGCATATAGTCTACACAGAGTCACTACCATAAGACACTCTAATCCAGAATTACCTTGACTGCTAATGTTTTTCTGAGGGCCAAAACAAAAATTGGCTAGTAAACACTGCTATAAGGTAGGGATATAGTAACACCAATTTGTGTTACTATAGGTTGAAAAAAGTGTTACTACCTCTCTTAGTAACACATTTTTGTTTGCGTTCCAATAGGATATGCTACTATAGACTAGTTTATTGTAACACATTTAATTGTCTATTGGAATACTTGTTCAGTGTTACAATAAATTTTGTTGTAACACTTTTTTTTTTCTATAGTAACACTTCACGCTATGGTAGATCATATAGTATGTAACACATTTATTTATCTGTTGGAACACTTGCTAAGTGTTACAATGATTGTCCACTGTAACACTTTATTCATTTCTAGTAACACTTTCACATTATGGCAGAGCGTAGCATACAACAAAGTAACATATACTTTGTAACACTTTTTCATGTGTATTGTAACATATTTATAATGATTCACCTTTATGCAACACCCGAAAAGTGTTGCAATATGCCTAATATGGTTGCAATAGATAAAATTGCAACACAAAGAAATTAATTGGAAGATTTTGTTGCAACACCACGTGGCACATGGATTATATAGAATCACATAAATATGATACTTTAGAAAATGACATAGACCACATATATCAATAACAAGATCCACATAACAAAGGATGGTTTCAAACAAATGTGCTTGTTCAGATCAAATCATTGTATGTGTACATAACAATATATGGTTGTAGAGAGCAAAGACATAGTCCACACTAGAAAGAAAAAAAATCAAAAACTAGCTAGAATTCAAAAAGGCCATTGCTTCTTCTTTTTCCTTTCTCTATATACATCGACGTGGGCATTCAACCATTAATCATTTGAACCTGCAAAGAAAATATAAGTTATAATAATACAAATGAGGCTATATATGTACATTGATGTAAAGTTAAGAAAGGTAGTTTAAACATACAAACATGGAAGGCCAAGCAATTGAGACTCCTTTGGCATGGGCATCACCAATATTTTTGCATCCAGGCATGGGCCTTACTAATGGCTCATCTTTTGCTATAGGATGATCGATACACACTCTATAGAATTGACTTCCTATCTTAACTCCATCAACCATGGCTTCTGGATCGGTGCTGAAGAGAGTTGCATAAGCCACATGAGAGTTGCATAAGCCACATGAGCCTTATTAGGATATTTTGAAGTCATTAGTAGCACCGTGGATCCAACCTACATTAATTTGACATAATCTTTAGTGACTAACAACCCTTAGTTATATATCATGATCATACAACCAGAACAAGTGATATTATGTTTGCCTACCTTCATTAGAGGAGGGTGTTTATGTGTTTGATGCTTGTAGCATGCAGCCTTGTCATGAGCCACCTCCTGATGTTCAGGCCCTCGGTGATGACCCTTACACATATAAAATGAGGTATATGAAATAATAATACAAACATTTTACTATAATATAGCAAATTATAGTTCATAAATACCTTTTGTTTTTTTGTTAATCTACTTGTGGTGGATAAAAGTAGACCGTCATTATCAATGTATTCAGATTCACGTGTCTCTTTGCTCTAGTAAAGAGAAAACAAGAAGGTAGCACAAGTTAATAAATAAATCCTTTGACAAAATAAGTATTGAATTCACAAGAAAGTGACTACCAAATCATTCTTGTATTTAAGGAATCCATCATTCTGGTTGGGTGCAAAACCTTGAACTCTCTAAAAATTTCAAACAATATTAAAGCCAAAAATCTAGATTAAGTGGAAACACGGAAAAAGAGCAAATACCTTTCTTTTAGAATTCACCGCATGATTCTGAGAATTGTTATGGTCACTCATAGCACAATTTCCCTAGAAAAGATATAACATTTTAAGTAAAACATTTCAATATGGAGTTAAAAATAAAATTGTACATTGTTACCATTGTCGCTTCTTGGTTCTCATGGTGTCTTTGATTGTTTTTCAGTTCTTCGATAACTTTGTCTTGCATTCTAGAATGCTCTTTGAGTTGCCTTATTTCCTCCAGCATGTGAGCCTCTACATCATATGATGATCCTTCTAGTGAAACTATATTATATTAATGTCCTTAAAGTGGTGTGTTCTTTGACCATAAACTTGTTTAGGAACCAGAAGCAATCCCATGCCATGCACTTTTCCAGCTTTCTCTTCTCCCAACACCTGATGCAATGCGTCACCTTCCCATACAACTCCTCCCTCACTATTTTGTGCTAACTCTGATTGTGTGTCAAGGAGATTTTCCAATTGAACCTACCAGCAAGAAATCTGCACATTAAAATACACAAATAATTTTATATTTACAAAAATTCTCATGTGCATGTACCATACCACTGGCTCATTTATCCCTTTTCCCCTTTTCTTGTGTGTTCGGAGGTAAACCTTTGCTCTATGTGGATGTTTTTTTAGGATCAGCTTGCCTCTAAAAGAATAACAATAAAGGAAAAGTAAGAAGAACCATATAGACATTTTTTAAGAGAAGATGACTCACCATTTCCTCAGACCAACGAGCATAACTCTTTGTACCCGTTGTATGTGTTGTCTTCCTCATTTCACGACTTATTTTGTTTTTCTCACTAAGGGTCTACAAGAATTAATAAATATTGAACCATTCGACATACAGAATCATCAATGGTATAGATAATGATAGTAAAAATGCCAGATTGCATAAATATTGGTGCCTTTCTTTTCCTTCTTTGGACTTCCAATAATTTACTAGGGCTTCCCATTCATCATCTTCAATATCACTAGGACAACGCTTCTTCAAAACAGACTTTTTCTTCTTTGGATTAAATAGTGTCTTTTAATGTTGCCTTATATTTTCTCCAATCTCTTCCAATTGATTTAAATATCCATTTCTCACAGGACCGAGGATACAAGAACTTTGTCTAAAAGAAAGAAAGTCAGTACTGAATGAATTTGACTTCATGACATGATAACAAACATATATATACTTGAGTTGATAACATTATGTCTTGCAAAATTCAGCTAACCTGTATGTATTGAATTATGGTTTCTGCATTTTTTTTTCTTAAGTTGTCTCTAATCTTTAGCACCAACTGGATAGTAACCACCATTTTTTGCTATGGTACCCAAAAATTGGCCTAAAAGGCCACCTTCTTTTCCAATGGGTTGTCCAAGCATATTACATCTTACTACTATTCGATCTCCATCAGGTAGATCCCAAACATGTTGTAAAACGGTCCCCTTTCGCTTATTAGGTACTTCATCGCCATCACCTATTCAAAACAGAATAATAGTAATAGTAAGTAGTTAACATGTAGTCTATATGAATGAGATTGATCAATCTAATTTGTACCTAATGTGTTCTGGTTCTCATCATCGGGCTGCTCAACCTTGTTAGCATATATTGCTTCAGTATGCATTACATTTAATCCTTTCAATCCTTTCTTTTTCTTTGTACCTCCTCTTCCTGCTAATCAAATGTTGAGGACATTAGCATGTGTTTATAGTAAATATAGAAGGGTAAATGACATGTTCATTATAATACCTTTTATTTGGTTTAGATTTGGATGGTTCTTTGTTGGACTTGGTAGGGACTAAAGTGGCTAGTCTCTGCTTCGTCACAAACAAGCTAACCATCTTTTTGCTCTCACACTCATTAAGCATTTCCATCACTTCAGTATCTTGTTCTAGTAAAACCAAGCTATCTTTTCTCTTGTAGAATAGATAGTCGAGTGCCGTGTACCCATGATGTTCGATCAAATCAATCAACTTGTAGTTGCATATCTCATCTCTATCCATTTCTATTTGCACATGTTTCTCTCCTTCTACTGCCCCATCACATTCAAGCTTACTATTTGATTTCAGCACTCAGAGAGAAAATATAATAATTGGAATATCTAGTACTTGATTTGTTTACTATAGGATCATGGAAGTCATATCTGAATGCATATAATGATGCTTGCTGCAACTCTGAGCCATATATTTTTCACACAACATTGCCCAATTAGTTAATTTCAAAGTAGGATTGTCCAGGTATCTCATATCATTTGTAGTTATTACAATATTAAACTTTCTGAGTCTACATGACTAATGCAGGCATAGTATTTCTTGATTTCAGTGAATAAATGGACTTAAGTGGTATTAAGAGGTTGTTGCAATCCACAAGACCAGTGATGAATACATAGCTAGGGTAAAGGGTTTTCTTAAGTTTTCCTACAGTGGAAAAAAGTTCGATGCAAAGATTCGATGCCCCTGTGTCAAATGTGTCAATAGGCAATTAAAAATGAAAGATACAGTGTATGAGCATTTCATGTGTAATGGAATGCTGCGTGGATACACTATATGGGGTTGTCATGGGGAAACATCATCTTATATCTCTGCTAACAAAGATTTAGAGCCACGTTCAAAGAAAAACAAAGATTCAGAGCCACCGCATCAAAGTTTAATCACTAATATGCGGCAAGTAGTTCAAGAAGCCTTTGGATATGTAGATACTGGACCTCACACAATTGGTTCTCATGCATCTGGTTCCCGTGAAGATGGACGAGATGTAGAAATAAAAGCTTTCTTTGATTTGCTCAAGGCTGCCGATGAACCTTTATGGGAAGGATGTGAGCTGTCAAAACTTTCTTTCCTTGTCTTATTGTTTGATGTGAAATCAACCAAAAAGTGGAGCAATAAATAAATTAATGGTCTACTTCAAATCTTACAGCTAGCTCTCCCAAAAAGTTCAAATATACATGCAACATTTGTGGAGGCTCAGAAGATCGTTGCAAAGCTTGGCCTTAAATATGAGAAGATTCATGTATGCCCGAATAATTGTTAGCTCTATTGGAAAGACACGAAAGATGACGACTTCTGTTCAAAATGCAAAGCTTTAAGATGGAAAAATAAGCCAGATGAAACATCATTAACAAAAAAGGAAAGAAGAAAGGCAACCCCAAATAAGGTGTTGCGTTACTTTTTAATCAAACCTAGACTTAAAAATGATTTTTATGAACAAGGAAACAGCCAAGTTAACTAGATGGCATGATGAGGAGCGTACAAAGGATGGTGCTTTGCGACATCCTGCTGATTCAGAAGTTTGGAAATTCACTGATTCCAGCCACCCTCACAGCGCATCAGATTCTCGAAACATGAGGTTTGGACTAGCAACAGATGGTTTTAACCCATATGGGAAGTGCAATTCTACCCATAGTTGTTGGCCAGTTGTATTAGTACCATACAACCTTCCACCATGGTTATGCATGAAAGCTTCTTCTCTTATGCTCACTCTAATAATTCCTGGTTACCCTGGAAAGGACTTCCATACATTTATGCAGCCAGTTTATGATGAGATAAATGAGTTGTTTGATACTGGTATGTCTACATATGATGCATCTCGAGATGAGAGATTTCAACTTTATGCTACAATATTGCATACTGTGAGTGACTACCTTGGGACAGGGCTACTGGCACAGTACAGTGTTCTGGGACAGCTGGGTTTCCTATCATGATGAAACAGGTTCAAGGCGCTTGAAACATGGCTTCAAGCAATGTTTCATGGAACACCGATGATTTCTACCCGCTAGCCATGAGTTCTATTATGATGCTAGTTCATTTGATTGAACCGAAGAGCATTAGTCTAGACCTATTTCTTTTTCTGGAGAATCTCTTTTGGAAAAGATAAAATCAATTAGTGACTTTGAGATATCTAAAACCTAGAAGGGTGTTAGTGGCCTATTTTGTTTGTCTTACTAGAAGTATAATTTGCTATGGCACAATCTTGAGTATATGCGCATAGAGAAGAATGTGTGTGAAAATATATTTGGGACACTTTTAGAAATGGATGGCAAATCAAAGGACAACCTACAGGCAAGGAAAGACTAGCAGGAAATGAACATCAGGCCAGATCTACATCCACAAAAAAGGCTAATGTTAAGTATTACTTGCCTCCTGCTTTGTACAACATGTCTAAAGAGGGGAAGCAACAGTTCTTGAAAGTCCTTCATGACATAAAAGTTACATATGGTTATTCTAGTAACATCTCCAGATGTGTAAATGTTGATCAACCAAAAATTTCTGGCCTAAAAAGACTGCCACATACTAATGCAACAACTTATGCCACTTTCTTTGAGAAGTCTTCTTCTAGATGAAGTTACATCTATCTTATTTGATCTGTGTGGATATTTTAGAGAACTGAATGCAAAAGTTCTCCACATCAATGAACTTGAAAAGTTAGAAGAATGAATCATAATGACATTATGTCAGATGGAGATGATATTCCCGCCTGGGTTTTTCACTATCAATGTGCATCTTGTTCTTCACTTGGCAACAGAGGCAAAAATACGTGGTCCTGTATGTTATCGGTCAACGTATTTTGTGGAAAGGTATGTTATCCTTATAAAAAACTAAGAGCCATGTTTGTTACCTTCGCTTTGCATGCTAAATTATAGTTTTAATTAATTTATACTAGTTTGTGTAGGTACCTTGGTGTTTTGAAGTCAACTATGAGAAATAAAGCTCGTCCAGTGGGCAACATTGCAGAATCAGTTCTGGCAAAAGAGTCTATGCACTTTTGTTCAACATTTCTTGATGGTTTTCAGACCCAGTCTAATAGGCTTTCACGAAATGACGAGAATGATGAGTCACTTGGATGCTCTACTAGACATGCATAAACTCTTTTTCCTCATCCTGGGAAACCACTTGGAAAGTCAAGTAGTTATGTTTTGAGAGGTTTGGCTAAAACACAAGCACATAGGTATGTGCTATTCAATTGTTCTTATGTCAATCCATACCTTAGGTAATATCTCAAAATTATAAACATAAATTTATTTTTTTGCCTCCCATAAATTTTTCCTATATGTAAATTGTAGAGCTCATGCTGAAGAGATCATCGGAAAAGGTACTGGACGTAGAGCCAGCCACAGAGATGTTGAGAAAATCCAAAATCAGAAGTTCCATCAATGGTTTAGAAGTCATGTAAGTACCTTAACTCAAATTTCTTTACATGTAGTATTAACATGCAAAACTAAATTAACTTGTGTATACTTGTACAGATAATGCATTTAGAGAGTGAAAATGGCATTCATGGTGTTAAAGATGACATTAGATGGCTAGCTCGTGGCCCGGTTAAAGCTGCAAAAAGGTATCATGCTTTCAATAGTCGAGGTTTCCGTTTTAGGCCTAAACGGTTGGATCGGGTTACACAAAATTGTGGTGTTGTGCTACCTACAAAAACATCAAGTTATGCCAGTGCAAGTGATGACAAGCCAGTTTTAGGTGATGTGACTTACTATGGGAGGATAATTGATATTATTGAGCTAAACTACTCTGAGAAATTTTTTGTGGTACTTTTCATATGTGAATGGGTTGATGTTATTTCCAAAAGAGGAATAATGAAGGACAAGTATGGCTACACACTTGTTAATTTCTCACACCTGATACATACAGAAGAAAATATTGTTCATGAACCGTACATTTTTCCTAACCAAGCTGACCAGGTGCTTTATGCTAAAGATAAAGAAAACCCGGGGTGGTATGTAGTCAACAAGATGAAACCAAGAGATATATATGACACGGGTTGTGATGAATGGCAAGATGATGTAGAAAATGAGCCATTCCATGTCACACACCTTGGAAATATGTTCAATAATGCAAATGTAAGATATCAATGGGCTAGGACAGATATTGAGGGTACCACAGTGGATGCTAGTGATGATGCGGATGCTAGTGCCAATGGATTGAATGACCAATCATAGTTGGTGAGGTGCAGTACATGACTCTTATTGTGCATGCTCATTTCTATGGTTCAGGAAGGGTCACTACAAGGTATTCTGATTCATCTGTAGTTCCTCCCCTAACATTTTTATTTTAGCAGTTCTCTGACAAAATAGTCAAATTGTTTCATCATCAAAGTGGTTATATTTCGAGGCTATTAGAATCATAGCAAACAGTCCCATCGGAAGGCCATAAGGGTTCCTGAAGTTAAAACATGGTCAACAATCCGAATCTATTTTCTTTATCACTACTATTATACATTTTCTTTAGCAACTGTGCTTGTTTAAAGTTTTGCATCTAGTCAAATACTGTGTGCATTTCCTTCTACTCTTTTAAATGGTTCTGTCCTTACATGCCTCAATTAAGTAAAGACGGATCCATAGAAATTACTGAATTGTGTGAAGTCTCATTGTATCAGTAACTTAATTGCCATGCTCATGCCAATGTTTAGATGAGAATAACAAGACAATGCAAACCAGTGAAAAAATGGAGTTGTCTTGTGCTTTTGTTTAGAAACTGCAATGGAAGACTAGAGCTAAACCTTTGTTTAGAAACTGCTGCAATTGAAGACTAGAATGCCTATAACCCTATGACTGTACTATTGCTGGTGGTGGTGTGTTGTGGCCAGTGTGCTTGATGGCTGATACCTTTGTCTATCTATGAGCTATTATGTGATACATTATTGCCTTTTGTCTATACTCTAGTGATAATACCGATATATTGCACTGATAAGTGATATCCTGCTTCATGTAATAAAAGCTTATGAACTAATTTGGTGGCCTTGCTGTGACTGAGATTGTACATGTGAACTTAGATCAAGACATCATCTCTTAATTTTTATGTATATTATGTACAATTATAAGAAATTGCTAGGCACTTGATGTGTCAGTATTGGTACTATACAATAAATTTTATCATACATCTAATTGTCATGCCATATTTTTGTGCAGCTAGCCTGCATTCTAGGAGAGGGTAGCTCTTCACAACTGACACCAATAGTCCTGTGAGGATGTCCATTGCGGCTGCACCAAGAAAATGACACCAAATAGAAGGCTACATATTGGATGAATGATTTTATCTGTGATGAGATGTATCTGGAACTTTTACTTGTTATGGAACTCATTTAGAACAAAATTATGGTTTAATGAGATGAACTTGTTGAGGCTAAATTTGTGGATTTGTGAGATAAACTCAAGATTATTGTGCTTATTATTGTGTCATATGCCAACAGTTTTGTGCTTAGAATTTTTATTGTGTTTAATATTCTAGAATGTTTATTTGCTCATTATTCCATAACTTTTATGCCCGCCGCCATGGAGACACTAGCATTCGAGCCCAGGTGGCGGCGGCCAGCCTGCCTGCCCACTCCGAGCCGGGCAGCGGCAGCCTACTTGATTGCCCCATATAGGTCACGGTGAATGTGTAGATAAACAAAGGGCAAAAATGTCAGTTCATGTGCCAAATATATAGATAAATACTACAAAAGGTAGAAAATACACATAATGGCAAGAAAACCAAGTGTCTAATGTTTAGAGGCCTATTTGTTATGATGTCGGTTCCCATAACTTATTAGAAAACATGACGATCATAGTTCTAAATATGTTATTTTCTCATTCATGGGGGGAAGCGAGCGAGCAGGAGTGTGATTCCAGGATGTTTGAGTCCAAGATGGATATGAGGATGTGTGAGTCCACCGCGTGGGACGCGTGCATGAGTGCGAGATAGCGAGCGAAGCTAAGAACCTAGGGGACGATTACTATGCAAATCTTTGTAACACATGAAGTGTAACATTATTTCGTGTTACTTTAGGGTATATATTTGTAACACATTTTATATGTTCCATATAGTACAATTTTGTAACATTTTGATTGTAATATTAATTTTGTGTTACTATAATTATTGTCAGTAACATATTTTTATAAAAAAAGTGTTTTGTGTTACAACAAAAGTCTGTAACACATTATTTTGTGTTTGAAATTTTATTGCAACACATTGATGAATATGTTACAAGGAAGTGTTACAATATCCCTGTTGTGTAGTAGTGAAAGTGTAATTTAATTTCTTGCCTCCGGATATAGATATCCAAGAAAAATGGATATTCTTGACTACTAAACCAAACTACGGAGGCAATTCCATTTTTCCTTGAGTGTTATTACAAATCATCAAGGTAATTTCGTATTTTATTCGTTGTTATTCGAAACTGCTAGGTCAATTCGTATACTTGCTTGAGTAACGTCGAGGTAATTCATATCTTCTTCGGTGTAATTCGAAAACCCCAATGTAGTTCTTGGAGCTTTAAATTCAGCTTTTTCTATATTCCAATCGACCTTAGATGGCGATATCACGTAAACAAAAGTTATAGTATCAGGCGAGATCTAAAATATTCATTACAAGACTCGACAAAATCAATAAAAAATAATTACTTAGTCACAATTTACTTTGAAGTGTAGTGGTAAGTTCTTTGAAAAGTCACAAGTTCATATTCTCTTAGGCACATATTTTGCTTGAAGGTTGCTAGCCGTCAAGGAGATTTATGTTTTTTTTTCGTTTGCTATTACCCTATATTTCCTTGACGGCTGCGTGTTTTTAAGAAAATTAATTTACTTGGTGGCAGTAACACTTCCTTGTCCCTTTAATGAATTAACATTATATCTTTTTTTAGATAAGTGTAGTTTTTTCTCGTTTCTAGATACATAGCAAAATACATGTACTAAAAAAATTCAAAGCAACTTACGATCTAGAATGGAGGGAGTAAATACCATGACATATACATAGCGAAAGAAATATTTTTAGAAAAAGTCAAAATGTCTTATAGTAAGTTAGAATAGAGAGGGTAGTGAATATAAGCACCCATACGGGGTTATCTGATATTCTGATCAAGCTTGCTATGTACCATTAGAAATATCTTTGAATCTAATTTTTTAATATAATTATTTAGAGAGAATAGAGCAAATACCAGGACAAGGTTGACTTGCACAAAGGTTTTTATGGCCAAGCGGTGAAAGATAAAAAAGGAAAGGAATGATGCGTGTCCAGGCCAGTCTGCGTAGTGGACCATTCCACAGTGCAAATGTATCCTGACCTTTTTTAGATGGCTCAAAATTATTAGTTTTTTCACTTTATTTTCATTACATCAACATCATATCAATCTTTGTACGTATACATAAAATACTTAATATAGGTAAAAAGATAATTAATTATATAGATTAGTTATAAATCACGAGATAAATCTTTTAATTCTAGTTAATTCATAATTAGATAATAATTACAAATACAAACGTAGGTGCTACGGTTCTAACTCTAGCCATCTAAACAAGGCCAAAGCTGCGGGCAGTGAATAAAGCTGTGGTTGCAGTGCACAGTGCACTGCACGGCCGCTGCTTCGACGACGATAAAATGCCATGGATGATGCAGCCGCTTTCCCCTGCTTGACAAATGAACTGCCTCGAATCTCAATGTCGCTTTTGCGAGGTCTCGAGCTCGAGCGCGGCCGGCCGATACGATCATAGATCCGCTGCCAGTAGCTAGCACGCCGAGGGGCGAACAGAGAATTACAACTGTAGATGATCGATGCGAATGCAAACGTGTGAGCCATCCAAACGCGAGGCGCCCGCATGTTTTGTGCACTTGGTTCATCAAGTCACGGACGCTAACCGCAATGTCGTCTGCCTTCCAACATGTTCCACGTCGGCGCCGAACAGTTGCAGCTAAATAGCGGCAGCGATCGCCTTCTGACAGGCAGCTTCGGCCATTTTTCAAGCACGCCCGCACGCAAAAGGCTGGCTGCCATGAGTTACGGCCCTGATTGGACCCCACACCGCCCTCCCGTACTGACTGAAATGAAACCTGCTGTGCAGTGAGATGAGTACTCGTAGAACATCAACAAATAAGCAGGGCAACGGAAAAAGCAGGCGACGCCCGACGGACGGACTGTCGTGCCGTGTGCCGTGCGACGCCAATGCCATATGCCATCATCTTTGCTTAAAGCGAAAGCTCTCACGTCCGATCACCGATCACACACCACCCGCGGGCAACATGATTCCCGTGCTATCTATCGCAGTCGCAGCAAGAGCAGCGAGGCAGACGGGACCAAATCATTTGCGACCAGGTAGCCATGTCAGCTTTGCCGTAACTTCCTTTCCGTCAGAGATCGTGTACCAGACTAGTGGCTACCAGTCAACCAGTCAGAATGGTCTCGATCGGGCTCCTCTTCCTTTCCAACCCGGTCGATCCGCAAGCATCATGAGGAGGTTGAGTCCTGCTGCTTGTGAATCAGCACGGCATGTGCAGTGAATTCGACGCTGATGGTGCACAGTCTTGAAAGTGCTGGGCAAAGAGCCAAGAGGTTGTTAACAAAAGATTTTGTTCCTGTGTCAGTAAGATACCACTGTATCGATCAGTACAACGAACCAGCTGGAGGCAGAAAAGGGATCGATGGTCTACTGTAATACCATTACAAAATGCGCATAATGACTTGGCATTTAGCAAATTCAGACCAACCGGAGCCTCAGTCATTGTCTGACATGCTGACTTCTTGCAACGACGTCGCCACATTGGCTCACACAGAAGACACAAGGGTAGTATAGTAGTGTGGTACCGCCAACCGGGCCTACCGGCTACCGTAATCCGTGGACCGTTTTTATCCCGGAGCAGCTTTAACAATAACAGGTAATAATGTCCCTAGCAAACTCACAATGACAGATCCAGAACATAGCTTTTCTAGCTACTATCATTGAAAGGTGCTAATACTAGGCTCTTTCTTGCCTACACAACAAGTTCCAGAAAAGAACAAGCAGACAGTACTTGATTGCATCTACAGTGCAGCAAGCACACGTAGACCTCTGGTCTTGTTCTAGTTTCCCTTTAGTATCTGTATATATCCATCATCCGAAAATGTGATGTTTGAAATGGTCTGGATGAACTGCAAGCAAATCTCCCGCCGATCTCTTCCAGTAAAGAATGGAAAGATCGATACTCTCCGTTCCGAACTCAGTGTGGGGTATTCTTTTCTCCTTCTAGATAAGAATCCGTAAGTCTGAACAATAGCGGCAAACATATTCACAGAGCAGAATCCGTTAGTCTGAACAAAATCCATTACTAAAATACTAGTGCCATGGAAGTACCATGACATGAACACAGGAGCTGAAGTCATATTTGTACAATGATATGGAAGTCTTTTTTTAGCAACACTAGCAAAAATGCCCGTGCGTTGCAACGGGACGCATGTCTATTGCATAATTTCTATACCGATAGTAATAAAATATTTTTTATTGAATTTATTAATTATATTTAAGCTAACGTTAAATAAATGAAATAATTATAAGGTCGGTCGCCTTTGGCTTGCTAGTTGGTCCGTAGAGACATATTGAGAAGAGGTGTAAGTGGGTGACATAGCAGCCACAGTTAATACCAACTAAAATTTATATTTTATATCACTTTCTCCATCCATTTATCAAAGTCATCTTACCAAAAAAATCTTCACGAATCAGAGTCGTTTAAGCTAGAACCGCGGTTTTCACCTCATCCCAGGCTCATGCGGCTCCTCCTCATTGGCCGAGTTAATTCAACAGTCATCGACGGAGTTAAAAGGAAGCAGCTATTAATGGGCAACGCTACATGCGCCGCTCCTCCTTGGTCATTTGAGACCCTAAAACGACCCCAACAAATGAATAAAGCGGGAGTATGTCTTTTGGTGATTATATAACCTAATTAAACAAAAATAAATATGGACTATCATTCTCGATGAAAACTAATTAGTAGCCTTATAGACATATCAATGGATGGCCATTGGAACTAATTATTACTTATTGACCTCTATTTATAATAATATAATATAATAACTACGAATAAATACTTACGATAATTGTGTTACTGTAATAATGGGGATATTTACCATGATGTTATAGTAAATCATATAGTAAATATTTACTATAATCTCATAAATTAGTATTATAATTATTATGGCTATAAATAAAATTATTCTATAGCCAGCTATACAAGAGTAGTTCTAAGTCTAGCCGTAGATATATCTTAATTCTATTATATATAATATATGCAAGATTATTTTAATATATGCAATATCATATTTTTATAGTTATATTTTTTTCTTGCTAGATTATTTTAATACACGTAATACCATATTTTTATAGTTTGATTTATTATTTATATTTTGTTGTCTTGCTAGATTATTCTTATATACGTATATATACATATACTTATCAATATTATATTTTTATAGTATTTTTATTTGACTAGCGGATATGAGTATTTGAAATTATTACGAAGTTAAATAAAAAAGCTTCGTTTAGCATCATATAAGTCTTTTTTTTTACTTACGCGTCATGTGACCCTTGTGTTGTGGTGGTAGCGTCCTGTAATTGAACAGTGGAGACCAAGGTTAAATCCTAATGACAATGGTATTTTTATTCTTTTCGCCAGCGGACACAAAACGAAATAAAAAAAAGATCCGGACATAACCTGGTGATGGACAGAAATTGAAAGAGCGGACAAAAAAGGTGTTGGAAACTTTGGAGATTTATTAATAGGTATTATGGTTTCAATTATGGTTTTCTAACCGTAAACATATAGGACACGGAGAGGTGAAAGAAAAAAAAGGTGGAGAAATTTTGCCTCTTTATAGATAGGTATAGATATAGAAGTCATTTCTCTATTCGAGAAAAAAAAGAAGTCCTTGAATAATCAAATCCATTATCCATAGAGAAGGCCCAGCAAACTGGAAAGTAAAGCCCATAGTAAGGGATGCACATGAAAAACAATTGTGTGCAGTTGTAATAAGGGTATGAAAGTAATGAAGCATATGATTTGCTTCTTGCAATTGCACACAGTAGCAGGACGTTTGGTTTGCTTTCAAATATTAGTCTTACAAAATAAATAATTCACACAGTCTCTGGTAATGGTTTGCTTTCAAATATTACTCTTATAGCAAATTCAATAGTTCACAAAATCTCTGGCAATGGAAGTGGTATTAGTATTTACATCTTTTCAAATTCCAAAGGTTACCAGGTGAGAAAAAAGACAAAAAAAATCCTTCCGAGCATATAATAGGGTTGTTAGCTAGCTAGCATCATCCTCTTGGCGCTTCAGAACCAATGTGCATTCAACACGGATCCATTCATCCGTATCCATGACCAAATACCCATATGGGTTTAGTTAAGATCTTCTGGCATGAGATTTCCATGTTAGTTCATGTTACCTCATTGAAACAAGAAATAATAAAGTAGGGAAAATATAAACTATCAAGTGACATATTGTACATTATGGGTTCCATTTCGCACCCAGTCCTTTATATGCATGAAACTCAAAGCTTCCATAACAAATTTGCAACATAGAAACTGAGTCCTAAGTCGTAAAGAAAGCCCAGTTACTCTCAAACCAATCCCACCAATTGTATATATGGAGTTGAGGGGAGGGGATTTATCCTTTATTTCACAAAACGGTATAGCGGATTCTGTATCAGTGTATATAGTATACAGAGATATATTGAAAGTGGACTTGCATCTAAGATGAGTTAGTAGATCATTTCATGTAGCTATGTTCTATTTGTAGGAATAAAATAGGGATTGGGCTGTGGAGAGATGGATGAGTGGTTGATAGCTCCGGTCTTGAAAACCAGTAAAGTTCTAGGAACTATCAAGGGTTCGAATCCCTCTCCCTCTCTCTCCTTTTGTATATTGAATACATTTTTTTCTATCTATGTTTTTCTTTGTTCAGCCCCCTTATATCATTCTTTCATAAAAAAGCATGAATGGCTCGGCTAGATGGAATAACTGAGCCAGAATAGAAAAAACTAGAACAGGTATAAATAAAAAAATCTTAGTTAAGAGGGGTCATGTAAAGAACAGGTTTCAAATCACGATCTTTGTTATTTACTCACTGATTTGATAAAGCTCCATGCACCTTGAACTCCATCATGCTCTGCGCATCTCCATCAATTGCACACATGCCTGCTGTATTTCCATGTTGTTGGTTCCATTGAAGCCACTCCATCCACCTCGTTATCTAGCCTTATGCCTATTATTAAGTTTTAGGCTATATGTTTATTAAGCTTGGCATCTTAGGAGTTGCTCTCCATTACAACATGTGAACCTTTGCATGTAACTTAAAAAAGAGTTACCATTCATTGGCATTAATCATTCACCTCCCCCGTTCAACAATTTATTTGAACAAAAAGATTCCCATTCTTGCTTCAAGCCACCTGAACATATACAGTGTGCACGTAACCCTTCCTCTTGCATGGCTGTGCGGCTACACTTACATACTGTTGCTGACAAACAAGCAAAACCAGATAGACCAGCTTTGCCACGTGGCTAGACCAGATTATGCAGTGTGCACTTCTTATATTATTTTTATTATTAATATTTTTTTCTAAAGTTTTAACAGCGCCTACTAACCTTGTGTACGCATCAAGTCGGTCGTTTCACTATACACAAACAACTCTCTCTCTTTCTCTCAAACAGAACAAGTACATTCCTCTGTACATAAAACAAAGCTCTATATATCTTTGTACACACTTATAGGTCTAACCTCTCTCCCTACGCATTAAATAAAAAACAAATAACAGAAAGTATATAAGAAATAACAAAACAACATTCATACCTTGTTAAAAAGATTATAGCTTTCAAAGAAAAAGTTCTATCTAAAATGCTAATATCAGACATATATTATTAAAAAGCCACCACTTGATATAACTACTCGCCTAATGATAAAAACATATTGTAATTATACTTCGTAGCTAAAAACTTCATCAAACATAAAAAAACACTTCTTAAGTTGCTTCGGGAGCCATTTTTTCTCTTCTTTATATGGAGTGCCCACAAATTCTCAAACTTGTAAGCATTAGCAATTAGGATACTAAATAACTTAAACTCGGTGTTATTATGGAAGTTTATAATCTCATTGAGTTTTTGGAGGATAGTTTTCAAGGTTGGCCATCTTTGATGAGTGTATAAGTGATCTTGTCGATCTTTTCAACTATGATGGAACTAAAAGGGTCACTTGACCATTGTATTTTCAAAATTGTTGAAGTTGACAACGAACTAGTCTCTTTAATTAATGGAACTCATTTTATTCTTTTTTAAGCTTTATTTTGTGGTGGTTGTTGTCTCACCATTTGCATGGTCATTATGTACCCTAGAAAGCTATTGAATTCTACTACAAACCAATCTTATGATTTTACCCAATTATCTTCTTGCAAAATGCAAGAAGGTAATCATAATGTTAGTGCATTAACATTGAAATAGAGAAGACACAAAATGTAGTTAGTTAAAGACTCCATATAGTATACAAAATTTCTAATTTTAGTACTACTAATAGACATGGAAAAAAGAACAATACAATAAGTGATTAGGTCAGAAAGACCATAATGGCTGCTAGCCAGTGGCAACGAGTAGCAAGCATGATCAATATTACTCTCAAGTCTCAACAACTAAAGTCTACTAAAACCAAAGTTTTGAAATCGACGACTAGGTCGTGCCTAGGCGCGCCTAGTCGCTAGTCTATGACCTCGCGCCTGGAGTAGGAGGGTAGTCGGCCCTCTAGGCGAGCAGAGCGACTAGGTGGAGCTAGGCGGCGACTCGGCGGTGCCCAGGAGCACTAGGCAGGGCGGAATCGAGCTAGGCGGGCGATGCGGGCCATCGCGCACGAAAATATGGCTCCAGGCGTGAAATTTTTGCGGACGCGGGTGATTGCGCGCTCGCGTAGAGCTCCAAGCGCGGGAAATAGCCGCGCTCTGCCGCGGTGCATGGGAAATAGTAGCGCGCTGCCATGATGGAGAAGGGAGATAAGGGGGAGAGAAAGTCATACTCGACCTCGACTCGAGCTCCGGGAAGCAGATCCCACCGGATACGCGCTGCTCCCCGCCGGTCCCCTTCCCATCGACGTCCTCCTCCCTGCTGGTCTCCTTCCGCTCGATGTGTTCCTTGTTGACGGTAGATAACTCATAATTTTAACCGTCAACTAAACATGAAAATGGATCTATATGCAAACACCTGGTAGATATATGGTTATCACTAACCGAATTCCACGAGTTTTGGTGAATATTTGTTTCTGTAGGGTGTCAGCTGAAACTATCAAAGAAGGTCCACATGTTGGGATTACATAGAGATAAAGGACGAACGTGTACACAGGAACAATCTAGAAGACTCAGGAAGCCACCCCTGCAAGGTTGGGCCCACCTGCCAGTATGGCTGGGCGGACGCCCAGGGGCAGGGGCGGCTGCCCAGAGCCCATCAGGTGGAGGCTCGTGGATCCTGCCTCCACCGACTTTGAGGATGAATATTAGCCGTCTATTTAGGTCAGTTTGATCCGAGGGCTGTGGTGCATCCTAGAGGGCTATATAAACAAGGCCCCTAGCCCCTGGATCAATTCCAATTCAAAAACCCTAATTCATATTTTCCAGAGAGAATTAGCCAGAGAGGGGTCCCTTGAATGGATCTATCTCTTTAGGGTTTTAGCAACAAGAGAGATTGAGAGAGGGTGGAGGTAGAATTGGAGGAAGCCCATGTTGGTGTCTCCTCTCCAATTGTACCTACGGGATCAAGTCTCCTAACCTGAGGCTTGGTTCTAGGATCATTCGGTAATTTAACTTCTAATACTAGTATGTTCATTATTGTTATTGTTCTTTGGTTTACGAGTTTACTTTATTCGCTTTGCGTAGGGAATAGAGTAATCTTCATAGCGTAAGCATGGTGCTTGGGCTTAGAATACTCTTAGATACTCCCTATCTGGCCAGATTTGTGGTAGTAGCGGGGGAAGTGACAGTCCCCTTGTTGCCTCCATAATCCATGTCCCATCAGGAGGTTTGGTAGGATTTAGTATGCGGGGTTAAGCATTCTCTGAGGTGTCTCTTTTCCCTAGGTTCCCCCTTAGAACAATAATCGCAAAGCTTGCCATAGGTTAGAGGAAGACTGACGGAGTAATCCTCTTTATATCGCTTAATTCTTGCTATCTTGCCTTGCAGCCCAGGGGTAGTAAATAAGGCTGGGTTAGTATTTTGCACGTTTGCTCCTAGCGGATAAACAAATACGATACTTTGGATTTATCTCCCTGGTGAAGTGCTCACCGATATCCGTGCGCTTACGGATTATTTATCTTTGATTCTTTCGTGTGGATAACCAATATCAACACTTCTCCCCTCGACAATCTCATCCCCGTGGGTCGTGCTCCTCCCCGTCGGGAAGCAAGTCCTGGCGACTGGAAGCAGATCCTGCCAGTAAGCCTCCTCCCCGCCTAGCAAGACCCGCCTGTGACGCTGCTCCCCGCCGGTCTCCTTCCTCCTCGACGAGCTCGTCCCCGTGGGTCCTGCTCCTCCTGCCGGTCTCTTCTCTTCATCGCCAGAAGCTCCTCCCCGCCGGTCTCCTCCCTAGGTATCCATGTCCTCCCCTACTCAGTTGCTCCTCTATTTCTTTCTCTTGGTTTGTCTATTACTCTATTTGCAAACATATACAGCTGGTCTCCTCTGTTTCCTTTCCTACAGGCTTGCAACTATTCCTTTTCTCTAAAATTGTTGAATGATTCTATATTTCCATGTATCTACAATGAAATTGTTGACTGATTGCATGTGTGTGTGTATATCTATGAACTTGTTGATTGTTGACTGATATGTGGCTCAGATGAATCTGTGACTGATTGCATGTGTGTTGCCATATACATATACATGTGTTGCCATCTTCTGACTGATGAATCTGTGAACTGTGATAAACATATACATGTAATGGTTGCCATATACAACATGTTTGTAATTGTTTTGTTGATTGATGGCTTGAACTCAGATGACTGGAACTCAAACCCCTCAGACTGTAACAAAGGGAGCGGGACATGGAACAAGTGTCTTGAAAAGGAATTCAGATGATGTGGGATGGGAGTTTGGGGTTCTTGTTAATCTGAACAACAAGGACCATGTGATGTGGAAACTCTGTGACAAAAAATGGTTTGGAGTGGTTTATCGGTTGAAGCAGCATATTACCTAGGCCCGGGCATGAAGACCACCAAAGAGAAGTTAAAGGAGGCTCAACAAAAGTGCAAGAAAGCACTAGATGAATCAAAAAGGAAGAAGCTAGAGAAGGTTGTTCATGAGATAGAACTTAGAGAGAATGTTCATATATCTAGGGTTGGAGGGTCTGGGTCCGAGGAAGTCACTTGTGTTGGAAGTTCAGAGCCTCACAAATTAGGCCCCATGGACAAATGGACAAGAGCTATTGATCCTACAGCAAGCAGATCTGAATCTTTGACTCAACAGAAGCTCAACAAGGAAATTTGGAAAGAAAGATTACATGAAGTGCATAAATATATTGCAAGATGGGCCTATAACCATGGTAATTTCCTTTTCCTTGCTGTTTGCAGATTTCAATTTCATCATATTTCCTTGTTACTGAACACTAATTTCATTCTTTTTGCAGCAATACCATTCAATGCATGTGACAATGAGGAGTTCAAGCAAATGTGTGAAGCAATTGGACAATTTGGGGCTGGATTTGAACCTCCAACTATGTTTGACTTGTGAGAGAGACTACTGGAAGAAGAATATGCTAGAACCAATAATTTGCTGCAAGAACATGATGCCGAGAAGATGAAGAATGGGTGCTCTATTATGACCGATGCTTGGCTTGATAAGAAGAGGAGAAGCATAATGAATGTGTGCACTAATTGTGCTGAAGGAACCAGTTTCATTTCCTCAAAAGAGATGTCAGATGTGTCACACACAAGTGAAGTCATCTTTGAACTAGTGGACAATGCAATCGAAGACATTGGTCCAAATAATGTGGCGCAAGTTGTGACTGGCAATGCTTCTAACAACATGGGAGCAAAGAAGGTACTTCATGAGAAGAGACCATGGATCTTTTGGACCAGCATTACAATTAAATTATACAACTAAAGTGCTCTTATTCTTAATTTAAAGGTGCACAGTAAGAAGAGAAATAGGCTTACTACAGACCGCCTCAACAAGTTGGTCTTCATTCAATTCAACAACAGGCTGATGAATAAGAGAGCTAAGTTTAAGTCAAAGAAAATTATTGATTTTCTCTTGTCTAGTGATGCAACTGAAGAACAAGGTTGGAGATGAGTGTGCATTAGTGGTATTTAGAGATGAGGAAGATGAGGAAGAGATGGAAAGTACAAGGATACCTTGGTTTGTGATTGGAGATGCAGCAGGAGCAGAAGAATAACTAGAGCTGCGTAGAAGTGTAAGGGTGAGAGAGCTCCATGAAGAAGAGTTTGAGTCCGAAGAAGAAGATTTCAAGGAAGATGAGGATGACTATATGATGGATGAAGAAGTGTGACTGTGTGAGACAGCTTCATTTCATGTTTCACCTTTTATTATGCATGCATGTATCTTTAAGTCTTTAACTTATGAACTTAGAACTCCTTGCTGTTGTGTGCTTGTGTTTTGTGTTGTGAGAACTGAAATCATGTGATGTAATGTACTGCTAGTTTGCTATCCATTTTATATTCTGTGTTGCTGCCTGTTGTCCCTTCTTGTTTGTGATTTTAAAAGGTTGTCCTATGCAGCTGAAATGCTGATAATGGATGGGAGAAGGCTCAGGCTTCAGATAAGTACCTAACTTGCTATTTCCTATTTTTGTATCACTTGTATTGATGCCCAATTGCATCTAAAAGTGTTGTCCACTTCTATTGCTGCACTTCTGGTTGTAATTTAAGTGATGAGACAAAGGACCTAAGGTATGTCTACTGATCCTTCCCTGTTTTTATCTAAATTATTCATGATTAGTGCTATAAATGCATATATTATATATTTAAATATAAATTGGCAAAATGCCTAGAAAAACACCTAGAAACGCCTAGGCTCGACTAGTCTCTAGGCTAAGGGTCAGCGCCTATATTTCGCCTAGCGCCTAGCAAAACTTTGACTAAAACTAACAAAAATGTTAGTTGTCAATACATGGACTGAATAAGAGAGGGGGGTAAAGAGTGAGAGAGAGAAATTGAGAGTGGCCAAGAGTTCCTCCACCATGCTCTTGCTCCCCCTTTATAGGGGAGGACGGAGGTGGATATTTTTATATTCTCTCCCCCTCTCTTTCAATAAGTTTTGTCATTGCTAATGAGACCCCATAATTTATAAAAGGGCCTAAATGCTCATAATTATCGGTGTCTCAACCCTGGGTGCCTAGCACCAATGAGTAACTACATGCTGCATGCTCCCTAATCCAGGTGGTGATGCAAAAAGAACACAAGGGTTTATCCTGGTTCGAGCAAACAAGGCCCTACGTCCAGCGGGGGAGGAGATGTTGTATTATCTTGCACCGAAGTGCTTGTACAGGGGAGATACAAGCGGGCGTGTACGAGAAGAGGTGGAGAACAAGGCCCAAGTCTAGAAGCGCTAGCCCTATGCCATGCTATGTGCATGGTGTAACGGAGTGGGTTCGAATGAGTTCACCTCCCTCTACAGCTAGCCCAGCGCCCCCCTTTATAGGCCAAGGAGGGGCATGGGTGTAGAGAAAATGCTAATGGTGTTGCCCCTGGATAGGGCTATCATAAGCAATGACGCCGAGGGGTGATGTCGATCATGTCGTAGCTACTGTAGAGGTATGTGACTGGGCAATGCCGAGCCCTATAGCGACAAGCGTCATGATGAGATTCTCCCTCTTGAGTGGTCACGGCGATGTCAGTGATTGACTGGTCCTGATGATGGCTCTAGCATGCCTTAGTGATGCGGTGAAAGACGTGTGCTTCTGCGATGGACGTACGACTTGCTGTAGATGAGGTGCGGGAGTGGTTGGAGCAATGGTCGGGACCGCCAGGAGCCTAAGTCGAGGGGTGGCCAAGCAGACCGTGGCCGAGTGGATAAGGACGAGCCTCGGGAAATACGGTACGGATGTTGACTTCTGTGTTTTGAGGGGGTACCTGACGGGGCACAATTTTCGTACGGCGAAATAGTGGTTCGTACGAGACGACACTTCTCCGAGATGGGCGATAAAAGGTGGATTTAACCCCTATACTTGTCCATTATGACCACCGCTGTAGCCATGGGGGTTGGCAGAGGTTGGTAGACTGCGTTAAATGCTTTTACTCCCATATAAAAAGTAGGTGGACCGAGGGGCACAACACTCGACGGAAGGTCGTCCGCTCGTGCCGTGTTTCGTCACTCGACGAGGGGTCGTCCGCACGTGCGGACGTCCATCACTCGAGGCCCCCCGTCAAGTAGGGGCAGACTCGACTTGGACGATGTTGCTCGTGGGCCGGCCCAGCATAGCTCGACGTACGCTGGTGGACTCTTATCACTTATGGGCTTCTTTGGCGATTTGGGGTTTAATTGTTTAGGGATTAATTCTCCTAGATCGGGGTTTAGGTACCCCCTTATCCAAGTACCTAATAGTAGCCCCCGAGCCTCTGCGCGAGTGCTGGCACTCACACAGAGGCTCATGAACTTGAGTCATGGCGTCTATTGTTCTCTGAAGGGTGTACGCGAGCGTACCCTTCGGGGGTAGCGGCGGCGCATGAGTGGAGAGCTAGGAAAGAGGTAGGTTTCCTGGAGGCTATCCACTCCTATTTATATGCCTTCCACAATACCATTTCTGCCCCTAGGTATTATTAGAGCGAACCACCTAGCCAAGGCCACTATGGTCCAAGTTGGGATTTTCTGATCCGACGACCACCGCGCCTTCTAACCGGTAGCCTTGCCTCGACACAATCTCCCTGATGCCGCCACGTGTCGTCCATCCACATCGGGACCGCCTGAGTTTTGAGTCGCAAACCCATGAAACCCGCTACCAATGGTTTTGAGGCTAAACCACCAAACCGTTCGCGAGTATCGCACCCCGTACGCATCCCCTACCGATGGTTTTGAGGACAAACCACCAAACCTCCTCGCGAGTAGCATAGCCCATACGCATCTCCCGCCGTGTACACTTGCGCTCGTCGATGTCCTGAGTGCCAGCCACTGTGGCCGACCACCCGGCCGTCTGGTCCCTTAGTCCAAGCCTCACGTCCGCCCTTCACCGCACCCGGTCCGTCAGCATGGCACGCCCTACTTGACCTTCACCCGACCGCTGTCACCGCCTCCGGATTCCATACCTGCACATCACAAGCCAAGAGACACATTTCGACACATAACCCTGTGCCAGGGGATCAGTAAACCACCAAGACCGACCACCAACCAAAGTGTTGGACATGTTGACAATCAGTCATCACACAAACAAAAGATGCTACACCATGATATGGAAAATCATGTGTCCGCACCAGGCCATGTACGGGCCCGCTTTCAGTCATCCCTGACTCAGGTACTCAAGGACGGTTGTCGAACCCTAGTCGAGGGCCAACCTTCGCTCCCTCAAGATTTTGTCATGGGGCCGAGGCCAGCATGCCTCATCGTAGAAGGAATCGTCCGTGAATAACTCCTCCCGTCCATTGGGTGTGCCTTTTTAGGAGAACGCTAGAGCGGCGCGGTCGTGTTGGGCCCTTATAATGGCTAGAGTCCGTGTGGTCGATGCGTGTTCCTGTTCCCGAGAATCAAGGGAGTGGTTAGGTAGGTGTAATAAATGTGAAAGATTTACTTGCCTCCCGGCCTAATCCACCCATTACTCTTTGGCCTGCCTATAAATTCGGGGGGTAGGGTTCTGTCCGTTCCCCATCTTGCCTTCCTACTTTCGTTGTCGTCGCCGCCGAAGAGCAGAGTTGCCTTGTTCGTTAGTGCAAGAGAGAAAAGGAGAAAGAGAGATTAGGAATCTTCCCTCCCGTCCATCCGCCGAGTAGATTCGCGCTGTCGCCATGGCGCCAAAGCTTCATCCTCTAGAGGATTGGCTCCCATCGGGCGTGATAGAGTGGGAGCTCAAGGAGCTGGTGGACGACGGGCTCCTTCGTCGTGTCATCTCGGCTGATCAGCTGGAGTGGATGGTGCCACCGAGGGAGGACCTGGAGCCGAACCCGCCAGAGGGAAGCCGATTCTTACGAGCGTTAACCAACCACTATGAGGTCGAGCTCTAGAACTTCTCCCCAATGCCATCTCTAAAGCGGCGATTGATGCTGCCGTCTGTGAGGGATACCTTAGGATGGAGCCACACTGGGAGTTGTGGCTCCAACTCTTCAAGGGAGAGCACTTCACCAAGCTGGTGTCGTAGGGGGTGAGGAGGATCATCCGCGTCGGCTGCTACAACTTGGCGTTGAAGCGAGCGGAGCCATACATCCTGACAGGGTTGATCTCTAATCATGGCAGGTGGCATGCTGGGTGTTTCTACCTCCAAAATGATGGCGGCTTGCTGCTGCACTATATCGGGCGCATCATCACGAAGCGCCCAAAGCACTAACCGCACAGCTTGGCGAGGGATCTCCAGGCGAGGCTGAACCCCCTCCTCGATGCATTGAGGACTCTGCGCGAGTAGGGGCCAAACATTAGGGTCATGGTCTCGGCGTTCCACAGCCAGAGGGTCCTCTCGCTGATGCGATGCCCACTGCACTTGGACCAGATGGTGCCCAGGGCGTCGCCCAAGGGGTGCCTGATGTCGGCCGAGGCGCTGCCCCTCAAAGAAGTCGCGAGGCAGGCGGGGGGGAGTGATCACCGGTGCCTTCGCACTAGAGGACGTGAACAACATCCCGATGCTGCCTGACGACAGCCACATCCATCTGGTGAGTACGTCATCATATCGCCCTCGAATTCCTGTCTTCCTCGACTCATTCTTGTGTTTTCTGTCATAGGTTTGTGTATAGGGGACCATAGACTTTAGGGTGTTGATGCCCCCGGTCAAGGAGGATGATCCTGATCGCCAGGTGAGACGCTTCACTACCCAACAGCAGAAGAAGAGTAAGGATAAGGGAAAGAAGGAGCGAAAGAAGAAGAACCTCGAGCGCTAGGCACGTGAACAACGTCGGGCGAAGCAAAGGCGTGAGGGGGTTCCTAAAGAGGAATCTCCCTCAGAAGAGGAGGAGGAGGAAGACGAGGGCAGTGATGACAAAGGGGTGTAGGCACGTCTTGAGCCTTGGTGCCCGTATGGCCTGAGCTGACATTTGCTTTACGTAGGAAATGGTCGACGCGGGGTCATCTTCTTAGGCCTCGAAGGCGGCCTCGGTGCCCGTCGAAGGTCGAGAGACAAGGGCCTCGGAGCAGCCCCGGGAGCAGAGGACGAGTGACCCCACGACTCAGGGGAGGTCATCGTCGTGGTGTACGCGCTGCAGGACGCCGCCGGCCTCTTCACGGGGTGGATCCAGCATGTCGCCGCCTCAGACCAGGTCCTCGACACTCATTGCATGAATCCAAGGCTAGCCAACCTCAGAGAAGTAGGGCACACCGAAGACATCAACGGCGGTGGCTCAGGGTGGCTTTGGTTCCGACAAGGGCTCGTCGAAGAAGGGGGCTCAAAAGCCCCCGAGTGGTTCGAAGGTGGCTAGGAGGGCGCTCCTCATCCCGGTGGGGTAAGTCTTCGGTGCCTTGGGGCTTCCTTCCCTTCCTTGACGTTTTATGGGATTCTTAATGTCTCTCACTCATATATGCTTTAGGGTCAAGTGCGCATCAAAGACGATGACTCCCTTCCCTGCTAAGCAGCTCAAGATCGATGCCGCAGTGAGGATGGCAGCGTCAACGCCAGGTGCTACTTTGATATCCTAGCCGACGGTGGTGACTGCCTAGGTTGTGAAGGCCTGCGCTGCTATGGCTCGGGGCAGGCTAACGGGCACTACTTCTGTTGCAGGTTCGAGCACCCCAGGGACCATGGCGGGTGGGGATGTTGCCCAATACCAGGAGTGGACCGAAGTGGCTCTAGGAACCGCTGGGCTCGAGGGCGTAGCTAGCGGCCGGGTGCCGGGGTCGACAGAGGAGGCCCCGATCACCATCAAGGACGAGGGGGCAGACTCCTCTACCCATGATGCGGAGGGAGCGACGAACCACCCCGAGGAAGTGGGGGTGACACCCCCTTAGCAGCAGCTATGGCCAGCGTGGCCACAAGGGTTGCACAAGCTGGAGGAGCAGCAGAAGCAGGATCGGCCCAGAAGTAGCAGGAGGATGAGCGGTAGGCCTCGGGCCCGCCGCCATAGCAACAGCAACAGCAACAGTGGCCACAACAGCCGCAACATCAGCAGCAGCAGTAGGAGGAGCCGATGACTTCGAGCCTGCCACAGTAGCCATAGCCGGAGGAGACGGTGGCTTCGAGCCCATAGCACCAGCAGCAGCAGGAGAAGGAGGTGGAGGCCCCGCTGAACGCGGGGCAGGAGGACAGGCGGCCGGAGCCGCTAACCTCGAGCCAACCAGAGGAGGCCTTGCTGAACATGGGTTAAGAGGACAAGCGGTTGGAGTCACTGATCTCGAGCCATCCGAGGGAGCTGGCGGCCGGGCACGTCCCGGTGTGGAGGAGGTTCAGGCAGCCCATTACGCATGCGGTCCCAGTAGATGAGTCAGAGTTTGAGGTGGTTGCGATGGCACTGATGCCTCGCCCACTGCCCACTGGGGCGTCGGCCGCCTGGGGGTCCTTATACGACCCTGGCTTGCACGCCTCTGGCTATATCGCCTAGGGGAAGCGGAAGGCCGGAGAAGCCGAGTCGTCAGGGGCTGAGAGGGAGGTCGAGCCGCCGTTCCCCACCTTGGCCGACCAAGTGGTCCGTCACGGCAGCTCGCCCAAGATGGTGGACCATATCACAACGGCTATTCGAGGGAGGGTTGAGGAAGTCCTCCCCTACTGGGGCCAGGAGGCCCTTCGACTCCGGGACCCTACAAATCCCGACGCGCCCATCCTTGGGATGGATGACCCGGTGGAGGTCGAGCACTGGGAGAACATCGAGGAGTTCTGGGTGTGGTTGCAATATGCCTTGCGGCTGGTCGTCGATGTCGCCGTCGAGGATATACCTCGAGCCTTTGCAGTACGTGGCCTGCTTCTCGTTATGTTGTGTTTGGGTCATTTTCCTCCTGGTGTCTTAATCTTTCATGCTTTTTCATTTCTAGTACCTTAGGATGCGCTCCCAGGCCAAGTCCTGGTTCATCCACATGACGCAAGGTGGATGGGGACAGGTCCTTGAGCTGCAAGACCAGCTCGAGGCTGCCCGGGCTGAGGTGGTGAAAGCGACGGATGATCTGGCCAAGGCTCGGGAGGAGGCAGAGAAGGCCAAGGAGTACACCTCGGTGGCTCGAAGGCCAAGGAGGATGCCACCAAGGCCCGGGTGAGGCGCAGAAGGCCCTCGAGGACCTCTCCCTATCGGCGGAGCACATTCGGGGACTCGTGAGGGAGGTCAGGGACTCCTCGGAGCATATCAAGGGGCTCGAGGTAGACGTCGCCCAGACCTCCCCAGCTCACGACGCCCTCAACATCTCGGTTGGGAAGGAGCGGCGCCGCGTTAAGGCCTTGTCCGTCGAGGTTGCCAGGCTGAAGGAGACCCTCTAGAAGAAGGAGGAGGCCATCACACTAGCTGACCAAGCGATCAAGGACCTGAGGGTAGAGAAGACAGAGGCAGTCCACGCCTTGGAGGTGGCTAAGAAGGACTACGCCGAGCTAAAGGATGGGTATACGGCCCTTGATACCCACGCCACTGGTAAGTCTTCTTCTTTAGCTTTTGGATTTCTGCCTTTGTCGTCCTGCTTGTTGTGGTTGACCCCTGTCTTATATTTCAGATCTCAATGAGGAAATGATCAAGGCTTGCAACAACACCAAACACTCCAAGACGCCTATTGGGTCGAGACGAGGCTGATCGACAGACTCCGTACCACAATCACCTCGATCTGCGATGATTTTAGGGTCGATCCTGAGGTGGAGGTCAAAGATGAGGTGCACGGGACCCCTCCCTCATCAACCAGATGTACGACCTTGGGCGCGTCATGAGGGAGCAGGTCCAGGATGCGCTCCATGTCGGCGTGAAGCGGGCGATGGCGGTCATCTGCTCTGGCTTCACCTATCACATGGGGTTCGTCTCCCATGGCTTCATCTCCGACCCCAACAAGACTAACACCGAGAATGAGGAGAGGCACAGGGCCTTGATCGAGGCTGCTGAGGAGCCCAGCGGTCGCCTTACGAAGCTGTTTGAGCCTAAGGTCCTTCCTCCCGGTGTCGATGAAGAAGAAGAAGAAGCCGGCCTATGAGCCAATCTGGGCAAGAAGGCTCATGTAATAGGTTAGCTTTTGTGACTGGTGATATCGTGGCCCTGGGGGCCTTTGAAAACATTATGCATTGATGTATACGTTTGTGAGTTTTAAGTCCTTTTCTTTCTTGCTAGCCGGATTATGTATTGACTTAGTAAACTCAGTGCATGGTTGCGCCCTTTGAGGGGGGAGTGAGTGTAGGAACCATAGCGCAGTGGCGTAGGTGATCTCGCGGCTCGACAGCCCTCGACCCTTGGGACACTCTCGTGGCATTTATGACTAAGTGACAACACACATCAAGGTGCGTAAGAAAGAATAGACGTCGAGTTTTGAAAAAACGTATGAGTTTTTTAGGAACTTTGGGGGGTTCCCCCTTGTAGCCCCCGAGGGAGGCTCGACTCTGATGAAGCAGAGTCAGGGCTACCTTATGCATATGAATAAAAAGTTAAACTTGTAAATGAAAGTACTTCTTATTCATTTATGACATGGAAAATTACAAGGCCTCGAGGCCCTAGGGGTAAAAATGACGTAGTTGTTCGATGTTCCATGCGTTGGTGAAGGTCTCGCCCTTGCCGTTGGATTGCTTGTAAGTTCCGGGCTTCAACACCTCCACCACGATGTAGGGGCCTTCCCATGGTGGAGCTAGCTTGTGGTGGCCCTTGTTTCTTTGCCATTGACGGAGGACTAGATCACCGACTTGGAGATCCCGCTGCGCACGTGCTTGTTGTGGTAGCACCGGAGCTTCTACTGGTATCTTACGGAGTTGAGGACAACCATGTCTCGAGCCTCCTCAAGTTGGTCAACGGTATTTGCGAGTGCTTCTTCGTTCGTCTGCTTGTTGTATGCCTTCAGTCGAGGAGACCCATACTCAAGGTCCATGGGGAGGACGGCCTCAGACCCGTAGACGATGAAGAACGGGGTAAAGCCCATGGCTCTGCTAGGCGTTGTCCCTAGGCTCCACAGAAGGTAGCTCGACGGCCCATTTCTTCCCATGGTTCTTGAGGCGGTTGAAGATCCTTGGCTTGAGGCCCTGCAAAATCATGCCATTGGCACGCTCAACCTGGCCATTAGTTTGAGGGTGGGCAACTGCGGACCAATTCACCTGGATGTGATGACGGTCACAGAAGTCCAAGAACTTGCCAATGAACTGCGTGCCGTTGTCGGTGATAATGACAATGGAGACCCCGAAGCGGTGGATGATGTCCGTGAAGAATGAAACCGCCTGCTCGGATCAGATGTTGGTGATGGGTCGAGCCTTGATCCATTTGGTGAACTTGTCGACGGCTATGGGTAGGTGGGTGTAGCCCCCGATTATCTTCTTTAATGGCCCCATGAGATCGAGCCCCCAAACTGCGAACGTCCACGTAATGGAGAGCATGAGCTGGGAGGTGGGTATGCCTGGCGTAGAATTGGCACCCCTCGCACGAGTGGACAAGGTTGATGGCGTTGGAGACCGCTATTGGCAAATAAAATCCTAGCTGGAATGCGTTCCCAACAAGGGTCCTCGGAGCAGCGTGATGGTCGCAAGCCCCCGAGTGTAGATCCTTGAGCAGCTTTCTTCCTTCCTCGATGGTGATGCAGCGCTGGAGGACCCCGGTGGGGCTCCGTCGATAGAGCTCCTTGTCGTCACCGTAGACGATGTAGGTTTTGACCCGTCGAGTGATGCGGCGGGCCTCGATCCGATCTTCTAGAAGCTCCCCTCGAATAAGGCAATCGAGGAAGGGGGTGCGCCAGTCTAGCTTGCAGAGGAGGCGACCCCTCGATCTCCATAACTTCAGCCATGCCCGAGGGGGGTCTCGGTCGAGGGAGGGGGGTTGACCGCCTTCATTGCGATTCCTTCCCCCGCGCCTAGATCGACAGAGGTCCTTCGAGAAAACATTTGGTGGGATGGCACCTCGAGTAGACGCGATCTTCGCCAGCTCGTCTGTAGCCTCGTTGTATCTACGGGCGATGTGGTTGAGCTCGAGGATGTAGAACTTGTCCTCCAACTTGTGAACTTCCTTGTAGTAGGCTTCCATCTTGGGCTCGTGGCAGCTCGAGGCCTTCATGACTTGGTCGATGACGAGTTGTGAATCCCCACGAACATCGAGGCGTTGAACCCCGAGTTCGATGGCGATGCGTAAGCCATTGACGAGGGCCTCGTACTCAACAATGTTGTTGGAGGCAGGGAAGTGGAGTTGGATCACGTAGCACATGTGGACTCTGAGGGCGAGATGAAGGACAGGTCTACGCCCGCTTCTGTCTTCATCAGCGACCCGTCGAAGAACATCGTCCATAGCTCTGCTTAGATCTGTGCTGGAGGGAGTTGAGTGTTGGTCCATTCAGCGATGAAGTCCATCAGCACCTAGGATTTGATGGCCTTGCGTGGCGTGAAGGAGAGGGTCTCGCCCATGAGCTCGACCACCCACTTTGCAATCCTACCCGAAGCCTCCCGGTTCTAGATTATTTTCCCGGGGGAAAGACGAGACCACAGTCACCGGGTGGCCAAGGAAGTAGTGTTAGAGCTTGTGTCGCGTAATCATGATAGTGTAGGCAGCTTCTAGATCTGTGGGTAGCGAACCTTGGTATCTGAGAGTACCTTGTTGATGAAGTAGATAGGCCGCTGGACGGGCAAGACATGCCCTTCTTCTCTCTCGACAACTATGGCCGCGCTGACCACCTAGGTGGTGGCGGCGACATAGAGCAAGAGTGGCTCAGCTGGATTCGGAGGTACAAGAATTGGAGGTGAGGTTAGCATAGCTTTAAGCTTTGCGAGGGCCTCCTCGGCTTCGGGGGTCCATGCGAAGTGCTCTGATTTTTTCAAGAGGCGATACAGGGGCAGCGCTTTCTCTCCGAGATGTGAGATGAAGCGACCGAGGGCCATGAGGTAGCCCGTGACTTTCTGAACACCTTGAGGTCTTGGATCGAGCCCATCTTGGTGATGGCTGAGATTTTCTCGGGGTTGGCCTCGATGCCGCGCTGAGAAACAATGTATCCTAGGAGCATGCCTCGAGGGATGCCGAAGACACACTTCTCAGGATTGAGTTTGATGTTCTTGGCCCTGAGGCACTCAAACGCGATTTTGAGGTCATCAATGAGGTTGTCGGCTTGTTTGGACTTGACCACGATGTCATCGACGTAGGCCTCGACCGTCGACCCCATGTGTTTGCTAAAAACATGAAGCATGCATTGTTGATACGTCACCCCGTCGTTTCGATGGCCGAAGAGCATGGTGACGTAGCAGTACATGCCAAAAGGGGTGACAAAGGAAGCCGCGAGCTAGTCGGACTCCTTCATATTGATTTGGTGGTAGCCGAAGTAAGCTTCGAGAAAAGAGAGTTTCACATCCCGCGGTAGAATCAATAATTTGATCGATGCGTGGTAAGGAAAAAGGAACTTTCGGATATGCTTTATTTAAACTGGTGTAGTCTACACACATCTGAAACTTCCCATTATTTTTCTTAACTAGCACAGGATTAGCTAACCATTCGGGATGATGAACTTCCTTGATGAATCTGGCCTCCAAAAGCTTGTGTATCTCCTCCCCCGATGATCTTGCGCTTTCCTCGTCGAAGCGGCACAAGCGTTGCTTCGCCAGTTTTGACTCGGCTCGAATCTCCAAGGCGTGCTCGGTGACTTCCCTCGGTATGTATGGCATGTCCGAGGGAATCCACACAAACATGTTGGCATTTGCATGGAGGAAGTCGACGAGCACTGTTTCCTATTTGTTGTTGAGGGTGGTGCTGATCTTTAGCGCCTTCCCGTTGGAGCCGCTGGGGTCGAGGAGGATCTTCTTGGTGTCTTCTACTGGCTCAAAGTTGCTAGCATGGCGCTTAGGGTCAGGGACCTTGGCAGCGAGACCCTTGAGGGTTGTCGTTAGCATCGCGAACTCCTCGATGATCTCCGCATTCTCGATGCACTTGACGTTGCAGTCATATGCATGCTCGAAGGAGGGGCCGACGGTGATGACGCCTTTGGGTCCTGGCATCTTGAGCTTGAGGTAGGTGTAGTTGGGGACCACCATGAACATGGCGTAGCCGAGCCGGCCAATGATGGCGTGGTATGTGCCGTGGAACTTGACCACCTCAAAGGTGAGCGTCTCCTTCCTGAAGTTGGCGGAAGTGCCAAAGCAGACGGGGAGGTCGATGCGGCCAATGGGAAGAGCCTTCCTCCCTGGTACAACTCCATGGAAGCCCCCGACGCTAGGCTGGAGCTTTGTCCTCGAGACCCCTAGGAGATCGAGGGTCTCTGCATAAATGATATTGAGGCTGCTACCCCCGTCCATGAGTACCTTGGAAAGACGAGTGTTGATAATGATAGGGTCGACGACAAGCGGGTACACCCCTGGCTTGGGGACGTGGTCCGGGTGGTCTTCACGGTCGAACATGATGGCCGTATCAGACCAGTCGAGGTAGTGGGGTCGCAACCCGCACAGAGAAGACCTCTCGACGCTCCCTCTTGTGCTGGCGCGATGAAAGCCGGGCCAAGGGCCCCCCGTAGATCATATAGCAGTCGTAGACCTCGGGGAAGCCGTCCTCCTTGTCGCCTCCCTTGTCCTTGGGGTCTTCTTTCTTGTCATCTTTCCCGAGGCCCAAGCTCTCGAAGTATTTCTTGAGCATTTGGCAATCTTCAAGGTTGTGATTGGCAGGCCCCTTATGATAGGGGCACGACTTCTTCAGCATTTCATCAAAAAGGCCCTTCTTAGGAGGACCTCGAGGCTTCTTGTGCTCGGTGGCGACCATGAGATCATGGGGGCGGCCTCGCGCTTGACCTGCTGGTTTTCCTTCTTCTTCTTGTTGTTGTTCCTCTTGTCACCCTGATTCTCGCTCTCATAATCGCCTTGCTTGGCCTTCCCCTTGCCCTGGTCATCGTCAAACAAGGTGCCGAAAACCTCCTCTCCAACGGCGTAATTGGTGACAATGTCCATCAGCTCGTCAGTGGTCTTGGGGGGTTACGCCCTAGCTTCCGCACTAGCTCCTTGCAGGTAGTCCCGAGAATGAATGCCAGGATCACATCGTTATCGGGAATATGGGGAAGCTCGGTGCGTTGCTTGGAGAAGCGCCGAGCGAAATCACAGAGGGACTCCCCGGGCTTTTGCTTGTAGCTTCGGAGGTCCCACTTGTTGCCGGAGCATATGCAGGTTCCCTTGAGTTCCCCTCAAACACTCTGACGAGGTCGGTCCAATCGCGGATCTGATTAGGGGGAAGTTCCTCGAGCCACCTTCGAACGGTGTCTGATAGGAACAGGGGGACCTAATGGATGATGGCGTGATCGTTGCGCGCCCCACCCAACTAGCATGCCAACCTGAAGGCGGCTAGCCATAGCTCGGGCTTGGTCTCGCCGTTGTACTTGACGAGGCTGATGGGGGGACGGGGCCTAGCACCAATGAGTAACTACGTGCTACGTGCTCCCCAATCTGGATGGTGATGCAAGAAGAACACAAGGGTTTATCCTGGTTTGGGCAAAGAAGGCCCTACGTCGAGCGGGAGGAGATGTTGTATTATCTTGCACTAAAGTGCTTGTACAGGGGAGATAAAAGTGGGCGTGTACAAGAAGAGGTGGAGAACAAGGCCCAAGTCTAGAAGCGCTAGCCCTATGCCTTCTATGTGCATGTTGTAACGAAGTGGGTTCGAATGAGTTCACCTCCCTCTACAGCTAGCCCAGCGCCCCCTTTTATACGCCAAGGAGGGGCATGGGTGTACAGAAAACACTAATGGTGTTGCCCCTGGATAGGGCTATCGTAAGCAATGACGCCGAGGGGTGATATCAATCATGTCGTAGCCACTGTAGAGGTATATGACGGGGCAATGCCGAGCCCTGTAGCGACGAGCTTCATGACGAGATTCTCCCTCTTGAGTGATCACGGCAATGTCGGTGATTGACCAGTCCTGATCATGGCACTAGCACGCCTTAGTGATGCGGTGAAAGACGTGTGCTTCTGCGGTGGACGTACGGCTTCTGTAGATGACATGTGGGAGTGGTTGGAGCGATGGCCGGGACCGCTAGGAGCCCGAGTCGAGGGGTGGCCGAGCGGGTCGTGGCCGAGTGGATAAGGACGCGCCCTGGGAAATACGATATGGATGTTGACTTCTGCATTTCGAGGGGGTGCCCGACCGGGCATAGTGTTTCGTACGGTGAAATAGTGGTTCGTACGAGATGACGCTTCTCCGGGGATGGGCGGTAAAAGGTGGATTTGACCCTTGTACTTGTCCATTATGACCACCGCTGTAGCCATGGAGGTTGGCAGAGGTTGGTAGACTATGTTAAATGCTCTGACTCCCATACAGAAAGTAGGTGGACTGAGGGGGCACAGCAATCGATGGGAGGTCGTTCGCCCGTGTTGCGTTCCGTCACTCGACAGGGGGTCGTCCGCACGGGCGGACGTCCGTCACTCGAGGCCCCCCGTCGAGTAGGGCGCGGACTCGACTTGGACAATGTCGCTCGTGGGCCGGCCCAGCATAGCTCGACGTATGCTGGTGGACTCTTATCTCTTGCGGGCTTCTTTGGCGATTTGGGGTTTAATTATTTAGGGATTAATTCTCCTAGATCGGGGTTTAGGGTACCCCCTTATCCAGGTGCACGACAATAATCATGCTCTTAGGCCTACTAATTGAGCCATTTTACAAACTGAAAGGGTCCCTAACATATGACACACCCAACATCAATAAATTAGACCCATCATCCGAAATTTGAATTCAGAGCCTTAGAGATCGATGATTGTTGAAGCTAGAACAAACTTTGGCAGCGCTATTTTGAGAGAGCTTATCATTACTGCATGTTGGATCATTTGGACAACAAGAAACAGAGTGATTTTTGACAATAGCCACATTAACCTCATTGCTTGTAAGCGAATTGGCTTGTAGTCCAATGGTAGGACGGTCCAGTGGGGCGCTACCTACCAGGGTTTAAATTCTGGTGCTCACACATTTCCTGGGATTTTTCCAAGGATTAACCGGCGTTATGTATTAAGTGGTAAGCGACGTTGTTTCCGTCGACAACGAGGCGTCAGTGGTGACTTTGGGAATCTCAAGATTTGCCGGGTGCTTAGTTTTTCGGAGGTGCTTATAGGGGTAGGGGTAGGATTTGCGTACGTGTGTTAATAGGGTGAGTGTGAGTGCATGTTATGAGCGTCTACTGTATAATTTAAAAAAACCTCAATGCCGAGTTAGTTCAAAGAGAAACTTGGTTTTGTGTGCACCAAAGTAAAGCAATTTAGATAGGCCCCTCAAGCTTTGGCGGGATAGCTATAACTAAGGTGTTTCTCTTTTATTTCTTTTTGGGCCTAGATGCCTTGTATTCCGATGCTGTGGTACATTTGTAATTGTTCTTTTTACTGTAATACGAAAAGTTGGTACGGACTTACCCTGCCAACTTGGTCAAAAAAATACATGCTAACACATAGATTAAATGGCGTGAAAATAAAAAACAATGGATTCATATGAAAAAGCGTATACATTAATTAATCGATATGTTGCATTGATAAATGAAAAGAGTGCGAGGGAGCACAAAGATAATATTTTTGATTAGCTGAAGATATTAAACATGAATCTTTTTGTACATTATTATCTCATATTGTAATCCATGCATGAGCATTATAAATATTAGATTAAAAATAGAGAAGTTTGACTTGTGCTAAAACTAAATCGATATATTATTTTATAACAGATGGAGTAGCTGCATAAGTTTGCGCAGGCCGTTCGAACTCCATAGACTTGCAAAAGTGTTTTTATGATTCTTCCCAGACGGCAAAAGCGTGTCCAGGCCTAGTCCAGTCTACGTGCGTGCATCATTCCGCCAGTGTGGTACCGGTAACCGGCAACGTCGGAAAGGCTGCAGGCACGCGGTGAATAAAGCAGTGGTCGCACTACTAGGAGGCTGCAGCTGTTGCCCTCCTAGGAGTACACGACTGCAGCTGCGACTCGTAGTTTTTTTTTAAGAGAACAGGAGGGGTTTTACCCCACGCTGGATTTTATTAAATAAAATGAGCAAAGGTACAGCTCCATCTATGAGAATCAGGGGAAAAAAATTTACAAAGAAAATAAGAAAAATTGTACATAAACTTCTAGCCATGAAGACAACAGCGGTTGAACATCTTTTTTTCTCTCAGGATAACCTAGGCAAACTCTTTTTTGAAGATCAATTTGCATCGTTGAAGCGAGTTGTCCATTCCTCGAAAAATCTTGTGGTTTCACGAGGTCCAAATTGCCCAACACATCGCTACAATTACTTACATGTAAAATTGCCGAGGAAGCTGCGACTCGTAGTCGTCGACGACGATGAATGCCACGGATGATGCGGCTGCTTTCCCCTGCTTGACAAATGAACTTCCTCGAATCTCAATGGGGACATTCTGACCGCTTTTCAGAGGTCTCGAGCTCGACCTGCTGCCAAATAGCTAGCAGGGCGAGGGGCGAACATAGATTTCCTACTGTAGATGATGCGGATGCAAATGCTTGAGTCCGCCCACGGGGCCTCACCTCGCAAGTGCAACGGTCGCCAAGCACAAACGGGTGCTGCCGGTGGAATAGCCAAAATCGTCCTTGAACTATCGCTGAAAGCTTATTTCGGTCCCTGAACTACTAAAACGGCCATTCTTGTCCTCAAACTTTCGCAATCGGCTCAATTTCATCCCCGGTCCGACGTGGAGCGCCACGCTAGCTCATCTCGTCATCGCCAAGTCAGCTATGATTTCCTTATGTCTTACCGAGCGACGTGGCCTTGTGATGGGCGCGCTCAGTACCACCCTCGACATCATGCGTGAGCCCATCGTCGTCGCCATGGAGAGCAGCAAGGAGAGCACCACCGCGGCGGTCTCCTCTTGGCTGACCACGGACAATAATGCCTGCGCGAGGCCAGCGTCCATAAGCTTTCCCATGTTCTCCCTCTCACCCGCTAGCAACAGCAGCGCGTCCTTCTTGGTGTTCGTCGGACTGGTGCAGACCAGGTGCACATGCACTAGCTTGTCCATGAGGCGTGGTCTCGTCTATTTCGGCGTGGGGGCATCTGTTAGGATGCGGCGTGGCCGTGCCCCGATGCACGTGAACCGGGCCAGCGATGGCGCATTTTGTGAGCGTGCCATCGTGAACCCGTGCTTGATGTGCTTGCTCCGATGGTTTGCGTGAGGGCTGGCGTGCCTAGGACACCTCCGCCAGCATCGCTCTCGTGAGGGGAGACTCAGGCGGAGCCACCGTCCGCCATCGAGCGCGCCCTCAAAGGGGCCCGTGCGTGTGCCCCTGGCATCTCCTTCCACCCCCTCACTCGCTCCTCCACCCTCCTTCCACCCATCCCCTTCCTCTCTGGTGTCCTTCGGCGGTGAGCGGCGGGCACCGGCCGGATCCGGCCCCTGGTGGGCCAGATCCGGCGCCGGGTGGTCCCTGCCTCCCTCGCTCGACTGCGGTTGGCCCACCACCTTCCTCCCCGGGTGGCCGACGGTGGCCGGCACTGTAGCGAGGACTGGCCGGATCCGGCCCCTGGTGGGCTAGATCCGGTGTCTGGCGGTGCTCAGCCACCCTCCCTCGGCGGTAGTTTGCTCACCCCCCTCTCCCCTACGGGCGGTCGGTGCTGGCCATCCCCTCTCTGGCGGACCTTGGGGGGCGCCAGCGTGCTTCCCCCCACGGTTTGCTGCTCGGGACCGGGGACGGTGGCCCTGCTGAGGGTGCCGGGATGGCTGCTCCCATGGACTGCTGGAGTGTGGCGTACTCGAGTTGGTGCTTTGGCGGCGCCATGGTGGTGTGGCCGGTGGCGGTGTGCTTGGTCCGTGCATGTTGCGCCGTGGTGGTGTGACTTGCGGCGGCCAGGTGGCGTGCAAGCTTTGCCGTGGTGGCATGGCTGGTGACGCCAGCCGCTTCCTGCACCACACTCTGCTCTTGGTCATGCTCTTGCTGAACCTTCATCACCTTCTTGGAGGCGTCGTCCTCAGTTCATCATCGGAGCCCATTGGGGCAAGCGTGGGATGAAAATCCCTGGATGCTACCCACAGCGAAGTTGGCGCCCGTGGGTGTCAATTCCTTCATGAAGTCCTCGTTGATGCTCCTTGCTTGTCTCCTTCGAGTCGGTCTCCGTCTGGACTCCAGGGATGTTGCACTGAGCCTTTTTGCATTTCATGCTTCTCATCACCGTGGTATGTCTAGTTGTTGGTAGTGGTAGCCGTAGTCGTTTGTTTTGGCAGATGCTTTGCCACCGGTGCTATTGTCCTCGTCCGTGGTCCTGAGGGTTGTGTCCCTAAGTGACTTGGAGGTGTATTCCAACAGATGCTTTGCTGTCAAGGGTTTGGGCGGATTGCCACCTAGGGGTGTTTTCGGCGGATGCTTTGTCGCCGAGGGGTTCTTCGCTGCTTGGGCGGACGCTTTATCACCTGTGGTTCTTCTCTTTAGGTAAGTCCTCCTCACCCGTGGTCCTGAGGGCTTTGTCCCTTAGTGACTCGGAGGAGCGAGCTGTTCCGGTGGAAGGTTGGATGGATCTTTGCCGTCTGGAGTTCATTTTCGGTGGATGCTTTGCCACCAAGGTGCAGTCTTTTCCGACAGATGCTTTGCTGCCGAGGTGTTCTAGCGGATGCTTTGCCACTATTTCTTCTACGGCTCCTACCACTGATGGCTACCTTTATGTTAAGTTATTTTGTATTAGGCTCAGTTGCTGGGATTGTTAGGTGGATGGTTCCCCACCCCTCATCTTCTTGCTTTTATTTGTGTTAAGGACTTTGTTGATAATTCTGGGATTACCTATAAATCCTTTTGTATTATCTATGTGTAGGTCTATTGGTTATTGCCACTTCTTTTAAAGTAGTACGTGTTATGCATGATTTCAAAAAAAATTATGCTTGTCCACGATGGCAGGTTTCAACCGCCGACAACAGTAGGTGTGCAGGAACAGGCTGATCACGGCGGCTGCCCCTTTCTCCTTGGCGCACCACGTCGTGCCTGAGGTCATGATGTGGGCGAATGCCTCCACGACGCCCTCGGCTTGCATGATGCGCTTCTTGTTGGCCTTCGGCTTCAGGATGGAGAGGTTGAGCAGTGCCGTGTGACGGCATTAAGCTGGAGTCCGGCGTCCTCGGAGTAGAGCAAGGGCAGCAGCGGCACGGCGCCGGCTACCCCGAGACCCCGACGAACGTGTTCCAGCAAGTCTTGCTATATTTAGCTTGCTTGTTTGTGTCTTCTGCATGCCCGCATGAGCACCAGTGTGTGGTTCACCGTGCGCGCATAGAGGCCGTGGCCAAGAATAGCGCGCTGACCACGCGGCGCTGGGCTTGGACATCAGCCAGATCTCGTGCACCACGCGGTTGGCCGTCAGCCTAGGCATTCGGTTTTAACCGACAAATCGGTTTGGTCTGTTCAGTTGCATAGAAATTCGGTTTCCAGAGAATAGCAACCGATCGGTGTTATAAAAAAGCAAAAACTGATGAGTTCGGTTTCGGGTTCCTCGATTCAGTTTTTCAGATCCACCGAATCAACCGAACGTTAGCACAGAGAAGAAAAAATCGAAAGAAAGCAACAGAATGGGGAAGAACAAAGACAAATCCACGGAGCCTGCACCGGCGCCGCCACACCGCTCACGCGCAGTCGCGCTGCGCGCCCAGCTCGCCACTTCCCTACTCACTGCACGCCGGCCACGAGGTCGCACTCGGCGCTCGCGCTGCCATGACCGCGAGCTGCCTCGCGCTCGCGCCGCCACCGCCGCGAGTTGCCTCGCGCTCAGCCATCGCAACGGCTCGCTCCGCCTCTGCCCTCGCTAGTCGCTCGCGCCGCTGGGATAGGGTTAGGTTTCAGGGGTCACAGGAGCGGGTCACAGTCGAGTGGGGTTGAGGCCGTGCGGAGTTGGCCGGAGGCATATTGGCCTATTGGGCCGACGTGGGCTGGATTGGGATGTGCTGTTGCGGGGACGTGGGGTGGATGCACGTAGGGAGCAGCGAGTCTGATCGGTTACTTGGTTTTCGGTTTCCTATGCTCCTAAACCGAAGCCGAAGCCGAAGCCGAAGCCGCAGACCGAAGTTGTAGAAATTAAGAACCGAAGCCGATACTGAAACCGAAAAAACCGATATTTCGGTTCGGTTCGGGTCGGTTCGATTCGGTTTTCGGTTTTCGGCTAAAAAGTGCCCAGGCTGAGTTGGCCGCGTCAGGGGAGAACACAGAGAGCTTCTTCATGAGGAACGACACACCGTCATGCCCGCTGCCTCCAGCGCGTTCGCGCCCACCGCCTACCGCTCATGCTCGCTTTGCTCTCCATGGCAACGACGGTTCACGCATGATGTCGAAGGTGATGGCCGAGCACACCCGTCACAAGGCCGCCTCGCTCGGCAGGACATAAGTGTAACGTCCCGTCTCCTCAAGGCCAGGCCCGCTTACATCCGGCTGCTTATCTAGGACATAGACTGCCCTCACAGACCAACACTAGTCTTTTCTGCGCACTTTGTCCTCACTCGTGCGCACCCGGGAAGACTTTCCGGTCGGTCACCCATCCTTAAATTGCTCCAGGCCAAGCACGCTTAACCTTGGAGTTCTTTATTGATGGGCTTCCGGAAAAGAAGTTGTAACTTGTTTGTACGAGTATCCTATTAATCCTATTAAGCCCTGGACCGAGGTATTACAATAAGGGAACCCTAGCTGACTTGGTGATGACGAGGCAAGCCAGCATGGCACTCCACGTCTGATCAGGGACGGAATTGAGCCGACTGCGAAAGTTTAAGATGAGAATGACTGTTTTTATAGTTCAGGATGAAACTGAGCTTACGTTAATTGTTCAAGGACGAATTTGGTTATTTCGCCCGTGCTGCCTGAGAGCTGCAACCGGGCGTCGCGTCGCGTCGCTTCGCGGACCCTGCCGCTCGGCCATGCTGGCTTAGGCGTCAGTGTGTGCACAGTGGACGCTGGGTGACCAAGGCAGTTCTGCTCAAGGAGAAGCATGTCCAGTCTCCAACACCGATGTGGGGACACTTCCTCTGTTCTATCTAGAATCTAGAATTGAAAATAAGTCCAAGCTACTCTCTCTGTCTTAAATTAAGTATTATTTTAGTTTTTTTTATAAGTTTGACTCGATTTATAAAAAAATATAATTTTTATATTTCTAAATAAATTTATTAAAAAGCTAGACTTAAAAATCTTTCTAATGATATTAATTTCTTAGCATATATTGATATATTTTAATATATATAATTAATCAAAATTATACCTCCAACGGCGACAACGACACGTATTTTGAGTGGGACCGAGGGAGTGATTTCAAAATTCACTCTGATCGCTGCATCTAAAGCAGCGGCTGTGCTGCAAGTCTCCTTAGTAGGACACTGTAGCAGCAGCTGCTGTTGCTTTAACATAAACATAAAAGAAGTATGATTACTCCGATCTCTGACAAAAGGAAGTCACGGCAAAGCTGAGGCGCCTGCTGCTGTTGCTTGTGACTTGTGAGTCAGCACGGCTTGTGCAGTGAAATGGATGCTGATGGTGCACAGTACAGGCCTTGAAACAGCATTGGACATTTGGACTGCTGGGCGTTCTCTGTCAGTAGGATACTACTGCAACACATCAGGAGTCAGAAAAGGGACCGATCGATGCATGCCAACATCTGATGGCTGGTCTACTGTAATATCATTACAAAATGCATAATGACTTGGCATTTAGCAAATTTAGACCAACCAGAGCCAATCAGTCATTGTCTGACAGGCTGACTTCTCACAACCTCGTCGCCAGATTGGCTCACCCACAAAGACACGAGTAGTAGTGTGCTTGTGCTATCGCCGCGGGTCTACCGACCGTAATCTGTGGACCGTTTTATCCAGAGCAGCTTTGACAATCGCAGGTGATAATGCCCCTAGCAAACTCGCAATGACAGATCCAGAACATTGCTTTTCTAGTTACTATCATTGAAAGATGGTGCTAGTACTGGGCTCTTTCTTGCCTACACAACAAGTTACAGAAAAGAACAAGCAGCCAGACTACTTGATTGTATCTACAGTGCAGCAAGACCATGTGCACATGCAGACATCTCTCTGGTCTTCTTCTAGTTTCCCTTCAGTACATCCACATAAGGGTGAACCGCAAGAAAATCTCCCGTCTCTTCCAGTAAAGAATGGACAAAAGATCGATACTCCCCGTTGCAAATGAAAACTTAATTGTGGGGTAGTACTTTGTTTTCCTATGCCGACTGAAATAGCAGCAAACGTATTGACAGAACAGAATCCGTTAGTCTGAAACAAAATCCGTTTCTAAAATATCAGTGTCATGGAAGTATCATGACATGAGCACAAGAGCTCAAGACAATTTCTTTTTATAGGAGCTGAAGTCATTTTTACAATGATATGGAAGTCATTTGTATATTCTAGAAAATAAAGTCCCTGACTCAAATCCATTATCGATAGAGAAGGCCCACCAAACTGGCAAATTAAAGACCACTAGACACTAGGCCCATTATTGGATGCCTCCTTCAGTCCTTCTGCATTCGCACCAGGCACCATCCAATTCAGTTCGGTGAGCTGTTCAGTTCAGTGCATATAGGGAAAAATCATGGGAAAAAAACGTCCCAAATGATCATCTCGACGCACAAAGGGGCCTGCAGTGCAATTCGGGCCTCTTGGTCCAACTGAAACCTTCGCACGAAGAAGGTTGGCGCTAGGCATCATGGGCCCCCGTTGCCATTTTTATTATCAGCTGCCTTTATGATTATTGGGTTGGGTACTTGGGTTATCTAGGAAGCGGTCTTCTTGGACAGTCTTTTTTTTTTAAGGGTGGTCGTCGTGATAGGAACACTCAATAGGTTATAAAATCACATATTATATAGTATATTCCTATTACTATTACTAAAAGGTAATGAATGAAATATTTATTTATTTAATAAAGTATAATAAATGAGGAAACTTTTTAATACAAGAATATTTTTCCTAGATATAATTAATGAATGCTTGATCTATTTGATATGGAAATCTTCTTATCTCGCAACATATGACATACTGTAATTTTGACTAGTATAACTGTCATGACAGCTAAACCGTATGCGACATAATTGGATTAGCATGTAATTTTTTTTTCTTCCCGGAAACGTGATAGCTACACCTTGTAGCACGTTTTGTTTCCAACGTCCATTAGTTTACACTAATAGAGTGCCTATGCTAATGTTAAGGCAACATTTGGGTATGCAAATTAGAACCACCAAAAGATATCACATACCGGCACTCTTTCTAGTTACATTTCAATATTTTCCTTTATGAATAACCACATTGCAACTCCACTAGTTACCATACAACCACATATATAATTGGAAATATATATATATATAGTAACCTCTAAAAATATAACTAAAATAGTATGTAGTGTCTTCAAACACTAAAATGATGGCAACCACCATATACCGACATCATCACCTCATGGAGCCTCCATTTTGCATGTCCTTAGCCGAACCGTGCAACATGCAGTCGGTTCCTCCTCGACCACTCAGGATTAATGCTCATTTGAAATAAGGGATTAATCGAATTATCAAAAGGACTTAATACCGAATATATTGAGAAATAGAGTAGATTTACAGCATAATCCACATAAGTCAAAGAAAGATTTTTACCGGCTGGCTTGATTGATTTACTTAGTTGAATGCAGGATAAAAGTATGTGACATAACCAAATGTTGGATCAAGAAAATGAAGAAAATTTATACAAGATGCATCATGATGTATCTAAAAAAAGATTGTGATTAGAGCTATTAATTGATGGCATGATCTTTATGTTTTTTTCCTTTTTGCGACATTTTGTCTTTAGTCTAGTATGTTTCTTGAAAATTAGCATAGCATGTTCCATGATAATTAATATGAATGGTCGGCTAGACGACTTCTAACTAGAAATAGTAGAATTGTACTACTAGAATTTAGTCGAAAGTACTACACATTTGAGATCAGCTCGTTATCCAAAGTGTACAGAACTTCCAAGGTGTACAGTTTTTCTCCCCTGAGTACACAATCGGACAAATCCGATCCAACAAGTGCCAAAAGGCGACCAATTGCGGCCTTCTGCTAAAAGGTTCCAGCAATTGCTTCTTTTTGGACAGACTGCCGGGAGCCATTAACCCATGACGTGACAGGGTACTCTCTGTGTTTCAGATCAGGCCGTGGCCTTTTTGTAGCTCCAGCCTCCGACCGCATAGGGTTTAGGGGTGTCCCCTGGATTCGCAGACAGACTGTCTCTTCTCTTCTCCGAAGCTTTTCATCCGTTGGACTTGGCGCAGAGTTTGTCTGGTTGGTGTAGGAGTAGTGCTCGCAAGTCGCAATGCAATCCATGTGTGATCGTGAGGCGCGCTCGTGCGGCCGAAGAAATAGAAATTCTGGAATAGTAATCCCTGCGAAAAAGATATTTGGCCGGACTTGTAGCAAACAGTAGTACTAGATGATGAAGTTTTATAATATATAAATGATGAACACAGTGTTGTGCTGTGGCGGAAGGGTGAAGTCTGCAAAACAAAGAATGTAGTAGTAGGAATACCAAAAAATTCCTTTTCCCATCATGCAGGTGCCTCTTTTATTTATATTTATATATAAAAAAGATGTGAAGATTTTAGCCGCACGGGTGTGCAGTCTAAAGCGACATGTACTTAGAAATTCTAGCGTTTTGGTTTAGGCACCAAGGAGCAGATTGGGTTCTCACCACGCTTGGATCCGTCCTACCGTGCCTGAATCTGTTCTATCCTCACCCATTGGATCAGGCCATCAGTGTTTGGGGAAGATTGTTGTAAAAAAAGTGTTTGGAGAAGATTGTCGTAAAAAAAGTGTTTGGGGGAAGAGATAGAGAGAGGTGACGTTTTTGTAGACGAGGGCTGACATATAGGACGGATGTTGAGGAGAAGTGTTTTTTTTTTTTAGTTTCTAAAGAGACAAGGGTAATTGATTTTAGGAGCCGTTAGTTTGTTAGGTTCTTTCTGTTAATGAAACGATCGGCTCTTAAAAGAGCTGTGTATTTTTGGAGAGCTAGATGCTTTTAACCTTTCTTTGTAGATAAAGAGTTGTCTCATAAAATCCTTTCTGAAAGTACATGTTGACTTATATGTCGGTGCAATAAGTTTGTTGTAGCGGCTCTGGTTCTGGCTCCTACCAAATGGCAATGTAGAAAACAGCATAGCGACGAAGCTGGACCAAAGAGGTTTTATAAGAGCATATCCAACAGAGCATGTAAATCATTTTGTAAATGCAAATTTGGCTAATATCAGGAAAAAAATAGTTTCCAACATATTCTCTAGATGACTCTCTATTTTGGATAACACTCCATCCAGGAATTTCCGCTATCAAAGATGGATAGCCTGCGTCGCTCGCCATTCAGCCTTCCCGCACGCGAGACGCCTCTTTCCCGCTCGCATGCAACCACACCACACATCTTCAGCTTCCTCCGTTGTCTGCCGCCACGAGCAGGATGTCGTGTGTGCGTTGCCCCTCGCCGCTGTGCGGTGCGGCTGGCTGGACGTGGCTGCGTTGCCCGTGTGCTTTGGCTAGCTAGCAGATCGGACTTCAAATAGACAGTGACATGCAGAGTTCCCTTGCCGCGTACGAGCGAGACCGGAACTGGAGGCAGCCGCTGCGATCCAAAATAGAAGGGAGATCGGGGGAGATCAGATGATGTGGTAGGCTTTTGAATATAGAGAATCTTAATTTAGATAATCTGCCGGAGTAGTCTTCTTTTTTCAAGTAAGATTCATTTTACAAAATGGCTAAATCACTAAATTTAGATAGTCATTTTAGATAATCTCTTGGAGATGCTCTAAGAAAAGGAGAATTATGGATTTATGGCTTCTTCCGAGGAGCCAAAACTAGGGCTGTTTATTTATTTATTTTGAAAAAAAGAAAAACAAAACGTACGGTCCAGCCAAACAAGCTCGTAGTTTGTCTGCTAAAAAATTCAGGCCTGCTCTGTCAAATGCCACTGCATGTAAGTACGTAACCCAAGGTCTTGTTTAGTTCGCTTCAAAATTTTAAGTTTTTACATTCTCTCTTCATCATATAAATCTTTTGACATATGCATAGAACAGTAAATATAGCTAAAAAATATTACATAGTTTGGTTATAAATCATGAGACATATCATTTAAGTCTAGTAAGTTTATGATTGGATAATATTTATAAAATATAAATAAAATGCTATAGTAGCAAAATTAAAAAAATTGCAATCTAAAAAAAGCCCAAATATAATAAGTTCCTCATGCAACATTAGCTGTTGTCTACCTGTCTCCAAGTACTTCGTGGCGATGATCGATGTGTGACCAGGGGTTCGATATGAGCCAAACCAGCGAGAGGAGTACGTATGCTAGCTTGGCGCATCTAGTTTATGATATGGAAGTGATGTCATGTTGGCTTGGTGTGTGCAAATCGTGTTGTTACTTCGTTTGACCAGCTAACTACCCCTCCCACTCCTAACAGAGTTAAATCTAGAAGAAATCAATAAAGCAGTAGTTGTATTGCATAAGCAGTGGCCTTTTTTAGTTGGCAAGTAAATGTAGTAGGCAATATAAACAGGAGATCGATCGACCTTTTGGGTGTACATAAATGCTACTCATCATATTTGTTTGAATGAATGAAGTTACACTAAAAGACATACTAAAGAGCGAGTGCAATAATGGTCATATAGCTAAGCAAATGATGATGTGGAGAAGAGAAGAGATGGGAATTCAACTCATATGCAAGCCACCAAGTTGGGCATAATAGCCTATACAATGATGAATCGAGACATTAAGTGAATGTGAGAAGAATTAGAAAAGAGAAAGTAGGACATAGGTAAAAGCAATAATAAAAAGGTTTTATATATAGATAATTAAGAGACAACTATTGTATAGTTTGACCATTACAATTACAACTTGATTTATAACTAACTTAGCTCCATTATCTGGCTCCCTCTAACTGTACTATTAAAATTGTGTACTGCATATACAGTAAGTACTAAATTAAACACATATATAAAAATATATATTGCAGAAAAACCTCCCACACGTTAATAGTACAGCTGTAGTACCATACGTCGATCCCATTAGATTTGGGCAGGATCTAAGAAAATCATTTTATTCATTACTTACTTCGTTAGATATTCATCATTCATCAAGTGACTCAAGTTAAAAAATTCACGTGCATGTGAGATAATCCTCACCGTCGAAATTACTTTACGCGTTTGTAATGGACGGTCATCGGCACCCCACCCACCAGTGGTTGTAAACTGTAAATGACGACGCGTGATGGCGTAAGAGACAACTACTCGCCTACGTCATGAAAGGCTTGTTTGGATGTTCATATATTAACTTCGATCCATGTAAGTTTGAGCGGTTTAGTGCACTCCAATAAACATAGATTGTTGGACTAACATAAATACACACGCATCGAACAATCCTCGCTGTCGAAATTACTTCACGCGTGTGTAATGGACGGTCACCCCACCGCCATGGCTGTAAGCTGTAACTGGCGACGCGTGATGGTGTAAGAGACAACTATTCGACTAGGTCATGGAGGGCTTGTTCGGATGTCCGTACATTGACTTCGATTCATTTATGCTAGAGTGGTTTAAATATAGGTTGTCAGATTGAGATGAATACACAAGCATCCTAACCATGCCAGAGTGTATGCCAATCCATCCATCTGGAACGGACCAACGGTCGAGCACCCTGCGAGAAGGCTTTGCCACACACACACAACATCATATCCTTGGGACGGAGGAAAGTAGAAGGAAACCCACCATGGAAACGTTACGGTCAGGCTTGACCATTTGAGCAGAAAACAAGGACTTGCGGTAGAAAGTCCACGTGGACAAAGTATGTCCGGCCCCACCTGTCAGTTACCCCCCGAGGACCGGGGTCTAACAGAGAGACAGAGACAGAGCCCGGCCACGAGGAAAGAGGAAGAAAGACCCGAGCCGCGGCAGCGCACGGGATATAAACGGGCGGCTATAGGGGTCGCTCGGTTCGTTCGGTGGGAAGGCGCAGACGAAGCCATTTCGGATTTAATCCGGGACCGGCCACCGGGGAGAGAGAGCGTCGCACTCGCACTCCAGTGACAGCGCGAGGGTCGGTTTTCTGCTGGGCTGCGTTGCGTTGCGTTCGCGACTCCCGAAGATCGACGGAGCAGAATTTTCTTCTTCTTCGATCGGCTACGGGGGATCCATCCTGTTCGGCGATCTGCGGGTAAGTGCTGCTCGGTGCTTTTGATCTCTTCGTGCTTTTGTTTTCCTCAGCTATGCTCTGATTCCTGCGATGGCGGTTGGGATGCCAGGGATCAGGCTCCCGTCCCTCTTCCTTTGCGCGAGTTCTGTCCCGATCTCAATGGAACAGTGCAGTGCAGTGCAGCAGGGTTGTCTTGAATCGCTACCGACGCAGGAATTCTTGCAAAGGGTTGGGGGTTTTGCGGTCTAGTGTACGAACTACATACTGTAGAGCTACTGTGTTCTTCGCCTCTTGTCCGACTGCGTAGATCGATTTTGTCTTCTAGACTTGGACTGTTGGTGAAGTTAACTTTAACCAATCAGGCATCTCATTGTTGTGTCATCGTTTCCTTGCCCCTGATAGCGATAGGATTAGCTGAGCGTCAGTTTCCACTGGTCCGCATCTGAAAATTTCTACAGCCTGTTTCAGTACCGTGCGTGATTTCCGGCCACCGCAAAGAGCCGAGCCATGCGTCCGGAGAGGTCCCATACTTCTCGGCGACCATGCGAGCTTGAACTTCAATGGGGACCCCGCGTTGACAGCTCTTCTGGTCACCGTTGGGAGTGGGGACGACGGCTCAGTCTGAACTCTGCTCTCCTTTCTTTTTCCGTTTGATTTCGACGGCTCGTTTTCTACTTTCTCTGTTTGTCCCCAGCTGTACTGAACAGCGCCGTACCGACGGAAAAGATTGCTCCTTTAACGCGGGCGCCGGCGGCGCAGGCTTTTTAATGCACGCCCGCCCGCGGCCCACCCTGTACCCGGCCAGCCAGCCGGCGGCGAGGGGCAGGGCACGGCACCGGCAGAGTGCCACGCCCACGCTGCTCGCTGGCTACTAGAGTAGTAGTAGTCCTACGCCGCTACCGCTTCTGCTTCTGTCACCTCGCCACAGCAAACTGGCAATCGAAAGGGCGGGCAGCTGTCTGTCGTGTTCCTACCCTGGCAAGGCGGACGGGATTGTTGTAGCCCCTGCTTCGACCTGACATGGCTGCGGCGGGCCGGCGGCCGAAGCCTGCCTTGCCTTGGGATCCCACTTTGGCTTGGCGCTACTCCGTTCCTGGTGTCAACATTGGTGATCTCATACTACTAGTATGCTGATAGACGAGAACAAGTGTTTTAGAGCAAACACCAATCCAGACCAACACGAGCTGCAGGTTTCTGCTGCTATATATGTAGGCTTTGAGCAACAGAAACACAGATATTGTTCCATCACGTGGTAGAAGGCGTGGTGCTTTGTCTAGACACGCAGCATATTATAGCAACATAACACGCAGCATAGCAACATAAGTAGGAGCTTCTCTCACGCACCTTTTCTCTCTCCTTAAACCTTTACTTGTCCTGACCAAGTCATCGCGTGACACACTGCCAGGCCACCTTCTCTCGTCTTCTCTCCTCCACGTGGTGTCCAAGACCACGTGGTCTTACGAGGCTAACAACTTCGTTTGTGTGTTGTGGCTAGTCTTATCTAAAAGTTATGCCTTATCCAAAAGCTAATATATACTTCCTAAAGTGCGTCGCGACAAAAAAGTTTCATCGGTTTGACAAAAGGTGAGTTAGTTGAGGGAGGAGGAACTAGCAAAAGGTGAAAGAGGCCATTTTTATCTTAATCCGTTTGTGTGTTGTGTTAATCCGTTTCGCTTCTTCTATGACTACGTGGATGGCAATTTCAGTTGAAGCCATGCATCAATGTTATTAGCTTGCATTGAGGAAGCCCCTAGCTGCCTTAAACATCATTTTATATTTCGGACACGTGGCGTTACAACATGACTATGAGCTTTCCTTTTTCTCAACACCTTATTCTCTCTCCTTAAACCTTTATTTTCTATAACCAAGCAAGCCACCCTGACACGTTGCCAAACCACCCTTCCCTCAAACTCTTTCCTCCATGTGGCATTCGAGCCTACGTGGACCTATGAGGCTAACAATCGTGTTGGTGCATTGGAGCTAGTCGTAAATCTAAAAGTTATATCTTACCCAAAAGTTATACATACTTCCTAAAGCGGATCCAGAGCAAAAGGGCTTTACTAGTTTGACAAAAGCTAAGGGTGAGAGCGAGGAGCAAAAGGCGAAAGGGACCATTTTTCATGCAAGAGAGTAGTCTGTGTTAATCCGTACCGTTTCTTCTATGTCTACGTGGATGATAGTTTACAATTGAAGCCAACGATGTTATTAGCTTGCGTTGAAGCCTTTATTAGCTACCTCAAACATCATTTATTTTCTGAGTAGAGGGACTATATGGCTCCAAACCATCCCAATCAATTAACAATTAAGAAGGACAAGAGTGGGGAGCAACAACAACGTAGACCAACATAAGCTTTGATCAACTGAACCAACTGTTGTTCAATGCAAGTAGAAGGGTTGTTGCTTCATCTAGGACACAAATGACTACGCGCATTCCTTTCTCTCACGCACCTTATTTTGTCTCCTCAAACCTTTACTTATCTAACCAAGCCACCCTGACATTGCCAAATCACCTTCTCTCGACCTCTCTCCACATGGTGTTCGAGGCTACGTGGTCCTTAGAGTCTAAAAACCATGTGGGTGCATTGGCCGGGTTGGTCTTATCTAAGAGTTATACATACTTCCTACACTATGTCAGGGCAAAAGAGTTTCACTATTTTTTTAAAGAGAGTTTCACTGGTTTGACAAAAGGTGTGGTAGCTGAGAGCGAGGAGGGGTAAGAAAAGGTGGGAATGGACCCTTTTGACCTCAAGAGTAGTTTGTGTTAATCTGTTCTGTTTCTTCTATGTCTACATGGATAGCAATTTCAGTTGAAGCCAACAATGTTATTAGCTTGTGTTGGGAAGCCCACAAACATCATTTAGATTTTGAGTAGAGGGAGACCAATCAATTATCAATTAAGAAGAATTGGGGTGAGTAGTTATCAATTATGAAGGATAGGAATAACCGGATGAGAGGTTTCAACACTGGTTAGCGCGGGCATAGCTGCGGTATTGGCCAGCAATCTATTGGTTTTCGCTCATTTGTGTTGTTTAATATCCATTTGTTTGAAATATAACGACTTCTTTCAAAAAAATAAATATAAGGACTTCTAAAAAAGTTTGTCATAAATTAAACAATATAAGGGGAAAATCCATCATGTCTCTCATTAAACATCTTGGTCAGCTCAGGATTGGTTTAGTTTACGCCGGACCAGCTCCTAGTTGATGCTTGTTAATTAACTTGTTAGGTGGGATTTTGTGGGTTCTTCAAGTTTTGATATTTTGGAGAAAAATAAATATATAAGTACTTGTTTTTGGAAAGAATCATTACTCCATACGTGAGTAGCCAAAACACAATGTTTGGAAGCTTGTAGCATCGTCTAAGAAAATGATTATTTGGATGCTGTTATTTTAGAAAACTACTATATCAAGCAACAACTGTGATTTAGAAAAAGCAACTTTCGAATGGAGTTTGTAGAACTCCAAAAAAAGACTATAGCTTTAGCAATACAGTGGTTTGGAAAAGTTAAAGGGCCGTTCCATCCAAACACATGGCAAAATTAAAAAACCATACTAGTTTGCAACAACACAATATTTATCCAATATATACTCTAATAATACTTTGCATTCAAATATGGCCTTTGCATGCGCAACTTGTTTTAGTGTTTGAAACAAGCAGCAGCTCTCCACGATGATGTAGGATTCGCTGATTGTAAAACTATTTCCCGTCTCTAATAATATAACGACGATGCATATTTTCTGTGTATTTTGAGAAAAAAGTGCCGTCTTGTAGGAAACGGCAACCTGCTACGTTCCTCCAGAATTTTTTGGTTTTTGCCACACTTGCACTTTGGTTTGAATGAGCAGTAGTGTATAAATCTGTACATGTGTGTGGCAAGTTTAGTACCATCTGCTCTCACTAGTCACTATGTTGATCTATGTAGTCATCTCATCTGATGTGTAATTGTGTTTTCCTTTATTGATCAATTGAGTACTGTGCAATTTGTTACTGTATCTGCTGTTCTTATTGCTAAGATTTGTAAATTATGATTTCTTCTGTAAACACGTGACGTGGACCTGACGCTCTACATTTTCTCTCTTTTTTTTTTTTTTTTGCAGTTTTATCACCATCGATTTATACTGTGGCTATGTGGAGGTGTCATCGTATCTGGAGATAGGTTTGCTTAGTTCATAGAAGCTTGAGGAAAATGTCCAATTGCGATGGACAGGATGACATATTCTTGGAGACATCTGATGACATAAGAAGTTCAACATATTTTTCAGCTAGGTGTAGCACAAGTGACCAATTATCAGCATCATGGGGACCTGAGGATGAGCTAATCTGGACAAGTGAATTGATAAGTGTCAATGAAAGGCGGCACAGATTCCTGATTGGGATGGGCTTTGTTAAACCTATTCCTACTGGAATCACCTTTTCGCAGTGGCAGGGAGAAATTCGGGCTGATCGTGCATTTCGTGACCTGGAGGAGAGAATTAATAGCATCTGTTCTTCGTATCGGCCGTCTTTTTCTCATTGTGCATCAGCACCAGATAGTACTAGGAACAGTGTTGTGCTTCATGAAAGCGAGCACCATGAACTGACCGGAATACTAAACGAGGTTGGAACAGACAGAATCATGAATATAAACCAGTCAGAAGGTTTTCTTACTTTCCCTCAGCTTGTTCATGAGTTCTTGCAGAAGGGCAGTGATCGTGGTCCTGCAAGGGGAATGAATATCACATTTAGTGAGAAGCAAAAGGATTGCAAGAGCTTTTGTGGAAGGTTCACAAGAAAGAAGGGAGAAGATATAATTTGCACGTATGACACACATACGCAAAGCCTGAAGACAGACACATTGTTCAGAACAAAAGTTGATCAGCAGAACAAAAAGTGGATGGACTTCTCTGCTCTCTACATGTGCCAAGAAATCCATGCCCACGGGGGTTCAATCAGGGTCATGAAGTTCAGTAGATATGGGTGTTATTTAGCTAGTGTTGGTGAAGACTGCATTGTGCGCATTTGGGTGATACAAGAAGTTGAATCCTCTCCGGATTTGTATATCAGAGAGCCGCCTGTCAAATCCATGGACAGAAATAAGGGCCTGAAAATGAAGGTGGGAAAAGGCCAGAGACGTGGCCTTGCCATAATACCCAAGAAAGTTTTCAACATTGCAGAGACACCACTGCATGAGTTTCCTGGTCACACAAGTGATATCTTGGATATGACATGGTCAAAATCAAATGTAAGCTTTTCTTTATCCTGTATGCTTTGATCGCTCATGTCACATGTGAGAATTAAGTGAAAGTAATGGATGCATGTGAAGTTCTTTCATATCAGTCAAATCATATAACTGAGTTTTTGTCTCTGTACAAATTTGCTGTGAAAACTGACTATTTAACATGTCCTGCAGTTTCTCTTGACTTCATCTAAAGACAAGACTGTACGCATGTGGAAAGTTGGCTGTGACGACTGTCTAGCAGTATTCAAGCACAGAGATTATGGTATGCAGTATGCACAAAACATTTAAAACAAATACCACACAGCCTTTGACATCTACAGTAAAGTCTCTGTGTTTGTATACCCAAAGTTTCCCTTTTTGCATCTAGCTCTGTACCTGGTTTGGTATGGTAAAATGTGTATATATATATATATATATATTCAATGGCTGTAGTTTAAAAAAATGTATGATTTGAAACTGATATATTTCTTCTTTATGATGAATTTGCCTACAGTGACATGCATTCAATTCAATCCGGTTGACGAAAGATACTTCGTCAGCGGCTCAATAGATGGTAAAGTCCGTGTTTGGGATGTTTCAGAAAGACGAGTGGTTGACTGGGCTGATACAAAGGATATCATAACTGCCGTGAGTTACCAGCCAGATGGAAAGGTTGAAATCTGATCATAATGCTACTGAAGTTTTACAGTTACCCACTAGTAGGGTGCTAACTCAGGCATTTCTTTCCTCTTCAGGGTCTTATTGTCGGAATCGCTTCAGGGAGGTGCCGGTTCTATAACCATGCAGGTGCAACAGCCATTTCTGATGTTTAGTACGAGATTGTTCATGGAACCGGTTATCATGTTATTGCAGTCTATAGTTCCTAACTAGGAAAATTGAATTGAATGTAGGTGAAAACGTGGAACTGGAGAAAGTAATGAAGGTAACTAAGAAGAAATCTGCTGGTAGACAGATCACCAGCCTGCAGGTTAGCTGTTCTGGTTCAGTCAATGTGTTTTTCTCCTCTTCATAAGAAACATTTGCTCAATCGATTCTTCCTCGCAGTATTCACACGGTGATCCTGCTGGGATCATGATTGCATCAGCAGGTTCGAAAATTCGAGTCTCTGATGGAGGAGCTAAGATCAACCGAAAGTTTGAAGGTTAGATATCCTGCCAGTGCCAGACTCGCTTGGTTAAAACTGTCCAACCGGCTGTTGCCTGTTAGTACTGCTCCGCCTAGGCACACGACAGCTTACACATTGTTATTTGGTCCCTGTTGCAGGACGGCGAGGCTCCAAGGTCCTGGTACCGCCGTCTCTGACCTCCGACGGCCAGTACCTCGTGTCAGCAGGCGCCGACTCCAAGGTCTACATCTGGAACTTCGACAGGCCAGCAGCAGGCAAAAGCACCACCACCAGAGGAGCAAGAAGAGTTCCTTCCTGCGAGCACTTCGTCTCGGAGGGCGTCACGTCCGTGGCGGCATGGCCGGGGCTGCTGCAGCAGCAAGAAGACCTCCAGCCGTCGTCGGAGAAGGGACCGGTCACCCCGACGCTTTGCCGCGACCGCGAGTTCTGCTCGTTCGGGACGTGGTTCTCGGCAGACGGCGCGAGGGGCGCCGCGACGTGGCCCGAGGAGAAGCTGCTGCCGTCCCTCAAGTACGTCAACTGCGCCGGGATGGACGAGTGCCGCGCCAAGGTGTCGGCCGCCTGGAACAAGGTCGTCGTCACCGGCGGCCGCGACGGGGTCATCCGGTGCTTTCACAACTATGGACTGCCAGTGAAGCTGTAGGCTTGCGAGATCAGAGCTGCATGCGCGTGGAGTTTCTGATTTGTGATATGTGAAAAAGAGCTTGGCGACTGCCGGCCTGGTCATTACTGTTTCTTGTACTGTACATTCCGTGGAAGTTCTATAGGACGAGGGTCGGAGGGTGTACATTGGTTGGCTTGCTTTGGTGCTAAAGAATGAGTCGTTAATTAACAGGGATCGTGGTACATGTACATTGAGCTGAGCATGGAGCTTCCAAATGGTTTGCTTGTAGCGGGGAGCCTAATCGATGTTCAAGCCGTTAATAGTTTTTGTAACCATCTGTGTTTTTGTGTACTTTTTTTTTAAAAGAATTAAAATTGTGCTATTGTGTGATGCATGTAGCGATTAGATCAAAACCTTGTCACTTTTCTCTCTCTTTCCCTGTTTCAAAATCGTGATTGAAGGTTTTTGAATTAAAACTTTGCTTAGCATGTTGTGACCAAGTTAAAATTTTAAGTATTAAAACAGATTCTATTTTTTTACCTCAAATTAAATAAGATGCGGTTCAACTTGAACTCACAACATTTTACCGAATACATAAGCCTTCTCTTTCTCTATTTTCCTAAACCCAATGTTATACACTATATATCGTAGCATGCATGGAGTGGTTGATCTCAGTTTGGTTTTTATTTTGAACTAGAGTCCATGCTAATGCTACAGTAACATTCCATTAAGCGAGATTATGTTTTGAGAAATGATTTACAGAGCGTGAAAGGATTAATTAAGGGTTTGTTTGATACCATTTTTCACCTAAATTTTATGTTTTTCAGCCAAACAAGCAAAGCTCCACAAGCTCTACTCTAGGAAAAAATTAGAGTTGAGAGGGCAACTATAGTGATGATATTTCGGAAACTAGTCTTTCTTGGAGGTACTCTGCAATGGAGTTTGTGAGCAAAATTGGTGGAGTGATCCAAAAATTGATGCTTATAGTTATTAAACTGTTCATTAACTAAAGACATGCCTCCCTAGGAGTTCCTGCTAAGCCTAGACGAAAAACTCGAAACTCGCTAGCTTGTAAGCCATTACATTCACAAGCCAACAGACTCAAATTTATTTTGCTTCTTTGCTGAATTCTATATGGATGATGTCTGAACTGATGTTAATGGTCGTTGTCTCGTGGACTTGTGGTTAAACCTGGGCTGCCTTTAAACTTTACGAATTATGGATCAATCGATGGTTAAATTTGTTAAATTTATATGTACTTTGTGTTTATTGGCTTGTTGTTCATCCCTGTAATGTGTTTTTAAGGTTTGGCCCACGAGCCAAAACGAGCTACTCGAGCTATTTAGCGAGCCAAGCCGAGCTTCTCTTCTAGCTCGTTAGTGTAACGAGCAGAGCCAGAATACTAACGAGCCGAGCCAGTGGCGGATCTAGGATTTTGTAATAGGGCATGGCGCTCAAAATTCTCATACGCAATTAGACAAAGCCTATTTAGCAATTCGGTATACACAATAAAAGTTATCTCATGATTTAATATACAGATACAAATAATTCTTAAATGTAACAACATATACTATGAAAGTATATCTTTAATTCCTAATATTTGACTACTAATATAATGTAAACCTATGTAATTTTACATATAAAACAATAGTGTGTATATATATTCAATGCTATGTCAATGTGGTTGTGGCAAATTTAATTTAGAGAACATAAATGATAGTAACTTCAACATGCTCTTTGTGCCTAGAAGTAGTATTGTACTATTGTAGTGCTTAGAAGTCCTTAAACGCTGGCTGCCTGGCCTTTTAATTTAGCAAATAAAATAAGTGGTTGCGTGAACTTGCATGAACACGGGTATGCAGCACCATACCCGTGCCACCCACTGGCCCTGCCAGTGAGCCGAGCTTTTGGCTTGATATCCAGGTCTGCCTAGTTCCTGCTGTGCCATCGCAACGTAGTTTATTTTTTTCAAAAAATTTGGTTCTGACCAATAATAAGAGAAGTTAGACACAGAACCACGTATTGTTTGGTTCACTGAATCCAGAAGATCACAGAACGTTTGTTTGGTTGGTTGCACTAGAGGTATATGTCATATTAAATTTAAATAAACAAGTACTAATATAATATTTATTTTACTTAAAATCAGTGGTATAATACTTATTTTTACCCTATTAAGTTCGTCTCCTTGTTAATCCATCTTCATTGTATCAATGGTTGTTACTCTGAAAGAATCCTTGAAATATGCATAAATAAATATTTTTCAAATAAAAGTTGATTCATGTTCTCAGCCACCACAGCTGGTAATTAAAGAGATTCCAAGAGGAGTGGAGGAAACCCCTTAGTATTTCTCAGATTCTACATACCACTCCAGTGGAATTTTTGCCAGCTCCAAAAACTATGTGATTAAAAATGATCCTAGAACCTCACCATATTGAACTAGAACAAGTAAATATTTTTGTTGACATAGCATAGAGATATGTCTTACATACCAATGGATATATGATTGAAAGGAGTGAACAATTAGCAGTTCCAATAATAGAATGTTTACAGGCTCCTCAATACACGAGCTTTTGAAAAGAATAAAACATATAAATCATCTACATTATTATAGTAGATAGTCATTTAGAAACACAAAAAACGCCAGGTAATTCGTGGTGAAGAAACATGAATTAACCGAGAAGCACAAAATGCACACTTGTTAGCAGAACTAATAACAAGTCTAACACAACAAATGCGAAAGCACTTTGACAAAACTTATGCAGATCTGATAAATCGAGTTTTGAAAAACTACTTTAGGTACATTGCATAGTGATTTGGAATGACAGGAAGGTGGGCAGCTAACTAAAGACGGAGACACATGAATAATAACAATTTAGAGAAGCAAGAAATGCACACTTGTAGTTCCAAAATCTAAGAAAAGGCCTAAACTACTGCACATATGAGAAAGCTCCTAATAAACTGATGCACATGAATAATAGGCTTGCAAACACACCTCATAAAAAAAATCACCTAGACCACCTATGTCCTATCAAATCTAAGTACAGACTGCTAGGAACTGTACATAGTAGTTCTGTATAAGAACAGAGCTACCAAACACATGTAGTACTGAAGCTAAACTGAGAGAAAAGTTCACAAGAAATTCACAAGAAATGCATACAGATGGTAGGGATAACCCTAAACGAACCTAAATGCTAATGGACTCAGCATTTGTGGCATGCAGATTCGAACTCTCTGAAGCAAAACAAGATATGGACCAGTTCACTTGAAGCCCAACATTGATGGATTCGTAAAGGAGACGAAGAACCACCTAGAATGGTAGATCTACCAAAGATTCACAAAAGTGAGATGGATAATGAGGGATTCACAAAAGCCCATCACAGACCCAGTTGCGTCACTAACAGTAATATATGAGATGGATAATGTATTGCACATTGCAGCTAGTCTAAGATGACGTGCTCTGTGCTCAGACATGTATAACACCACATAGTGATGGTAAACAAAACGCATCATCAAGTAATAATTGAGAAATCGACAAACTACCATAAACTACTATCATATATAAATCCATGTCATGCTCATGCCTTCTTACATCCAGAAGGCAACAGGCTTTTCCAGATGGTCACAGTAACCAGTTGCCATTTTGGGCAGTCGATAGGATCGAACCCATTGATGACGGACAGCAGTACGCAGATCACCAACTTCAGGAAAAATGTAATCACCCGGAGAAAATAGCGAAGGCGCTCCGACAGGAACTCTCCCCAGACGTCCTCCCTGCGATCGTCTACAGAGAGGCACTCCACGAGGCAGAACCTGCTTCTTCCCCCCAAATACACCAGGGTGGCGCCGATGTGCTTCTCGGCAGGGTCGACACCGAACATCTTATCCATGCCAAGCTTCAAGACCGGGGCCTTCGTCTTCCCACCATTGGACTCATCATCAGCAGGTACAATCTCACAGGCACAAAGGTAGCCAAGCTTGTCCGGGTCGCCGGAGAGCCCTATCCAGGCATCCAGCTCGGGGTCAAAGTAGCCACAGCCTTTGAACTGAAGTAGCCACTCACCACGGCGAGTCCACCTGCAGCTCACAGTATCGAAGGAAAACGTGGCGACTTTTGTGGTTTGCTTCTCAGTTTCCTTCTCGGTGCTGAAGAAGATCGTGCGTTCATCAGGATGCACCTCGTGAGAGACAATGATGTCGCAGTACGGTGGCTTTGGAAGCTTCTCCCACTTCCAGATAATCTCAACGTTTGAATGCTCGTCGCTCAGTGTCGGTGGAGGTTGTTCAAGCATCTCGAAGTTACCATCAACATCAAGTACGAGGAGATTGCCATCCACCTGGACATAGGCATTGCCATAGCAGTTGGGCTCGTACTTGTGGCGAGGGCCGAAGGTGAGGGCCCGCGTGCGGACGTCGAACATGAGGGAGCTGCGCCTAGGTGTGTGATGCATCGCGACGATCTTGGTGCCAAAGGCCGCGAACAGGCCGGAGCGCGCGTGCGGAGCCTCCAGCCGGAACACTGACGGTGGCAGCCGCCGCTCAGTCATCCTGCTAGCCGGGCACTGGTCACCGTCGTCGTCGGAATCTGAGTCCGACGACAGGCCGAACTTGCGGATGCTGTATCCCTTCTCCCAGTCATTCAGGACGAGGTACAGGTGGTGGTTCCGCTTGCGATTGGGGAGCTTGGAGGCACGGGAGCCGTCGCACTCATCAGGCTGCCGCTTCTTCGGCATCTTTCGTCCTTACGCCAAATCGCCGTTTATTTGCCTAACCCCCCAGCACCTTATTACTCCCTGAGTCCCTTCGCTTTATATATATATATATATATATATAACACCTTTAGGAATAAAATAAGTAAAGGGGTTTTAGTGCTAAAATAACCAACCCACCTCTAGCCATCGGATTAGATTTCGGTGGTCCTAATTAGAGTTTTCATAGTTTACGCAAGAGGCTGGTTTGCATAGCATACGTTCCCTATATATATATATATATATATATCCTTGTATGGAACCCTGCAATTCATGTTCGAAACACAATCAATCGATCGATCCTTGTCACCAGCAATCCTAGTCCTACTGCGTTTCGTATCCAACAAATCATGTACAAATATGTCAACGGAAGAGCAGCCAGGACCCGGGAACCTCGTTCCGATTCGTGGAACGGGAACAAGGCGGGACGCCGTTCCCACGGACGATGGAACGTGACTCGCCAGGACGTTGGGCTGGAGAGCGAGGCACCAGGGAAGAAGATGGGACAGAGAGCGAGGCGTCAGGGAAGAACCTCGTCTCCGTGCCCTTCTCTTTCAGTGTTGTCCGCCGGGGCGCGCAAGAGTATCGGGGATGAGGCCGGTGCGCGCAAGAGTATGGTCTAGTAGAAATTACAAAGCAGGAGCATGAACTGTGGTTGGATAGGAATCGATAATAATACTTTGGAGAATTTTTCGTGGTGAGATGGCCATAAAGATCATATAGGGGCCATCACAAACATCGTCAGTTTTGGTGGTTGACACTCATAGTGGATCAAAATGGAAAGTTAGGAGGGATGTAATTTTTTGTTAACATGCTCATGTATGAAACCCAAAATACAACTAAAAAGTGCTCTATTCAGTCATTATTTAGAAAACACATGCAAATTCCACACAACAAAATTTTGGGATCAAATTTTTAGTTTGATTTATGGCATCCATACATGCATTGCTACTTCATTACAACATACATCAGTACAATTTCAAAAACAACACATGCAACATACATAATGGACATTTTTCATCTTTTAGGTCGAATTTGTTGTCATTTGCTCCAATTGATTCCTCTTCTTTTCACTATTTGCACTTTGCACTTAGGCTTCCTCCTCCTCTAGCACCTCTACCAATTGCGAGGGATGAACCTTGATGATCTCAAGATTCTTCAACTGGTCTGAGTACCAACTTGGGGAACTAAAAAACAAGAAAAATCATAACCCTAACTATGCTAATTCGGGGGAACACAATATGGACAACTCACCCCATTCCTCGGACACTTGAAATACACGTGATCGTTTGTTATGATTCTCCTTCTTAGTCTGCCCCTCCACCACCTGAGCAAGGCTATAGTCTGGGCAAGGGACCAAAGGTAGCCCACTCTCATCTCCATTCGGATCAGCATGATGGAAATAATAGTGTGGGAGCTTCGGCCACCTTTGAAGCAGCCTCCTCTCTAGCCACCTCCACATACATGACTCTATGTATTGTGACATGGCTCTCCGAGGGAAGAGGAGGAGGGAGGAGGGACGACATTGGGGTTGCGGTGGTAGTGCGTGATGAGCGAGAGCTAGGTCAGACAGAGCAGAAAAAAGGACCTCAGAGAGACGATTGTTGCGCAGGGGAGTAGAAAGAGGTGAGGGTAGGGTGGTCATTTCACATGGGGCTATTGACTTGAATCCATGCTAGCGTGTAGCGTGAGGGGCTGGCCTGACACACAAGCAAAATCGACATTTTCAGTGTTTTTCTCTCTATTGGCATATTGGCAAAAATACAGTGGCAATGGTAAGAGCCTCCGGGGCGTTATTGGTAATAGTAGTAAAAAGCTAATAATCCCGTTGATGGGAAGCGGAGCCTAATCCACTTCAATGTCTACTCCTGTGTGTGGGTCGGCCCTGATGATTAGCGTGTGTGTGAGTCGGCCGTGTTCCTTAACCGTCCCGTGCCCCGAACCGCCTCTACATATAAACCCCACTCAGCTTCCATTCCTCCTGCTCGCCCCAGGCCTCCTCTCGTCCAACCGAAAGGTAACCTCTCCTTCCTCGCGGCGGCCGGCGGCTTAGTTGGTTTCTCTCCGCATAATTTCGTACTCAGGAATTAGAATTCTCTGGAACCTTCCAGGAAAAAGGGTGGAGGAGGCTACGGCGAGTCGGCGGTGCTAGCCGTCGCTGGCACGTCTAACATCCCGGCGGCCAGACAACCGGCCGGCGAACTTCCCTGCTTCAACTCGACTCCACAGGTACGCCGCCGCGTCCTCTCGCGACTTGCGCGCCGATAGCTCTGTAATGTCGGCGCATTCTCATGCACCTCTCCCGCTCCGTTCAGCCAGTGCCCCTACGCCGCCGCATCACCGACCCGCGCGACGTTCCGCTCTCAGGATCGGAGTCGTTGCATTCTCTCGTTGCTCGGGCCCGCCGCGCCTCATCTCCCGACTTGTTCGTGTCCTTACGTCCTGCGCCGAAGTTGGCCGTGAGAAGCCCCGCAGCAAGGTATCAGATCCTATCCCTCTATTCGTTCTATTTTCCCTAAATCCCCGCATTGATTTCGCGAGTTCGCAAATCCCCGCATCAAATTTCCTGAACGCGTGCAGCCTCCTGTTTCAGTTTTCTAACAAGTCAGGTAGTTTGTGACGAGTAAAGTAGTTTGTGCGTTGTTGTCACCACTGCCGAGATACTAAGTATTGCATTACCCTACGCAATCGATCTGAGGGGATAGTATTATGCTATTTACTCTCTTTTTTTAAAAAAAAATCCATTATGCTAATTATTTGATCTGGACTTGGTTATCATGTTAATGCTTAATCCAGATGTTAACTAGACTCAAAATTTACTGATCGTTTAATTGTTGTATACGGTTTGTAGTCTCATTTTATTCTTTTCCACTGTATAGTCTGAAATCATTACTATCTTTTTTTAATTCGACCATTTCGTTATGTAGTACATGATGAAAATTGTCCATAAATGATACACCAATTATAAGACGTTTTGTCTTTTCTAGATATGCACATAGCATTTGCTATATACTTAGATATATAGTATACTATGTCTAGATATATGATAAAAGCAATATATATAGAAAAGCTAAAACATCTAGTAATTTGAGACGGAGCGAGTAGATATGAAGATGCAGGATGAAGAGCTCCCATGTGCATAAAACTGTTACTATCCATATTGATAATATGTGATAGTTTTAAACCTCTACATCCATGCCTATTGCTTACTGCTGTTCTCTGTGCACATAATGTCAAATATTATTATTTTTTATTGTTGTATTAATGGCTATTCTAATTTTGGAATGGTGGTCCTTTGGAGTACCAAGCAAAAGTTCAGTTTTATGTAAGATATTGTTTATGCGCATAAGGCTGTGGAATTGCAGTTGCTGAAATAGGGCAATAACTTCAATAACCTGAAAAGTTACTGCCAGCTGCTTCAGTAGTCTTATGTATGACTAATTTGATCCATATATGTACGTGTACGTGTATATAGGTGTTTATTCTTGTTTGTGGAGTATAAATGATATTATGGAGAATTTTGACACTTTGTTTGCTGTAAGTGATCATTCTCATCTTCCTGACATCATCTTTCATAATTTCAGCAATGACAAGGTTTCAAAGGGTTAAGAAGTTCAATCATCAAGAAAAATATGATCACAGATATGTTGACTTCGTCTTTTCAAAGAAGGAAAGCAAATATACTAAAGAGTTGGTCCCAAGTATTGCTCTGAGAATCATCAAATCAGAGGTTCCAGGATATGTCTGTAGGAAGAACAGAGGACCAGTGAAGCGTTTTAGGATAAGCAAGATGCACAAGCTCTTAACAGATCCTGCAAGAACAGCCTGCAAAGGAGTTGTATCCTGGGCTCTCGGCATTCACAGTTTGGGGAGGTCCCTAAACGGTAATTTCCACTACAATGATCTCAGATTCACCCCAAGAGGTTTTGTAAAGTGTTCTGCCTACAAGATGAAGCATCTGAAAAAGGCCAACAAATTCAGAAAGTCAGCTGATCTTGTTGCCGTGAAGAAGGTCATAATGGAAATTGCTGGTGCAAGAAAAATGTCTGATCTTCCAACAGACCTGCAGCAGCTCCTCCAGGTGCTTTCCCAGTATAAAGAAGGTGATGAAGTACTGATAAAGAAGTATCCTGCTCCGAAAAAAGACTCTAAGAAGTTGGATCAATTTGGAAAGATGTCCTGATGCCTGTTCTGCGGCTGTCATACATACGTGATATATGCTAGAGTTGGTATAGGCATTATCTTCTAGAACTATGCATATTGTATTCTTATGGTTAAGTTTCTTAGCCATGCTTTGAGGATTACCATATTCATTTGGAACAGCTATTCATAGATATTAAAACACCTGATATAGTGATATATATACTAGCACACACGGAGACACGGAATATTGCTTTTAGTAGCCAGTGTCTTAGGAATACTAGTGTATTCTTATCGCTGCATTTCGTACCATTGCTTTGAGACTATTGGGGTATTCCTTTTGGGACTGTTGTTCATAGATATTAAAACCTTCGTAGTTGCCACTGTTATACTTGTACTACCTTAATGCTATAATCTCTCAAGAATGGAACTGTTTGATGCTGTTATTTTGCGGTTTAAACAGTATGAATGTCTGATGATCAGTTATATGAAGGCCCTAAACGCTGGAGGCATTTTGTGGAATCTGATTCATGTTCTGTATTTTATTTATTTTGAATGTTGCATCTCGTCCTTCATTTATTTCCTACAAGATGCACAGAAAACACTATGCAAGTATAATGCATATGCCTCTAAAAAGTTTGACTCTTCCCGAGCAATAAAACATGACATTGGCATTTTGTGCTCAGGTTACACTGTTAGTAGGATGTTTTTGATATATCAGCCCTGCAATAAGTTTGCAGTTTTCAGAACACCATAATGTGTATATGATGTTACTGCCTGCAAAATTATAAACTATATATTCATCAGTTTCTTACATGAATTCTCTGATGCCGTTGCTCACATTCCAATACAGGTTTAGCACTTGACGATATGTGTTTTTTTCCATTGACCCTTGAGCCCTTTATTTTTATACTGTTTGCTTCAGTTGTGAGTCCATCTTTCTCACGTTGTTCTTTTACAGTTCTACTAGTTCCCTGTATTTTTGCTGTATCTTTGGGCGTGTTTTCCTTGGCAGATGCACGACAACACAAATGTTGTATAGATCCAAGTTGGCGCTCTTGCGCTAACAGCGACACAATATATATGCTATATTATGCATATATGACTGTGTTGCCACAAGCTATTAAAATCCGAATGCATCTAGCTAGTCTCTAAAACACTCTTCTTAGGCTGGCAAAATGACTGGGATGCTACTCTCTACAGATCCTGTGTTGGATAGTGTGCTCCTTCTTGGTTAGTTGTTTCATACCCTGCACTAATTATGTTTCAGCATTCTATAATCTACTACAGTATTTCGTTCCACGAACTGTGTGTTTCTCGTTCGGTTTTTTCGCTATGAGAAGAGTAGTTCAGTCAAATCGAACTGGTGTCCTCTGTTCGTACTTCTGCCGATGCTTCGTTGGTGAACTGCCTGTGCCATGCCGGTGGTAGTGGTACTATGTTTCTAGATTCGCCTTGAGTTTCTAGCCCACCACTATCTTATTCCCTTCATTAATATACGTAGGTTTTGAATTCTAAAAAATTCAATCAATACAAAACTTAACTACACATAAACTATTTTTTAAAAAATAAGGTTTACTCACATGGGGAATTAAAATTCTTTTGTCCATGAGTTCTCCCTGGTAATTACAGATCAATGGCAGCCTCCTAAGATTATTGATTACTGAGATCTCTTATTCACATTAAAAAATAGTTATAACATACCTAGGTTTAGAATTCTAAAAAAACCCAATCGCGGTTCACAATCATTTCCTAGTGATGGTTCAAACAAATATAGTTACCTTGGTAAAAAAGGTTAGACATTACCTAAATATAGATTAGAGAATTTGATATCTTCTTATAGATGTAATTTACATATTATCTTTTGCAGTCACATAGTAACAGAGAAGAAGAAAAATATAATTATTTTGACCTACTGGGCAATTACACTATAACATTATATATAAAAACATGATTATAACATAGCTAGGTTTTGAATTCTAAAAAATTCATCAATCAATATAAAACTTATCTACACAAGCTATTTTTTTAAAAAAATAAGCTTTACTCACATGGGGAATTAAAATTCTTTTGTCCGTGAGTTCTCGCTGATAATTACAGATCAATGACAGCCTGAGATTATTGGTTACTAAGATCTCTTATTCACCTTAAAAAATTGTTATAACATACCTAGATTTAGAATTCTAAAAAGTTCAATCAATATAAAACTTATCTACACAAACATTCTTTTTAAAAGAATTAAGCTTTACTCACATGGGGAATTGAAATCCTTTTGTCCATAAGTTCTCCGTGACAATTGCAGGTCAATGGCGGCCTCCTGAGATTATTGGTTTATGAGATCTCTTACTCACCTTAAAAAAAATGGTTATAACATATACTTACATACCTAGGTTTAGAATTCTAAAGAAAATTCAATCAATAATCGAACTTGCCTTTATCCTCCCATTGCCTGTAAATACAACATATGGATTAGAATAACCAGATGAATTGGTTGCTGTCAAGTTGGTTCCCTACATCAGAGCAACAGTTACTCGCACACATACTGCATACGTACCTTAGTTTCGGACTTTTGGTGCCTCAATCCCTTCTACGAGAGAAGACCGAGGCTATAAACCCAATCTACGTGGATTGAAGAGGACCATGCAACTGCCATGTTTATAAACAAAACCCTATCTGCGTGCAGTGGATTGAAGCAGCAAATTATGATCGATATGAAACCTAACGACACCGGGGCGAGCGTGCTAGCTAGCTAGCTACAGGGCTAGTGAGCATGGAGACTGACCGGAGTCGAAGCCGATGTCATGGAAGTCGCGTGTGGTCTAACCCGCCTTGCCTCGGCACCCGTGTCCATGATGTCTGGCTGGTTGTCCTGCACGGCGCAAGCACCGGTTGTGCTGGAGCGACGACGACGCTGCCCGCGCGGACTCTGCACGACCGACGTGTTAGATTCATCGGTCGGCCGAGATGAGCGCCGTGTGGAGCGTGCGAGCCCGCGAGGACGACGGCGTGTTAGATATATTTGTGCACGAGGGCATCTAATAAATTTTACGTCCTACGAGTGGCTCACCTGTTAACAGTAAAAATATTTATTATTTTTTAGATTAAGATCTTAAATTATATCTAACGATTAAAACATAAAATAGATAGAAATTCGTAGATAACGTATATGTTTTAATTTTTTTACTTTTTTTAGTATAAATAGATAGATCAATAACATGTTGTAAGTACACCGTGTACCTACACACAGATCTGTCGTCTGATAGTTAATATCAAATCAAAATCCTGCCTCAGTCGTCCGTTTGATCCGAACCCCACCTCACAGTGCGCGCCTCCACTTGATCACTTCCGACCGTCGCCGTCGTCTCCGCCTGATCCCTTAATCCCCATCTCCTCCGACGCCGCCCTTCATTCCAATCGCCGCTCCACCACCGCCACTCCGCGCGCCGCCTCACGCCTCTCCTCTGCTCCGCTCCCCGCTCGGCTCCCACTCCACACCCCGCCACTGTCCTCCCCTCTCCCCACCCTCTACCTTCATCCCTGATCCGCTTCCACTCCCCGCCCCCATCAGCTGCTCTGCCGACGAGGGGCAAAGCTCCCCAATCAGCTGTTGATCTCGCCGACGAGGCGACGACGTCCTCCACCGCCTCGATCTACCACAGCTCGTGATCCTCCTCTCCGCCCTCTCGCTCGCACAGTAACCTCCTCTCGCTCGGCCGGGTGCACCTCGATCCGCCGCAGCTCCCTAATAGCGGTGCTCCTACTCGAGCTGTTGCGTTTCGCGTCTCCCGCGCGGTCCTGGCAAACAGGGTCGAGACCGTCAGACCCCGCGCTGCCATCGTTGACTTGCCGCAGCCGTCGTCTGAGCGTCCCGGCATGCGGCACCCCTAACGGCCACGGCTTCGGTCCACGTCAACTCAGGTCCACTCCGCCGGCACTGAGGACTCGCGACCACGGCCAGCTGGAATGCGGCTTGCTGCACCATCGACGTCTCCAGTGCCAGACAATGCTCACCAGGCCCAAGGTGAGGCACTCATCATTTTGCCCTTTCTCCTTCAGATCTGAGTAGGAATAGCCCCTGAAAGTTGTTTGTGCGATGGGCACAAGCAGTGTTCCATGAGTATCAATGATTGATTTGTTTGTTAGCCACATCATATTTGATGTTCAAGATAAATTAGGTCATTGGTTCAGTCCTGTATGGCTCTGTAACTCCTGCCAAACCTGATAAAGTAGGCTAATGAGACGGATAAATTTTCCCATTCAGACATGTATGACAAAAATTCCCTGCTGTAATTCACTCAATTCCTTATTTTGTCTGCCATATCCACAAAGGAGCAACTGTGGAGTTCTTTTTACTGTTATTATATTTTGTTGGTGGGTACACCTAGCACCGACCACCGCCGACCACCTGAGAAGGTGCCGACCAGTGGCACTGACGACTGGCAGCGTTGGGTGCCGACCAGGTTCGAGGCGAGCAGCACTTGCTCGACCTACCCCTCGACTCCTCTCGAGGCCCTCGAGTGGAGAAGAGCTGAGCACAGCAAACGCACACATACTCTACTCACGGCTTCAGTTCCTGAAACCCGAGCCTCCTAAAATGTTTTGGCCTGCTGAACAGCCTCTTCCATTGCCATGGATCGAATATATATACAAGCCGATGTCTCAGCCAGACACAGCCAGTCGGTGGGTACACCAACCACCTACCTCTACAGTACAAGGCTTTAACCAGCCCCAACTACTCCTAGACATGACTAGACTAGCCCACTACCTGCTGGCGTACCTCTACCTTTACAGGGGATGGCCTAAAGCCATGCTGATGCAGTGCGCAGGGCATGGGCAGCATGTGCTGTCCTTTTTCCTGCCCCTCGACCGCCTGCAGGGAGAAAATCGAGGGGGAGTAGCAGATTAAGTCTAACATTCTTCCCCTAATCCTGCTGCTAACCCTTAACCTCAACCATGCCAATCCTCTGCCTTGGTTCCTGAGATGCCCGAGTGACTTGGCATGCCGCGGTGGCTGCCGTGATGTACTCCGCCTCGAAGGTCGACATCGCCACCGTCTTCTGCTTCAGCGACTGCCAGGTGATTGGCGCCGCCAAGTAAGCCCAAGGTACTCCGCCGCCCATCCACGTCGCCCGCCTTGTCCGCGTCGCCGAACACCGTGAGCCCTTGCTCACCTTCATCGGACTTGAACGGCGCCTCGTTGAACGCCGTCATCCGCTGCCCGCCGCGCTTGGGGAAGACGACTGCCTGATCAAGTGTCCCCTTGATGTAGTGCCGCAGCCTCTTCACCGCCATCCAATGGTCCTGCCACAGATCCTCCGTGACCTGCTGTCCGATCGACAGCTTGATCTGCTCCTCCATCGTCGTCGGCATGGACTTACAGTCCGCCATGCCAGCCCGCTCCAGCAGCCTCTACTGCCCCAGCGTGATGAAGTCCCAGCCCTGCTCAACCTCAATGCCGAGGTAGCAGGACAGCGCGCCGAGATCGCTCGTCTCGAATCGAGCTGCCATCTCGCGCTTGAGCGCGGCGATGTCCGCCGCCCGCGCCCCAGCGTCATCGTACACCCCGACGATGTCCGGTTCCTTCCCCCGTCGTCGAGTGTACAAGGCGTGTTCCTCCAGTGTCGCCTTCCGCCACGCCGCGTCGTGCACCGCAACTGCGAACGTGGCCAGCTCCTCCGCCGGAGTTCCCCGAGGCTGGGTCGTCCGAGACGGAGAAATCTCCGCTGTCGACCACCCGGCCCCTCGATCGAGCCCCCCCGCCCTGCGGTCGAGGCCCCCCGTCCTGGGGTCGAGCCTCCGGCCACGGGGTCGAAGCATCCCGTCCCGGGATCGAGGCCCTCCGTCTCACGGTCAAGGTTCTCCGTCCTGCGGTTGAGGCCTCCGCGAGCCTCCATCGCGGCCCCAGCCCCACAGATGCGAGAGCCCCCCGGCCCTCGGACAAAGCCGCGCGATCCTCGGTCGCGGCTCCGCGTTCCGCGGTTGTGGCCTCCCGGCCCGTGACGCGGCCTCCCGCTTGCGGTCGAGGCGACTCGCGGCTCCACGACCCTCGAGGCCGCTCCGTCCTTCGGCCGAGACCGTGCGACCCTCGACGCCGCCCCGGCCCTCGGTCGAGGCCCAACGACCCTCGAGTGCGGACTTGCAAAACTCGGTCGGGGCCTCGCGAACCTCGAGGCCGTCCCGGCCTTCGGACTCGGTCGTGGTCGCGGCCCCATGACCCTCAAGGCTGCCCCGGCCTGCGGACGGAGCCCCGCGTCCCTTGAGGCCACCCCGCCCTGCGGACGAGGCCCAGCCACCCGTCGAGGTCGAGGCGTCCTCTCGGGGAGGGCTCGGACGAGGCGGAGCACGGTCAAGGGTGGGGGTCCCTGCCCCGGGTGGACTGGGCGGCTCCTCCACCCCAGCCGCCGCAGAGTCCCCTGCTTTCCCCGCCGCGAACTCCACTGCCACAGCTTCCCCGGCCGCCAGTGTTCCCCTGGCCTCGCTGCCACCGGAACCGGAGCAAAGAGCAGGCGAGCCTTCCGCGGCTGGGCTTGGCTCCTCCGCCTCTGCAGCCGCGGGCTCGTTCCTCGCCACCAGCTCCTCCGTGGCCTCGTCGCCACTGAGAACAGAGGAGTGAGCAGGCGAGCCTTCCGCGGCTGGGCTTGGCGGCTCCTCCGCCTCTGCAGCCGCAGGCTCTTCCCCGCCCCTGGCCTGTCCCATGCCGCCTCGTCGGAGACGACTTCCCGGGACACCACCACCTGCTCCAGCACGTCGACTGCGCCAAGATGGGCCCGCGCGTGTGGCTCATCCAGATGGACAGCCTGCGGCGCAGTCCCCTGCTCCGCCCCTGCCTTCTCTGCTTCGCCGTCCTCTAGCGCACAGCACACCCTCATCAACAGCACGTGCTCGTCGTCGCTGTCGTCCTGAGCTAGGTGGGCCTTCTCCTTCTCCGGCTTCTTTTCCGGGCACTCCCGCGCCCAATGCCCCACCTTCCCGCAACGCCGGCACGCGTTCGGGTCGGTGTTGCGCTTCTTGCCTTGCGGCGCCCTCCCGCGCCGCTTGTTGCCACGGTCACCACCGCGGCCAGAGGAGCCTTCCTGGACCGCCGTTGCTTCATGCGCGCAGTCCACTCCTCCTCGATCAGCAGCAGTTCGTTGCTGTCCTCCCGCTCCAGCGCCGCCAAACCGCGACCCTCCACCGCCCGCAGCCGCCTCGAGCGTCAGCGTGGACAAGTCCAGCATCATCTCGATGGACAGGGCAAGTGGGCGTACTTGGGAGGCACCACGCACAGGAGCTTGCTGACGAGATCCTCGTCCTCCAGCGGCTTGCCAAAGGTGGCCAGCTGAGGGGCGAGTGACTGGAGCCGCAGGGCGAAGTCCTCCACCGACTCCCCGGACTTGAACCGGATGTCGTTGAACTTCCGGCATAGCTGCTGAACCTTGGCCCGCTTGGCTCGATCCGAGCCGATGTGGAATGACTCCAGCATCTCCCACGCCTCCTTCGCCATCTTCTTGGCCCCGAGCGCCTCGTGGAACTCGTTCGGAGTGAACGCCATGAGCGCCTCCATGACGCCCACCTCCGCATCCTCTCCGGCGTCGCCAGTCTCCACGGCCGCCCACCACTTCCGAGCGCGCAGCTTCCACTTCATCTGCACGGCCCACTCGCCGTAGTTGGTGTGGGTGAGCATCGGCCAGGAGTTGCTCCCGCCGTACTCCCTCACCACGCGCACCTCTACCGGCTGCGCCACCGGCTGGAGCTGCCTCTCCGCATCTCCGCCGTTGCCCGGAAAAGCTCCAGTGGGATCCGCCATCGCCGGCTGCTAAGCCCGAACGATATGTACGGCTCTGATACCATGTGTTGGTGCTAGGACTTAGCACCGACCACCACCGACCACCTGAGAAGGTGCCGACCAGTGGCACTGACGACCGGCAGCGTTGGGTGCCGACCAGGTTCGAGGCGAGCAGCACCTGCTCGACCTCCCCCTCGACTCCTCTCGAGGCCCTCGAGTGGACAAGAGCTGAGCACAGCAAACGCACACATACTCTACTCACGGCTTCAGTTCCTAAAACCCGAGCCTCCTAGAATGTTTTGGCCTGCTGAACAACCTCTTTCATTGCCATGGATCGAATATATATACAAGCCGATATCTCAGCCAGACACAGCCAGTCGGTGGGTACACCAACCACCTACCTCTACAGTACAAGGCTTTAACCAGCCCCAACTACTCCTAGACATGACTAAAAGCCCACTACCTGCTGGCGTACCTCTATCTTTACAGGGGATGGCCTAAAGCCATGCTGATGCAGTGCGCAGGGCATGGGCAGCATGTGTTGTCCTTTTTCCTGCCCCTCGACCGCCTGCAGGGAGAAAATCGAGGGGGAGCAGCAGATTAAGTCTAACATATTTGGTTGAGCAACAGTGGAGCTGTCTTACTGTTATTATGATTGCCTCTAGATGCATCGGTTTTACGTATTGCAGCATCCAAGCTTTCAGATTGGCATCTATTTTCACCCTGCCACCCTCTGCTATGCAGGTTCTTCTGAGTTTTAATTGTGCTCTGAAAATTCAGATCATGCCTAAAGTACTGAATCTTCAGAAACCTCCACGCCTGATATTCGCCCCTGATTTTGACTTGCGTAGGCTTCCTACATTTATTTGTCCATGTTTTTGCAACCTAAATAACTAGCCTTATTTTGTCCACGGTTCAAAAATCGCTTGGGCGCCAAGGCGATGCCTTAATAACGTTGAATGATGGATTGTTAAATATAAAGTTCTCTTTCTCCTCCTTTTCATATCATTTAAAATAGCAGTTCTAAAATGCTGCAGGCAAGTAACATATCAAGGATACGATTTTTCTTCTGATGTTGAAGACCAAAGCCTACAAACCTATTGCAGTGATTTATAGGAATTCATTGAAAGTTGCAGTAACCTCGGCAGCAAGAATGCCAACTTCTTTATCGCTGAAATTCTTTTGTCACCTGTTTGAAAGGTAAACCTATAGTACCCGCCTAATTCCTTTTCTTAGCCAACCTAATACGATGTACGTTGATTACTGTTCTACTATATATAGCCCAGCAACCATAAGGATCTGTATGTGTTTAATTTGGGAAAGAAATTTCTAGGTACCTATTGTTATTTTTTTTAGAATTTATACCTGTCATTTCCATGTTGGCTAGATAATTGAGCACATGATGAACAATATTACTGCACTGTGATATATGCTGTTTTCCTGCTTTTACTAAATACTAAGTCACTTATTTCCTTATTCTATCCTATGTTTGTGCATGTACATGATAAACAATATTACTGTGCTGTGATATCAGCTGCTTTTCCTGCTTTGACGAGGTCACCTTGGTGGTATATGACAACCATATGTGTAATAACCATGCAGTAGGACAGGCTGCGGTGCCCATTCCCTGTCAGGCCCTTCGATGCTGGTCGCCTACTCCGTCTCGTACCTCCGTTCCTGAACACCAGGCCTCCACATCCCAAGGGTTGTTCGCCCGCTGCTTAAAGCTTCCTATGGTATCCAATCTCAGCCCAACTCTGCTCAATATGCAGTTACCCCTCTGTATGTCACCCCTTTATATGTTGTTTTTACTTGACACCATTTATCAGCAATTTCCTTTTTCTTCTTCTTGAACCTGAACCGCCAGAGCTCTGCAGTAGCTTTGCACCTGATCGATACTGAGAGTTTCATTTCTGAAGATGGCAGCATTCCTTGCCTTCCACAAGTGCCAACACGAGAGAGCGACAAAAGCTGAGAACTCCTCTCTTGGCACTGCACCGTGTGGAGCAAGAGTGTGTATGCTCCCGGCATCAAGACCAATCATGGAGTGGATGTTGTGTTTCTCCCAGAAAAGCTTTCCCAGCGTGCACCCACTGATAATGTGTTCCGGAGTTTCATCATTTTCGTTGCGTATCTCACATGTTGCATTATGAAGCACATGTTTCTTCACAAGCACTGATTGGCATTGGATCCTTCGCTTGATCAGCAGCCACATGAACATCTGAACCCGCGGCGTGGCTGAGTTTTCCCAGATGAAGCTTGCTTTGACATCTTTTGGTTGTCCCCTAGCTTTCAGAAGACCATAGATTGCTGCACTGTCCAAGCCATTGTTTGGTTTGCAGAACGGCGAAGTGCAACTGTCGGTGTTTTGACCCTCAAGGGGTTAACACCAACGAGTAATATTTGTAATTGCGTGCTCCCTTAATCCGGTGGGTGATGCAAGAAGGACACGGCGATTTATCCTGGTTCGGGCAAAGAAGGCCCTACATCCAGCGGGGGGAGGATAGTTCGTGTTATCTTGCACCGAAGTGCTAGTACAGGGGAAAATACAAGCAGGTGTGAGGAGCGTGAGGTGGGGCTTGGGCGTTCGGACGCCTAGCTCTCGACCTTGCACTGGCTCACAGTGTTGTTCTGTGATCTAAAGACTTAGCGTTTCTATGCTCTAGCTCCTCTCCTTTCCTCTTAATGTCCTGGCGCCTCCTTTTATAGGTGAAGGAGGGGCACAGGAGTACATATATTTAGAGTTCGCATGGCCGGTGACGCTTGGCGTTGAGGCCGATCACGTCGGTGCTGCTGTAGTGATGTACGTCGGTATGGAGGCCCTGCAGCCGTCGCGTCGGGAGTTGTTGAAGTGCAGCCCGGAGTTGTTGGAGTCCCGCTCGAGGGTTCGTCCGACGGAGTCGAGGGGCGGCGGTCGATGACTTGGCTTGAGTCGAGGGGGTCGAGTCGAAGGGGTCGAGCCTCACTGGATAAGGTCGAATCCCAGGAAATGCGGGAAATGCGCTGATTCATACGTCTCGAGGGGGTGCTGGACGGGGCACAGTGCTCGGCATGGCGCAATAGCGAAGTACGATCCGCGGGATTCCGGGGCATGGGCGGTAAAAGCAAGATTTGACCGCCACTCCCACAACTGTTACCGTAACTGTGGCCATACGGTTAGGCGGGGGTAGGTAAAACGCATTAAATGCGCCCGGATCCGTGCGGGAGAGTCGGTAGCCGAGGGGTGCACTGTCCTCGAGGGCTGCCCATTCGCCCGAACGAAGTTCCGTCCTCGAGGGCTGGCTCGTTCGCCGGGCGAAGTTCCGTCCTCGAGGGCAGGTTCGTTCGCCGGGCGAGGTTCCGCCCTCGAGGGCAGGCTCGTTCGCCGGGCGAAGTTCCGTCCTCGAGGGGTCGCCCGAATTGTACCCTCGAGTGTACAGTCCTAGTCCGCTCGGTAGCCCCTCGAGCAGGCTTTGGCTTTGGGCCGCCGTAGTCCGTTCGTGGGTCAACCCAGTATGCTTTAGCCTGCGGGCCTTCGAGGGGCACAGGAGTACATGTTGCTGATTTTGCGGGGTTTAGTCCGGTAAACCAAGGATTTGGGGTACCCATTTCCTGGGTAACGACAGCAACGATCTGGTTCTTGGGTCAGGACGGAACCGGCCATCAGATGTTGGACCTGCTGTGTCTCTTGCATTGCTCTTCGGGAAAGCCTGGGCACCATAGTGTGTTGTATCTCTGATGACATCATTTCATTTACTGTTATTTCCTTTTCCATGCAGTGGCTGAACAAGGCCGGAAAGACATCAGCGAGGGCCTCGTCTCCATGCCAAACATCCATCCAGAAAGAGCAGGAGTTGCCATCACCAAGCTGTACAGCCGCGATTGCTTGGTAAAGAGGTAGGAGAGATCGCAGGACCTCCCAGTGCTGGCCATGAATATTTCCCTTGAGAGAAGAAACTGAAGCGCGGCCACGAACCCACTGTGCCCTGGTATCATAGTACCCTCCCTTTATATGTTGTTGCGGCAAAATATGCTTAGTTCTTAATGTCTACTTTACTGTCTCTATGGGTACAATCAAGTTTCCCATAATCCAAAAATCATCATTACATGATTGATGTTCTATATAGATATGATTCCTACGGCACCCAATCTCAACCCACTCCATTCAATATTCAGTAAACCCTTTTTATGTTTTTATGGTATTATGATTCTATTTTATAGTCTCTATGGGTACATTCATCTTTTCCCCAATCCAAGAGCCATCATTGGATGATTGATGTTTCGTATAAACTCTAATCCCTCCTGAAGCACCCAACTTGCAGCGACAGGCCAATGGCAACCCTTATTGAGGCAGCAACACCTAATAATGTTGTAAACTTAGACAGGTTTCCACTTCTTCAGTTCCTGGTTAGTAGTTTGCTATGTGTATTTTTCATGCCGTCTGTGTATCTACCTTATTTTTCTTAAAGATGAGGATTCATACTGATATTGTGCTGGCACTTGATGCAACACATACAGGTGATAGTGCTGAAGACTTCCTACATGCTTCCATGTCCCAACAAAGCGCTTTGCATGCCATTAGCTGCCTGCTCAACCTACTGGTATAGCATCTCACTGTTTTGATCTTGTAGTTTATATATTTCCCTTTATGCTTTTGTTCCTTCATGCCTCCAGATCACGCCTCTAAGGGAAATTGTGTGCATCGTTGGATTGTTGTCTAGTCAAATGTACACCAAATCTGTTGCCACATCTCGCATATGGTGTTTACAGATACATAACCATGTTCACCTTATATTGTAACAGATGTTTCGCTGAATGATCAACATGATATACATGATGCAACATTCAACTGTGCCATGGTGCCAGCTCCTACAGAGATATCGGCATGTAATGCCTAACCTAAATGCAGGTGGCCTTTGACAGCTGCATTAGCTCTAGGTTCTTCTGGTAGCATACTTTCCTTTGGATTTTATTTTCTTTATAGAGTTATTGTTCCTAATACAGTTGGTGGCGCATTAGTGGGATAGACATCTCTCAATGTGGTCTATACGGAAATTTTTGCTGATTTGCCAGCTGAGGAGTAGTAATTATCTTAAATGAAAGAAGACCAAAGTAATCCCATGTCAAACAGCATTGTTTCAATATTGTGTCAAATTACCCCGTAAAATAAGTCTGTTTGGATGAGAATATAGGATAATTTAGACGATTTTTAAGGGTCAATATTGTTTTCAAAAATGGATAATTTAGACAATCTTTAAGGGTCAATATAGATTTTAATGGAATTGATGGCTAGTTTAGATGTAACTTTAGAGGTCACTTGATTATCTTTTATCATAACAATGTGTAATTAGAGCTAGGAATTACTCTATATTTTTCATAATGACTACAATTTTTTTAAGCGGAATAGAACCAACAACTATATTAGTATCGATAATAAAATTTTCATAAACTTATGGAAGAGTTTTCGTAATTGTTGCAAGATAACATGGGATGGTTCTTTTTCTAGCGCTTCTCATGACAATTAGACGTAGAATGTTCTTTAGAACCTCCAATTAACAATAGTAATATAGAACAAGCAGGCTCCTGTTGTTCATGAATTATGATAGCACAACCATAAAACATGATAAGAAATCTGTAAATTCACACATGCCATGTCTTGTGCATAATGTGTATGATACGAAATACCTCGGTTGGTTAATTTATGGTGGAGAATCAATCCATAGCTTGGTTTGGACAGTGAATCCATAGCTCGGTTGGAACTTCGACAGTAGACCAGCCGCAGGCAAAAGCAGCACCACCAGAGTCCAGAGGAGCAAGAAGGGGTTCGTTCCTGCGAGCACTTCTTGTTGGAAAATCAAAGTTTAAGCTTTTTGAATTAAAAATTTGCGTAGTAGTTTTCTATAAGAACAGAGCCCAAAACAAATGTGGTACCAAAGCTGAACTGATCGAGAGGAAAAATTCACAAGAAATGCATACAGATGGGATATCCTAAATGAACCTAAATGCTAATGAACTCAGGATTTGTGGCATACAGATTCGAGCTCTCTGAAGCAAAGCAAGATATGCTCCAGTTCACTTGAAGCCCAACATTGATGGATTCGTCGAGGAGGCAACTTGATAGGGGCAAGAGTCACCTATAATAATAGATCTACCAGGGATTCACAATAGTGAGATACTGAGATAGATAATGAGGGATTCACAAAAGCCAAACATAGACCCAGTTGCATCACTAACAGTAATATAGGAGATGGATAAACGTTCTTGCAGATTGCAGCTAGTCCAAGGGTGACGTGCTCTGTGCTCAGACATGTATTGGTGATGGAAAACGAAACGCATCATCAAGTAATAAATTGAACAATCGACAGACTATCAGAAACTAATATCATATACCAAATCCATATCATGCACTGCGTTATTACATCCAGAACGCAACAGGTTTTTCTAGGTGATCACAGTAACCAGTTGCTATTTTGGGCAGTCGGTAGGATGGAACCCGTTGATGATGGACAGCAGTACGCAGATCACCATTCTTGTCGTACTTCAGGAAAAATGTAGTCACCCCTGAGAAAATAACGAAGGCGTTCCGACAGAAACTCCCCCCAGATGTCCTCCCTGCGTTCGTCTATGGACAGGCACTCCACGAGGCAGAACCTGCTTCACACCCACCCACCACCCCCACCCCATATACACCAGGGTGGCGCCGATGTGCTTCTCGGCAGGGTCGACGCAGAACATCTTATCCATGCCAACCTTCACCAGCGGCGGAGCCTTCTTCCCACCATTGGACTCATCTTCAGCAGGTACAATCTCACAGGCGCAGAGGTAGCCAAGCTTGTCCGGGTCGCCGGAGAGCCCTATCCAGGCGTCCAGCTCGGGGTCAAAGTAGCCACGTCCTTTGAACGGCAGCAGCCACTTGCCGTGCCGAGTCCACTCGTGGCTCACCGTATCGAAGGAGAATGTGACGACCTTGGTGGTGAGCTTTTCGGTCTCCCTCTCGGTGCTGAAGAAGATCGTGCGCTCATCCGGATGCACCGCGTGAGAGACAATGATGTCGCAGTACGGTGGCCTTGGAAGCTTCTCCCACTTCCAGACAATCTCGACGTTTGAATGGTCGTCGCTTAGCGTCGGTGGAGGCGGTTCAAGCATCTCGAAGTTGCCGTCGACGTCGAGCACGACGAGGTTGCCGTCCACCTCGACGTAGGCGTTGCCGTAGCAGTTGGGCTCGTACCTGTGGCGAGGGCCGAAGGTGAGCGCCCGCGTGCACACGTCGAACATGAGGGCGCTGCGCCGTGGTGTGTGGTGCGTCGCGACGATCTTGGTGCCGAAGGACGCGAACAGGCCGGAGCTCGCGTGCGGAGCCTCCAGCCGGAACACTGACGGCGGCAGCCGCCGCCCCGCGTTCGTCCTGCTGGCCGGGCACAAATCACCTTCGTCGTTGTCGGTGTCGGAGTCCGACGACGACAGGTCGAGCTTGCGGATGCTGTAGCCCTTCTCCCAGTTATCCAGGACGAGGTACAGGTGGTGGTGGCTCCGATGGCGGCTGGGGAGCTTCGAGGCACGGGCACGGGCGCCGCCGTCGCGCTCATCGGCCTGCCGCTTCTTCTTCATCTCTCGCACTTGCGCCAATTCGCCGTTTATTTGGCTAACCCCTCAGCTCCTTGTTATATCCAAGCTTAGATGAAGACCTGGCCTACTGTGATTCGTCTCTCAAGGGGCAAAGATGTATGTAAATAAACGCTGTAAAATCGAAGGATATATATAGAAATCTAAAGTAGTCCGAACCTGAATCGTCGACCGAAGAAACACTGACATGCACGCACCTACGAGTCCCAACCGGTCGATTGGTCTTGAGGGTGACGGATGGCGACGGCGGAACGGGGATAGAGGGGATCCGAGTCGGTGAATGGATGACGGGCGTCGGCGGTGAGCGAACGGCGGCGCCGGTCGGCGAGCCGCCGAACTGGAGAGAGCCCGAAGAGGAGGCCGGACCGGTCACGAGTTGGGCTTTAGACGATTGGGCCTTCGCCACTATTTCGTTGTAGAAGGGATTCTCACGTTACCCATTATATGCGATCCCCGTTTATGGATTTTCTCGTAAACACGTCCCGGAAAAATTAACAACTGTGGATTTTTGTCTTGAGCAACTCAAAAAAAAAATCTTTTTATATTATGTATTTATTTTTGTAATATTTGATAGACATAGAAATTTTGTGAAAATATATTTAACTTTTTTAATCAATTCTCTAAATATTGTCAACCTTTACTTAAGATTAACAGTGTTAGAAATTATGCATTAATCGACGTAGAAGCTGAAATATCAATATATTTTCTTTTCTAAAAAACGGTGTGAGAAACTAAAAGTAGATTGACCCATCTTAAATAGATAAACATTGTCGTTCGCAAAAAAAAGATAAACATTGTGTACACATGTTGTGTGTTTTCGCTTTAATTTGTCGGCACCCGTGACAGATACAGCGATTAGAAACCATACCTAGGTAGTTTCTATATTTAGCACACCATGTACATACTTTATATAGGAACTGCACTACTAATGGATCACGCAGTCTTCTTTGTGTTGCATGCTTTTAAGTGGGGACATGGTCTTCCCATCGTGGCTACTGCCACCTTTGGCATCACCACTTGTGGGAGAAGAAAACGTGCCCGGAACCTCAGCTTCGCTGGGGCCCAAAGTAGTGGAGCCGCATGGACTTGGTATGGATTCCAAGGTATTTTGAGAAGCCGGGTAAAAAGAATTTCAACAGTTCCATTGGATTTTGAGATTCAAATAACATGCGAGTTAAAATCTATATAAAATATAGCCCATTTGGATGAGAATATACAATTATGTTTTTTTTCAAAATTGATAATTTAGATAAACTTTAAGGGTCCCTTTGTTGTGGAAGACATAGCACATCAACAAGAAAGCGGTAATGCTTGCGTTAGGGCGTCCTAACCATCGGACAGGGGCATTTTAGTCATTTCGCTGACCGCAGGGGTAAAACGGTCATTTCCACCCCCGACCCGGCCTCGTGCCCGATCCCCTCCCCGGCCCCCTCTCTCCCTCACTCTCTCTCGCCTCTCTCTCTCTCTCTCTCTCTCCAGCTCTCTCTCTCCCTCAATCCGGCGACGGCGACGACGACGACGGTGGGGCCCGATCCGGCGGTGCCGGCGAATCCGCGGTCGGCGCCGTCGGATCCGGCCTCTCACTCACCTCTCTCGGCCCAGGTAGGCCCCCCTCCTCCCCTCTCCTCTCCTCTCGCCTTCTTCTCCTCCAACTTCGGTAGGGTTAAGGTTAGGGTTCCAGCGAGGCCCCCCCTCTCCCTTTTTTCCCTCTCGGTTGTAGAATCCGGCCGGGCGACCTGTGCCGCGGTCGTCGACACGGCGGCGGGGCGGTTCGGCCGGCGGCGAGGGCGCTGGAAGGGGGAGGGGAAGAAGGCGGCGGCGTGGCGAGCTAGCTCGTCGGAGCTCCCGCCAAACCCTAGCTCGCCGGAGCTCCGGCCAAACCATAGCTCGCCGCGCCTAGCGGTGGCCGACGGCAAGGGCGCCATGGCCGGAGGAGCTGGAGGTGTGGGGGAGGGGGGAAGGGGAGGAGGGCGGTCGCCGCCGGTGGTAGGATCTCGTCGGCGGGGGCAATGGCTGGCAGCGGGGGCGAGTACACCAGGTCCAGTTCGGTTGGACCGTTGTGGGCCGCTCTAACGCCGTCCCATCGATAGGACGTCCGAGCGCTTGACGTACCCACGAGAAAGCGTTGGTAATGATTTCTTGATAACTCCAAACGATGATTGACCTGCCCACGTGATTCACCTGCGGTGACAAAAGTTCCCATACATTTATTTGCTGCTGCCGGTCTCCAAACTCTCCTCCGTATGAATATGGCGGACTACCGGACCGTCCAAAAACGGGACGACTTGTGAATTTTTGCTGTCACTCGTCTCGAGAAGCACGACGGCAGGCGACCGATCGATGACAAAGTTGCCGCGAGCGACCAGTCACCAGTGAGTTTAGGGTCAGAGACATCTTCTTAGGAGAGTTTGGATGGGCGATGCATGCCAGCCTAAGCTGCGGGCGCGACAAGGCGGCGGGCGGCTGCGGTGCCGTGTGAGCGCGCCAACCGCCGCCGGCGCCGAAGGCCGCCGAGCAGCCGGACGGACTGGTCCGACGATTATTATCTGTAATCAAGTGACTGTTCTCGTCGACGATTGCAGGCAAGGTGAGTCGTCACAGAGCCGATGGCTCGCTCGCGCCACGGGAGAAAGTCAAAGCTCGCTGACGCCGAGCTGGTTCGGGATTCAATTACTTCGCCGCAGCTGATCGATCATCTCAACCACCCTACGTCGTGGAGTCGAATGGCTGATATACCTGGTCCCAACGGGCTGTGTGTCGCTGGATCATCCATCCAGGGTGAAGAAAAATATGGTAGGGAGTATTATTATTATTATTATTATTATTATATCTATACATACAATGAATCAATCACCGCCTTCGTTTACAGGCAACATATTTTATTATCACCTAATAACAATATAAAATAAATAGACGAAGAAAAAAAGAGAGAGACAGAGCATTAGCAGCCTCGCTCTGCTACTTACCTACAGTTGACGAATTCAATCCATGGAAACGCAGAAAAAGCTTGTTTGAGAAGAAACATTCCTACTCCAACCAATCAATCAAATTAATTAATGAATCAGTAGCTATACCACTACTGGAGAATGACAAATTGCTCTCGCAACTGACCCACAAGGCCAGCACGGATGACGACGAAACACGAAGGGAAAAAAAAAACTCTAACAATACACTAGTATTTTCTACTATTACAAAAACAAAAGGAAACAATTTGGTTCGGTTCCTGCTCACTGCTCATCTCCTTGAATTACCAGAGCGAAAGAGATTAGAAAATTTAACCGATCACTGATGAGACCGGACGGCAATTCGGCAAAGTATAGCAATGAAATGGAATGGAATCGATGATCAGTAGAAATTGTTGTCAGGTCAATAAATCATCATCTAGTAGAGATTGATTTACAGGTCCGGGAAGTTGGAGCTGCTGAAGAACTCGAGCACGGAGAAGGTGGCTGGCGACGGCAAGGTGGGCGTGGACAGCAGCAGGCTGCTGCTGCGCGGGCTGGGCGCGAACGGCGGCGCCTGGTCCAGCAGCCCGCCCGTGCCGCCGGAGGGGAGGAACGGGCTCAGCTCGCTCAGCCATGACAGGCAGTTGGGGTCGAACGGCATGGGCGAGAACAGCCCCGTGGAGGCCGCCGGAGGGAGCGCCGCAGGGGACAGGATCCCAGGGCGGCCTGCCCCCGCTGCGGGCGGCGCGAAGACCCCCGCGGCGGCGAGGCTGTCCGCCACGTCCGCCGAACCGGAACCGGAAGCGGGGAGTAGCGGCAGGAAGAAGTCGAAGTCGTCGTCGTTGGCGCCGTGCCCGTAGTAGGGTGGAGCGTGGTGGTGCGGCGGCAGCGGGCGCACGGAGGTCTCGATGGCGGCCAGCCGCGCGGCCGGGGACAGCGCGGCGGTGGGCGAGAGCAGGAACTCCCGCGGCTCGAACTCCATCGGCTGCGGCTGCGACTGCGACGACGACGCCGCGGCGGCGGACGGGCCTGCTGATGCCGCGGCGGCGGCGTCGAATTGGGCCTGGGCCTGGGAGGTGGAGCCCGGGCCGGTGAGGCGCTGCACGAGCGCCATGAAGTCCCCCGGCTTGGTGTGGATCACCTTGGGCGACGCGTCGTAGATGATGACCGGCTGCCGCGGCTGCTGCTGCTGGTACTGCTGCTGGTGGTGCTGATACTGCAGCTGGTGCTGCGCGGCCGGCTGCTGCTGCTGCTGCTGGTGCCGCTGCGGCGCGACGGGCGGCTTCCTGACCTTGTGCGAGTCCTTGCTGACGGCGAGCCGCGGCGGGCGCGGGCCCTGGAGCTGCGGCTGCCGGCTCCGCGGCGACGAGCGGTCGCCCGAGGACGCGTCCATGTATGTAAAGCAGGCGCAGCAGCTCCGGGTGGCGGTGGGAGGAGACGGACGGCGTGCCGGCAGAGCTAGATGGAGGTCGCCGAGCCTTACGGGGCTTTGTAGCTGCGGTCTGCGGAGGAGAGGCAGGTGGAAATGTGGAATGGTTCAACGCGAGGAGGAAGAGAGCCGAAGAGGATTGATCGAGTCGGGCTGGGCTCTTGACGACGGCTACTGAAAAGTCTACGGGCAAAGGCGTAGGCGGGCTAGGCCAACGCAACCCAGCCGCCTCGCTCTATGATTTTGAGTGTCGCTCGCTTCGCTTTGGACAGGATGGATGACATAGTTATAGTTAACCCTAAAGAATAGAGCCTCGTTTGTATGCCTAAATTTTTCAATTCTGATACGGTAATACTTTTATTTATATTTAATAAATATTATTTAATTATAAATTAACTAGACTTAAGAGATTCGTCTCATAATTTATAATTAAATTATATAATTAGTTATTTTTTATTTATATTTAATTCTTCATATAAACGGCTAAAAATTAGTCTGAGCAAGAGAAAAGCCCTACTACGGTGGTGCCGACGGCAGAGCAAAAGTAAATCCAAAGCAGCGCGTGATTGAATCCTCGACGACTTTCTTGTACCCCCGTCTTTTGCGGCAGGAGAACCTGCACCGCGATCTCCATCGTCTGAACTGAACACACGGCAGTCGGCAGCGACCTGGATTTGGCTTGATGCACTTTTCCTGCTGCTACTTGCGCCGCCCTTGATAGTGTTGATGATAGGCAGCGCAGCGCAACGACAAAGTAAGAGAATGTAATAGTTTTTCTTTAAAAAACTAAGAGAATGTAATAGGCCGTTTTTTGTTTGGAAAAGCAAACATGAACATCATAATTGGTACTCATTTAGTTTCAAGTTTTAATCCGGATGACTTTTTAGACCAAATTTTGGACCATCCGTCTTATTTAAAATTTTAATGTAAAATATTATTTTTTTATTATGACTTGCTTTTAGAATATAACTTAAATTTATGTATATTGGAAGATATATTTTTGAATATAAGACAACCGATCAAACTTTTCATCCAGAAATTCAAATGAATCAAAATTTGGAATTCAGGTAGTAACTATAAATGCTATAGATGATATACTACTAGTACCTTCGTTAAAAATATAATTTTACGTATGTTATCAATATTTAAGACTTTAAATAATATTTATAAAGGATGCATTCCATGACAAAACCACATATCTGTTGGTACTGGTTGCTCATAGTCTATTCAAAGTGATAACGACTCCGTAGCAAGGAAACTGAAAATCTTACTCATGGAGCACAGGTATGTCAGCGTCCTCCAGCATCTCACCATTTATTCGCGAATGATTCTCTATTACTGTTCTTTAAGATAAGAGGCACAAAACATTAAGAGAATGTTGATGAATCTTGAAAAGGGCTCCGTCCAACTGATCAACAAGAAAAAGTGTACGATCCTTTTCTTCTTCTTCTTTTTGTATTGTATGGCTTTCTTAATAAGGAGAGTTGTTGAAGTTTTACAAACGCAAGTCGCGCACAAATCTTCCATATGAACAGACTGCTCAAGTGTGCTAAAAAGAATAACAGACTACTTGCTATATGGGGGCGCCAACAAGAAACTGAAATGCTTTGCGCCGCTACATCCAACAATTCTAAAAACCTCCTATTTAAGCCCCTTTGAGAGTTTTTTGAAAATCTGATGGTTTGTTTCTCATCAAACACATAGAAAGGCAAGCTTGTGTACTCCTTCACCGCGAGCCCACTAGACTGCAACAAGGCTCTCCTGCTAATCCGAAAGGCATGCTGCGGAGCTGTAGCATCAAGGGCGGCACCGCTAGCGATGAGTGTTTTGTTCCCCAACGCGGCGGGCGCTGGACGGGGGATATGGTGACGACCGAAGAAATGCATGAGGACTAATTAGCCGTGCTCGCAGAGCTTGTCGCACAATAGTTTTATCCCTTAGTATAACCGTCTAATCTCCACCGTTGAAGCCGGTGATCTTTGTCAGTGTTCAACATGTGTGGCTTATGGCAGCTCGTTAATAGACCAACCGGGTAGTGTATTTTTATTTCCACTTCTGTTGATGAAAAACATGCTACGCTGGCTTTCGAAAAAGAGAGTGTTTCCCGCCGGTTCTATCCCTTCCCATTTTCCAAAGTAGCTTGAAGACTACAAAATAGTAAAATCCTAAATTAGCATTTATTCACAAACAGCTGACACAACTAACGGCCGTCTTCACGTCATGTCGCCTCAAAGACGGCCGCCGACACACTATCTGTAGCCAATGCACTGTGCACCCTTTGTCTTGGTCATGGCAATTTGAATAACTTGGTGGGAGGATATCCCAATTAAGGGCTTGTTTGGTTGGCTTTTAATTCTTGCCAAACCAAAATCATGACATACCAATTTTATGGTCACTAATTGGTTCATTACCAAGGAATTGACATCACCAATTTTGTATGCCAAAGTTTTGATAAGTTTTTAGAAAGTTCTTAAACTACAATAAAGAGAAAATTGACGAGCCTTGATTTTGGTAACCAACCAAGTGTTATACCAAATTTTTTGCCAAAGTTTTGGCAACCAAAATTTGATATATCCTAGTTTTGGCGTGCCCTAGTTTTGGTAGGGCAAATTTTGGATCCCAACCAAGCAAGCCCTAAGGCACACCTGAGGGTTTTCCACCAACCCATCTTGCACCAACCGAAGAAGAAAACACCACTGCGACACAGTTCTAAACTTCTTTAAAACATAACAGCGCCCAGGTATACGATCAGCTGGCGATTGTACTGTACATCAACTGAAAAGGAGTTCCAAAACGTTTTCAAACATTTGCCACTAAGGAACCTCCATCTATAGATGGCCACGGGCCGTGCCGGCCCGACAAGGCATCGCGCCACGGCGGGCCATCGTGCCTGACGGGCCGTTCATTTGTCGTGCCCGTGCACGGCCTATGGGCCGTTTTGTCGGGCCGTGCCACCCGTCAAGCACGGTGAAGCTCAGCAGGCCGTGCCGGCCCGCGACCCACAGAGAGTGCCAGCCAGGCCAGCAGAGAAGCAGAGAGAGGAAGGGAGAAGGCCGAGCCTGAGGGTCACGGCGCCTCCGCGACCGCGAGCTCGAGCGGAGCTGGGGGGCACGCTCGCCCCCGGGGCAGAGGATGACGCGCGGTGCTGCCTCACCGCGGAGGCGGCCGAGGGGCAATGGGCGCCGTTGCGGCAGTGAGTGGCAGCCGAGGTCGAGTGGCGATGGCGCGGCAGTGTGCGGCGGCCGAGAGGCGGTGGGCGTCGTCGCATGGCTCGCCCCTCGCCGGTGGTGCGGCTCGCGGCACGCAGTGGTGGCCGAGTCGCGAAATTGCGAGACAGCGAGGGGAATCGGGGAGAGAGTGAGAGGATGTGGGGTGGGGGACGGGAGTTAGGGTTCGAGTGATGGGCTGTATTCTTTTTATTTTGTTGAAAATCCATTGGTGGACTAGTGGGCTGGTGGCTTGGTGGGAATAGCAGGCCGGGCCGCCACCGTGCCTGCTGGTGGAGCGTGCCGTGCCGCGTGCCAGGGTGACGGCCCAGGCACGGCCTGCTCCATCGGGCCATGCCGGCACGGGCACGTGGCCGCCGTGCCGGGCCGGGCCGGGCCGAGGCCTACGGGCTGCATGGCCATCCGGTTCTGCCGCCAACAACGCCCTGGAAAGTGGGAGCTTCTTGTTTCCCATCCGAGTTGTGGCCCTGGTCGTCTTTGCACAACCTGTTCTAGGAGGTCTTGTGCGCGCGTACATGTTGACTTTTCTCGGTGATCGCAGCGTCGGGTGCTGGTGACTGGTGACTGATCAGAGTTGATGAAGTCAAGCTTTCTCTGTGGGCACTGGCCGAGCAACCGGGACTGTGGACGGCCGAGCTGCCAGGCGCGCGCTCGAAGAGGGTCGAGGCCATCACTATATCCTCCGTCTTCTGGTGGACTTCTGTCCTGTCTTGACAATACTAATGTTCGTTCAACGAACAAGAACATGAATTGACTGGCTTTGTTCAGTTGGCTAAGAGATCGAAAACGTGACCTGAAAAGTAGCGCGGATCCTCTTATTTTTTTCCTTTAACGTAGCTTCACCGTCGTCGCTTGGCCTTATTATCTTGGTCTTGTTGGAGCCTCATGTCGTGATATGTGGAGCCAAAATATTAAGATTGTTTGGTGCTTATATTAGTGGATCTGTCCTATCAGTGGCTGCTGTACCTTCTCGTTACGTAGGAGGGGCCTCGACCGATCATACTATATCGGAAGCTATACGTAGCTCCATATATCCAAGCAAGGAGTCGTTTAACGCTAGCTGCGGCGCCGCCCTGGCTCTCGGTCGACGGTGACGGCGCGCTGAGGTATATATACATCGAGGATGGAGGCTCCTGCATGCTGTGGTCAATACCAGTGGCAGACACGTGCGAAAGCGATGGATCTCGCATCTAGCGAGACATACCCTGTCAGTGTTTAGATCGGTACCTGACAAGGTGGGCTCCACACAGTCGTCCTAAGCTAGAGACATGAGACGAATGAATTATGTAGTCAACACCGGGTGCCTCTCCATCATCTACGAGTATATACTAGTCGATCCTAGTCCTATACTGCTACTGTGTATGTATGTCTTCAGCGCTAGGCGGCATCGGCGTCTCGTGTTCCACCTTGCAGTTGCAAGTTTGACGGAGATAAGCAGCAGCATTCAAGGTTGAAAACCTAGCATCAACGCCCATGACAGTAAGAAGCGATGTACACTACAAACGTTCTCGGCTGGCCCAAGTAGTGGTCCTTCATCGGCCCGTCGGCCAGATGGTAACAGCTTGTGGCCCGGATTGCTTCCCGTCGAAATGAAAAGTACTCCGGGCGTTGTACCTTTTCATTTCGAGGGAGGAAACGGAGATACGCCGGGCTTCTCTTATGGGCCGGATAGGCAGGCCCAGTCGTGTGCTGCTGGCTCTCTGCCGCCTCGAAATTTTTTTTGGAGAAACACTTGCACTAGTGACTAGTCAGAGCAGGTCCGGTGTTGGCAGATAAACGAACCGAGGACATTGGAGCACTCGGGCGTTCGATGTCAGAATGCAAATGCAAATCGTATAGTTCACACTGATTTTCCGCCTCAGTCTGCTGTGGCTAAGTTTTTTCAATTGCCTTGGACACGACTCGTCTAAATTGGTCCCGCATAAGCTGGTGGTTTATTCCCATGGGTCCTTAATTCCATTATATTATATACTACTAGTCGTACTCATTCTAGCTATAAGATCGTCGACGCTATACTAGTGCTACACGTTACGACCGATCTAGCCGCAAGGCCGCGCAAGAACCTCGATCTTCCCGTTGAGATATGTGTCGACGTGGACGACTATATGCCAGTGGCGGCGCCGCGGCGGGGACGACGGTGGCCGGGATCAAGACTATTCCAACACCCCGGCCTGGACCGCCCGACGGGGCCACGCCCAGCCGAAAAGGGACGGAAATGTGGCGCCGCCTGTTCCTGACCACCGGCGTGACAGCGTGAGAGTGCAGCAAAGCTGTCTGTGTCTTGGCTAGATCCATGCATCCATCCCCTTCCCGCCCGCCTTGCATGCGAGGCCGACAAAAGGCGGCGCCGTGAGCTGCCGCTGTTCGCCTGTTCCTCGATCTCCCTTGCTTGTTCAGTCAGACCATACGTACTGCTACAGAGACGCGCACTCCTTCCACGTGCGTAATTGTTTTGCCGCTGTTCGCCTGTTCCTGTCTGCACGGCGACGCGTGCGTGCTGGGTGCTCTCTCTCTCTCTCTCTCGTCATCTCTTCGATCACTACGGATTGAACGAACCCCTACATCGATTACCCATTTGGGAGTTTGCCAACATCAGCTTGTTATTTGCAATTTGCATAAGCAACCGTTGACCGGCCGACATCTGTTTGTTGTTAAATTAAATCTCAATCATGTCATGATCATCAAGGAGGCAAACAATGTGAGTTTCTTGTCTTGTTTATCTATATATATAAATAAAAATGTGAAAACGATAACACTAGTGGTACTGGCTAACTGGTGTCATACATTCATACGTACCCAGCTTTCCAAACTATTCAGACATAAGTAATTAATCCGGCCGGGGGCAACTATATTAACAATAAGCCGCGCAAATTCTTCAGCTCTGACCATAGCTCTTGTTAATTATTCAGACATCCTTTTGTACGGGTACACCGGCCTGTTCTCTGACATGCTGTACGATCTTTTTGGAGCAGAGGCACGCAAGCAGGTTGGACGTAGGTGCCGAGCTTTTATTTTCCTTTCTTTCGGTGGCAACCGAAAGTGCGCGGTACTATTTTAAAATGGTTTTGTTTTGCACGCGCGCGCGAGTATTGCAGCAAAATCAAGGAAAGGATTTGAAATGTGTGCAACACAAAGAAAAACAAGCATGGTACATCGTCATTTTATTGCAAATTCTTCTTTCAGGTAGGTGTGCAAGTACAAGAGAGATCCGATCCTGTGTCCTAACTTTTTTTTTTTTTTTTTTGAATTTTCCTCCTTCGTCGTGGCGACGATAAGCTACTACAGAAAGAACGGTTCATCAGATTTGATATGACCATTTACACATATAAGAGCTAGCCGGTCGCCGCACTAGTCTCTGGTCATGGTTTAGGAGCCCTCTTTACATATAGTAATAATTATCTTATTCTCTCTCTGGTCATAATTAATAAACCACTATAAGGACTACTTTTTAGTATGTGGCATTGCAGTTGTTTGCCATCCGATCAAAGCCAGTAGTACAACTAGAAAGAGTAGCAGCAGCATTAGGAATGAGCTGAACAGGAAAGTATCGAAGCATCCAGAGCTCGCTGAAAATTGAAAAAAGGAATCAACTGCTGCTGCGGGTGCTGCTAGCTAGCTCTGATAAATCCGCAGGTGGAGTGGTAAACGGTCGTCGTTAGATATGGCACGAGGCACGTGCCGAAATTCGAATAATCCCATCTCGCGCGTGCGTTCAACAACACAGGTCCTCGATCGGTGATGATGACGATGATGCTGTGCCGGTCAAAATCGTCAAACCGGCCGGTTGGTCGACATGCGGGCCTGGCCCATCGGTACCCCGCGTCCACTTCTTGATGCGCTCGCTGCGGCTTGGGCGGCAGCTTCCGTCTGGACGACGCTGACGCTCTCGGCGTGTGTATTCGTAGTACTACAATTGTTCTCGACATGCGGGCAGTTGTTTATTGGCTGGCAATTGCCGACCGGGAGGAAGTACGTAGTACTGATTTAATTAGCTAGGATGATAATAAATTAACGAATCACAATCCAACGAAGAGGACCTTGCATTGCCTGTCTACCGCTGTAGGATCAGGGATGGACGTCACCACACCAACATTTTGTGTGCGCATTCTTCCATCTAAAATGAAATCTTCGCCGATTACCAATACTTTACTTATCAGACAATATTTTTTTAAAGTGTACAGGTATTTGCATTGTATTATTGCGGACATATGATTTTTCATATCATGGTGTAGCATTTTTATTGGTGTGATTAGCGATTGTCAATATGTCCAACACTTATGATTGATGGTTGGTTTAGTGGTTCTACTCATCCCCTGGCACAGGGTTATGTGTTAAAACGTGTCGCTTGGCTAGTGATGTGCAGGTGTGGAGTCCGGAGGCGGTGGCAACGGTCGGAAGAAGGTCAAGTAGGGCGTGCCGTGCTCACGGACCAGGTGCGATGAAGGGCGTACGCTAGGCTTGGACTGACAGACCAGACGACTGGGTAGCCAGCCACGGTGGCTGACACTTGGGACATCGACGAGCGCAAGTGTACATGGCGGGGGACGCGTACGCGGTACGCTACTCGCAAGGAAGTTTTAGTGGTTTGTCCTCAAAACCATTGGCGGGGGACGCGTACGCGGTACGCTACTTACGAAGAGGTTTGGTGGTTTGTCCTCAAAACAATCAGCGGGGGATGTGTACGCGGTACGATACGCGCGGACGGTTTGGTGGTTTGCCCTCAAAACCATCGGCGACGGGTTTCGCGGGTTTGGGCCTCAAAACCCGGGCGGAGGTCCCGATGCGGACAGACGGCACGTGGCAGCATCGAGGAGATTGCGTCGAGGCAAGGCTACCGGAGAGAAGGCACGGTGGCCGTCGGATCAGAAAATCTCGAGTTGGACCATAGTGCCCTTGGCTAGGTGGTTCGCTCTAAAAATACCTACGGGCAGAAGTGGAATTGTGTAATAGGCATATAAATAAGAGTGGACTGCCCCCACTTTAACTTACCTCGGTCATTTTTCGTTTTTCCTTTTCCAGTAGCCGGCTCCCCCTTCTGTTCATGTTCGTGCTTAGAGATCCAACAACAAATTCTTGTGTCATGTTCTCCAGAGATTTTTGAGTGGGAAGAGGAGGCCCTAATCCCTCCTCGTGCCCTCCGGGTCTTGACTTTTGTTTTGTGATTTTCGTTTGTCTCTGTGCTGTGTTGACTTTTGGTGGTATTTTTGGACGAATTTTTATTCGTCGGATTTGGAGCGATTTGGCTCGATTTTTTTGCGCTGATTGATGTTTTGTCGAGTGATGAACTAGATCACCAAGTAATTTGAACCAATTCCACTCGTGCATCAAGAAATCGCAAGATTTGCATTTCTGGGGAAAATTGAGTTCTTGGCCTAGATTTACTTTCCCCGTCTATTGAATTTAAATTGAGTGATGATTTCTTGGGGATAGTTTTCCATCTCCCTTGTGATGGCCTGTGCAAAATCTGATGTCGATCTGTATTGATCTGATCCAGTTTTCGTTGATTTTCCCTCTCGTGTCGTGTTGTCCAGAGCAGGTGTTCTTTTCCGAGTTTCGTTCGTTCTCTGCTTTGTGACTGCGTGAGGGATCCTTGTGTGGGGCCTAACAACAGTGCTGTTAGCATCGTGCGCTCAGGCGCCGAGAGAGCTCATTTGAGCAGCACTTGCCCTTGACCCCTGTTTCCTGATTCTTTCATCACTGGCCTGATAGCTGCTTTGGTGAAGTTTGTTGGCAGGTGTGGGAGAACAAGCAGCAGCACTGCAGCGCTGAAGCGCCTCCCAATTTAGGCTGAGTTCTCCCGACCAGTTCCCGACTAGTTTTCGACCACTTGCCGACCACCGTGATCGACGTGGTCCCCACCAGTTCCTGACCAGTTTTCGTCCTGTTGTTGACCACCGTGATCGACGTGGTCCCGACCAGTTCCTGGACAGTTTTCGTCCTGTTGCCGACCACCGTGATTGACGTGGTCCCGACCAGTTCCCATCCAGTTCTGAACCAGCTCCCGACTAGTTGCATTTGATTTTCCTTTCTATCTTCGTCTCTTGCCTTGGCTTTCTGGTGTTCCGCTGTGTTTCTAGGGAACATCCACCCATTTATTTGGGGTTATGGACATCACGGTGTTGGTTTTGTGTGTTTGGGAGTCAAGTTGGGACAATGGCCTAAATATTTTGAAAGAAAATTTACGGCTCTCATTCACCCCTCTCTGGTCGCCGATTTCGGTCCTTTAATTGGTATCAGAGCCAAGTTAAGGATCACTTTCACCTTAATCGGTCCGTGATCCGCAGAAGGTGACATGGTTTTGAATCACCGACCGGGCAAGCCACCCCAATTCAATAGGGAGAACTACTCGTATTGGAAGATTCTGATACAAGCGCATCTCTTGAGGATTGATTCACGTGTTTAGGAGATCATTAAGAATGCTGATTACGTAGTACTTGATGCCCGTATCAATCAAGAGCAGATCGACCAACACAATGCAAATAATATTGCCCATGCTGAGCTTTATGCTGCTCTTTCGATTCCTGAGTTTGATCGTGTTTCTGATTGTGTGACTGCTCGTGAGATCTGGAGGAGGATTCAAAGCTTCCATGAGGGTACAGCCCATGTCAAAACCAGACTCTATGAGACATACAAGAGGGAGTACGAGAACTTTACTCAAGTTGATGGAGAGACTGTTGACTCGATATTTTCTCACTTTACCACCATCGTGAACAATATGAGGGCTAACAATGCAGCGATGCCCTATGACGATCATCAGAGAGCACTCAAGCTTCTATATGATCTAGATCAGAGGGTCTGGGAGACGAAGGTGCAAGCGATCATGGAGTCGACCAACTACGAGACTCTCACCATGGATGAGTTATTTAGCAAGCTCAAGTCCATCGAGATTGACCTCCAGACGTAGGCGAGGATCAAGAATCCTCTGCTCCTACCATGGATTTGGTGTCAGGTAACTCAAGTTTAAGTTCTTCTTTGGCTAACCCATCACAGTTGTCTCTTGCCTTGTCCTCTCTTGTGTCTGCAACAGAGGAGCAGATGGAGGTTTTGGGGATGATGAGCTGGTGCTTGTCATCAGCAAGTTCTCGCGGTTTCACAACAACCGCTTGAACCATCGACGTGGTGGCAACAAGCAAGGTTGCTTTGGATGTGGAGAGCCCGACCACTACATCGCCAGTTGCCTCAACAAGAACAAAAGCTACTCCGACAAGCACAACTACTCCAAGGACAAGGACAAGCGTGAGTCGTCCCCTCGCAAGTCCAATAAAAACTTCAACCCTGAGCGCATGAAGAAGAAGTACTTCGAGCAGCTGGAAGCAAAGCAGCGAGCCCTCATCGTGTCTTTCAGTGACATCGACTCTGATGGTGACTCTCCTTCGAGTGATGATGAGTCTGAGAAGAAGGTCGAGAACAAGTTCAACGGCTTGAGCTTCTACGCCAACAAGCGTCGAGGAGGTTACTGCACAATGGCGTTTGACGACACCACCACCGGCAACAACGACGAGGTCGACACCAAGACTGAGGTAGAACTCATAATTGAATCTCTTCTTGCTGAGCTTGAATCTGTGAATGACACCATGCTAAAGCTAGACGCTTTACTTATTCGTGCTTCTAAAGACCGCAATGACTTCAAGGCTAAGCTTCTCAAGGCCTTAGATGAACTTGAGTGTGTCAAGAAGGATAGAGTTGTTCTGTCTAACGAGATTGAGTGCAATGAATGCACTGTTCACATGTCTAGTCTTGTTTCTTTATCAGAAGGCTAGGCTTTGGTTGAGGAGTTGGATAGGGCTAGAGCTGAGCCTGTTTTGTTAGGTCCTTGCAAGTCTTGTGCCGAGTTGTGCTCTGAGCTTTCTGATAAGGTTGCTAGGATTGCTTTTCTTGAGAAGTCTAGTGTGGATGGTACTAGTGCTCAGTGTCTTTGCTGTGAGGCTTTGGAGCTAGAGCTTGCTAACGGTAGGCATGACAAGAGAAAGACCGAAGAGGAAAACACATTCCTTCAGCACATGTTGAGTTGGCTTTCTTGCAGTGAGCCACAGTTGGGCATGATGATGAGTCAGTACAAGAGGGGTACGGACATAACGGGTTTAGGCTTCGCTTCAGGTGGGAAGGGTAATAATGTCTTTGGCAAGGTTGGTGAACATAGTGGTTTGAGCACGAGTGAGAAACCCACCAATCCTCCCAAGCTCATAAAGATTAACCCACCAAAGCCCTTTGAGCCTACCAAGGCCAGTGTGAAGGATGGAGTACTCGAAGAGCCTCTCAAAACTCCACCTTAGAAAGAAGTGTGGATTCCAAAACCTAACCACCTCAGGAACCCACTTGACACTCTGACAAACATCTCTGATAAGCCCCTTCCTAAAGCCAAGCCACCTCCAAGAGTGAACCAGGCCCACAATAGAGTGTGTCATCCACCACCCAAGAGAGAGGTGTACCACTGTGACTATTGCAAGAGGGATTGTCACTTGGTTGAGTTTTGCTTTAGGAGGAAGAGAGATGAGAGGTGTGAGTTTGAGCTTTACCAGCAGGACATCCATCGCCCATCTCATGGCATGCATAGTTCACCCGCTCAGAGGCATAACACTAGACCAAGAGGTGCAAGATCTCAAGGTGCTAGGCCTCAGTTTGTGAGACCACGTGATGCCCAGCATGGACCAAGTCGTCCTCAATACGGCTCTAGGTCCCGTGGCAGTGGCTCTCAGTCCTACACTTCTAGCGGACCACGTTTTCTCTCTCATGGTGATCGCTTCTCTCCCATGGGACATGGCATGTGTGGTGTTTTTCCTAACACTTTTCCAAGGCAAATGACCTAGCACTGGTATTCTCCACAGTTTACTAACCCTAGTGTTGGATCATTTGCTCATCCCATGTCTTTATATTGATGCAGCATGGAGGCTTGGAGAACGTATGGCTTGTTGATTCCGGGTGTTCGCGCCACATGACCGGTAATCCAAATTGGTTCTCCAGCCTCAACCCCATGACCTCCAAGGAGTACATCACATTTGGGGACAATGGTAAGGGTAAGGTGCTTTCTCATGGGTCGGTAAGCTTCAATGAGAACTTTGTGCTCAAGGATGTTGCTTTAGTTTTAAGCTTGCATTTCAATCTTCTTTTGGTTTCGCAACTCCTTAGAGATGGTTTCGAAGTGCGCTTTAAGCGGGTCTTTCACGCATACTTGATACACGAGGTGATCTTGTGTGTTCGATTATACCTTTTGGGCTTGTCTTTCATGTTGATTTTTCTCACTTTTTTTGGCACTTCTCGGTGTTTGGTGGCAGGTACTTCTTCTGAGCTTTGGAAGTGGCATAGGAGGCTTGGTTATTTGAGCTTTAACTTGCTTGTAAGGTTGAGCTCTCTTGATCTAATCTGAGGATTACCTAAGCTAAAGTTCAAGAAGGACTTGGTTTGTCACCCGTGTCATCACGGGAAGATGGTTGCCGCTTCTCATTCCTCTATAAACCAAGTGATGACCAAACAACCCGGCGAGCTTCTTCACATGGACACTGTAGGTCCAGCTCAGGTTCAATCAGATGGTGAGAAGTGGTATGTTCTTGTGATGATGGATGACTTTTCTCGCTATTCTTGGGTATTTTTCATGGAGTACAAGGATGAGGCATTTTTCCATGTGCGGGAATTGATTCTTAGGCTATAAAATGAGCTTCCCAAGAATGCCATGAGAGCTATACACAGTGACAATGGCACCGAATTCAAGAACTCTCATTTTGAAGCGTTTTGCAAATCTTTGGGTCTTGAGCATCGGTTTTCTTTACCTTATGTGCCTCAGCAGAATGGGATTGTTGAACGCAAGAATCGGACCCTTGTTGAGATGGCCAGGATGATGCTCGATGAGCATAGGACTCCTAGGCGTTACTGGGTCAAAGCGATCAACACAGCTTGTCACGTTTCAAACCGCATTTTCCTTCGAGCTTTTACAAAGAAGACTTCTTATGAGTTGCGGTTTGGGCGTCTTCCCAAGGTGAGCTACTTCAGAGTTTTTGGATGTAGGTGCTTCATTTTCAAGCAAGGTAACTTAGACAAGTTTGAGTCCTGATCTTCTGATGGCATCTTTCTTGGTTATGCTAGCCATTCACGTGTATATAGTGTGCTTAACCTTGAGACTAATCGCGTCATGGAGACTTGTGAAGTTACCTTCGACGAAATGATACCTTGTTCTTCTCCTGTCTTTGAGCATGCAGGTGATCAAGAGATGGGTGAAAGCATCTTTGTAGAGGAGGAACAGGACGATGCCAATTGGGGTGCTTCCGAGCTGACTCCACCAGTTGCCCCTGTCGACCCTACGACGAGTACGTCGGTTCGAGGCCCTGATCCTTCTTCTTTGACTTCTTGGGGGCCAAACGGCCAGTATCCCTCTCTTGCACCTGAGAGAGCTCCAGCTACGGTTGAGGGGGAGGTACTTCATCAAGAATGATGCCTGTACACTGTTGACACCGTTTTTTGGCACGTGTCAATAAGGATCGGGAGACTAAACTAAATCGGCAAAAGGGTGGTTGTTCTTCAGCATTGCTTTTGACCTGCCGATAGATGGTTGCCGATGAAGAGCATGTTGATCTGGATTATTGCCGATGGTGCTAAAAAGCTGATAGAGGATCGTTGCCGATGAGACAGAAAAGTTGTTGCCGACAAGATAGGCAGAAAGACTAGAAGGTTGTTGCCGATGCCAGGGATGTGCCGATAGGGAGATAACTTCATCATGACGGAAGCGGACAGAGGATCGGCAACACAGAGCTTATGATTTTTTGTATTGTAGTTTAAGTCCAACTCCTATACAAGTTTTATTTCTTTTTCAAGAAATAGAGTTCGTATAAGGAATTAGTTTATTTCTTATATATTTGAGCTCTACGTATTAAATTAGGACTCTTTGATTAGCAGAGTATAAATATATGCCGAAGGGCATTGTAATGGATATCCAAGCATCAATAAACAAATCTACTTTTTATTTACCTTTACCAGTACTTTACTTTTCGGCGACTTCACCAAGTACCTTTTCTTTTTCAACGAGTTCTTTTAAGAATCGACGGGCTGCATCAACTTGATCTCCGGCGACCTTGCAGGTTCCGCGTCTACCGAGCATGATTCAGGCTTTGACGTCTGGGCGTATCGCTATCGTCTCATCTGATCTATTCAACAGTTATCGAATACCTTCTAAGCTTTGACGTCCGGGCGTATCGCTGTCGTCTCATTCAGATTTTATTCAAATTTATCATCCTTGTCGATTAACAGGTCAAATCGACTGGCACGCTTTGGATATCGATTTTGGGTATTAGCCCAGTGTGTTTGTAGATAGAATTTTGCATCAACATACACATTCAGCATCGTCATCCTCTTGAGACCATGATCGCTAACCTCAACCAGCGTGTCACTTGCAACAGGTCATATGAAATCTCTCATTTCGCACATTCTGCTTTTGTTGCCAATTTTGAGCCCGAAGATATTGGACACGCTTTATCTAATGCTGATTGGGTCAATGCCATGCATGAGGAGCTTGAGAACTTTAAGAGAAACCAAGTTTGGGTCCTAGTTCCTCCACCTCCACAGTGTCATCCCATAGGCTTAAAAGTTTATGAGCACCCAGTGCTCAGCACAACTTATAAACAATGTTTTTACACAAATACATTGACAATGACCTACTGACCACTACCACCATCTCCTGCAGGATCGAAGATCAGTGTCATCTCTTCAATGATGGCAGCGGTAGTTGGGCCCGACGACGACCGGAGCTCTTTGGCTTCTTCATCCGAGACTTCTGGAGGGATCCCGTGCTCGATGGTCACCAGATCCACATTCTGGTAGTTGGCTTGGACCACAGCGAGCACGGTAGAGGCCACAAAACACCCAGCTCCCGCAACGAACTCCTGTAGTGTCGGCCATAGCCTCCAGCACTGATTAGTGACAACAGTCTCCTCACCCACAGGATTGGCAGGGTGCTCCTCTCTAGGAAAGATGGCCCTTAACATGGGCTTAATGTGGTCGGTCATGGTCCGCACCTTTCCTTGTAGGCTCGTGATGGAGTCCTCGAGCACCCGGAACTGGTCCAAGTGGCACTCCATCATATCTATAACAACAAAGCAATGATGGTTAGCATACCCTGGTCCGTCTAGTATGCTGCAGACTTCACACAAAAAATCTACATCGATTAACTTACCAGTCAGCGCGGTGATATGTGCCTGGTCTGCCTTGACCTGCTTCTTAGCAGCTTCCTTTTGGCTCAACAGACCAACCAGCTCCTGTGCATTGGCCTCATTCTGGCCAACCAGTCCTACAAGAAGCACACATAAACGTGCAGCAAAGATCAACATGGAAGGGGCAAGAGAGGACTACTCACTGTCGTTGGCCTGCTCCAGGGTCTCCACCTTGCGATGCAGAACTTCCTCCTCCTCCCTGGCCTATTCCAAGGTCTCCACCTTGCGGCGCAGAGCTTCCTCCTCCCCCTGGCCTGCTCCAGAGCCTCCACCTTGCGGTGTAGGGCGGCAGCCTCCTCCTCCCGCCGGACCTTGCGCTCACAAAAAACATTGGCATGCACCTCCAGCTCAGCCTTGGCTGCCTGGAGGGTTTGGCACTCCTCCCAGGTTGCTGCAAACCGGTTGATGGTCCTGCCCCGCTGGCTGTTGGTCCTCTGCAGCGACTGCATACACCACAACAAGTTTGTGGTCAAATACTGAGCCCACGACAGACAAGCTGATCCTGGTCAGGTGTTACCTTGATCCGGTCGAGCAGCACCTCCATCGCATCCTGGACGCCCACATCAATGTTGTTGTCTGATATTTCTTCGTGCGACACGACATTCCCGTCCCCCAGCTTGCGCGATATGAAGACACACTGCATGGGCAAGTCGGTGCACGGCATCCTCGGCACCCTGGGCACCTCCTCAACCTCCTCAGTCGGCGCCGGCGTGCTCAGCCTCGCCTGGCCTAGTATGCTCGGCCCCGCCTGGCTCTGCGTGTGCCTCGGCGGCTGGTCTGTCTCAGCGACAGTTGGCCTGAAAGGCACCACCTGTCTCTCTGGCTGGGGAGTCAGTGTTGGGGTCGGCTGAGCGGATGCTGCAATGCCGCTTGTGGCCTTCCCTTGCTCCACGGACCGCGATGCGCTGCCAATCGGCACCTGCTCGGTGGATGGCGCTGAGCTCTGGCTAGGGGGAGGAGTTGGTGTTGTCGATGGTCGCGCATGGCTGTAATTCACATTTTGGCCACAACAACTAAAGAATCAAAATCAAAAATAGGCAAGATATGTAGACTCATTGACATTCACCTGGTTGACCACCAGAAGCCTCCTCTAAACTGTGGCACTGCTCCCCTGCTCGACGCGCCTGGGGCCCCGCTTATCACCCCGCTGCCACGCCCGGGGACTCGGTCCGACGTCCCACCCGACCGGCTCATTCCAGCAGGGTGCACCGAAGAAGTCGGCTCCCTTGCCTTCTCTCGGTGCCCGACGGACGAAGCCGCTCCGGTCGGTGATGCGGCCACCCTGTGCGGTGCAGGCGGCAGCGATGGTGGCGGCGGTGCTGTTGCCCAGGCCTGCTCCGGCCGAATGGTTGATGTAGCAGTTTCCTGCTGAGGTAGAGGAGTTGGTGGTGGCGCAGCCTGCACAGGCCCTCTGGGTGTTGTCGTGGGTGCAGGCCTTGGGGTCCTCCCCGTCTGAGGCGTCGTGGCTTGATGTTTTCTCTTGCACTAATTTAGCATTAGTAGATCGTCGTCCGATGACTCTTGGGTGGCCGGGGCACCCCTCTTCTTGCTCCCCCTCTGTCGGCCAGGTTTAATTTACCCTCGGACAGCAGAGAAGAGGGCCCCTTCTTCTTGGTGGCCTCCGTCATAGGCCACTTGCCCGCTGCTCGGCTCCGTGTCTGAGTAGCAGGGAAGTCATCTCCATCTGAGCTGGAGATGTTGGCCATCCCCTTCTCAGCTTGGGTCTCATCCGAGCAGAGGATGTCCTCTGTTCTACCCTGTAGGCCTGTGCCTGACCCTGAGGCCATGCTTCTACCGGCACATCAGAGAAGAACACCCTCCGGTCCTGTCCAAGCAATGTCTGACAGTCAGACAATCCATGTTATATGAATATCATCACATACCAGTGCACATAAATTAAATTAAAGTGCAGAGCTTGTCGGTTTACCTCTGGTGGTGGTCCGTTGATGTCGTATGGCAGAGCATGCTACTCCAGAAAGCTGCTGCTTGGGTCAAACCTCTCAAACAGAGAAGCCATTTGTCGATTCAACACCTCCTGCGTCAGCTTCTCCTGGCTCTCCCAAGAGGGGTCGGTCCGTCCAAAATATTCGAACTGGCAGCTCACCCATTCTTTGCACGGCTGGATCCGGCGGACCGACCAGATCCCGGCAACAAGCGCGCCATTGACTGACTTGTTGTCGATCAATGACAACAGCTCGTTCACCTAGAACATTTCATCCGAGGTGGGCAGCTCTGACCACCTCGGGTTGCACTCCGGCACCAGCTTGACGTCGCAAGGCACTTGTCTCCCTTCCAGATTCTGGCTCATGTAGAACCAACGGGTATTCCATCCCTTGGCGGCGGATTGGGGCTTGGATCCTAGCCAGTGCGCCCTCAACCTATCCCTAAGCCGCACATAACACCCGCCCACAACTTGGGACCCCCCAGTTTCAGCCCTCTTCTTCCTCAATAGGAAGAAGTAGCGAAAGAGATTGAAATGGGGGGTGATGCCCAGATACAACTCACAAAAGGCGATGAAAATAGAAAGGGCCAAGATGGAATTGGGGTTGAGATTGCAAATAGAAATCCTCCAGTAAATACAAAGGTCTCGGACAAACCCGTTGACGGGTGCTCCGAGTCCCCGAGGCACCATATCCTCGAAATCTATGATTTCTCCATCTCGGGGACTACGGAAGTCCTCACCTCGTGGCTCACACCATGCCTCCATCTCGTACGACGGCAGCAGACCCTCGTCAGCCAGCGCCTGGAGCGACTCCCGGGTGGAAGTCGATTGACGCCATTGCACCTACGACGCCTCGAATTCGGTGGCCTTCCCTGCCTTCTTGCTCCCTTTCCTCGCCATGTATTTCGAGAGTGGTGGGTCAATTGGGTAAGCAGATGGTGGTGGTGATGCTAGTGCACCGATTGGCTGGCTTGCCTCACGGCGGCGGCTGGAATTGCTACGACAGATTAGGGAATGGTGACGGTTGCTCGGGCAGACGACGAGTTTGAGAACAATGGAGAAAGTGGGCAGTGGGAAACGATTGCGCTTCGGGTACTGTTTCACCCGGTGGCACCCGCTATTTATACCATTCAGTTGTGCCCGTTTGACTTCTAGGGTTGGGCCGCTTGACTCATGTGAATACGACTTTCTGGGCTGTCGTGGCCCCGAGTCTATGCGTAGGATGGGATATTATATTCCCCTGTGTGCATGATTGTGTGCCCAATCCCAGTTATTAAGCATGTGGCCAGAAATCTCGGGATCTAATCCCAGATTTGTTTTTAATCATATATTTTGTTCCAAAATTGGTTTCAGATTTTTTCCTTAAAATCTAGGGACTGATTTTTTGGGGCAAATATTTTATTTTGCACACTTGGGGACTGCTGGCAGTGTACCGCCAGTTGGTTCTTACGAACTACAGATTCTCGGCATCATCGACTACTACAACAACAAGTCTTCGAAAAACAAGCTAAGTTTTTTTCTAAAGTTTTTTTGTTATCTTCTTTTCTACATAGCTTTATGTCTTTTTCACTAATTTTCATACATGCGCCCTGCATAAGTCACAATTAAACTTGTTTCTTGCCCGCCGATGTGTTACAGCTCTACGCTATATGGCACTAGGAGATTCAGCAGTCGCTCTCAAATGGTACTAGGTACCTAGTGTTCCCAGCGGTCCTACGCGGTTCGCTAGTGCATCCCCAGTCACCCGACAGAGTTAGCTCGCTTTGAGGGTGGGGGCAAAACTTGATTGTCGACGTCATTCATGTTTTCTACATATAAACATCTAAAATGACATAAATGTTATCATCCAAATCAATTATTTGTACATCATGTACTACCAATTTTCATTTCTTTTTTCAGGACGAGGTTCAGTTGCCGAGCACACTTCATATGCTCGGGGACTGGATCAAGGAACATTGTTTAGGTTTTTTCACATAACCTGGCACATGGACTTCACCGCTGACCAGTTGGGCTGCTCGGTGCTTACTACCCAGTTGGTCTAACTCGGTGCTACGCACTGCATACCTAGTTCCCGACCATATGCTGCTCGGGGACTCATTGTTATCGTTACACGGTCGATGCCACGCGCCGCATAGCCTCGTCTTCACCCTCGCACTGCTCGGGGACTCATCATCGTTGCTTCGGCTTGATGTCACGCATCGCACAAGCCTTGTATCCAACCTCGCTCTGCTCGGGGACTTGTTAACACTACTTGGCTAGGTGTTACGCACCGTACAGCCTACTCAGGAACTTGTCATTGCCACCCAGTGGTGTCTATGGACCAGCGGTTCTTGGTGTCTCTTAATCCGATGGAGCATGCTTTGTCCAGGACTTACCTGGGGACTGCGCATTCGACTTGCCACCCAGCGGTGTCTGCAGTCCAGCGGTTCTTGGTGTCCCTGGACCCGATCGAGCCTGAGCTCTATTTTCTAAGTAGAAGGTCGTAGGTTCATACCTGGGACTTTGCATCAACTCATCATTTGGCATTGACTTTGGCCAGTTAGTGCTGTGTTGAGTTTTTTCTTAAAAGTTCAATACAACATATCCTATCTTCTATTGAGCTTGGGGACTACGTGGGCCCATGTCACCTCGCGGTGACTTGGGCTTATTTTTCTGTTCCTGGTTCGGTACCCCTACCTCTACGGATCGCTCATGTTAGCATTCCAGTGATACTTCGTGTCACGTGTTAACATGGGCCCACGTCTCAGGGCGTGGAAATATTTTTTTCTTGGAACACCATGCATCTTTTGACAGGTCAACTTCCTTGACGGGAGCTGTGGTCGGGAGCAGACTTACGAACTGCTCGGGAGAAGCCTGGATAGTGCTGACTGATCGGCGTCAGTGCTGGTCGACGTCACGTGGTCGGCAACATCACTGCTTGACACTACGTGATCAGTGTCTTCACTGCTTGGCACTACGTGGTCTGCATCTTCACTGCTCGATACAGGTCAAGACAGCGACTCCCTCGAGATACATGGCGCTCGGGGACTAGCTGTGGGGGTATAGACCCCATATACCCTCATGGCTACACTTTGGGCTGCTCGGTATAGATGGCCCAGACCATGAATCAAAGGCTAGTCCATCATCATCGTGATCGGTGGGCTGGACGACAAGACGGAGCCCGTGGTCCGCTACCGACTAGGTCGGTGGGCCGCGCGGGCGCTAAAGGCTACTTGGCATGCAAGCAGTCTTAGTCGGTTATATCTAGTCATGTACTCCAAGGATACAGCTCAATATAACCGACCACACGGGAAACCCTAGATATGTAACCTTGCCCCCCCCACTATATAAGGCGGGCAAGGACCCCCCTAGAACGCACCTGATCATACTTGTAAACATCTCATCAATACAGCAACAAAGACGCAGGACATAGGGTATTACGCCTCCGAGCGGCCTGAACCTGGATAAACCTCAGTGTTCATCTTGTGTCTCACATCTGGATCATAGGTCTTAGCGCGCCCTCCACCGTAATCTACTACCTCGGGGTATCCCATGGTAGACTACCGATGAGGTTTCATCGACAGGGTGATAGTTAGGAACAAGGCTAGATTGGTTGCTCAGGGGTTTTGCCAGAAAGAGGGGATAGACTTTGAGAAAACCTTTGCTCCTGTTGCCCATTTAGAAGCCACTAGGATCCTTTTAGCCATTGCAGCTTCAAAAGGGTTCAAGTTGTATCAGATGGATGTCAAGAGTGCTTTTCTCAATGGGTACATAGAGGAGGAAGTGTATGTGAGGCAACCCCCTGGTTTTGAAAATCCTAAGTACCCATACAATGTCTATAAATTCCACAAAGCCTTGTATGGTCTCAAACAAGCCCCCAGAGCCTGGTATGTTAGGTTGAAGTCCTTTTTGCTTGGGAAGGGTTTTTCCGTAGGCTCTGTTGATAAAAACTTTGTTTCTCCTCAAGCAAGGCAAAGACATTCTCATTGTGCAGATATACATTGATGATATAATCTTTGGTGGCTCTTCACATGCCCTTGTGGCAAGGTTTTCTGATTTGATGAGCAGGGAGTTCAAGATGAGTATGATGGGCGAGTTGACATTCTTTCTCGGGTTGCAAATCAAGCAAACTTGGAAAGGGACGTTTGTGCACCAAGGCAAGTACACCAAGGACCTGCTGAAGAAGTTCAACATGGGTGAGGCCAAGCCTCTTTCAACGCCCATGGCAACTACCATTGCCTTGGATGAAGACCTTGAGGGAGAAGCCGTGGATCAGAAGGAGTATCGTAGCTTGATCGAGTCACTGCTGTACCTGACGGCGACGAGACCGGACATCCAGTTTGCGGTCCATCTTTGTGCACGCTTTCAGTCTTCATCGCGCACATCTCATCGTCAAGCCGTCAAGCAGATCATGAGGTACCTTCATTTTACTCCTGAATTCGGTCTTTGGTACTCGACTGCTTCCACCCTCTCGCTTTCTGGTTATTCCGATGCTAATTATACTGGTTGTCTTGTTGAGAGAAAGTCAACTTCTGGTACTTGTCAGTTTCTTGGTTTGTCTCTTATTTCTTGGTCCTCTCGCAAGCAGTCTTCCATAGCCCAATCCACCTGTGAGGCTGAGTATGTTGCTGCTGCCGCTTGTTGCTCTCAGCTGCTTTAGATAGTTGCTACCTTGAGAGACTTTGGCTTAGATTTCACCCGAGTGCCACTTTACTGTGACAGCACCAGTTCCATAAGTGTAGCCAAAAACCCAGTGCTCCATGCTAACACTAAGCACATTGAGGTGACATACCACTTCCTGAGAGACAACCAAGAGAAAGGAACCATAGACTTGATATATATCCACACTGAGCACCAGCTAGCTGACATTTTCACGAAACCTCTTGACCAAATCCAGTTTGCATACTTACGAGGGGAGTTGGGTGTTTGCTTCCCATTTTAGTTGTGGGATGCTTTGTATCTTCTAGAGTAGTCTTTCTTCTTTTCTCTTTGCTTTTGTTTTTATATCATATTGCATTGCATCTCATCATGTATCATATATCATGTGTTTAGTTTCACTTGTATAGCTTGTTGATTAAGGTTATGCTCTTGTTGATATGTCTTATGGATACATGATGGCTATAGTAGCTTAGACTTTTTTGATCATCTTGATACAGTTATGAGCTAAGCTTGTTTTATATATACGAACTTGCTTAATGAATGATGAAATCTGAAACATGTTCACCTTTGAGATGGCAACTAGCATGTGTAGGATGTGTTGAGATCCATGTTGCTTTCACATGTATGATTTAGTTGCTATGTCTCATGTTTCTTGAATCATATATTTAGCTCGGATCTCTTGATATCTTTGTGCGAAAACTTGATGTCTAAGCTAAGTAATGATGAAAATGCTTTGAAGTTGGATCGTTACTGTCCCATGGCAATGTCACGAGACTGCTTCTCATTCACTCGAGTGAGATAAACTTGGGCATTGTAGTGCTAGTCCACAACCACTCGTGACGAGACAGCTTCCCACTTGCACAAAGGGATGAACTCGGCGTGGTTGAAAAACATGATAAAAATAACAAAATCTTTCGGCAGACAGTTTGGTACTCTCATATACACATGTCTAAAAGTAACCTTATAATCCGTTGTAACACTCTGGTCAATGTTGAAGCTACAAGTGTTAAGTGCTTCCTTGAGACATGATGTATGATCGTTATATGGGGTAATTCACTTTTGTATACATGTGCTAGCACTAGTTTGATCTCCTGCTTATATTTACTATGTGCTATCCTCTTTGGTGAATACCTTTTATGAAATATGCTTAAAACTGGTCAAAATGCTTATGATTCATATTCCGTTTTATTTGATCTGTTTGAGCATTGGCTTTGTCTTGCCCCTATTGTAATACATGTGTCGTACCAACTTGAGCATGATTTTATTCAACTTGCTATACTCCTGAAGCTTTGTATATTTGCATTGTACATCTTGTGCATTTCATAGCATGTTTTAAGGGGAGCTTCTATCTTGTCCACTTGATAAGTGCTTTTGTCAACAAGGGGGAGAATGTTTCCACAAATCTAGAGTGTGCATTCATGTGTATTTATGAGGTTGATACACTTGTCAAGGGGAAGCTGCACATTTTGCTTTTGCTAGACGTGTCGAGCTGTTTGCCTCTGTCTAGAGGGTCTAGCTGCTTTCAGGTATTTTTGCTTGGTTGCGTCGAGCCGTTGCCCATGTCTTTGGGGACCAAGTTGTTGCTCTTTGCTTTGCTCATGGAAAGTGACCGTTTTGAGCTTTTCTTTAGCTTTTGGTCATTTGAGTGGGCTTTCTCTGGCTTTGTGTTGGTGTTGACAATGCACTCATCGAGGGGGAGAATGCGAACATATGATTTTCCATATCATGGTGTAGCATCTTTGTTGGTGTGATGAGCGATTGTCAACACGTCCAACACTTGTGGTTGGTGGTTGGTTTGGTCGTTCTACTGATCCCCTGGCATAGGGTTATGTGTCAAAATGTGTCTCTTGGCTAGTGATGTGCAGGTGTGGAGTCCGGAGGCGGTGGCAATTGTCGGGAGAAGGTCAAGTAGGGCGTGCCGTGCTGACGGACCAGGTGCGATGAAGGGCGGATGCTAGGCTTGGACTGACGGACCAGACGACTGGGTGGCTAGCCACGGTGGCTGACACTTGGGACATCGACGAGTGCAAGTGTATATGGTGGGGGACATGTACGTGGTACGCTACTCGCAAGGAGGTTTTGGTGGTTTGTCCTCGAAACCATTTGCGGGGACGCGTATGCGGTACGCTACTCGCGAGGAGGTTTGGTGGCTTGTCCTCAAAACCATCGGCAGGGGATGCGTACGCGGTACGATACTCACAGACGGTTTAATGGTTTGCCCTCAAAACCATCGATGATAGGTTTCGTGGGTTTGGGCCTCAAAACCCGGGCGCAGGTCCCGATGCGGACGGACGGCACGTGGCGGCATCGGAGAGATTGCATCGAGGCAAGGCTACCGGTGAGAAGGCGTGGTGGCCGTCGGATCAGAAAATCTTGAGTTGGACCATAGTGCCCTTGGCTATGTGGTTCGCTCTAAAAATACCTAGGGGCAGAAGTGGAACTATGTAACAGGCAAATAAATAAGAGTGGACTGCCCCCACTTAGACTTACCTCGGTCATTTTTTGTTTTTCCTTTTCCAGTAGCCGGCTCCCTCTTCTGTTCATGTTCTTGCTTAGAGGTCCAAAAACAAATTCTTGTGTGATGTTCTTCAGAGATTTTTGAGTGAGAAGAGGAGGCCCTAATCCCTCCTCGTGCCCTTCGGGTGTTGACTTTTGTTTTGTGATTTTCGTTTGTCTCTGTGCTGTGTTGACTTTTGGTGGTATTTTTTGATGAATTTTTATTCGTCGGATTTAGAGCGATTTGGCTCATTCTTTTTGCGCTGATTGATGCTTTGTCGAGTGATGAACTAGATCACCAAGTAATTTGAACCAATTCCACTCGTGCATCAAGAAATCGCAAGATTTGCATTTTTGGGGAAAAACTGAGTTCTTGGCCTAGATTTGCTTTTCCCGGCCATTGAATTTAAATTGAGTGACGATTTCTTGGGGATAGTTTTCCATCTCCCTTGTGATGGCCTGTGTAAAATCTGGTGTCGATCTGTATTGATCTGATCCAGTTTTCGTTGATTTTCCCTCTCGCGTCGCTGTTGTCCAGAGCAGGTGTTCTTTCCTGAGTTTCGTTCGTTCTCCGCTTTGTGACTACGTGAGGGATTCTTGTGTGGGGTCTAACAGCAGTGCTACCAGCATCGTGTGCTCAGGCACCGAGTGAGCTCATTTGAACAACACTTGCCCTTGACCCTTGTTCCCTGATTCTTTCATCGCTGGCCTGATAGTTGCTTTGGTGAAGTTCGTTGGCAGGTGTGGGAGAACAAGCAGCAACACTGTAGCGATGAAGCGCCTCCCAATTCAAGCCGGGTTCTCCCGACCAATTCCCGACTAGTTCCCAACCACTTGCCGTCCACCGTGATTGACGTGGTCCCGACCAGTTCCCAACCAGTTTCTGTCCTTTTGCCGACCACCGTGATCGATGTGGTCCCGACGAGTTCCCTAACAGTTTTCGTCCTGTTGCCGACCGCCGTGATCGACGTGGTCCCGACCAGTTCCCGATCAGTTCCCATCCAGTTGCCAACCAGCTCCCGACCAGTTGCGTTTGATCTCTGTTTCTATCTTCGTCTCTTGCCTTGGCTTTGTGGTGTTTCGCTGTGTTTCTAGGGAACATCCACCCATTCATTTGGGGTCGTGGACATCACGGTGTTGGTTTTGTGTGTTTGGGAGTCAAGTTGGGACAGTGGCCTAAATATTTCAAAAAAAATTTACGGCTCCTATTCACCCTCCCCTCTGGTCGCTGATTTCGGTCCTTCAGTTATCAATCAAGTCACATATATGTAGATGATTGCCTGTGAATTATGGTGGGTTATGTACAAGTCCATCATCATCCAGTGCGCTCTTCCACGGGTTAATTAGAATGTTAAAGACATGAGCTTAGAAAATTTGTGTTTAATAAGCAGGGGCGGATCGAGGACTTGTGTTGGGTGGGATGTAGCTCTTGTCCAGCCCACATAATGCCTTGGGTTATATGTGTTAATAAGTTAGGTATAAAAGATGGTGATCGAGATGACGGGGAACAGAAGTAGACTTCATCTGTTGATCATGTTGTTTATCCTTTTGAGCCACTCTTCTAGCAGGACTATTTTTTGCTTCGCTGTTGGGCTGCGTAGCCGGGACATGCTTTCTGTTTACGGTCTCTTTCTGGACCGCATCTTTGCTTTTTCTGAACTATCTTACAAACTATGTTGTATTTCTGTTACGATGTTAATGGAAATGGGGTCCCCCCTTGTTCGAAAAAAGTTAGGTATAAAAGGTATGAAGAGAAAAAAGTCTTATAAGTCACGTATAAAGATAAAAATACTTCCAAAAATTGCAATTAAGAGCTTGAAGTGTGTTAACCTCAAGAAAATTTTAACATTTATGCCTAGTATAATTAATAATACTAAAAAAAGAATATAAAGAAATCATGAAGGGTCACAACCATCTTTGATGTGCACTAACATCCTTCACTATTCAAAGTGTTGATTTTTCTTATTAGTATTTTATTAAAATAGGCATTTAAACTATGGTATTAATATGGATATGTCATGTGTTTAATTTGAAATGTAGAAATTTATCTGAAGTAATAATTTTCCTTGATTGTTGTCGTATATTAACGTAGCTGTATATGATTTTTGGTGTCATTGCCATTTTGTATATATTAAAGTTAATGGAAGTGAATAATATACAAAATACACTATCATTATGAAACATAATCAAAAGGAACACACAAATGTGCATATCATCATGCCGATATGATAGATAGAATAAGTAACCCATCGAATTAGCACCTAATTTACCATTTCTATATATTTATTAAAATTAAGCTAAAATATTCCTTACATTATTATTTACATGTATAAATTAGCAAACATGATTAGTTATTTTTATTGTGACGGAGGTTTGTATTTCTTAGAAAATAAAATAGATCGAATAAGTAGAGTTCAATTGAATTGATGGTTAGTTCTTTCTTACTTTAGGAAGAATTTGTATAATTTGTATTTTATTTTAGCATGTCTAATGAGATTTCTCCATCGGAGGTCTTCATTTAGCTATAGAAATATATTAAATATGTGGACTTTTAAAGCGATTCCCAGCATTCAGGGGCGTGGAAATAGCTTGGTGATAACTGATCAGGACATTGTCCAACATGCTCTCGATTCATGCGGCTTACCACGGGTCGTTGTCTCGTTTAACCAGCAGGTCGGGAATTTGGGATATGGCTGCACGGCGCAGTAGCTAGTTCCGCTGGCGGCTTCCAGATTGTAGATAGAAGAGGTGGATACAGGATAGATCAGAAGTGCAGAACCGGCGTCGTCGAAGGCACGTAAGCGGTAAGCCCAAAGGCAAGGCGAACGGAATCTTTCAAGAGCAAAGGAGTTGAAGAAAAGTATTAATCTACGTGGAAAAGACCACGTACGCAAGGAGATACCGAGTAGAGGTGAGGAGAATGGATCAATTAAAAGTCAATCTATCTGGCTCCGGCCAGGCCAAGGATGACGTGATTGTAAAAGAACACACGGCCATGGTCAACGGGGGCCAGCCAAACAGACCTTTTCATTCCACAGACCACCACCGACCAGGTAGTAGCTCCAGACGACTGATACCAAACCCAAACTAAACCCAGCTCAGCTTTTAGCCACTTCTTTTTTAACATTTAAGCCAATTTTGGCCCTAGACAAATTAAGTTAATTGGAAATTATTGATCCAAGGAACCCTCTCAAGATATACACTAATTTACTACTGGGAAAAAAATAAATCAACGGCGTAGTACTATGATCCACTCTCCTTTTTTTATGAGCCACGTAGGCGGTGATGGTGCTTTTTTGATAAGATATAAAAATGACTCAAAAGGAGCTTTATATGGTTGCACACTTCTGAGTTGTGTATGTGTAAAATGTATCACGAGATGCAAAGTGAAAACTGACTGACCGAGAGGTAACTTGTGCCACATGAGATTAAGGAATTTTGCAGATTAATTAATCGATTAAACAATAGTTTCTCCTGTTTTAACGCACGCCACCGCACCAACCCGGCCATTACACTGTGACCACACGCATCGCCGCGCCGCGGGTTGACTTCTTCGCTTCCCCTTCCCTTCGCCTGACCTATAAAACGCGCCTTCCATCGCTCTTCCTTCCATTCGTCGATTTCGTTCAACTCCCAGCAACAGCAAACACATCTCCTCCACCTCCTCTTCTGCATCCAGCCCGCAGCAGCATGGAGGCCTCGTCGTCCACGGCGGCGGCGGAGGTCCCCCATTACTTCCTCTGCCCCATCTCGCTGGAGGTGATGCGCGACCCGGTGACGCTCGCCACCGGCATCACCTACGACCGCGCCAGCATCGAGCGCTGGCTCTTCACCGACGGCCACGCCACCTGCCCCGTCACGCGCCGCGCGCTGGCGCCCGCCGAGATGGACGCCACGCCCAACCACACGCTGCGCCGCCTCATCCAGGCCTGGTGCGCCGCGCACCAGGTCGAGCGCTTCCCCACGCCACGCCCGCCGCTCGACTCCGGACGCGTCGCCGCGCTCCTGGACGAGGGCCGCCACGGCGGGGACCGACAGGCCGCCGCCGCGCTCAGGGAGATCAAGGCCGTCGTCGCCGAGAGCGAGCGCAACAGGCGCTGCGTCGAGGCCACGCCGGGCGCCGTCGACTTCCTCGCCTCGCTCGTCACCAGACACTCTTCATCCAAGCGTGCCAGCAGCCAGCAAGACGCCGCCGCCGACGACTTCGTGCTGGATTCTCCAACCTCCACGAGCTCGCCGGCGGAGGACGCGCTCGCTGTCCTCTACTCGCTCAAGCCGTCTGAGCAGAGCCTTGCCCAGATCATGGAACGTGACGGGGACTTTCTCGACACGCTGGCGTCCGTGCTGCGCCGCCCGAGCTACAGGTCGCGCGCCTACGGCATTCTTCTCCTCAAGGCGATGACAGCGGCCATGACGCCGGCGCGCCTCATGACGGTGAGCGCTGGCCTGGTGCAGGAGGTGGTGCGCGTCATCTCGGACCGGGTGTCCTCCAAGGCTGTCCGGGCGGCGCTGCACGTGCTGTGCCGCCTCTGCCCCTGGGGCCGGAACCGCGTCAAGGCTGTCGAGGCCGGCGCCGTGGCCGCACTGGTCGAGCTGCTCCTCGACGAGGGTGGCCGCCGCGTCACCGAGCTAGCCGTCGTGGCCATCGACCACCTCTGCGGCTGCGCGGAGGGACGGTCGGAGCTGGTCGCGCACCCGGCGGGGCTGGCCGTCGTGTGCAAGAAGGTCATGCGGGTGTCGGTACCCGCCACCGAGAGCGCCGTGCGCGCGCTCCACGCCGTGGCCAGGCACTCGCCGACGCCCGCCGTGCTACAGGAGATGCTCGCCGTCGGTGTGGTGGCAAAACTGCTACTGGTTCTGCAGGTCAATGCTGGCGACAGGGCAGCTCTCAGGGCAAAGGAGATGCTAAGGACACACGCTAGGGTTTGGAAGGACTCGCCATGCCTCCAATCATACCTGAGGGATTCTTACCCTTGCTGATACATACACAACTACATCATGTACATTACATTGATATCTATTTGTAGCCAAAAGGAACACACATTTTGATTCTCCTTTTTTAGTTTGTCTATAAATCATTTTAGTTACATGTACAAATTCTTTAATGTTTCAAAAAGAAAAATAATGTACCACGTTCTAGCTCACGTCCATTAGAGACACATATACTCTCTCCAAAGTGGAAAATGTATCTATTGGGAGATGTAGGTCCTTAGTGTACCTTTGGGATAAATTAAAAGCTGTACATTCTTCAATTTCATTTGATGTGTTATATATTTCTTTGACGACACATTTGATGTGTTATATATTAACTGGGCGATGCAAGTTAGCTATTTTGCAACTTCATCATTAGGGGCATATTGTGATTATAAACTGCATGTGTATTGTCTGCACAACAGAATATGCATTGCTTGGTAACCGCGCTGCTGTAAAACGTGGTTAAACAGTAAAATACTCACTTTATTCCAAAATATAAGACTTTTTAACTTTTCTAAATTTATAGCTTTTGTTATGCACTTAGTTATATATACAAGACTATTTAACCCGTACTTTGTTTTGCGCATTTATGGTCTATTTCAGCCGTACTTATTTTTTGGAGGCTGCTACTGTCTGCACAACAATCAGATTCAGTGGCAGGATCCTACTGCCATTGATCAGTAAGCCAGCATTATTAAACTATTCGAGTTTATGACAGGTTTGGTTTGCTATTGCTTTCGCTTGATTGCTGCAGAAATACCATCTGAATCACAAAGATGCACCTTTCACTAGATTTCTATCGCAGCCATTGTCCGCTTCTAGATGACTTTAAGTAGCTAGCTGCACACACGCATCCTAGCAAAGACATCAGAGTATGCATGGATAGACCATTTTAGCTACCATATAAGACTATTTTTTGAAGGGAAAATGAATACAAAGTCACAGTCTTTGCTCAGTTGTGGATCAACCGAGATCATGCAAGACTTTTCATCAGGGAGATAGAGCGCGAGAGAGAAAAAACAGCAGCGCTGAATGCCTGAATCCATCAGCTGCTCCCTGCTCCTTGCTCCGACCCCTTTCTCTAGTCTCCCTGGACAAAAGAAGACACATAAGTTCTTACGAACGCAATAAAATTGACAAGTTTGTCAGAAATGAAACAGCACAGCTGAACGCCACAATCTGATTGTCTAAGAAAAAACAGAATGAAGGATATACTTGTCTACATGTCTGTGAAAATCGCACGTCAGATGCCATGTTTCTCGCGGCTGAAAGAGGCGCTAGATTCTGCAAGTTGAACATTCCTATGCACAGGCTAAGAATAAATCAAACTTGATTGGAGAATGAAGCTGCAACCAACGCAATTAGTAGTTAATTGGCTCGAATTTCAAAACAAGGACCCGTTAAAACCATAAATGGACATTAATTGGGACGAACTAGTTGAATGGAAGACACAATAGTCAAATGCTTATCTCTGTAATTACAGCCCACAGTAACTTATGATGGCAGCGATGATAGATATGTACTGTAGCAGCTAGAGAGAAGACAATTTCAGTCCACCGAATCTTCCATTCTGCTGTATATACTGCATGGGATGCTACCATGTTGACAGTGATCCTCAGTTACCAGCAAGCAGTTTGACTACTCGCCGTTCAACTTTGATGTCCGATCGTAATGTCCATGTAGTTGTAGCTGCAAAACTCTGCTGCTGCAATATGCAGAGACACAGACACGCTTCCTCTCTATAGCCTCAAGCATGCTGTATCTATCCCAGTCGTGAAGTTCCGGTCGCGAAAAAAAAAAAACCCTCGACGAGCGGCGGGTCAAACAGGTCAAAGAAAAGTAAAAGTTTCGATAGGTTTACGGACACACGTGAACAGAAGTTTCGGTCGCGAAAAAAAAAATCCTCGACGGGCGGCGGGTCAAACAGGTCAAAGAAAGATAAAAGTTTCGATAGGTTTACGGACACACGTGAACAGAGATGAGAGATGCATGCATGCACCTCTCGACTCTCGTAGTAGGTATGCAAATGAAACCTGCAACTGTAGTACGATCAAAATTCTAAACGTCATGATCGAGCAGACTGGCCAACCTTTTTTTTAGGTATATAGATATATATACTCAGGGAGAATGGGGGAACGAAACGAACCTACGGCTAGCTAGCTAGCGCCATAACTCATAAGAGATATATGGTGCAACTACTCCAAGTCTGAAGTCTCTCCGACAATATATAATACAAGTGAGATAAAGAATATTTTATGAGCTAGTCGGCAGCTCCACCTGGGCATGAGAGAAAAGCGAAAGCGGTTTCCGAGCAACTGAATTTCTTCGCCTATACGGTGTATATGTATGTCGTCCTCACTGAGGTTGCGAAAGCGTGGTTTGCTATCAGCCGCTGTATCTTTGCTCCGAGCAACTGAATAATCCCAGTTGCAGAAACATATCGCCAATATTATATGTTTATGAGCTTCAATTGGGATCGGAGGCCACAGTCTATACTAGCTAGTTGTGTACGTGCAATCATGCAATGACATATGGATCTCCATGCTCCATGGCATGCCACGTGCGTGCAGACCGTTAGATGGCACTGAATTTGCATTTTATTCAGTCTCTATTAATAAAATAAAATGGATAATCTATTTGTGATGTGCAACTCTTAATTTCACCATTTGGAGGCCGGCCAGTTATGCAAACCATTGTCTATGTATACTGAAATTGGGGCCGTACGTTTTGATAATTTCGAGATCTAGGGGCCATTTATTATGCAAATTCTTCCTGTTTTCCAGCAATTTTTCTATATCTTGTGCGCAATATAAAGTAAAGCCATCTCCCCCTCTATCTTTGGTTAGCGTTAGTTACTCTCTTCACTAATTATATGCAAGATATAGAAAAGTAGAGCCATCTCCCCCTCTATCTTTGGTTAGTGAGAGGTTACTCTATTAACTAATTATAGTTAATATGCATGTGCGTTAATTATAGTTAATATGCACGTGCGACACGCACGTGCGTAAAAAGTATATGTTGTTTTTATTTCACATTTTCTAGCTTGATTGTTGTTATCTTCTTATCCTATTTTTCATGTTTTTTAGTCCAACATTTTTTATAATTGTATCTGTAAATTTTGTTTCTTCATTATTTTTTGTTTCTATATATTTGATTTTTTTCATCTTACTATGATTTCTGCCTTCCTGCACTTCAAATTTCCTCCCATCAAGAACATCTTAGCAGATTATAGTTTGTTCTATAATAAATGCCAATTGTTGAACTGGTAGTAGGGATCCTAACAAAATGCGGATGACCTCACCAACTAAACCACCGAACATCTCTCCAAGGTCACCCAACGACATAAATTAGATAATTATTTAGGTGAATTTCTAAGGTTACATAAATTACTTTTGCTTCAGTGGATGAAAGCAATATCAATATATTTAGAGCCAGAATTGATCAAAGCAACATTTACTTTTTGACGTTGGTTAGGCATGATCAATTTTAGTGGAAAATGAAGCTCATCCATGTGCTGATGTCCATCGGCCATCCTCACCGTCGGTTGCCAGCATTGGATCCAATCTGCTAGCGCAACTGATCTCGCTGGCTACACGGAGTCTGTCTCTCCAGTGCACCGTCTCCTCTAGGGCGTCCATAGTCGCCGTCCTGTCCTTCCTCTCCTTGGCGAGCCTCCTCACCGTGTCCTCCGCCCGCTGCTTCACCTGCGGAGGACACGGTGGCGTATCCGGGGGCAGGTGACAAGGGCATCGTGTCATAGACCCTAAACGCGCCAAGGTCCAGATCTCTTTATTATTTTTCTGTATCATAAAATAGAATATTCTCACAAATACTTCGTTGCACCCTGCTTCCTTTCGGTTCAGGGCATACAACATTCTCATCTGCCTGGACGCCGGTGATCCACACTTTCAATCTAGGTGAACCATATGATGTTGAATCTCCATGATCGTTTGAGTTAAATTGCTATATATGTTTATAAACCTGAAACTTTAATATTAATACAGTCCTAATTATACTTTCTCTGATTTTGGACCTCAAAAAAGTAGACGAGTTGAGCCTGATAATATAAAACTGATTGGAGAATGTTTGAATCTTTTTAAAGAATTTACCAGCATATATTGCAATGCGTGCACGGTAGGCTTCTTGTTAGCAGGGAGCAGGGAGCAGCCAGCTGCCTGCTGACGAGGGCCGGGCACCAAGACTCAAACAATGAGGATATCATTACATCATAAGTTGTCGAAGAACTATCCCCATATCTACAACAATTTTGTCAATTAACTCAAACTCAGTTAAAGCTTACCGGCTGCTCCTGCAAAAACAAACTACAATGCACCGAATTAAACTACACATTCACCAAATCAATCAAATAATATGTAGTTATTGAAGAAAAGAAAGGGCTAGGCTTTCAGAAATCCATGCAAAGTCCAAAGCTACTCGCATACCTTTTTTCTTAGATTGATCGGAGACTGTGAGTGTTCTCAATCTTGTTTTGCCTTTGTCCCTTTGCATTTCAACGTGTCAGCTGGAATGCATGCTGCCCATTGTCCGGTTCTTGCACTGGCTTGCTGCCAACGTACGTGTTGCACCACACAACCGAAGCGTGCCCGCGATAGCAAGTCGATTAACAAGGCTGCGTCTGCCTGATGGGCGAGCGCGGAGAAAGAACTGGCGGCGGCGGGGCGCCACAAGCTTTGCAAAGCATGAACGTAAGAGAAGGGGCGCATAGGTCATGGGGCTCTCGATCATCAACGGCAAAGCGTCCAAGGCCCTAGCACCTGAGCGTATAGGACGGCGGCGGTTGGCCTATACAGTAGTCACATGAACGCATTATGAAGGGTGAAGAAAAGAAAACACGACGGGGCTGACTCACGTTTTATGGGCTTTATAGCGATGTAAAAGAGATAGGTTTGGGTCAATACTCGGGGCGACATTTGTACGTGTGTGTATAATATATAGATGAGGCAATAACATACATATGGGCCGACGGACGTGGGTATAGGCGTACGTCACGGGTATGTCTTTTGGTGAGGAAAAAACAGAGTAGGCCAAGGAATTTAATGGAAAAAACGTAAACAAATCTTATATTTTATGAGTGGTCTACTTGTTAGAAATTAAAAAGTCATAATATCCCTTAGATCAAGATTTAAGTTATATCTAATGGTTGAAATACATGATGGGTATAAAATCTCAAATGAGGTGTATTTCTTAATTTTTTTGCTTTTTTATAGTATAGATAGATATGCAAGATATAGAAAAGTAGAGCCATCTCCCCCTCTATCTTTCTATATGCCATATACATTCTTGCTGGTTGTGCTTGAAAGTAATCATGGCAGTGAGACATCACGCGGTCTTGAATATATGTTTTTTTAGCAAACATGGTCTTGAATATATATGGCACTTTCAACCTATACTAGTAGTACAAATAGTACGAATAAAAAGAGTTGCATATAGTATTACAAAGTTGATCTTGTAAGATCAAAGATATGCATACCTTTGTATAAGGTATGATTGTTGATCGAGTTCATGATGCGCTCTACATACAGGTACGTACTTATACTGTATGTCACAAGTTTGCATTCACAGCCGACTATTCGCGAGTCAGACACATTTTGCCGCATCGTCAATCTCAAATTTCGCCGCTACATCCAATGCAACTCAGTTCTACAAATGCAGAGGTAGGGTGTGCTGGCTTGCGTTAATAGGGTGATTGTGCGCTCATGTATGCGAACGTCTGTGCCTTTGGTCTTTGGGTTTCGAAAAAAAGAAAAATATAGTACTGTACAGTCATGATTCAAACTTTAGAAATCTACAAGTTGCATGCAGAAAGCTAGTCTATCTAAGTGTCTAATAAGATAACAAAAGTTAGGCTAATGAAGAAGGATGTACAGCTCTGACGGAAATGACCAAGTTTTGGGTTTTTTTCAGCTTTGTTCAGCATGCACTGATTATTCAAGGTAGAGAGGATTAATTAATTTTCTGGGAGGTGAGATTGAGCCCAGCCCATAGACCGGCCGATTCAACACTCAACAGTCAACACACAGACTGGTGTGCTGGACTGGTAGTAGTCTGCCAGCGGCCAACAATCGCAATTCGCAAGCTGGTGGTCAGCCAAGTTCGTTGACTGGTCCACGCATGCAAGCACTGATACTGATTGCTCGCTCGATCACTCGAAGAACGAGGCAGGAAGCAGCCCAGGTGCGCGTGCCAGTACTTGCCAGACCACGTCAGTATTCCTTCGCCCTCCCGCGTCGAGCGTGCGCGCAATGTCTGATCGACCTCGCCGAGAGCTTCGAGCTCATCTAAACCCTATATATTCTAAACTTTAAACACTAAATCTTAATCAGCTCTCGTACTCTATCTCATGTAATGGCACATAAGATTTTTTTTTTTTAATGATGTGAAGGATAGAGAGACATGAGAGAATATAATGTCGAAACAATTGTGTCACGAGCTAAAATCTAGAGCCTATGTAGAGTGTAGCCAGTGGCCAATAAGAAGAGAGGAGAGAAATGAAGGAGATCTTGTACTTTGTCTAGCAGCCGAAAGACTATTGACAGTTCTCACTGATGGCACGAAATTACGGAGTGCTTGGCCATCTCGATCCACTGACGATTAGAAGTGGAAAAATACAGAAGCAAACACGTACGTACAAGCCAAAGGGTCCTGTTGGAGTCGATCGAGAGTTCAGGGACTATGGTTTCAGCAGGTGTAACGTTGTCAGCCTTTTTTTCTTTTAAGAAAAAAGGGACTCGTAGTATGCGTTTGTCCGGAACGCCACCACTCTCGATTCATGACAATGCCCGGTGCAGAGCTAGCTAGGCTATGAACGAGATCACAAGCAGCAGGTCCCCGAAGAAGTAGCAGCTGCGTGATCACTGATCAGCTGACGATGACAAGCCCTGGGATTCAGCTGTTCACCATGAACTAGCCGATGAACATGAAGCCCGCGGCGAGAGAATTAAGCCCGGCCGGAGGTGAGATCGAGGCAGCTCGCCAGGTAGCCGAGTCAACAAACTCAACACACGGGACTGGTAGGTGTACTTTTTCACTTGTTCAGCGCGCGGCCAAGCGCAAAGCCCGTCAGGGTCAGCGTGGTTAAGTTAATGGTCCACGAATTATGCATTACTGCACTGATTGGTTCATCCATCACTCGGGTTGGATTGGAGCTGGAGGAAGAACAAGGCTAGCTGGAAAACCCAGCAAGCTGGCTGGCGGGTCCCGAGCTCTGATCTATCCACCTCTCCGAACCTTCTCTTCCTTCCCATGCCGGGCACGTGCGTGCGCGCCAGGAGCGCTATTTTGTCGTTCTTAATTTGCCGCGTATTGGCGCGGGTGGCCACTCTAGGCAGCGACAGGTCGATCCTCGGCGGTGGCGCCGGCGCCACCTCTCGCGTCCGCGTCCGATGCGCGCGCCAGCAGCCGCGCTGGGGCCGAGGAGGATGTGCACCAGCACCACGAGGGGCCGAGCCGGGCGAATCTTTTCTTTATTTTTAACCTTTTAAGTATTTTTAAAAAAGACCGTATATTTTTTTTTAAAACTAACCGTTTTAGCGGCGTCATCAATCATGACGCCGTATTTGTACACTACGACGTCATATATGGCGGCGCCACAGGAGGATAACGTGGCACTAGAGTACCCACCTGCGGCGCCACCATTCATTCATGGCGACATCATTCATAGCGCCACAGCATGGTGCTGTGGCGCCATAAATGATGGCGTCACAAGTGGAGCCAGGGCACGAGATCTTTATGCCGTGTCATTCTGATGTGGCGTCATGGTTGATAGCGCCACCAAAACTGTTAGTCTTAAAAATAAAAAAAATCATGGTTTTTTTAAAACTCTTTAAAAAAAGATTAAAAATAAAAAAAATTCCCGAGCCGGCGCGTCGTCAACGCAGCGAACAAGCGGCTTGGGCTGACATCATATCGACTGTGTTTCCATTGGACCAAGGCGAGGATCGAATACGGGCTTTGACCAAGCCATCCAGCGGCCCCAACACGGCACATGACAATGTTACTGGGCTGGAAGCAAATGTAGCAAACTTGGCTGGGCTGCTTCAAGACCAGTTCCTTAGAAAAAGAAATACGTTATGAATTTTTAGAGAAAAAATGGTATTAGTTTCACACGTTTTTTATTTAAAACAAATAAGTTATGAATATTTTGATATTAAAACTATTTTTATTATTTTATAGAATAGAAGACCACCTTTGAAACTAGCAAAATGAGCAAATTTTCTCGGTTTTCAAAGTTGGAGGGTGTCTAGTACTCGATTTAATAGTTTAGGATTCAAAACATAACTCTTGAGCAAGTTGAAGGTTGAAAAATGCACTTTATCCATTAAAAAAAGTAAAGACTAGATAAAGCTTTTTAAACCATAAAAAATATCTCTAAGACTATAAAATTATTACAAAATACTCAATATAGATTGTGATATTATAAATCTAAAAAAATTATCTAGAGCTTTGAAGTATATCTAGAAGCTTCAATTATATTTTGCTCTAGAAAATCTAGAAGCTCCTCTCGTTGGACTGGTTGGGTCCACGGGTATGATGGGCCTTAGAGCTGGTATAGGCAGGAGGAAAAGTCTATTTTGTCTCCCTCAACGGTCATCGAATTTGATTTTGCTCCCTCGACTCTAAAGGCGAATAAATCATTTCTCTTAACTTTTTAAACCATGCAGTTTACCTCTCTGAAGCGGTTTTGCTACAGTGAATAGTAGTTTGTTACAATGACGGTGGTTTTATCTTTTTATTTTTTTGTTTATTTATTTCGGTTGAATCTTTAAAAAATCATAGTAAATTAAAAAAATCATAAAATAGAAAATCTAATTTTTTTGGATTCCACATGAATACATTCACACAATGAATACATAATATAGTATGCTTTAGTATAATGATTTTGCTTTGGAGTTTTGTCTTTTTTATTTATTTGGTTGAATTTTGTAAAATCATAATAAACCACTTAAAAATCATAAAATATAAAATTTAATTTTTTGGGACTCTACGTGAGTAGATCTATATAGTGAATATATAATATAGTATAAATTTTTTATAGAAACTACATATTATATGTTCATAGCTGCAACTTCTATAAACATTTAATACATTCTATATTATATATTCATTATGTAAATCTACTCACGTGGAGTCAAAAAAAATTAGATTTTCTATTTTATGTTTTTAGTGATTTAGTATAATTTTTCAAAGATTTAGCCAAACAAATAAAAAAAGACAAACCTTCAAAACAAAAAATTTATAGTAAAGCATACTATATTATATATTCATTGTTCAATGTGTATATCTACTTATGTAGAGTAAAAAAATTAGATTTTTAATTTATGATTTTTATGTGACTTACTATGTTTTTAAAGTATTCAGCCGAAATTAAAAAAAAAGAAAAATAAAACCACTGTCACTGTAGCAAACCAATATTCACCGTAGAAAAACCGCCTTCAAAACCGCTACAGGGAGGTAAAATGCATGGTTTGAAATGTTAAGAGAGGTGATTTATTCGGTTTTGAAGTTGAGAAAGTAAAATCATATTTCGGTTATAGTTGGGGGAGGCAAAGTAGACCGTGCCGGATAAAACAAGTTGTGCCTGAGCCTGCACATTGTGCTCTCGGTCTAGTAATGGAGTGCAAATATTATAACTTTGAATTTTGGTATGGTTGCACCTAGGACATATTGGGTTAATTTTAGCATCGCAGGTTGCTTATTTAGTTCTTTGTTATGTACTTTAGGGGTCTGTAGAATAGCGGGACAAGATCTCGATTAATTTCTGCACTATGTAGTGATTGGGCCATGTATTCCTGCACTTGTATTTTTGAAAGCCTTTTATATTTTGTTGCTTCATGCTATTCGTCTTGAGGACTTATATATGAATCGAACTGAAATACCCCTTTGTTGTGATTCGGGAAATATTACTATATTTTCCATGCTACTCAGACTTATTAGTGCATCCTTATCTTGTTGCAGATATCATCAACTTGTATGTGGTTTTGTTGTGGTTTACACTAATTTAAATTTTAGTGTGTTGATATGTGTCCTATGGTGGTAGTTCAATAAATGGAAGGAAATCATAGTGCATAGAAAGTTCTTGTTGCATTTCTAGCAGTTTATCATAGCGCCCTATGCTTTTCTGGCTTCTAATCAACAATTTTTGGTGTTTAACAGAGAAGTTGATGCTTCAAAAAGGCAATCTAAGAAGCCCCGCGCCATGCCATGGTCTCAACCTGTACATCCTCTGTCGCATCCAGCTGCAATGTTTGGGCAGATCTACTGGAATGTCTGCTTCACCAAATGATGACTCTCCTTAGCTCATCCAGTGACATCCTTGCTTTTGCTGCAACCTGCCGCTCTTGGAGCGCTGCACTCATCTCTTTCCCATCTACATTGAGCTTCAACGTCCCACCTCTTTGCCTGCAATCACACCTCCGTTATCCTCATCACGGTCACAGCAGCATCAAGTACAGTCTTCTACACAATTGAAAGTGGCAGCTAACTGGTCTTGTAAAGGGAACCTCCTCCCAATGCTGTTCACCGCCCCCACAACCTTCCAACCCGCATGCACTATTTAGGTTGCTCATATGTTTTTACTACCGTGAGGCCTCCGAATTGAAATCCAAAGGCAAGCATAAGATCTACTACGGAATCCTTGATGGTCCCCTCAAGTCACCCAACTCGCATCTCTTCCTTTGCTCAAGGTCATCCATTTTTCAATGGAAAGTTGGGTCTAACTCTTGGTTGGAGCACCCTTTTGATCTCTTATGCATCTTTCAGATTGTGTTTTTTAAAGGTGAGATGATTGCCATGGATAATTTGGATGGACTCCGACCACACCATTTCCTTTGCACCTCAGCTCAGCATACATGAAGTAGAAATTGACTGGACAGAGTACCAGAGCGAAGACAATGTTGTGGACCATCTTGTGATGTATTGGTTGGTAGTATGTGGTGACATGTTTCTCATGGTTCACCTATCAACGAGCTATGATTGGTGTACTGCCTTCTTTAGAGTTTTTAGGCTTGATTTCTCCACTGTACCGGTTAAGTGGGTGAAGGTGGAGAATTTAGGAAACCACACCATCTTTGTGAGCTTTGATCCGAGGAACCCAACGTTTTGCTGCACGAGCCCTGAAAGATGGGAATGAAAGAGTAACTGCATCTATGTCGCCACCCAATCTCAAAAGGATGAGAAAGATAAACCCTAGACAGTGGTCAGTCTTGGTGAGGCAGTACCTTGTAGAACTTGGGGGCCCGTCATGTATCTTCTTGATATTTGTTCCTACGGTGTTCCCTGTCAAACAGATAGTATTTGGCTGTTTCCAAGAACTATACCACACCCAATTTGTAGGGTCAGAAAAAGGGTCGCTATAAGCCGCTATAGCGGCCGATCATCGGACGCTATAACGCTATAGCAACCAATGTATTAGTCGCGGTAAGTGGCGTCACTATAAGTATATAGCGTCCAATCCGATTTATAGCGTCCGATAGTTGAACGCAACATGTATAGCGTCCGATGATCAGTCACATAGTTTAGCGACCGATGATAAGACGGTATAAAACTTTGTAGTGACTGTTGATGCAAAGTTCTATCTGCAAACACACCGGGCTAATACCCAAATTTGATATCCGAAGCGTGCCAGTTGATTTGACCTGTTAATCGACAAGGATGATAACTTGAACAAAAACCGAACGAGACGACAGCGATGCGCCCGGACGCCAAAGCTCGGATTGCTCGGGAACACAGAACTCGCGAGGTCACCGGAGATCAAGTTGATGCAGCCCGTCGATTCTCTAAAGAACTCGTTGAAAAAGAGAAAATACTTGACAAAGTCGTCAAAAAGTAAAGTACTGGTAGAAGTAAAATGCGATAAAAAGTAGATTTATTTATTGATGCTTGGATCCTCATTACAATGCCCTTCCGCACATATTTATACTCTGCTATTCGAAGAATCCTAACCGAATACGAAAAGCTTAAATATAGAAAAATAAACTTATTCCTTATATGAACTCTATCTCTAAAGGAAAGAAATAAAACTCTATGAAAATCATAAGCTCACATGATGCCGATCCTCTGTCCGTTTCCGTCATGATGAAGTTATCTTTCCATCGGCATACTCTCTGGTATCGGCAACAATCTTCTAGTCTCTGGCCTGTCTCATCGGCAACAGCTCTTCAGCTTCATCGGCAGCAATCCTCTAGCTCCCTGCCAGTCTCATCGGTAACAGCTCTTCAGCCTTATCGGTAACAACTCAGACCAATCCACCCTTCATTGGCAACCACTCATCGGCAACATCAAAAGCAATGCTGAAGACAAAATAATAACCAATCTCTTGCCGATTAGCTCAGTTTCCGATTCTTACTGACACGTGCCGAAAAACGGTGTCAACACATGCACCCCAATTTTGGAGTATAAAATACTTTATGCACCGAAATTTTCTCTAAGTCATGATTACCCACCGCCGAGCCGTCTGAACGTCCCCTCGAATATTGCGCGCGCCGCAGTAAAAACCCTGTATCGATGGGCCCATAAAACACTTCCTCCACCACGGCCTATCCTTCACTCTCGATTCAACCCTAGCATTTTCTCTCTCCGGCGGCAACATCAGCAAATAGTCTTCCGGCGAACTCGACTGGTGACATTCTCAGCGGCAGTCCTCAATCTCCATTAGCATTCCTCGCTCTTCTCGGCTTCATCTACGGCCATGGCTGTCAATTTTGACGTCCCCAAGGTTAATTTTCTTCTTCATTCATCTTTTGGTATTTCTTCTTTCCTTTTCCGCATAGCCCATGAATCCTCCTTATCTTCCTCCTTGACCTTTAATCTAGGAACTTCACAATAAGCTCATCATCCCCACGCACTGAGACCAAATAATCTGCCTAGGCCCAATGGGGAATCCAGATCTGACTGATATCATCAACGCAGAAACCAACCGCATCCCCTTCAGAGCTCAGAATTTCAATTCAGAACTTTGGACTGACACTTTTCGATCCTGGCCAAAGATCACCAAAGGATGGAAACACTGGTACTTGAGGGTCGCCAGGCCGATGGAGGTTTATTGGGCAGAACGTAGATTAGATCAATGCATCAGACTGTCCATTGCCGATATAGAGAGGAATGAATCCATGTTGATTGCTGCCTCTTACTTTTGGTCTGACACCATGAACGCCTTCATATTCAAACATGGACCAGTCTCTCCAACTCTTGCCGATGTGTTTATGCTCACTGGCCTGGACATATCAACTGCTGATGACAACACTCTATTCCAAAGGAAGCCCGAATATCAACTGACCACCCGAAACATTGGTGGCTGGACCGGGTACATTAAAGAATATCAGAAATCCGGATCAGTCAGTCAGAGGGAGCATTCAGCCTTCCTGAATATGTGGCTAGAAAAGTTCAACTTCTGTGGCAGAACAGTCGGACCAACCAATATGCATCTATCTGCAGCAGAGATGTTAGCTAATGGCGTCAAACTTCCTCTTGGCCGATACCTTCTTGGTTCAGTCTATCATCTCCTTCACCAAGTTTCACAAAGGCTGCTACAAGACAAGCCCATCGGCAGTCTGGGAGGTCCTTGGTGGTTCATCAACATGTGGCTGAATGCACATATGCACAAGTACCTTCACTTTGATTTATTCGCCCAGCAGTTCCCTCGAGATCTCCCTGAAGATTACCAACTTGGGAAAGATGAATCGGCAACACGCCGCCCCTCAATTTTGGAGAAGCATTAGCAATACTTCCAGGGGCAAAGGCAAGCAGAGCCCAAATTGGCAACTTCTTTCAAAGGCTCTACATCAGCATCCCTCCTGAGCTCCGGGCCTGGGTCCCTTACATTGATGAAGAAGCAAGGTTCCATCTGCCCTTCAACTTTGCCGATGATGCCCTGAATAAAGACGCTGAAATCCTCAACGTGATGATCACCCCTCGTCCCATCCCGGTCAATATGTTTGAAAGTGGGAAGAACATCAACCCTACATATGATTTCTACAATCCATCGGCAGCAGCAAGACAACTAGCTTTCGGGCAACTGCCCATCAAACTCTGCTTTGCCGATGTGATTAAGCCGAGAGAAACCATCACTAACAGCATGGATTGGTGCAAGATAGTCACTCTTCCTCCTGATGCCGATACTTCTAATATTGATCTGACCGACTGGGCACCGGCTTCCTTCGTCACTGAATCCTTCAAAATATGGTGGCAAAAGTGGAAAGAACAACTATTCTTCGCATCTCCTCACTTTTACTAGAATCTCATCGACCCTGATCACGCCATACCTGCCGATGCAGTAAGTTTGACCATGTGTACTTCCAAATTTTTCTTTTTAGTCCATCGGCAGCTAACTCCTTCTTAACAGGTTGACGACCCGATCCCATCATTGAGCAAGAGTGGCAAAGTCATAAAGCTACAGCTGATATCCCCAATATCTATAATCGGCCACAAAGCTCCTTCATTAGACGCTTCGATGTGCCGCGGTCGTTCCAAGAAGAGCTCCTCCAAATCAAAATCGACTAGAAGTATGGCTGCTCCATCGGACACGGCTGCACCCTCAGCACGGACATCCCAGGTAACCGTCTTACTTTCTTCTGTGTGTGCCGATTGCGGTGGTATACGAATCTCATATTTCAGGGTGTAAGTTCTACATTTGTTGAATCCTCATCGACAACTCACCGTTCATCTCCATCTGCTGCACCTTCATCGCCACGCTTCGTCATCCTTGACGATTCTCCAGAGGTACTTTTAATTTAATCTCTGATCATCGCATCAGCACTTTCACTCATCTTCTTCTCTCACAGCATCAAGTAGTCGCATCGGCAACCTCCCCAAGTGCGCAGACATCTTATCCACTCATTGCCGATGCCCCCCAGCCATCCGGTGCTGACGTTTCTCAGCACAAGTGCAAGGTTTCATCGGATGAAGAATCCCAATCAAAGCGGGCGAGGCTCACACTAGCTCCAGTTGCATCATCGGCATCTTCGCCCTGCCAGACATTGCCCGATGTTCCTGCACAGACTTCTTCATCGGCAATTGTTCTCCAATCGGCAGTTGTACCTATACAAGAATCTTCATCGGCACTAGCGTTGCAACAGCAACCAACCAAGGTACCAACACAGTAAACGCCATCGGTAATCACACCTCAGGTTGCTCCTTCTAGCCAAAGGCGAGAAATTGCCTTAAAACAAGTAAGTTAACTCCCTTAGTCAATTTTCGACACTTATATCCTTTAGCTAACAACTTTTCCCTTCCAGGAGCAAGATTCCCCTGATAGCCTATTTTCTTTCTCAATTATTGGAGATATTCCTGATGATGAAGAGAACGAAGAAAGCTCTGCTCCAGCCTTTGAAGCCTTATCATCTGAAATCAAGTCTAGACTGGAGACATTGCTATCCCTGCTGCAACAGGAAACATCTCAACTAATCTAGGACTCTGACTCCACTAGGGCAACTTTCAAGGCAATCCGAGGCCAGATCCCTGCCGATGTTGAAGAGACACTCTTTCAAGCCGCACACCTAGAGAGTCGGCAACTTCAGTATCAGAAAGCTGCTCAACGCATTGCCGACAGAGCTACCCACGCACGACTCCAGGAGGAGATGATGAAGCATAAACAATCTGTCGATGAGAAACACAAAGACATCGGCAAACTAGAAGCCTCCTGTGTAGAGCTGGAAGAGAAGATTTCCCAACTATCGGTAAAAAGAGAAGCTTTATTAGCGGAGTTAAAAAAGGTTGAAGAAGCCCTGGATACAACCACTCAAGAGAAAGCCCAAATGCCTGACGCTATCAAGATTCTTCAGCAGGAAAGGGACAACCAAGCCCTCAAGACACTGGCTCTTAAGAAGAGAATCAAGCCAGTAGAAGGCAATGCCGATGAAGATGTAATGACAATAGAGGAAGCCAACCAGATTCACCTGCGTGCGATATCGGCTATTCACTCACTGCTAAACTTGTAAACTTCTTTTCCATCGGCAAAGTAGTGCATCGGCAACTTATAAAACTTCATATTAACGTAGCACCGATATGTTCTTATTGAACAAGTATTATATCTGTTTCTTCACGCATCCATCCAAATACTAGGATAATATTTCTTCAGATATTTACCGTTCAATGCTCTTGGAAATATTTCTCCTTCAAGAGTTTCTAGGATATAAGCATTACCAGGAACGACCGATTTACTCGATAAGGACCTTCCCAATTAGGAGACTAGTTGCCGAACTTTGCACTCTTAGTCCCAATCGGTAAAATCAGTTTCCAGACTAGATCGCCATTAACAAATTCGTTCAACTTTACCTTCTTGTCATACCACCTAGCAACTCTTTTCTTATTCTCTTCAATGCTGAGTAAAGCCTTTAGCCAATGACCCGCCAAATCTTCCAACTCATCTTTCATGAGTGTATTGTAATCATCGGCCGACAGTTGATCTTGATGAAATATTCGTCTTGAACCGGTCTTTATTTCCCAAGGCAACACCTTAGTAGCACCATGACAGGCCATTCAATATGACCATAAGGCCTCGTTCAAAACCGTATGCCACCTCCTGGGATTTTTCTTAGTCTTGCGCTTAATGAGTTTAATAATCCCTTTATTAGATGCTTCGGCCTGACCATTAGCTTGAGCATAATAAGGAGAAGAGTTTAAAACCTTAATTCCCATCTCATTGGCAAATCCATCAAACTCTCCTGAAGTGAACATGGTTCCTTGATCGGTCGTAAAAGTCTGAGGAATACCGAACCGATACACACTATGCTCCTTCACAAAATCAATCATGTTGGCCGACGTCACATTTTTCAAAGGAACTGCCTCAACCCATTTTGTAAAGTAATCGGTGGCAACGAGGATGAATTTATGCCCTTTGCTTGATGGTGGATAAACTTGACCGATGATATCAATAGCCCATCCTCGAAACGGCCACGGCTTAATTATGGGATTCATTGCCGACGCGGGTGCCCTTTGGACGTTGCTGAACTTTTGACACTCTTGACACCCTTTAAAATACTTGAAACAATCTTCGAGTATTGTTGGCCAGTAAAATCCGTTTCGCCTGATCATCCACTTCATCTTGAAAGCCGACTTATGTGCCCCGCATACTCCTTCATGAATTTCGCCCATTAAACTCTTTGATTCTTTTTCACCAAGATACTTGAGCAAAACTCCATCCATTGTTCGATAATATAACTCATTATCTAGGAGCACGTACTTAGTAGCCTGAAACCTTATACACCTTTTGACCTTCTTAGATGGATCCTTCAAGTAATCGGCAATCTCCTTCCTCCAATCATCGGCGTCAGTTGCCGATGTCAGCACTTCCTGGACCGACTGGTACCCCGAAGCATGTTGTGCTAGCCGATTAGCCTCTTCATTATGCAATCTGGAGATATGTTCAAGGTGAAAGTCCTTAAACTCCATCAATAACCGTCGACATCTTTCACTTTGACATTCATACGTCCCAGCTAATTGATTAATAACTAGCACTGAATCACCAAAGATTTCAATAGCATCGGCACGAACTTCCCTGAGTAACTCCAATCCTTTCAACACAGCCTGATATTTAAACTGATTGTTTGTCGATGTGGTAGCAATCAGCAATGAGAATTCATATTTCTTCCCTTGAGGTGATATCAACACAATGCCAATGCCTGCTCCTTCTCCACATGTAGAACCATCAAAGAAAAGTGTCCATGGAGCAATCTCTAAGGAATTTACCATGCTGCAATGCTAAGTAATAAAATCGGCCATCACTTGCCCTTTGATTGCTTTAGCTGATTCATAGCGCAGATCAAATTCCGATAATGCTAGAATCCACTTGCCGATTCTTCCACTTAGAATTGGCATTGACAGCATATATTTGACCACATCATCTTTGCATATAACAGTGCATTCGGCCGTTAACAGATAATGCCTTAATTTAACACAGGAGAAATATAAGCATAAGCATAACTTTTCAATGGCTGAATACCTGGTCTCAGCATCTACCAACCTTCTACTCAGGTAATAGATTACACATTCTTTCCCTTTAAACTCTTGGATTAGAGCTGACCCAATGACTTCATCATCACCCGACAGATACAACCTGAAGGGTTCTCCGTGTTGAGGTGGAACCAGCACTGGAGGATTCACCAAATACTTCTTAATTTCTTCTAAAGCCAACTGCTGTTCTTCTCCCCACACGAATTCCTGATCGGCCTTCAGCTTCAACAATGGACTAAAAGCTTTGATTCTTCCTAATAAATTAGATATGAATCTTCGAATAAAATTAATCTTGCCGATCAGAGACTGTAGTTCGGTCTTATCGGTAGGAGCAATCACTTTATTGATGGCATCAATGGACTTCCTGCTAATTTTAATACCCCTCTGATGCACCATGAAGCCTAAGAATTATCCTGTCGATACACCAAATGCACACTTGTTGGGATTTATTTTCAACCCATGTTTCCTTATGCACTCCAATATCTTCTGCAAGTCAACCAGATGATTTCCGAAGTCTCCAGACTTAACCACCACATCATCTATATAAATTTCAACCAATGTGCCGATGTACTCATGAAAAATGTAATTCATAGCTCTCTGATAAGTAGCACTGGCATTCTTCAAACCAAAAGTCATGACTAGCCATTCAAATAACCCCACATGACCTGGACATCTGAAGGCAGTCTTGGAGATATCTTCTTCGGCCATAAAGATCTGATTATATCCGGCGTTCCCATCCATCAAGCTAATAATTCGATATCCAGCAGCAGCATCAATTAATAAATCAGCAACGGACATCGGATAGCCATCCATCGGTGTAGCTTTGTTAAGATTCCTGAAATCAATACAGACACGAAGTTTCCCATTCTTCTTATAGACAGGAACCACATTAAAAATCCATTCAGCATATCGGCATTGTCGGATGAACTTTGCTTCAATCAACCTTGTTATTTTGGCTTTAATATCAGGCAGCACTTTAGGATTGCATCGGCGTGTTGGCTGCTGATGTGGCCGAAATCCTTGTTTGATAGGTAGCCGATGTTCAACAATTGATCGATCTAAGCCGGGCATCTCTGTGTAATCCCAAGCAAAACAATCCTTATATTCTTTCAATAAAGCAATCAATTGTTCTCTGCTCTGGAGATCTAACTTAGCACTAACAAAAGTTGGCCTCGGCCTACCACCATCACCAGTGTCTACTTCTACTAAGTCATCAGCCGATGTAAATCCATGGCCCAATTGTCCATCATCGACAAACTTATCCATTATAACTCATCTTCGGAGCCGACTGCTTGGATCGGTGGCAGCTCATAATCGGCAATCCTGAGAAACTCTGAATCCCATGCTTCTCCCGATATACACTTGGACCGCTCGTAAGTTTTCGACTCTGCCGATGCAATTATATAAGATGAATCACCAGGGACTACTTCAATCTTATCTTCCACACACTATACGAGGCACTGGTGCATTGTAGAAGGAACGCAACAATTGGCATGAATCCAATCCCTTCCTAATAGCAGATTATAAGTACCTTTACCGTCGATGACAAAGAACGTGGTCGACAATGTTTTGTTGCCAATGGTTAACTCAGTGCAAAGCGCTCCCTTAACTGGTGATATATTACCTTCAAAGTCTTTAAGCTTCATATCAGTCTTGGCCAGATCTTGATCTCCTTTCCCAAGCCTTCGAAACATGACATATGGCATGATATTAATTGCAGCTCCCCCATCTATGAGTATCTTGGATACTGGCTGCCCATCAACTCTGCCTTTGACAAATAAAGCTTTAAGATGCCGTCTCTCATCATCGGTAGGCTTCTCAAAAATGGCCATCATTGGATCCAAGGTCAACTAAGCTACTTGTTCTGAAGGAACAACTTCCTCTTCATCATCGGTAAGTGCTAGGAATTCCATCGGCAACATGAAAACCATGTTGATATCTGCCGATGGGCCTTCATCTTTGCGCTTTGGTTGCCACACTTGAGATTTCACCCCACGGGAGTTTTCTTCTTTGCGCAAATCTTCTTTTCGCTCATGCTGCATCTTCCTCTTCTGAGTTTTTGTCAAACCTTCAGGGCACCATTGAGGAAGCTTTGTCTTCCAGACAGGCTGATAACGTTTCATATTTGAATCTGGGCAGTTCATGTTGGGATCTCTGCAGAGTATTGCTTCATCGGGAACTCTTGCATTGGCCATCTCCTCGAGTTCTTCCTGATCCATCGGAAAGCAGTCATCATGCCTACCAGCCTTTCATGTACACTGGTTCTGCCCCTCAGCCGATCATGCACTGATGCCCTTCCTCTGATCGACTCATTGACGCACCATCTCCGATCACCATAATACAATCTTCTTTCTATCCGATCGGCTCGATCGTAACCATTGCACTCAGGGCAGCTATCAACAATAGGCAATTTAATACCTTCTTCCTAGAAATAAATGAAGAAGGGGCATCTCCAATGATCTTCATGCCAACGCCATTCTTCCCGACACAACTCTTCCTGTCGCTGCCGATAGCGATCACCTGAAACTCTATATGGAGCATGCCTAGGAGGTCTTCTAGAACTGTTGCTTTCTTCAACTGCTCTTTTTCCTCTTAAGTCATCGGTGGTTACTTGATTTCTGGGATCCACCGATGTGTTCCTTTTAACATTTACCGATGTTAATACTCTGGTCTTGCTCACGGCATCCACCATGTTTGTTGGGAAAGGGTGCTGATCAATCTTCATCAGCCTTTGATCTTTAGAGTTATCAAACTTAATTCTCCCAGACTCAATAGCCGATTGTAATTGCTGCCTGAATACTTTACAATCATTGGTACTGTGCGAAGTTGCATTATGAAATTTGCAGTACCTCATTTTCTTTAGCTCTTCTGTCGATGGGATCACATGATTAGGTGATAGCTTGATTTGGCCCTCTTGAAGCAGCAGATCAAATATTCTATCGGCCTTCGTGATGTCAAATGTGAACTTCTGTGGCTCCTTTTGACAAAAAGGACAAGATATTTGCTTCTTACCTTTCACCCACTCAGCCAGGCCGATAGTTGGTTCTTCATCTGAGTCTGATTCCTCTGCTTATTCTACAAAGGACACCTTTTTACTCCAAGTCTTTCTAGGTTCTAAAGTTCGAGCACCTTGGTCAAAAATCCTCTACACAATATGGCTTAAACTTTTAAACTCCTGAGAATCGTATTTGTCTCTGAGGTGCGGCAACAGACCCTGAAAAGCTAAACCAGCCAACTGGCGATCATCAAGCACCAAGCTGTAGCATCTGTTTTTCATATCTCGTACCCTTTGCACAAAGCTCTCCACTGATTCGTCACTTCGTTGTCTCAATTTCACTAAATCGGTAAGCTTCTTCTCATGGACACCAGCAAAGAAGTACTTGTGGAACTGTCTGTCCAAATCCACCCAAGTATGAATAGAATTTAGCGGCAATGAGATAAACCATGTGAATGCCGATCCAGACAATGAAGATGAGAATAATCGAACTCTCAATTCATCCCTGTTAGCTTCTTCTCCGCACTGAATGATGAAACGATTGATATGCTCCATTGTTGATGTATCATCCTGTCCAGAGAACTTAGTAAAATCTGGTACCTTGTACCGATTTGGAAAAGGAATTGAGTCATATGTTGTAGGGTACGAAGTCCGATAAGAGTAAGTATTAATCTTGGGCTGAATCCCAAATTGCTCTTTCATCACTTTCGCAATCTTATCGGTCCAAAACGCATCTTGATCTTGCCGATGCACTGGCTGAATCTCTGCTGGAGATGCTGGCTGATATGCTTCTATGTATCCTTGTGGTACTCGGTTTGGAGGAATCGGCATATTCACAGCACCAGTCTACGGGGCAAAGCTCATCGGCTGACTTGCCGATGTTTGATCCTGGAAAGCTGCCTGTGGACAATACTGCTGAGTCCCCATCACTTGGTAGATTGGCTGAATAGCATGTTGCTGAGCTGGTGCTTGCCCTAACCAATTGTGATTATAACTCATCGACACCTGACTTGCCGATGGCTGATAGCTCACTGACAATTGATGCTCTTGTATGATTGGATAATAACCAGCATAATTGTCTTGAATTGCAGGTAACCCAGATTGAGATGCAAACGACACTATGGGTTGCCCTGCAGTAGAAACCTTTTGTTGCATTGGCGGGGAACTTGCCAATGGATTTGCATAAGATGTCTGCTGCGGAGGCGCGTGGAATCCCATTGACAATGGCTATAAGTAGGAGGTGTAGTAGAAGAATGTGATACCTGGGTCATCGGTCGGACCAGAGTAGCCGATACCATAGGACTCTTTCCTGCTACATCATGCACCTGAGCCAATCTAGAATTGGTGGTAGATGGTCCTAGAGGCATCCCGTATCCCCACCAATTAGCAGCAACTGGTTGTGTTGACCTGAAGGACCTGACATTGCTGATGTCGATAGATCTGTACCCAATTGAGTGATCTGCCTTTCCTAAGACGTTAGATTTGATCTTATCGGTGTGGCTTCAATGTTAGGTGATCCTGATAAAGCTGGAGGAGTAGGAGCTTCCATACTCTCAACGGCTAGAATTACCGATGGAGTACTGACAGATGCCGATCCCGGCTGATGATATGCCGGCCCGACATAACCTGGTGCTTGTCCTTCTCTTAATGTTTTCACAACAGCATTGTAAACAGTATTGGACAGCACGGTGGAGTGGTTGATCAAAGCATGATTCAATGCAGAATTAACCATCTCCTGTAATTTACCAGGGTTAGAGTCAAAAGTTACCTGCCGAGGCAACGGCAGATCTTGCTTCTGGATTACTTCCCTGCCCCTATTCTTGCTGAAAGACTTCAAGCAGAGCTGCCTGTAATCCTCCATAGCTTTTTCCATGGCTAGCTTCTGATCTTCCTTGAGATCTGACTCTGATATATCGATGATGTTCTCTGGATTGATATCAGCAGGGTTCTTCATGATAAATCTGTTGTGTTGATGCAAAGTTCTATTTGCAAACACACCAGGCTAATACCTAAATTCGATATTCGAAGCGTGACAGTCGATTTGACCTGTTAATCAACAAGGATGATAACTTGAACAAAAACCAAACGAGATGACAGCGATGCGCCCAGACGTCAAAGCTCGGATTGCTCGGGAACACGAAACTCGTGAGGTCACCGGAGATCAAGTTGATGCAGCCCGTCGATTCTCTAAAGAACTCGTTGAAAAAGAGAAAATACTTGACGAAGTCGTCAAAAAGTAAAGTACTGGTAGAAGTAAAATACGATAAAAAGTATATTTGTTTATTGATGCTTGGATCCTCATTACAATGCCCTTCCGCACATATTTATACTCTGCTATTCGAGGAATCCTAACCGAATACGAAAAGCTTAAATATAGAAAAATAAACTTATTCCTTATACGAACTCTATCTCTAAAGGAAAGAAATAAAACACGTCCAAAGTTCGGCAACGTCCAAAGGGCACCCGCGTCAAATCAGCGTTCCTCAATGGCAAAGCACCGCGGCGAAGGTGGATGCTACACTCTACCAGAGCATCATCGGGGGGCTGCGCTGGCTGACTCACACATGGCCGGACATCGCGTTCGCGGTGGGCTATGTGAGCAAGTTCATGGAGGATCCACGGGAGGACCACTAGACGGCGGTCAAGCGCTTGTTGCGCTACATCCAGGGCACGGCGGAGTGGGGAATTGTCTTCCCCAAGCGCGGCGGGCTTTAGTTGTCCGGTTTCAGCGAAGCACCGCTGAAGACCAAGGAGGGTGCACCGGGGCTCACGGCTTTCAGCGACGCGGACATGGCGGGCGATGTGGATGGACGGCGGAGCACCTCGGGTGTGCTCGTCTTCCTCGGTGGAGCGCCAATCGCCTGGCAGTCGCTGAAGCAGAAGATGGTGGCCTTGTCTACATGCGAGGCGGAGTACGTGGCGGCGGCCAAGGCAGCGTGCCAGGTGGTCTGGCTGCACGGTTGCTGAGCGAGCTCACTAGTGTCGAGGCTTGGTCGCCGACGCTCAAGGTGGACAACCAGCCAGCGATTGCACTGGCAAAGAACCCCGTCCTCCACGACAGGAGCAAGCACATCGATGTGAAATTTCACTTCCTTCATGATTGCGTCGATGGAGGGCAGCTGGTCATCGAGTTCGTAGACACTGGTTGGCAGCTCGCTGACATCCTCACCAAGTCACTCGGACGTCTTCGATTCCAGGAGCTGATAAAGATGATTGGCATGGTGGAGTTCAAGGGCTAGCAGCAGGATTAGGGGAAGATTGTTAGATTTAATCTACTGCCATCCCGTCGCTTTTCACCCGGTCATAGACTGGGGGTCGGGTCGAGGACTGGCCATACCGGTCAGAACGAGGCCAACCATACCGTGCCCTGGAGCAGTATGGTGTTAGTCCATCTCGGGCACTGTAACGACATGTAGGAGTAGGTGAGGCTGTAGACAACCATGCCTCTGTACCCGGTAGTGGGTGAGGCTTGTATATAAATATGTACAGAGTGCAATGAAAACATCAGCTCTTGCCATCACAGTTGTGTCCAGACAGTCGGCCAACGCAGGTGCTTGTGAGTGTGTTGTGTGTGTGCGGGAAGAGAGCTCAGCTTGTCTTCTTACTTGGTTCAGGGGAGTCGGTCGAGGGGGGTCGAGCAGGTGCTGCTCGTCCTCGAGGTGTTGGTTCAGAGGGTCGAGCAGGAGCTGCTCGCTTTGACAGCGCTAGGATCTAGCGCGAACACCTCTGTGGTGCTAGGTCCTAGCGCCAGCAGGTACGCCACCGTTCTCTCATAAAGATTATCACGCTCTGCTCAAACATAGATAACCAAGGTCAAGATTTTAAGGCACTGGTCATGGACCTCATGCCCAACGGGAGCTTAGATGGTTGGCTTCATCCCAAGTACAGAACCTCCACTCTAAACAATACTCTGAGCCTAACTCAAAGGCTAGATATTGCTGTTGATGTCATGGATGCTCTGGACTATCTTCATAATCACTGTCAGCCACCAGTTGTTCATTGTGATGTCAGGCCAAGCAACATCCTTCTAGCAGAAGATATGAGTGCCCGAGTTGGGGACTTTGGCATCTCAAGGATCCTGCTTGAAAGTGCAAACAGAGCTGGGCAAAATTCAAACAGCACGATTGGAATAAGAGGATCCATTGGTTACGTTGCTCCAGGTAACTACAATATTGCACCTCTTCTTTTTACCATTACCCTAGTTATTTCATTAATATTATATCTTGATTATTGTAATAAAAAAATTTGCTTAACTGCAGAGTATGGAGAAGGTTTTCCAATCTCAACTCTTGGTGATGTTTATAGCCTTGGTATATTGCTACTTGAGATGTTTACGGGTAGGAACCCGACAGACGATATGTTTACTGGATCATTAGATCTTCACAAATTCTCGGAGGCTGCTCTCCCTGACACGATCATGGAGATAGCTGACCAAACAATATGGTTGCGCAATGGGCCCAGCGATAAGATCACAAGAAACAGAGTTCAGGAAACTCTGATCTCTGTCATTAGGATCGGTGTATCCTGCTCGAAGCAGCAACCCAGAGAGCGAATGCCGATACGAGATGCAGCCATGGAGATGCATGCAATCAGAGATGCAAACCTGATGTTCGCCAGTTCTGTTGTGGTGGAACATGAAGGTGACACGCTGATCACTTATTAGCGGTTACTACGTCTGAAACCTGCCCCGAACAAAGGTCTGTTTGGTTCCACAGAACTAAACTAAAGTGTTTAAAACTAATGACTAAATTTTAGTCATCCCTGTTTGGTTTTCAGGATTAAAAGTAACTGAACATCATTAAAGTACTTAAATAAACACTGATTTGCTCCTATTATATGTAAAAATTACCCCTATTGCATGCAAAGATTGGATTTTAGTCCACTTTAGTAGCTTCTGGTGGACTAACAGGATTAATGCATTTTAGTCTCATTTTAGTCTTTCTATTTGGGTTTTTAGTCCCAAAGAGACTAAAATTTATTCTATTTTAGTTTAGTTCTATGAAACCAAACAGCCCATAAGGTAGACTCTGTGCGGGCTATAGTAAGTGCTTGAAGTGGATATATACGTCTGAAAACATAGCTGATATACCAGGAAATGTTTGTTTGTACCAATCTATATCTGGATTAATTGATAACTGTGCGGGCTAGACAATCAAATGCAATGCAGATCCTTTTTGTCTAGAATAAAAATGTGTTCAAGTGAGCGAGAACTTTATATTGATAAAATTAAGATCTGTAACCTGGAACACATCATGCAATCTCACTTTGTAACACAGGGAACAAAAATATTATATTGGAACAACTTTTTTGTACACTAGGAACAAAATCTTATTAGAAGAGTGTTAAAAGGAGCCACCACATTAATTGAGAGAGTCCAGATATTGCCACCTTAATTAGGAAAAAAATATGAGCTATTGGATTTTATGATGACCTAACAGCTTAATTTACACAAAAGGTTCATGCCTCAGACCCTATTATTTAAATGGAAAATTTTCAATCCGCCAAGTCAAAATTCTGTCCTCCCTGCGGCTATTCTTTGGTCCTGTCTTGTCTATTTATAGTGAAGTCTGTAAAGAAGAAAAACAAAATAAATTGTATTTGGATAAGGACTCCCAACCAAGCAGCACACCATCCCTCTAGAGTCCTGGTCACCGGGCCCCACAGGATGCTTGCAGGCGCGGATGGCAACGGAGGAAGCATACGTGCCTGGTCCGCAACTTTCGTAGGACAATCTCAATTTTAATTTTTAGTTGACATTTTAGTTTCTAATTATAAATTTCAGTTATCAATTTCATTTCTTTAATTTCAGTTTCTAACTTCATTTTACAATTACATTTTTTAATTTTATAGTTTCAGTTTCTAATTTCAGTTTGCAATATCAGTTTTTTAATTTCAGTTTCCAAATTCATTCATTTATAAATAAATTCAGTTTCCTAATAATAAAGATGTAAACTTTCAGGTATATTTTTAGTCTGATTACTTATAAGATGGTGGAACGCACCGTGGCCGCTGTGCTCTGTTTCGTGCTCGAGCGGGTTGCAGCCGCCGCGTCTACTCCGCACCGCCCTATGGGAGTTACTAGCTAGGCGGAGGTGGGGCAAAGCGTTGCCATCGGGGTGGGTTGCCGCTGGAGTAGAGCGTCGCCATCGGTGCTCCATTGGGCATATCTGATGGAGACAAAGCGTCGAGGCATTGCTACGGAGCACAGGGCGAGCAAGGCACGTCGCAACCGGTCACGCCTCCGTCATGATGAGTGAGAGCATTATCGAGGCAGGGGCCACCGATGCATGGCCACGATGTGCATCGCCGTCTGCCATCGTGTCAAGAGGGCAGTGCGAAGGCAATCTGGTGGAGCAAAGGGTTCATATGGACAGATATACAGGGGCCACAAACATATAAAAAATGTTCAGGTTTCGAACATGAGAATTGACTTAACTAGATTGTATAATTTTCGGGTTTCGGAATGATGCTATGAACCTATCACTGCCCACTATGAACTTTTTTTTTTTTGAAAGAATGTCCACTATGAACGTTGTCCGCTCGAGCCAACACACGTTGTAGTATAAAAATTCTCCTACATTGATCAATTCTTTTTAAGAAAACAAAATTTCGATTACAAAAGGTAACCTAATTGATCTTAGAGAAAATTACAACAACTCAGCTCAAAGATGCCATCAAGGCAAACTTTTTTATTCCAGATGAAAAGCATTTGGTTTGAAGTTATATGAGCATGTCCCGTAGAGTTTAATCATATAAGATGAACTAAAATGTATGAGGCATCATTAGATACTCCAAAACACAACCAAATTGAAGACGAATTGGAACAAATAACGGGTTAGTTGAATAACGTTTGTGTTATAAGTGACTATCCAATAAAATCGGAATAATAAATTTAAAAAATAGTAGTTTGATTTATGTCCGAGTTTGGAAAGAAAAATTCCTAAATAAAAAGTCCATATAAGACATACTTTCTGCGTTCTAAATTGTAATTCAGTTTGACTTTTTTGATACGTATATTTTGTTATGTAATCTAGATAAATAATATGTTTAGATATATAACAAAATACATGTATTAAAAAAGTCAAAGTGAACTATAATTTAAAACGGAGGGGGTTATTAGTGAAGGCAAAATTTCTATACCTTTGAGTTTTATGATGACGTAACAACTGAACAAAGAGCCATTCCTCAAGCCACTCAAAGACTTCTTTACAAATAAGTTGCGGGGAAGAAAAACAGCAAATGCTCCTTTTGCTATATATCGGTATGAAGCCCAATGTTTGTTTTTTAGTGTACACAATACGCTGGTTATGTGGCAAACGCTGTTATTAGAAACAAATCGGCAAGAGAAAGGTCCCCCACCCATGAAAAAACATTTTCTCCTACCACTAAAGATGCGCTTAGCCCTCTGAGACTATGATTCAATGGCAAAAAGCATACAAAGATTATGCTGACAGTCTTCTCTAGTCATAAACTTTTGATGTCCATGTACTAAATTTCCATAATACAACTCCAAATTTGAGGAGAAAGAACGTATTACAGAGTACAAAACATGGCCATGGGTGCTACAATTACAACACTCCAAACATCAGTCAACATAAGAGCTACATGGTGTATTATCTACATATCTAAATATATACCTACACCAATCATCACCAGCCATATACAGGGTGCTGTACTTGAGGAGGCAAGAGACCCATATCCACGCAGTGCTGCTTATCATAGTCCCGGGTACCAGGAATGGCTCCGGTTGCCAGCCTGAGGACCTCACTGCCAGTTAAGAATCGATGGGCAAATGCCAGACCGCCGTCCATGATGTCAGACAAATTAGGCTGTGAGGTTCTTGTATTCTTTCTATTCCTACCTTGTCCAGGCTGAGCAGCCTCATTGCTCAGAACCTTGTCAAGGTCTGAGTACTCCATGAATCTCTCAGTCGCTGCCTCCCATGAAAGGTTGTATCTTTGCTCGGGGGTTAGCGGCTGGGGTTCTCTACCCATTGCCTCTTTCACTCTTGCAACAAACTCCTCTGAAGTCTTGTATGTCAAACAGTTCGGGAATGACATGAAAAACTCGTTTGATGGATGTTCTGCGCAGATGACGAATTTCCCCATTGCAAGAGCCTCTGCTGTTGCTGTGCATAGGACATCACTAATGCTTGGATTTATGAAAACCTTGTACCTGAAAATAATACAAACAGCGAATGGTACATCAGTAATCAACCAAAAAAAAAAGTGGAATACATAACTAATTGAGCTTTAAACAGCCCCTTTATAGTTTCTTGATCAATACGTACCCATGGAGTGAATTATCAGCATGATCCCTTCCCTTGAAAAAATTGAGACTCAAATCCAACTTCCTGGCAGTAGATTGAACTTCTTGTGAGTCCTCACCACTTCCGTGTACATCTAATTTGAATCCTTCTAAGTCGCTTTTATGTTTAGCCATCAAATCTATGAGTTCCCTGTAACCTTTGGCCCAAACCATCTTCCCAAGAAAATATGCCCCCTTGGAAAATGGTGGCTCTCCACTCTCCCGATTGGCAGTTATATTCTCTCCAATCTTCAGGAACTTTGGGTTAACACCATGAACATTGCAAACAATAGACTTTGGTAAATCTTGTGTTGCTGCAGAAAGACGTAAGACCTATAGATGGATAACAATATTAGGAGTGCTCATGGGCATCTGTGTAATTAACAAAACAACTAAGCTAGACAAAGTACCTTGTCACAGTATGCTCTGGTCACCCAATTGTTGATGTGTTTAACTAGAAAAGCCTGAAGGGCTCCATTCTTCTCTCTCTTGATATATTCCAGGTAGTTTGTATGAACTACACCAACAACATGGTTGAACTTGTCAGTCCAGCGTTTCCCGTGATGATACCAATTGAGATGTTCTGGTTCTTCCAATATTGCTATATCAGCTTCTCTTGATGGTATGAACTGAGACGTATCGCCAGCAGGAATGATGCTACGGCGCTCTTTTGAAAACTGTAAATAAAGCATATAACATGTCAACATCAAGTCATTGAAAATATCAAATTCGACATAAGATGCATTAAATGGCAACCTTGCCAGGATAAAAGGATATCTTGAAGTTTAATTCAAATCCTAGTCTTTCCTCCAGCCAGCTCCTTATATAAGCTTCCTGCTCTTCTGGTGAATTGAAGGTCATGCTGTTTGGGTATACCAGTTCTTGGTCTGATTTGCAGAGCCAAGGCACTACCAGTGTCACATCTTGCTTAGTACCTTTTGCAAGATATGCTGCACGGAACAATGGATTAACTGCTGTTCCTGTCATCCAAGGTAAACTTGCTGTGGTGACTACGGCCACATGTCTTTTATTGTCTGAGCCCTCAAACTTTGCAGGTTCACTCCAGAAACCATCATCAACATGATAACCAGTACTTTGAAGCACGCTTGCAATTCTCGAGTCAAGTTCGTCCGATGACTTATCATTTACATGCAAGGATGTGTCTTCTGAAATGGAATGATTTTGTTTTCTACACAATGCCTCCACTAGTTTGTCACACTGATCTGAACAATATGAACATATACAAGGGTCAACTATTGATAAATGGAAGAAAATAGTATAAAGGTGCCTGTTAATGATTTTTATGTATACCTCTCCTTACGCCAAGTTGATCCAAAAATGGTTCAGATTGCCTTACTAGATTTGCCAGTATTTCAGGTAGATCTAGTGGAGGGATTTCCTGCAGCAAGAACTAAGGTTAAGTTAACAACAATATATACTACGTAAATGAAATATCTTTGCGCTTGCATTATCAAGTATTATTAAATGTCTAGACAAATGGTTGCTGCTTTCTTTTGGAAAGTTTCACAGTTCAGTGTTCATATCAGGCACAAAGAATATATGTCTTCAAGATCCAACACACAGATAATGTCGCATAAAAGGAAAGTACTAGCTCCCATGCAGTTTTTAGAAATCAGCATCCACCAATAAAACTAACAGGGAAAATTAATGCCCAGAACAGAAAATTACAACAACAACAACAACATAGCCTTTTGTCCCAAGCAAGTTGGGGTAGGCTAGAGATGAAACCCAAAAGAGGCATGAAAACAAAGAACACATAAATGGTACAAGAAAAAGATTACGGTTCAGACACGTTAATTGCTAGTCTCCAAGCGCTCCTATCCATAGCTAAATCCTTAGGGATATTCCACTCCTTAAGGTCTCTCTTAACCGACTCGTCCCAAGTCAGTTTAGGTCGACCTCTACCTCTCTTTACATTATCGACCCGCTTTAGAACCCCACTACGCACCAGTGCTTCACGAGGCCTCCGTTGGACATGGCCAAACCATCTCAACCGGTGTTGAATCAATTTTTCCTCAATTGGTGCCACCCTAACCCTATCTCGAATATCGTCGTTCCGGACTCTATCCCTCCTTGTGTGCCCACAACACCATCGTAACATACGCATCTCTGCTACACTCAATTGCTGGATATGTCGCCTTTTTGTAGGCCAACATTCAGCACCGTATAACATCGCCAGAACAGAAAATTCAACACAACTATAAAAAAAAGGGCGTACCCAGTGCCGTAGGCTCCCGCACTGCGTGGTCTGGGGAAGGAAAAATAGCCAGCAGGCATCCCTGCACAAATGTGCAGAGGCTGGGGCTTGAACCCTGGACCTCTTGGTCACAGGCGGTAAAGCTCTACCGCTTGCACTAGGGCCGCCCT
>CM041637.1:22527759-22658466 GCA_023333625.1 Bothriochloa decipiens
TCACAGGCGGTAAAGCTCTACCGCTTGCACTAGGGCCGCCCTTCAAAATTCAACACAACTATGTCTGACAAAATAAAATTATGCACGTTCTCATCAGTCAGCCATATAATCATAATTAGAGTGGTTTTTTGAGCTTACCTTGGATCCCTGGGACTCCATGTTGAATGATTTCTGCACCAAAAATGAGTGACTATGAGATTCACATAACCCAATATAAGCCAGCTTTAGCAGTTGAGTATAAATTTTGGACAAGATAATTCATTGCTCTATCACCAGCTTGTCAGTTGAGCAGAGATTTGTCACAAGGTTAATGGAAATTTTAAGAAACCACAACTTAAATCTGATCAGTGATCACCGCTCCTCTTCCATTGAAACAAGGGAATACAGAATAAACACTTGCTTATGAACTGAAATTCATGCACGTAAATGAAACTGAATAATCCTAGTGAAGGTCAAGCATTTACACTTGGGGTTAAATATATATTTTTTCATTTACTTCTTTAAGTACTAGCATTTATCATCTCACAAGTCATAAGTACTCATTATAACGTTTATCCCTGTTTTCACCGTAGTAATTTAATGATGACTACATTCAGCGGTGCTCTGCAGTTTCTAGATATAAAAATGAAGTAACTCGTGTCAAAGTTCAGATTAGACATTGAGCTGGTTCCTAAAAAACAAATTCTACAAACTTCCCAGGGAATCAAAGCAGTCCCATTAACATTTTGCTCGACATGGATGTGCAAAATTACCAGGCTGGACTTGAATTTCTCAACGAGCTCGCCGGTACTGCGCAACCCCTCAAAAATCTCGCTGGTCTGGCTCCGTCGCTCGAACTCCTTGATGCCGTCGCGTATCATCCTGACCACCTCCCACTCCTTCCCCTCTTCCGCCTCGGCCTCCCCGCTCCACACCGCGCGCCTCCACCGCTCCCCTCCATCCACCTCAGAGACGATGGCGTTGCGGATGGCGGTGATCCCGGAGAGGTCGACGCGCGCGCGCGCCGCCCCGCGCTGCTGAGGCGCCCAGCCCTCGAGCACCCTGCGGCCGAGGTCCCGCTCCTGCGACGCGTAGCGGCGCCGCAGCTCGGAGATTTTGGGCTGGATCCGCGTGCGCACGAACTCGAGCTCGGCGATGGGTGCCCCCGCCGCGAGCGTCGGCGGCAGCGCGGTGGACGCGGACGCGAGGAGGTTCTCGAGCTCGCGGTCGGCCAGCGTGCGCAGGGAGTCGGCCCGCGCGCGCATCAGGCGCAGGTCGGCGGTGGCGGAGTCCCGCACCTCGCGCCAGCCCTTGGAGAGGAACGAGAAGGCGCTGTCGTCGCCCCGCCCCGCTCCGAAGCCGCCGCCGAAGGAGATCGACGGCGGACGCGGCGACGCCCTCGCCTCCATGGACGGGCAATTCCTGGATGGATGGCCGCGGCTAGGGTTTTGGCGCTTTGCTGTTTGGGGGGAGTCGGGAGAACCGAGAAGCGGCGAGACAGCACGCGACGCGAGGTGTTGGGAAAGAGAGGGGAGACGACGACGTGACGCGTTGATTCGGGCCGACCGACCGCCGGAGGGAGGAAGAAGCCGCTAGCGCGTTCTGACTTGGAGGTATCCGGGGCTTGGCTCCGGTTGTGGGGTCGGCTTGGCAGTGAGAGTGAGTGGAGGACTGGATCTGCGGGGCCCACGGAATCCGGACACGGTGCTACGGTGACGTGGGCCTACGTGCGGTCGAGAAGGGAGCGGGGAGAATATGCCTACGGCCGTGGAGCACCATGCCGGCCACAAGCGCCCAATGCACTTGTAGCCACAGGTCACAGCTTTGCTAAGGGCTTCTTCGTTTAGATTGAGCGCAGCTCTAGTTGATTATACGCTACACGTCCATCGAATTTTATTCAAAGCCAGGTAACCAACACTGTTTCATGGTTGTGTTGGTGAGGTGGCTTTGGTGAATAAAGGGAATTGCGGCTCTAGTTGAAAGAATAGTGTTCTACGATATATGCCATTAACTTTTATTCAAAGCAAATATTATCGTATGCTTGAGTTGCTGAAGGCCTCATGGCCATTATCTGATTGTTAGAGACCTTGGATCAAATTTAAATATTTCTTTCCAAATTTGTGTATAAGTAATACATAATGTTAGTATATAACATATTGCTTAAAAGTGTATCTCTTATATGCCAAACATGTCTTTAAAATAGCATTTAATATTTATTTTAAAAGAACTATTCAACGACTAATTGTTAAACCTTTTCAAAACCATTATTCAATAATATTTTCAAGCATTTTTTACAATCCATTGCATCCTAATAAGCTAGAACAACTCCAACTATATTACAAAGGTGCTACATGGAGAGACGTATTGGGTTGCGTCCTACATATTTCATCAATATATGGGGACTCACTCATTTAGCGATGGTACAAAGTTTGATTCCTATACGTATTGGATTTCGTTACAACACATAGGCACAATGAACTATTTAAAATTCAACTGAGACATGAAAATATTTAACTGAGTTACATTTATGACATCAAAAAGTCAAAATTTAAACACATGTTTGGATCATTTAGAGTAATAACAAGTTATAGAACTTTTGTTAGCCCATCCAACAAATACGAAGTCGATCAAACTTTGATCCAGTTTCTAAATAACAAATACTCTATTAATTAGTTAACTACTTCCTCTGTTCCAAATTGTAAGTCACTTTGACTTTTTTGTACATATATTTTATTACGTATTTAGATATAATAATATATCTACATATATAACAAGATACATGTACCAAAAAAGTCAAAGCGACTTACAATTTGGAACGGAGGGAGTATAAAGTATAAACCTATTACTACCTGTCATCAAATTAAACTTTAGATGAATATAATTTTAGTTTGAAGTTTGAATGGCTTTTTATCAAAAATTTTAATTTGAACTGTTTATACCTTTTTTAGGGGCATTTGAACTGTTTATTTATATACAGTAGGGAAAAAAAGAGATCCCGACTCCTGAATCGGTCCATGGTGTGCTATTCCTAATCGGGTAGGCTTCGACACCGAGGCACCAGTCCTGGGCCCCGATAAAATTGGAACGACACTCCTGGGCCTGGCCGCGCCGTACCCGTACGGTAAGTGTCGAATCGAACTGTGTTGTCTGCTTGTTCATTTGTGTCTTTGACATCTGATATTTGGTCTGGTAATGCTAAAAAAGATTACATATCTGTTGTTGCTCATTATGTTAGTGCTAATTGGGAGTTGCAGGAGAAGGTTGCTGGCTTCAGGTTGATTGAAGTGTCATATTCTGGTAAAAACATAGCTGATAAAATTACTTCTGTGGTTAAGGAGTTTAATTTGATTGATAAGATCTTTGCTATAACTCTAGATAATGCTTCTGCTAATACTAGGGCTTTTGAAATTTTACAACCTTTCTTCTTTGTTTATATGGGTTCTTATCCTGCGCCTACACGTGAAGATCCTCACAAAGTTAGATATTTGCTTGTTCATCAGCGTTGTGCTTGTCATATCTTTAATCTGATTGTTAAAACTGGGTTGAAGAGAATTCATCCTTATCTTGAAGCATTCAGAACTGCAATAAACTTTTTGATTTCCTCTAATCAAAGAATTGCTTTGTTAAAAAACTATTGTATTTCTAAGGGCCTGAGACCTAGAAAGTTTGGCTTGGATATGGAAGTTAGGTGGAATTCCACCTATTTAATGCTTAAGCATTTGTTGTCATACAAGGTAGTCTTCTCTGTGTGGATTACCACTAATTATGGTAAGGATTTGTTGACTAATGACCATTGGTTGGTTGCTGAACATATGATAAAATTCCTGAAAGTGTTTTATGAGGCTACTGTTCTTCTATCTGGTGTTTATTATCCAACTGCTCCACTTGTTTTGCATCACCTTCTTGAGATTGCTGAGCACTTGCATCATGCTGAAAATGATCCAAGTTTTAGAACTATTGCAGCCCCTATGAAGCTTAAATTTCTGAAATATTGGGATGAGTCCTTTGACCTACTGCTATGGTGGCATGACCACAAGCTAACCTATCCAATTCTATCTATTATGGCTCACGATATTATGTCTTCTCCTGTTTCTACTATCTCTTCCGAGTCTTGTTTCAGCTGTACATCTAGAATACTAGAAGACCGGCAGCGGTGATTGTTGCCTGAGCATGTGGAGATGCTCACCTGCATCAAGGACTGGGAGCAAGGAGCAGCAAGAGAGTAACACCAAGCTAAGGACTTTGACCTGGAGGAGAATTTCAAGAGCCTCCACCTAGATGAAGAAGGCGAAGGCAGCGGCAGTGACACCTGCAGCAGCAGTGGCGGTAATACTACTGATACTTGATGGCACATTTTGGTGTTTTGGTGCAAGTGCAAGAAGTCTGTAATAGGATTGAACTTTCAACTTTTCCTTGCCACTTGAACAACTTGCCACTGATGTTGGCTATTGCAATAGGATAGATGAACTAACAGTTTGGACATTTGAGCTGGCTGCACTCTTTTTTCTTTTCTAGGGTTTCTCACAAGGGTGAGTTTTACCTAAAAAGATTTTTAATGAGGCACTATTGCACAAAACAGCTCATTTTGATCATCAATTAATCATTTTCATGTCCCTTTTGTCTACTGTTCAGTTGAGCATTGCATAAAAATGAAACAAGACTATTAAAAAATTGGCCACATGCTCACGCTTTGCTGGTTGGGCTGCGGGCTGGCACGGCCCGGTGAAAATTGCCGTGCCCAACGGGCGGCACGGCACGGCCAAATGGCCCATGGGCCGTGCCTTGGGCCGGAGGCCAGGCACGAGCACGCCTAAGGCATGGCCCGTGAGGCACGACGGCTCGATGAAGCACGACACCTTGTCGGGCCGGCACGGCCTGATGGCCATATATACCGCCGCGTCGCGATGATGGCGTCGACATCGGTGGTAGACCCCTGCCTCATGCACAACACTTGCATCCTAGCGCACGTGGACCACGGCAAGACCTCCCTCATGGACCACCTAGCGGCCTCCGGCGGCGACGGGCTCCTCAACTCGAAGAAGGCGGGAAGTGTCTTGTTCATGGACAGCCTTCCGGAGGAGCGGCGGCGCGCCATCACCATGAAGTCCTCCTCCGTCGCGCTGCGGCACGCACACCCCACGGGCATCTACCGCGTGAACCTGATCGACTCCCCGGGCCACGCCGACTTTTGTTCCGAGGTCTCCGCGGCCGCGTGCCTCTCGGACTCGGCGCTCATCATCGTCGAAGCGTCCAAGGGCGTCCGCGTCCAGACCCATGCCGTGATCCGCCAGGCGTTCATCGAGCGCCTGCGGCCCTACCTCGTCCTCAACAAGCTTGACCGCCTTGTCACCGACCTCCTCCTCTCGTCCGAGGACGCCTACGCGCGCCTCTGTGCCATCCTCGTCGAGGTCAACTCCATCTACTCCACGCTGCGCTTTGGCTACTACTTCTCCTCGCTCCAGGACAGCAGATCAGATGACCGCCGCGAGGACGATGACGAGGGCGACGCGTTCCATCCCCAGAAGGGCAACATTGTCTTCGCCTGCGCCCCCGACGGCTGGGGCTTCCGCATCCACCGCTTCGCCGACCTGTACGCCCAGGAGACCGGCACTAGCAGGTCCAAGCTGCTCATGGGTTTCTGGGGACTGTACTACATAGACAGGAAGAAGAAGGCGGTTCTGTCTCTCCCTCTGAGCAAGGATGCCACGGGCGGCGGCGCCGGCGAGGACCAGCAGCCCATGTTCGTGGAGTATGTGCTGAGGCCTCTATGGAGGGTGTACCAGAGGGGCCTGAGGCCGAATAGAGCCACGTGGTTGGACCCAATTTAGCGCTATTAACCCAATTTAGCGAAATAGCGGCGCTAAATGAACCCAATTTAGCCTGAGGCCAAATAGCGGCGCTAAATGAATCCAATTTAGCGAAATTAACGCGTTATTAGTAGTTAATAGCGAAAAAAATCATTTAGCGCTAAAATCTTCGTAGCTTAGCATTCCTCTTCCACAAACACTAAATAGCGCCGTAGCGTCTGCTATAGCGCGCTATTTAAAACAATGGGTCCTTCACATGTTGGACCAAATTTCCTTCTTTTGCCTGACTTCGAATCAAAATGTGGTGTCACAGCAAGCCCAAATGGAAAGGAAGGTATTCTTGTGAGTAGTAGATGTCACGTATCAGAGAGATTGGGGTTTGTGGTTGCATCTGATGCAGAAACTAAAAATGCTACTGAAAGTGGAACAGAGACGTCAACATATTCTCTCGATTCTGAAGCGCTAAGGAACAGCATCATCTCAGGTTTTCAGTTTGCCACAAATGCAGGTCCCATATGCGATGAACCTATGAGGGGTGTCGCGTTCATTGTTGAGCCACACCTTCTGTCTAACAACTCTGATGTTGCAATTCCATCTGATGATAACATCTTCACTGGGCAAGTAATTACTGCAGTGAAGGAAGCATGCCGAGAAGCTGTTCTTCAGAGCAAGCCAAGGCTTGCAGAACCAATGTACTTTTGTGAATTGACCACACCGACAGAGTATTTAGGTGGAGCGTTCGCTGTTCTGGGTGATTGTCAGGCCAAGGCTCTGAAAGAAGAGATGCAAGAAGGAACATCTTTGTTCACAGTGCAAGCTCACTTGCCAGTTGCCGAAAGCTCTGATTTCCCTAAGAAACTTAGGAAAGGAACGTCAGGTGCAGCTAGTGCGGTTCTAGCATTTAGCCACTGGGAAGTTATCCCTCAGAACCCCTTTTTTACCCCGAAAACTCCGAAGGAGATTGAAGAATTTGGCGATGGCTCAAGCATTGGACCAAACTTGGCCAAGAAGCTCATGAATTCTGTGAGGCGAAGAAAGGGCCTTCATGTTGAAGACAAAGTTGTGGAGCATGGCACGAAACAGAGAACTCGTGCAAAGAAAGTGTAATTTTATTCACGAGATATAGGAAATTGGTGCCATGGGCTCCAGATTTTGCCCTGGTAAACTTAAATATTATCAAATGTGCAAATTATAGGATTCAAAGTTCTGATGTGCTTAGCAAAGGATCAATATATACTTTTTAGTACTACTATATACCCTTTATTCTGATAAAGACGCACGATAATAAGTTTCTTGTCCCAGATACGGATGTTTAACTCTTTCTCTGACATTTCCTATGTATTTTAGATTTTGATTTGTGGGAACTAGTGATAATATTGTCAACAAAGCTTACTGGCCATTTTGGATATATCAGCCTGAAAATCACATGTCAGCTTCATTTGATCTGAACAAATTGGCTATTTTGGATCTGTTCTTTAGTAGTAATATGTTTGTTCTACCATAGGGCACAATCAATTACAATGTGTCAACTACCAAACGCTTGTTATTACTCTTCTAATTAAAGATTATCAGTTATGTTGCGTGTGGTAGTTCTGATTGTGGAAAAATGAAAAGCCTAAATCATTGAGTCTTCCAATTGAGGAACAATGAGATTTGTGAGTGGGGAATGAAACATCGCCTGCATCTGCTCCTCCGCGACGACCTGGACCTATCGGCCATGGATCTCAACATGGCCGAGCTGGGCGATGGGATGGCCTAGTCGCGCGATGCGCACCCAGTGGCTCAATTGGTTTATCAATGAATACACAGTTTGACTGTTCGTCTGGAATGTGCGCGGATTGAACGGCCGCGCACGCAGAAATGCTATTCGTGACCTGCTGCTGCTTCACAAACCTAGTTTAGTTTGTCTCCAGGAGACGAAATTGATGAACATCTGCGCTGTAATGGCTAATGAAATGCTAGGCCCTGCCTTTGATTATGTCTTTCTCCCCTCTCCTGGGGCTTCTGGCGGCATTTTGCTGGGGTGGTCCAGGCATGTCTGGAACGCCTCCGGGGTGGTCAGGGGAGCTTTCTCCCTGTCGGCCAAGTTGGAGAGGGTTGGTCCCGGAACTTCTTGGTGGATTTGGGTGGTTTACGGGCCAGTACAGGAAGCAGACAAGGTGCAATTCCTCGAGGAGCTTGCCCAGTTCAGGGCCACGACGCCGGGCCCTTGGATGGCCTGTGGAGACTTCAATATGATCTATAGAGCACGCGACAAGAGCAACGGCAAGCTGGATCGCCGGTCTATGGCGCGGTTCCGCAGATTTCTGTACCGATGTCACCTTGAGGAGATCGAGCTGGTGGGCAGGAGCTTTACCTGGTCCAACGAGCGCGAACTGCCGACGCTTGAGCTGCTCGACAGAGTGTTCACGTTGGCGGAATGGCTGGCGGCATTCCCGTCCCACAGTCTTGGCCCGCTATCCACCGATTGCTCTGATCATTGTCCAATTGTCCTCCGCGTGCTTCCCAACTTCATGGCTAGAAGAAGATTCAAGTTCAAGCCTTACTGGATCAAGATGGTGTTAGAACTCCGATCTCGGCGAGAGAGAGGAGGCCTCGAGACGCACTCACGAACAGAGATGAAGAAAGATTCGAGGGGTATTTTGGTTGCTGCTAACGTGGCAAACTTTTTATTGAATGTCATTGACTATTTATAGGAGATTACATGGTTTACAAATATTAAGTAATCACTAAATCAATCATGACATGATCGTGATTAATTGTTGCCATCCCAACAACCTAGGCCATGCCGTAAATCTCTACTTGCTAATTATCTTCTACCTTCTATAATTAGCATGCTCGGGACTTATTCAAACAATCTCCTCCTAAGTTCTAGAGCATCTAGACTTAACTTTTCATGCCGATATCACCTCGAAGCTCCTGGAACTGAGTACATCCGAGCGCCTTTGTGAGAATGTCGCCCAGCTGTAGCTCAGTGCCGACGAACTCGACGTCGATCAGCTTCCTGTCACAGCATTCCCGGATGAAGTGGTACTTTACATCAATGTGCTTACTCCGGTCATGATGCACATGATTCTTCATCAGTGCGATGGCGGACTTGTTGTCCACCTTGAGCTTGGGTGCGAGGGCCGCTCCTCCGACGAGCTCAGCCAGCAAGCGTGCCAGCCAAATCGCCTCACACGCAGCTCCAGTAGCCGCGATGTACTCTGCCTCGCAGGAAGACAAGGCGACCACCTTCTGCTTCGCCGACTGCCATGCAACCGGCCCACCTGCAAGGAAGAAGATGAGTCCGCTGGTGCTCTTCCGGTCGTTGATGTCTCTGGTGAGGTCACTATTGGAATAGCCCACCAGCTTTGGGATGCCTCCATTCTTCTTGCCTGGGTGATAGTGCGAGCCCCACCGCACCGTGCCCGCAACATAGCGGAGGACACGCTTGACCGCTGTGAGGTGTTCTTGATGCGGCGCTTCCATGAACCTGCTGAGGTACCCAACCGAATAGGCCAAGTCGGGTCTCAAGTTGCACAGGTACCTCAAACTCCCGATGAGACTGCGGTACTCCGTGGCATCGCCGGCAGGGGTTGAGCCATCCTCCAGCAGCTTCAACTTCATCCCCATGGGGGTGGCGCTTGCATTGCAGCCAGCCAGCCTAGCCTTCTCGAGGATCTTGGTGGCGTAGGCACTTTGCCGCAGCGTGATGTCGTGGGCGCCTTGGGTGACCTCGAGCCCCAAGTAGTAGGAGAGGAGCCCGAGATCGCTCATGCGGAACGTACCCAACATCTGCTTCTTGAACCTCTCCACGGTGCCAGCATTGCCTCCTGAGCATTGCCTCCTGTGATGATGAGGTCGTCGACGTAGACGCCCACGATCAAGCGCTCAGACCTGCTCCCTCAAGTGTACAGACCGTGCTCGTTCACACAGCGAATGAACTTGAGACCCATCAGCTTGGCGTCGAGCTTCTGGTTCCAGGCTCGAGGTGCCTGGCGGAGCCCATAGAGGGCCTTGTGGAGGCGCAACACCTTGTGCTTGTGCTTGCCGTCGATGAAGCCGGGAGGTTGTTGCACATACACCTCTTCCTGGAGCCCGCCGTTCAGGAATGCCGATTTGACATCCATGTGGTGAACGCCCCAGTCGAAGTGAGCAGCAATGGCGAGGACCAGTCGCACCGACTCTAGTCGAGCCACCGGGGCGTACACCCCCTCAAAGTCGACGCCGGGTCACTGCACGTACCCCTTGGCGACGAGGCACGCCTTGTACTTGGCAATGTTGCCGTTCTCATCACGCTTCACCTTGTACACCCACTTGAGACCGATGGCATGGTGCCCTCGAGGAAGCTCGACAAACGACCACGTTTGGTTGTCGCAGATCGACTTCATCTCCTCCTCCATCGCGGCAACCCAATTGGGGTCTGATACCAAATGTTAGAACTCCGACCTCGGCGAGAGAGAGGAGGCCTCGAGACGCACTCACGAACAGAGATGAAGAAAGATTCGAGGGGTATTTTGATTGCTGCTAATGTGGCAAACTTTCTATTGAATGGCATTGACTATTTATAGGGGATTACATGGTTTACAAAAGTTAAGTAAATCACTAAATCAATCACGGCATGATCATGATCAATTGTTGCCATCCCAACAACCTAGGCCATGCCGCAAATCTCTACTTGCTAATTATCTTCTACCTTCTACAATTAGCATGCTCGGGACTTATTCAAACAGATGGCTGGCTATCAGGACACGGTGGCCGTGGCTTGGAACACACCGGTACTGGCCAATGATCCTTTACGTGCGCTAGATCAGAGGTTGCGGAGTGTGGCCAAGGCGTTACGACGATGGTCAAGCTCAAAGATCGGGAGCATCAGGTTGCAACTGACAGTGGTGCGGGAAGTCATCCTTGCCTTCGACATCGTCAAGGAGCATAGGAACCTTCAGTCATGGGAGCGTCAGCTTCGACATGATCTCAAGTTCAAGGTTCTTGGCCTAGCGTCGCTGATGTGCTCCATTGCACGACAAAAGTCGCACACACTATTTTTAGCCAAAGGGGATGCGAACACAAAGTTCTTTCACCTGCAGGCTTGCCACCGGGGTAGACAAAACAACATCGCCTCGCTACAGGTCAATGGCAACAGCCTGGTGGACAGCCAGGGAATGAAGGACACGGTCTTTCACTTTGACGATGCATTACTCGGCACCAACTTCTTGCGCACCAGGAGGCTAGACCTGCATGCGCTGGGCGTCCCCGTGGTACCCCTGCAAGATCTAGAGATTGAGTTCACTAAAGAAGAAGTACTGGCCACCATCAAGGATATGCCTAACGACAAGGCTCCGGGGCCGGATGGATTTACAACGTTGTTCTACAAATCAGCTTGGCACATCATCAAGCATGACATACTACAAGCTTTCAATGCTTTTTGGAGGCTTGACACTCGTGGCCTCCACCATCTCAATGATGCTTATATGGTGCTGCTGAGGAAGAAACCAGATGCGTCTGAGCTGCATGACTTTCGCCCCATTTCACTCATCCATAGCTTCAAAAAACTCATCACCAAGTGCCTCGCCTGTCGGCTCACACCAAAGCTCCATGATCTCATCTAGTGCAACCAGAGCACGCTCATCAGAGGCAGGACCATCCATGACAATGTCCACAATGTCTAGCTCACCTGCAAGTCCATTCACGCGTAACGGGCACCCTGCGTCTTCCTTAAGATCGACATCGCAAAGGCCTTCGACACTGTGGCATGGAACTTCTTGCTCGAGGTTCTACACCATACAGGATTCAGGATGAGATGGACTGACTGGATCGCAGTCATCCTCTCCATGGCCAGTACCAAGGTGCTACTAAATGGCGCCCCAGGAAGACGTATTTGCCACGCCAGGGGACTACGCCAAGGCGATCCACTCTCCCCGATGCTCTTCGTGTTAGCAATGGTGGTGCTAAACCGCCTTCTGGGGTGGGTGGAGCAACGTGGAATGCTTTCCTTGCTACAAGGTATTGTGGGGTCGCGGGTCAGCCTCTACGCCGATGATCTAGTACTGTTTGTCGCCCTCAGCGATCAGGACCTCATGGTGGTGTGGGTGGCAATGTCGGTGTTTGGGGACGCGTCTGGCCTCTTTGCCAACTTGGAAAAGAGCCTTGCCACCCCACTGCACTGCTCGAAGGAAGACATGGCTCGGGTAATCCAAATACTGGCCTGCTCGGTTGCAACGTTTCCATGCAAGTACCTGGGAGTCCCCCTCTCTGTTCACCACCTTACTCGAGCGGACGAACAGCCGCTCGTCGACAAGGTAGCTGCACGTATTCCAGGATGGAAAGGTCAGCTACTCAACACCGCAGGAAGGACTACATTGGTCAAGGAAACGCTCTCGGCAATTCCTATCCACACGGCCATTGCGGTGTGCCTATCGTCATGGGCTGTGGATGCCATCGACAAGCTAAGAAGGGCCTTCATTTGGGCTGGGATTGATCGGTGGTCGGTGGGAAGTGCAAGATTGCCTGGCCTATGGTCTGTCGGCTGACCTACCTGGGTGGCCTGGGGATCACCGACTTGCGTCGGATCAGAGTAGCGCTGCGAACGTGATGGTTGTGGTCCGACAGGAACGCTGGCCTTCCACCTCGCACCAAGGAGCGTCAGGTGTTGGCGCTATTCCAGGTGGTGACCAGCCTACGCCTCGGCAACGGTCACTCCACTTTCTTCTGGACAGATATCTGGATGAGAGGATCGTCGCTCAAGTATCCTTTGCCCTCCGTCTTTGCGGCGGTGCACCCTAGGAAGCGAGGAACAACGGTGGCTGCTACGCTAGAAGATGATGCATGGGGTCACTCACCTGTCCGGAGCTTTCACGATGCAGTTCTTCATCGAGTTTGAGAGGCTCTGTGATCTCCCGGAGGAGGTTCAACTGTCCGACGTGCTGGACACTTTTATTTGGTCTCTCACACCAGATGGCTCATACTCGACGGCTTCGGCTTATGGAAGTATGTTCATAGGATGATCAACTCCTCTAGGAGCCCGATTAATCTGGAAGACTGCCGCTCCACCGCGTGTACACTTCTTCTTCTAGCTGGTACTTCACGATCGTTATTGGACCGCGGCATGACGATTTCGCCACGGCCTTCAGGACAACGACACTTGCATTCTATGTGACCAGGCAGCTGAGACGATCGACCACATTATCCTCGGTTGCCCATACATCAGGGAGGTTTGGAGTATCTGTCTTTACAGGATGTCGCTGTCCCACCTTGCCCCGGCTAGCAACGAGCCGGCTATGGAATGGTGGACGCGGACCAGGAAGCTTGTGCCCAAGCCGATCAGGCGGGGATTTGATTCTGTCTTCTTCCTCATCAGTTGGCTACTGTGGAAGGAAAGAAATGCAAGAACTTTCCAACGAAACTCAACGTCGGCACCTCGCCTTGCGATACTAATCAAAGAAGAGTTCAATCAATGGTGCCTAGCCGAAAATGGCCCTCTGCGGGTGCTGGCCGCCGCTCTTAGTTTAGTTTAGGACTTGTTCTGTCAGTGGTATCCAATTTTAGCAATGTAACCTCTCTTGTACGGGGTCGTGGTGGTTGGTGGCGGCTGTCCGGTAACCTTGGTTACTAGAGACTGATTGGGTGTTTGTTTCAAAACTATTCTACTTAATAAAATACGCGTAACGATGCGGTCTAAAAAAAAATTTTGAAGGCACTAATTGGAGAGATTGGTCCTCTTCCATTCATAAAAAGTGTGGTACATGGCTACATACACACCTGGTAATGGGAGATGGAGATGAAGACCAGGTCTTGGACCATCACGCTACGCATGCAGAACTACAAGGTATATGTCTTACTAAAGATGCAGATGAAACAGGAAAACATACAACATTGAAGGCAAATCAAACAAGGGGGACAAACTTTAGAGAAGCACTACATACACGATGCCTGCATCTACACATACACAACAGGCCTACAACTTACAACTGAGACTCCAAGGTAGGAACAATTTCTTTGCAGGAGATCAGCTACAACAGGGCTGCGCACCAAATTATTTGGTGTCCATCCCAGGAAGGTTACCTGGACCTCATTGTTCTCTGATGCATCTCTACACACAGATCAGATTACTACAACAGAGAGAATAGCAGGAATTAGAATTTTACTTACCAATACAGGAATTTCTCCAATTCATTCCATATACATAAAAGCCAAAATATCACAGGTTCCACTCAGCGCTGCATCTCCTCAACCGAGTATACACATGCAAAAATATAGAAAAAGTCACCTCCTTCGACTATGCGTAAGTTCGATTTACCTTCCTCAGTTAGAAAACCGGATTTTAGTAACTCTTGAAACCGTTTAATTCATCTCCCTGAGTGATTTTGGAAATGGTTTTAGCTGACACCTCCCTGAGTGATTTTGGAAATGGTTTTAGCCGACATGACGCCGAGTCAATCGACATATGTGACGTCACATTAGTAACGACTGTGAGAGGAAAATCAGGCTTTCTTGATAGTTAGGTCAATTCCACTTTATGAAATATTTTTTAAAAAATTATCCGAATATTTATATAGAATAAAATGTGCATTTAAAAATACTTAAATTTGATTTAATACTAGAAAATCATAGAAAAAATATTTTAACTCAAAAAAAACCTAAAATCATGCTCTACCTTTTTATTCATTCCTTATAATTATATTAAGTAGTCTTCTACAATTTGGAACTAGGTTGAATTGAAACGGAGGATGCAGACTAAGACAAATCCTTACAGATAATAGTGTAAATCCTTGTGCAAATTGCAACAAAATGTTTCCCTTGTAGCAACGTTTGGAGACATGCACGGGAAATTTCAAATAAAAAATATATTTCAATTTCTAATTTTCATTAAAACTTATGAAAGTAAATCGCAATTTTAAAAGTGTAAAGAACCTATAAAATTTGCTTTGACTAAACTGATGCAGTTCTTTTTTTTTATTTTTATCTGGTTAATAAATTTTAGATGTGACATCGGCCAAGGACCAATGAGAGTTTGGCATATCTTGGTTCCTTTTTAGATCTTCGAAGTAGGTGTGTTGAGCTCAACCCCTTCTTTTGTTCTTTTCTGTCCAAGGTTCGGAATCTTAGAAACTTTGTTTTGATGGTACATGATTGCAAGCATGTGTTCCTTGTAGAATTCCTCCGTCAATGTTCTTTCAGTGATGACTCGATCTCGTTGTGAGCCGCGGGTGGATTTTGCGGTCCTCAAAGCCATGTGTTAGCGAGGGTGTTTGTAGGTGGACTTTTTTTTTTGTTGTCTTTGCCGTTCAATCTTTAAGCTCCTGCAAGCGGTGGACATCCAAAAAGAAAACTACTGATTTGATCATTGATGTACTTTTATATTTTATAGAGGCTGTTTTGTGTCTTTTTTGTCCATCGATTGTACTAGCCTTGTTTTCCTTAATATATATAATATTTTAGATGTGAAAAAATGTTTGTTTTTATATAAAAAAGTAGGGGCTAAGGCCACCTTTTTTCGAAAAAAAATAGTTGAAGAAGGTTAGATAAACTTTTTTTTTTCTGAAACTCTATCCAGTGAAACTGACAGCCCATGAGCCACAGGACTGCAACGCAAGGCCTGAAGGCGGCCCATTTCATTCCGCCGCCAACTTCGAGGCCGTTGCGTTTGCGTCCATCAACATCAACCGCGTCCGGTCCTCGACTGTTGCGTTGCGTTCACCCGAATCACGCGTCCCTTTCCTTCCTTTCTCCCCCCTTCTCCCCTACTCACACCCCTCAAGAACCCTCTCACTTGGCGTTGGCGGCGCCGACCTTCGCCAGGGCTTCTTCGTCGGCTCTTTCGCCGGAGACAAATCATCCGCCAGGTACGCCAGCCACTTCCCTTCCCTCCCCTCCCCTCCCTGCTACGCGAAATCGGGCACCCAAAACCCTAATGCAGGATATTTATATTCGGATCTGACCCAAAGCGGCTGTCTTTTCTTTTTCATATGACCAGAACAACGCAAGGGATGCTCGATCGGTTCTAGTCACTTAGCAGAGCCGAAAGAGGAAGGCCATCAATCAAAGATACGAGGGCTTGTTCTCGCCATGTCCCGGTCACCGCACCTCCCACCCCGCTGCCCGCCGCTGGGTCCCCAGATCACTCGAAGGGACGACACCATGTTCACGCAGAGCTGCAGGTTTCCATCCGGGGACCCGTTCTTGGGTGAACCGCTGTGCTGGCTGGACGATCTCCTCGCGGATTCCGGGAAGGCTCCCAGGCTCCCTCCCCTCAGAAGGGCCTGCAGCGACTCTGATGCCATCTTGGACGCGCTGTCGACGTTCCAGAGCCCAATTTATCCGATCGAGGAAGGCGATGTGAACTCGGGTGGTGAAGGTGAGGACTTGGTGGGTGCTGGCGAAGGTGGTGAGAGCGGATCTGTGGTCGAGGCTAGCTGTGTTTATGGCCCAAATTCGCCGAGGCAGAAGAGTAGGCTGACGTCTTCGGAGAGCTCCATGGTCAATGCTGTGCTCGAGAATGTCCCCAGCAACCCCTTGCAGTACCTGACCATCGATGCCTGTGGTGGTGTGAATGGTAATGTGGCCAATGGAACTGCTGATGCCTGTGATGCTTTTGCCCATCCTGATCAAGACAAGTCATTTAAAAGGTACACTTTCATCTGTGAGTGAAATATCTAAAGTATTTTCTTCAGATATATTCTCTGGTTCAGAAAGTAGTGGTTCCTATCCTGCCAATCAATAGCACTGTTGATTTTATAAACTGGAATTTTGTAGTGAAAATGCTGGAATTTGTATCAATCAAAGTGCAGATGTGAACTTTGGGTCTTCTTGCCAACAGAAAAGGAACACGACACTACTGCTTTGCAGAAATTAAATTAACTGATGGTGCTTCTAATTGTGTGGAACTGATAGTTTGACTTATGTCAACAGCAGTAGCTATGCCAGGTAGAATTTATTGTCATATGATCCCGGCAGCATAAGTAGTTCAAACTATGTGGGTATGTGGTGTGTTCAAAAGTTAGTTCATGAATCCTCATTTCTTGAATATTGTAAAAGCAACAATTTCCTTAGTTTTGTGATACTACTCCTGAGATTGTCCAACAGTCAAAGTCTATGTTATGTGTCAATCTGTTCTTAATTTTTCCAAGTTACCTACATTACATAGTCTCTGTACAATCAAAAGGGGGGCTGAGAGGCTGAGCATCATTATACGAGAAATATATTTACTGCTACTTCCATTGCAAACTGTAAGCCGTTCTGGATTTTCCAGATACAGAGTAAAAGCTATTTATCTACAAAAGCTAGGATGTTTTACAATTTGGAATGGAGGGAGTTTTTTTTTTTCTCAAACTACTCAGGATAGGAAAATGAATACAAGAGCGAGGCGAGAACAGCTCCACCCAAATCCACATCACACAAGCCATGTTAACTACAAAGCATCAGTGACCTTCAAACACACAAGCATTCCTAGATTTCCCTACTTCCCAGGCCACCAAAATAATAAGGGAATTCAGCCCCTTGTGCATCTCCTTGGGTGTATTTCTGATGGTGTTCCCCCACCATCTTAAGGAAAGAGTTGCATCGACTGGAGGTGCCAAAGCCGTCATGGAAAGTTTCTGAAAGACCAAAGTTCAAACCTGCTGGGTAAACACACAGGATATTAGGATAGTATATCCTCACCCTGATCACAGAGAGAGCAAGCAGGCTGGTGGGGCAGCCTGCGCTTGGTGAGGTGATCGGCCGTCCAACACCGATTATAGTTGGCTAATTAATTTAGAGGCACTAAATTTGCTAACTAAATTAGTGGTAGCTTTCAATGCTAATCAATTTAGTTCACAGAAGCTTCTTTGTTAATGGTGTTGCATCTTCCCATTTTGGACACATTCGATCAATTCTAAACAGTGCTAGAAAGTTGGAGTCTGTACCTTTTACTGGATTAATGTTTTTATGTTAAATAACATTTTCTGTGTTACTGGATATGCTTTTTTGCTATATCATTTATTGAAACAATGAGGGCCGATATTCTAGCTATGACAGTCCTGATGTACTGCTCTACTCTCAGAAATTTATTACTAAGGCTAATTGGTGGTTTTGATGTTACCAAGTCAATATATTATCTTTACATTTCTTTACATTCGCACCACACACATTTCTCATGTTGTGAGTTCTTTTTCCTCCACAATAGTTTAGGTTTCGTACTTAAACAGTTTTTGTTTGATGGATGTTGAACTTTTCTAGTTGAAACGCTATAATGCGAGAGAAAACATGTCATATCCTTTGAGTTTCAATATTGATGCCTACTCAGCAAATCAACACTTTGCAGGCGTTCAGGGCAAAGATCTAGGGTCAGGAAACTTCAATACATAGCTGAACTTGAAAGAACTGTTGATTCGCTTCAGGTATTATGTTGATCTTTTATTTTCTTTTAATGTCGTTGTTCATAGTACTTGTTTTATGTGAATAATGCCATTTTATACTTTCCAGAACATGGGAGCTGATTTGGCTGTCAGAGTGTCATCACTTTTCCAGCTTCATAATGCTCTATCAATGGAAAACAAGCAACTGAGGATGCAGATTTCCAGCCTTCAGCATGCAAAACTGATTAAGGATGGTATGTCTGAGAAACATCGTGCTCCTTTTTGAGTTATTGGAGCTACTTTATTAGAGTATATAATTTAGACTATGCATCCTTTTAGTAACATGTGGTTCATTTAATATTAGTAGTTGTGTAGCAAGAAAATAACGTGACCATAGACAGAAATATCATGCACTCTAAATTTTTAGGTCATAAGCGGAAACAGTATTGCTGCTGAGCCAGATGTTATGAAATTGAGTTCAAAGGTTTTTTATTATGATTATTTGATTCAGTAGCATGCTTCTGGTTCAACTTTGGTGCAAGTTGTGGTCAAATTTTACATGCAATTCACTGGTGTTCGATAAAATAGCAATTAGCTGTTTACACAGGATCCTGAACTCCACATAAGAATGGTCTTGCCTTTTAGTGACTAACTAACTAACTACCCAACATTGGCCGTTTTTTAAATTGTGTTTTTGGTTTTTACCTCCACACAATAGTAGAAACAGCTATCAGCATTTATGCTTAAGTATTTTGGCGAATAATCATAAAGGCATCTGCTCTTGTTCAGTTAATCATAGCCAGGTGCTATGTCCACAACTCTGTTTAGTGTTTACACAAAATAAAATTCAAAAAACAATGCAAATATAGTCCATGGACGTTTGGTAACTCCGTTTCAGATTTTAAGTTCAGACTCAATAATTTGCTGTTGATAATAGCTTTCCTTTTTCTTTTCTCAATTTTAACATTGCAGCTTGATTTACAGTGTGCCAGGAATTTCTTGTTGAATTGTTTTCGTAGGGATAATCTGAAGTATAGCCTAGTATATGCAAATTGTTTCTGTAGTTCCTTTGGTTATTCATTCCCAGACACAAATAAACTTTTTTGCGTTATTGTCTCTACCGATACTAGGTATGAACTATTTGACACTCCTTCCTAATGTTTGTCAATGAGTATGCAATGTTGTGGTTATCTGGCTAAAGTATGATTGTTCCAGAACATGGTTCAAGCTCGCCTAAATGAAATGCTTTTGAAATGAAATCTGCAGGTCAGACACAGGCTCTAAAGAATGAAGCTGAAAGGTTGAAGCAGATGTCCGCCCGTCACCGCCGGAGCAGAAGCGTCACTTCCTGTTATGACCCAATCTCTTTCGGAGCAGACGCATCTGCAGTCAATTGGCAGATGCCTGACATGGCAAGGCTCAGCCTGAACGGCAGCTCAGTCTCCACAAGAGGCGGCTATGGTCTGTGACAGCAGCCGGCCCTAACTCCCCTCAGAAGAAAAATCGAGGCGTTACCTAGATAACTTTTTGCTAACCTTACCCAGGCATAGATATGAGGGCCCATCTTTGACTAGGAGAGTAGGGTATATCAGTCGCTTCCTCTGAAATTTACAGAGGCTTATCAGCTTAGTATCTCGTAGAGTGCTGCAGTTGACTCCCAGATTTGAGAACTGATGAAGTGGAGCAAAGCTTTGGCTTGCCATTTAGCAGCTGCAATCTACTCGTTTGATGCTCCAGCATATATTGCGGGAAAGTTGCCATGTGTTGGGCCAAGGTCGCTCGTTGATTGTGGTTTCCTCTGGTTGCTATATCCATCGCCATTCGTAGGTTAATGGTGCTCATTCAAGTTGTGATGGTGGTCATGATTTCGAGTTGTTACTGCATTCTCTATGTGGTGGCCATAGTCTCACGGGAATGCATTCTTTGTATCTAAGATTGTAAACCAAGAGGCCTCAATACGATACATGAAAAATGGAGGCCGGCCGGCCATGGAGCCCTATTCAGATGCAAGGTGGCCCCTCTGCAAAGTGGACATGGTGAAAGGTAGCCGTGTACAATAATGTGCAAGGGAGAAGATTCGAGGTCAAATAATTCTCCATTCTTTTCTTTTTTTTCTCGAAAAATTCTCCATGCTTTTCAGTGGCTACCAACCTGCATAGAGGCCTAGAACAGAAGATTCAATGGTAGGTGACTGCGCATGCTTGTGCCTGTGCAGTTGTTGGGTGATTGCCTCTGCTTTTGCGAGCCTGCTGGGGTCTGAGGTTGTGCTGTGGCAGAGCAACCCTGCTGATTCAGTGATCCTTTTTTTTTTAGGCAAGGATTCAGTAATCCTAATGACAGGAGTTTTCATAAATTTGAGCCAACTTAGGGTGTTAGTTTTTTTATCACACCGAAGCCAACGACTGATCTAGAAATTTACTAAAATGGTATTGCCGTCCTAAAATTTTTACATGCACTTCTATAAAGTCCATCTAGCAACTCAGTAGCAAATTGTAAAATGTAGTCCGCAATTTGCTATAGAAGCATTAAGTAGCATAATAAATATTAAATTTATTTGATTACTAATCAATCTTGCTTATGTGGCTACTCTTCCGCCACAGCTTCAACCGTGGGTACTGTACTGGTCACAAGAAAAAAAGGGCCGAACAGATGTGTTGAGGCTTGTGCATCGTGCCTTCCTCTCGCCATCGCAAACTACCTTCACACGAATAAGCCCAGACATAAAAAGGAAGCACGGCTTGGTACCGACTCCTTCAGTCCTTCCTGAGGCGTCCTCATGACAGTTCACAGCGAAGTAACGCACAGAGAATCAGATTTGGACTAGAACAATGCGCGGCATTGCCGCGCTTGAAATGTGCCCGCAGCATATTCTTTGTAGGTTTCGTAGTGCGTACTGAATAGACCTTTTTTGGAATATTTTTTTAGAAAACCATATTTTAATTTAATAATTCTTTTCAGTGAAATTTTAATAGTTTGTTAATGTGAAACAATAATTGAAGGTCAACTCAAAGCTTACTAGCAGTTCGGATTTTCTTTCCAGATTGTTTCTTTTTTTTCCTTTAATTTTTCCTTTATTATCTTTTCCTTTCTATTTATTGACATCCAGTATGCCCTTTGCATCTTATATCTATTCCTTCCCCACGCCCATGCGGTCCACGCAGAGGTATGCCGCCGCCGCTCAAGGCGCGGTGCCGGTCGCCACCCCAGCCGTTGTTCACCATTTAATTTTGTTATTAGTCATGTTTTTTATATACACAAATATATTTCTATAAGTAGACATATCAAAAAGTTAGTAATGTATGTGTAATGTAATTTAAGAATTAAACTATACTATTTTCATTTTTTTTGCTATACGTTTGATAGGTGGCATGTTATGGAAGAAACCTGACAAAAATGTAACAATGTTTGATGCATTGGAGGTGAAAAGGGAAGGTGCAAATGGACAGAGATAATACACATGTACCACGTTAATCGGCTCTTTCTCCTAATAGTGGAGAGGAAGGCTCCGCTGTCACAGGATGAAGGGAAACGTCAAGGAAGTGGGATGGTGATCTGCTTAGAAATGATGATGAGTGGCTGTAATAGGCTAATAGCATACGAGAGTATGTTATTCTCTCCGTCCTAATGAATATGCAATTCTCGTTTTTCGAGGAGCCAACGTTTTCAAACCGCCGTTAATTATATATTAAAATATATAGATATTTATGTTAAGTAATTAGTATGATTAGAAAGATCTTTTAAGTCTAGTTTTTTAATAAATTTATTTTGAGACATAAATATTAATATTTTTTGCTATAAACTTGATCAAAATTAACGCAGTTTGATCGACATGTTTCCCATAATTGCATTATCAATAGGACGGAGGGAGTATCTCTCTATATACATATATACTTCTCTATAATTTTCTAAAATCCCCTTATTTTAATTTATTTTTTAGAAGATGTGCTGGCCACCTTTGTACTTTCTAGATTTCGATAGTAGCAGTCCAAAAGAAAAGAAAAATAAGAAGCCGATGTGCTTGTTATCTTTGTATTGTATAGTAGCAGTTCATAGGAAACCGGGTGGGTCATTTATTATTTACTTGTATCCGATCGGTGACGTTCTAGACTTCGCTGGCTGTGCTGGGTTTCACATCAGGATGACGTGGCTTCATAATTTTTTGTTACCGCGACGCGGTTTCAGTTTTTAAAGATGATGGGAGCTCGGCAGCGAGTGAAGCGCTAGAATGAATTCAGCTTGACGCCCTGGCGGACGCGGTCACACGGTGCTCCAGGACCAGGAGGCTCAGCGTGGAACGGGACGCACATATAGGCTAAGTTTTTACGGGTTACCCACGAAACCGCAAAAGTTTAGCTTATTTGCGGGTTTACAGACAACACGCCTTGCATCGCTACGCCGACACATGGTCGTGGGTGACTAGAATCTGTATGTAGTTCACGATCTCGCCCCAAAGTCCTACAGATGTTGCGGCTAGACAAAATGAAATGAGGGATATATACTAAGATTGACATGATCACTACAACCATCTTATTGTTGATGAGCATATCAAGTGTAGTATATGTGAGTAGCTGAGTACCCATGTCAAATTGAGAAATCAAATCTAGGTGTACATATTCCGTCACAAGTAACCTGAAATAAATGTATGTATGTATGTATGTATGTATGTATGATCAGGTTTTTCGTAGGGTGGTATGGGAACTCTGCCAGACAGGGCAGGGCGATGAAATTATCTGAGGTAGAGTAAGGCCGTCTCCAACGGCGTATGCATAAGCTCACCCAAACTCAAAATGCATGCTGCACAGTACAAATCCTGCCTCCAACAGAGTAGGTATTCAGAGTTGCTATTTTGCCTACAAGGAGAGAGGGAAGGCAAATATATGTCCTCCCGACGACACCACCCAAATCCTCTGGCGCGTATGGCACGACCGCGTGGCGCAGCGGCGAGTAGAAGACGGCAGGCCGGCTGGCCACCAATCCGCCGCTGTAGGGCTCGGCCTCCTGGCCGCGCTCCTGGAGTACAGGGCCGCAGCCGGCGTCGTGGGCGGGGGCCGCACCTCGCCAGATCTTCTCCCGCGGCGCGGCCCCGCCGCCTGGCGCCTCGCGCATGACGCGGTAGTCGTGGCAGAGCCCGACGGTGGGCATGAAGCGCGAGGAGGTCGGCGGCGAGTAGGCGGAGCGCGGTGACGAGCTTGCTGAGGCGCTCGCAGGAGGGACCCAACCACCCGATGTGCAGTCCGTTGGAGAAGAATTGGCCCTTGCCGACAATCACCAGCACGGCTCAGCCGGGTGCTCGCCGTCGCGGTAGGTGCGACGCCCACCTCCTCGTCTCGCGGGACGACGACGACGCGGCTACGGACTCGACATCGCTGAGACAGGGGAGCATGCTCTGCATCAGCGGCGATGACCGATGAGGCCTCCGCCCGCCGCCCTGTCAACCTTGGAACGATTGAAACACGGCACGACCCCCTTGCCCTGCTACTTCGCGCCAGCTCCATCTCCGTCTTCCGTATCCCGCGCCGTGCGGACGCTCCACCCGCTGGTCCTCAAGTCCGGCGCGCCTCGAAGGCCCGCGTGGCGGTTTCTTCGCGCTCGAATCAGGTAGGGAAGCGGCGCCTTCTTCGTCGGCCATCTGCCACCGGACCTCGGCGCCTTCTTCGCGCTCAAATCAGGGAGGGAAGCGGCAGCGCATGCTGGTCCTTTCCGCGGCGAGGAGAGAAGAGGAGCATGCGACTTTTCTGGGAGGTGTGTGTGCGGCTGAGAACGAAACATGTGCGCGGAGGGGTGGAGGCGGAGGCAGCGGTAATTAGGTGGTCTGTTGGAGATCGAAGTAATTGGGTCCGTAGCCTAATAACTGTGCAGCACTTAAATCCAGAAATGGCTGCTCTATTTAGCTATCCGCTGTTGGAGATAGCCTAAAAGGCTGCTGGCTGTCCATTTTGTGTCTCAGGGCTTTGCTTCATCCATTGAACGAATGGCTTTAAGTAAGTTGTCAATTAGCATATCTATTCCAGGACTTTTAAAAAGTTTATGTCCAAATCAACCTGAGACAAGTTTAATTTGTGGTATTTTCGACATTTATATTTAATACAAGTACAAGGGGCACATGCCTCATATGCAGTCGGTGGGGGAGTAGATAAGGAGCCAATGGAGGCCACATATGTGACACCACGGGGTTCTCTCTAATCAGAGCGTGTTACGGACGGGCCGTCTGCTCCGTCGGTGTTTTGTGTAGGGCGAATGGACTCGACGTCGGAACTACCAACATGATGATTGATGAACGCGCGCCCGACGCATTGGCGCGTGCGTTCGTGCCTCCGTGCTTGTTACGCCCCACCAACCTTCTCCACTACACCCGGATAAAATGCCGTGGCAAGGAGGGACAGCTAAATAAACTAGCAGCATTCCAAAGCACCATCTATGGTCAGATCTTGCGTTAAATGGTGAAAAATCTTTATCTAATAATAATAAATTATCAAAATTTCTTATAACTTTTTTATCCACCTATATTTTCTTCCGCCTCTGCCTCTCCCTTCGTTGGCTCCTCGCCGATTCAGTCTCAGCCGAGTTCTACAAGAACTCTTCCAGGAGGAGAGCCACCCGAAGTCCGATTCAAAGGAGATATGCAAGACAAAGAAGCTAATTATGGACAGTCAAGAAGGCACGGAGATATACGAGCCAATCAGTTTTTGGTACACACGTACGCGTATGTACAGGCGGCTCTACCTCACGAAGCCAACACGGAAAGCAATAAGGAGTCTGTGCAAGCTAATTAAGGCACAAGCCATGCAAAAAGCTAATAAATCACCAAAATTTCTTGCAACTTTTTTGTTTATCTATGTTTTCTTCTGCCTCTACCTCTCCCTGTACGGCTCGATGTTGGCCTTCTGCAGCGCCCCTTCACGGCACCAAAAAAGAAAAAGGAGAAACGAGCAATCTGCGCCGGTTCTCGTGCTTCTGCCGTGCATGTACATTCCAAGAGTTAGATGATAGAAAAACACTTCGACTAGGATTCTTACAGGTTGTTAAGATTAGAGTTATGTATTTGGATTCATATATAGGATTCCTGCTAACAATTTTGGTGATTTATTATTAGGTAAAGATTGCACGACAGTGCACGTGCGCCATGCAGCGTCGCGACTGTATGAGGACATGTAGGTCGCTCGTGACTTCAATGTGTATCCAGCTCGCGGACAACTGTTCTACGAGCTTTTTTACCGAAGTCAACAAGGGTAACCCTAGCCTATTTTTTTAATTTTTTTATAATGCAAACCTATTTAAATTCACTCTCACGGGGAGTCGAACCCAGGTTTGCTAGATGCTACTTAGGGGTGGTTCTACGAGCCTCGCCGGTGTTGGATAGATGTAATCGAGCCAATCAACAAGAAAGGCCTGGAGAGTGTGAAAAAGACTTGGTGCATGGCGTATTTTGCCTTGTGTCCGTGAACAAAAATCGCGCTGATGGAACTCACACCAGCTAATCGGTGTCGGTGTTTGAGAATCTTCATGATCGGCTCATCTGAAAGGATAATGAGTGTCCCCGTGCCGAACACCCGTCTTGTGAGGATTCCAGCCAAGGAAAACAAGATAATGTGACACTTGAGTGACGAGTAAAGAGCGACATCTATGTGAAGACTAGCGACCAATGACTTGGTGACCGAGTTACAGGTGATGTCTATGGAAAGACGGGCCGGATTCGCACATGACCAAGCAGGCGCAAAAAGAATTGCTGGCAGGATGCCACGACCTAGGTAAATATACAAATAGTTTTTCTCTGCTCCTTGTTCTAAACCCTAGACACTAAATATAGACGATAGTTTTTCTTTGCTCCTTGTTAATCGGTTAAATATATGATAGTTTTCTCTCGTTGCAACATACGGGCATATTTTACTAGTAAAAGAAATAACTGCCCGTTAATTCCTTCTGACTGCCTATTGCCAGCAGCTGTTCCTTTTGTAGACCAATCCATGCCATTTCCAAACAAGATGTATTAGAAATGCTTACATGTAAATAGATGTACATAAATAATACTGCTTGTTTCGTTTTCATTATTTAAAACTCCGATTGCGGTTGATATGTAGTGGTTTTGCGTTGATTGACACACAATATGCATTGATAGTGTGTAAAACTTTCCTTCGCATTTTTCACTCATCCAAATTCGATGCAGGAATACCTACGGCTGTCGCCGAATAAGAATAGTCCAATTTGGCACTACTATAATAGTTGTTAGAGTCTGATGTTCGCTCTCCATCTCCTACATCGAAATCTTGTGCGCTCCAACTGCCAAAACATTTATCACCGCCACATTTAGCATCCTCCTCACCCTTTTCTTCCAACCATTTCGCCTCCCGTGGCTTGGGATAAGGATGGGGTGGAGCGATACATGTGTGTTAGTAATCAAGTGTTTGATTAGCTAGACTCTTTGTTTTCATATTCCATCTATCCTTTCATATCCCCATGTACATCTATATAAACACCTCTCGAGATTAATGGAAGGTTGAGTAGAGTTATTCCTCCAATTATTCTCCAATAATGTGCATCATCTAGTTCAACTTCAACCTGCAAAAAGAAGAAACGCAATGTCTAATAATTAGACGAATCTCAATAGGGTTTCATGAGATGTTTCATGCACATTGAATATGGTGTCACATCAGCATAAATGCACTTTTAGCATCAAACGTGCAGGAGAGAGAAGAAGTTTGTTTCCCACGACACAAGCTGGCGACGTTTCCAACGCGTGTGAAACTGGATGAAACCCGCGTTGAGGGGCTTGGCCAGTTTCATCGACACCGAACACGGGGGTGCCTTGTCGCCGTGCGCCTCCGTTCATCTCATCACCTGACTGCGAGCACAGTGTCCCCCCGCCATAACTCCGACGCGACTCCACAGCGTGGAAGCGGAGGCAGCCAGGGTCGCGGGCTCCACTTCTCGGGCAGCCGCAGTCACGAGCTCCGTCACGGGGGCAGCCGCGGCCGTGCAGTAGCCGTGGTCGCGAGCATGGCTAGTCGCGCGAGGGCAGTCGCGAGCTCCGCCACGAGGGCAGCCGCGGTCACGAGCGTCGCTAGTCGCGCGAGGGCAGCTGAACTCCATCTCCGTCGCAGCCGCTGCCACAGGCGCGTGCACCTTCGCCGCACCAGGCGCGAGCACAGGATCGACCGCTGCCGCTGCTGGTGCGTGCGCGGCTCCGCATGCACTGGCTGCGAGCACGAGCTTCACCACCGCGAGATTGTGGGACCCGAAAGTGTGCAATGAAACTGTGCAATGAGATACAGACCTATTTCACATAAAATTTCAATGTATTGGAACCAGAAGATAAAACATTGCATTTAGACTGGCTTTAGGTCGTTAACTTGAAACTGGAGAACCATGGATACTCATTGGAACACCATCCCCAGCCTTAGTTTGGGAGACGTTGATCTCATGATCTGTCAAGGTACTAGAGCCCTAACGTTGCCTTGTCAACATCGGCTTTGATGTCGCAAAAACTACATCGCTTCATTAAGGGTTGAAGGCATGGAGATTGTGCAGGACGAAGCAAAAGCTACCATGTTGTTTGAGTACTTCGCCACAATTCTTGGTTCAAGCTTTGAGCTTGAGCATACAACAAAAATCAATCTCGAGGCCTTAGGCCAGCTTGCAATCCACTGAACTCGGCGACCGTGATGCTTGCTTCTCGGAGGCAGAAGTTTTGTCGGTGATCAATGACATTCCATCAAACAAGGCGCTAGGACCAGACGAGCTCTTCTACAAGTGTTGTACCAAACAAGCCCTAAGATATAAAACAAACTGTTTATATACATAATTGAAACTAGGAAAGTAAATGTACTCTGTTTAAAGATTGAAGGACCCAACAGGCAACCGTCGGCCATCGTTTCCGTGGATTAAAATTTAAGCACAGGTGAATGTCTTGCCAAGCTCTACTTGGTTAATTCGATGATTACATCGTGACACCATTCACCTCCCTGAGACATCGTTGGAGAGCTCATGTGCCTTGGAGTTGTTCCCTCCCCGGTGTTTATATGGTTGTGCCATCGTTTGCCCTTGTGCTAGGGTGTGATTGTTATTTTCTTTTCTGTGGATTGGCCACAATATAAAAAGTGATTCGTAAAGTTTTATACCATGCCATTTTGGATCAATATACATAAAACTTAGATTGGGGAACACCTCACCGGTGACTAAAAAAAATTAAGCACGTCTGAGTAAATCTCAAGCTCATGTGTCTAGTTACCGCCTTTGCACTCATGCAGGATCAAAGGTCGACACGAATCTCAAAGCATATGCGTATGCATTTGCGCATGCCCATGCACAAGCACAACCCGACGTCCCCCGTGGCAGACCCGGTGGCCCCACTGGATGAAGTACGTACCGAATTAGCAGATGGAGGAATCTTCTTCGGTTGAGATGTTGCTTTCCGCTACACCTCCTCTGCTAGTCTCTGCCCTGCTGCACGGTGTACCTCAAGCTGCCCTGCAGCGAGGGTTAACCAATCGCCCATTCGTGATGTGTTAGCAATCAAGAATCCCTTTTGAGTGGCACATGCGCTGTGTTTGTGTTGTCTAGTGTAAGCGTAGCACGCTTGGTGTGCCACTACAGATTTTAAAAGCCATTACGCTTTCCTACCCCGCACGGCTCAGTCACCCACCCACTCATTACTCATCACTTACTCAAAACGTACCAAATCCCCAGCAAGCTCAGCTCAGCTGCTCACAGTCTCACACCCACACCCACAAGCCACAGCACAGCTGAGAGCAGAGTAGTGAGCTTCAGGGCAGCAGAGAGCGCGGCCACTTCAGCTCGTCGTCAGCCGCCATGAGCAAGGACGACAAGCACCACCGCCACGAGCACCACCTGCGTCGCTGCTGCGGCTGCCTGGCCTCCTGCCTCCTCGTGCTGGTCCTCATCGTCGCCTTCGTCTCGCTGGTCATCTACCTCGCGCTGCGGCCCTCGAAGCCGTCCTTCTACCTGCAGGATCTGCAGCTTCGCCGCCCAATCTCGCTGGGGGACCCGTCGCTCACCGCGTCGGCGCAGGTGACGCTGGCCTCCCGCAACCCCAACGAGCACGTGGGCATCTTCTACAAGCGCCTGGACGTGTTCGTGACGTACCGCGACGAGGCCGTGACGGTGCCCGTGTCGCTGCCGGCGCAGTACCAGGGCCACCGCGACGTCACCGTCTGGTCCCCCGTGCTGTCGGCCGAGTCCGTGCCCGTCGCCGGCTACGTTGCCGAGGCCCTCAAGCAGGACGTCGCGGCGGGATTCGTCGCGCTGGAGGTGAAGGTCGATGGACGCGTCAAGTGGAAGGTCGGCAGCTGGGTGTCCGGGAGCTACCATCTCTTCGTCAGCTGCCCCGCCGTGCTCTCCGCGGGCTACCCCGGCTTCGTGGGCGGCGGCAACAACACCGTGTCGGCGCTCAAGTTCGCGCAGCCCACTGGATGCAGCGTCGAGGTGTGATATGGTCCACTGATATGACGCACTCAAGTACAGTTGCCAAGTACTGCTACTCAAATTTCTTTGGGTACACCGTTAGCTATGTTATCCTGTTAATTTTGTTCATGTCTCATTCTCAAAATTTTCATTCTCTTGTGGGAGAATAAATTTCTGTTGCAGGCCATATAGCTGTTCGATCAAAAACTTCAACTCAAATGTACCAGGATGTTTTAATCATTTGCTTCCGTCCATTATCCTGAAATGTACTAGGTAGATTACTAGGATCAATCAGCATCGTTTTTACTATCACTACAGGATGATGTCAATGGTCTACGTAGATACGGAGTACTGTGCTCTATTTCTGCTCTTCGTAGTCTGTACATGGTTGACGAACGCGTCCAGGGCAAGTACCAAATTACGTTCCTGTACATGCACACGTACGGTAGTTAATTAAAAGTGGCATTAGGCGACGCGTCACATCGTTCAATAGCTAGAGATCCTACATGCATGGCGCCGCGGCGGTGAGACAGCGACAACTCGCCAGCCACTCGATCAGTAGGCAGCAGCGCCTTAACTCAGCAGAAATTTAGATCGATGGACTGAATTAGGAGTGTCAGTGGGCACTCACAATGCTTAATTAGACACGCGCGCTAGCTTGGACTAATAATTAGGCGGGAGAACTTGTACTACTGTGTTTCCTGTAGACAGATCAATGCCACCTCATTTAGAAGATTGCCATACTAGGTTCCCACCTGCTAAACTAAAGTGGGCTAAAATATTTTAGCCACATTTTAGTAGCTCTTGAATGACTAGTGGAATTAAAATGTTCTATTCACCTTTTAGTCAGTTTGTTTGGCAATTTAGTCTCTAAAATAACTAAAGTTTAGAAGATGAGAACCAAATAGATCCTTAGCTTGCTTTGTGTTATATATAAAAAGTAAAGAAAGAAAGTCCATTTTCCCTTAAATAAATTTACCTTTAATTAGCTATCAAGTTTAAACCTTATTATGATATAAAATAAGTGTATACATAACATCAACATTTCTTATTGTCAAAGGCCGACCCAAGATTTGAAGAATGTATATGCAAAATTTCAAAAAATAAAAAGTAGAGGATTTATTCAGCTCTATTTTTGTACATGTATATTGGTTGTACCCTTGAATACCATTGATGAGCAAAAATAATGGGTATTCAATGAATACTCGATACCCGCTGGTAGTGCAAAGTACTAGTAGTTGCAGAATTTATGTGAAGCTCTAAACTCAAATACGAGTACTAAGGTTTATTCCCTCCATCTCAAAAAATTATAGTGCAGAATCTATGAGCAGAGTATTAAATTAGAACTTTTTAAATTTGACTGTGTTCATAAAGAAAATAATATTGACACTTGAACTATTAAATAGATTTATCATAAAAATATATTTAATGATACTTCTTTGCAAAAAAAAAAGAATTTTATGATACTTACTCCGTATTTGGTATAAGCCAATTATTTTTATTTAGATTTATTAAACTTAAGATAAGTTGAATCTTTTTCTTGAACCGAGGGAGTGGCAAATAACAAATATGGAAGCAATGAGCCACCGATAAAAGCTACTTGCTTGAGCAGTTGAGCCATATATTGTGGCCTCGCATAATAATCGTGTGTTTTCCCTTGCTTACAAGTTAGTACAACCTTACGTTCGAATGGACTACTCTTCCAATAAGAAAATAAGAAAACGTTTTAGCCTTTAATTAGGGTTTTCTATAAATTTTTCATTAGAAAATTTGATCATAAATTACATTTGATCTATTCAATCTGGATGTTCAAATCAATGGTACCAATTAATACTTGTCTTGTTTTTTTCATAAAGTCTACATGTTCCATAAGTTACAAATGTATTACAAATTGGTAGTTAAACTTTGAGATGGTTGACAGTCAACCTCAAAACCTCGCTTATTTTGTGTAGGGTTTACCAAATAAGATATTTATATGAAGGCACTTGATTTTGTTTGATGATTAGCATCAATGGCCCTGATTCAAAGTTTTCGGTCCAGACCATTTCATGTGCATATAAGCTGCTAACTCGGGCCGCATCAGTTATACGGCCTAACCTATGCCACAAAGTCAAACGGCTGTGTACGTCTTGTTGTTTCGCCCACCGGAGAATACAGCAAGGGCCTACATCTTATGCAAACTCTATCCCGCGCTCGCGCCGATCGTGCGGCCCACGCGGCCTGCTGCGAGTCCTGAAGGTCCAGTGGGAAGGGGTGGGCTGTGTGGCCCACGTGATTTATTTTCGTTTGCTCTTTAAAAAAAAAGTGCGAGTACTTCTTACTAGTTCTTATGTCTAGTTCCCCTAAAAAAATATTATGTCTAGTTCGTTTTATATTTTATTTGCAGCACTGTGTTTATTATCACGACTGAGTCTATGAAACCAGATTCTTATATATTTCATTTTTATGCAGTAAGAAAACTACGTCATGTATATTGTAGCTATTTATGTATTTCTCCGTCCCAAATTGTAAGTCGTTTGACTTTTTTGACATAAAGTTTGATCACTCATGTTATTCAAAAAATTTATACAAAGATAGTCAAATTTAAGTTATTCTTAGAGAACTTCTATTAATAAAGCAAGCCACAACAAAAGAAATAATATTTTATAGAAAAAATTGAATAAGATGAGTGGTCAAAGTTTGTGTCAAAAAAACTCAAATGACTTATAATTTAGGATGGAGAAAGTATTAGATATATATAGCAGTTTATGATGATGGTGCAATTACAAATATGTCGACATGGAGAGATATACCTCTTTTATTCGACATTCTTGACATGTACTTGGTTTGACAAATAATTGTTCTTCCTTTAGTTGCTTATTTTGTAAGGCGAGGAAGAACTTCAACTCACATATCATTGACATCTCGGACCTATTTGTCATGATCTTAATAAGTTCCTCACAAAAATATTCCTTAGCACTACCAAATATTATGTCATTGATATATTTTTTTTTGCACACTTTGTTTTGCAAATACGTAAAGGAACTTGGGTGGCCATATCATCCCGCGCCGCAATCAACAAATTGGGTGAATGAACGGCGTGACCACTGTATGAGTCTAGCTCTGTGTAGGATTTGAACCTAGGAAAAACATGGTAGGATAGCCACCGGTCCAAACATCACACATAGGTTAGGAATGAGTCTCAAACTAGTGTTGAATAACTAAACATAATAATTTGATAAATGCTTGCCATTTACTTTCTCTAGTTGTGTAATCTCGTGATAAGTCAAATCTTGACTTGTGGCGCAGTCGAGATCCTATGTCTCGTGCTAGTGGAGTATATGCAGATGGCATCTTTAGAGATTATCATATCTAATTTGCTTAATTGAATTGGTCAAGAGGATAAAACTCGGTTTAGGTAGATGATAATTTGGTGGGTCCTTGCGAATCGCCCTTGAACATTCATTTTCTGTGGCAGTTTTGAACTGTAGTGTAAGTGCCTTATTTTATAATCAATAATGTGTAGTAGTCATTTTGGAAACCATCACTAAAAACTGTTTGTGGTTGCAGACAAAATTCTTTTGTGATGTAGTGTGATCTTAGCAAAATTGTAGGCTGTGGTTGATAAGCCCAAGTAATGTGGGTGTAACCCGTTTTTGAGGTCCAATTCAATTGGTTCCTAGCATGTCCCAATATTGTGAGAGAAAATCATTTTATAAATGCTATCATTTTGGATCAAATTATCTATAGGGCAAGTCCAGGATAACGTTCATTTCAATTTGAAACCCAGTTTAGATATAATAAAGACAAATGAAAATTTCATCCCTAGCAAAAATGCAGAGTTTGTGTTGGATATTATGCTAAGATAGTAGGAGGAGGACTAGATACTTTGCATGAAAGAAGTGCAACAATTAATTGACGACGCCTTCACAACCTTTCACAAAAGCATGAAAGCCGACGCTTTTTCTTTGGTCCCCTCAATCTCTAGGCTTGTCTTGGGATTGCCACCTTGTTTGTCATGCATGCAAAAAGCTACGTGCTCGATCTGGCCTCCCAGAGCCCACCCCACATGAAACAAAAAGCTCACACGTTACATTCTCATCTCTAGTATCATATTCTTCTTCTATTCTCTCGTTCCATGGTACCAAAGGGCAAAGGCTCTACTTGCTAGATCTTTACTGTGAGCTGAGCTCCGTCCTGCAGTTGTTTCCATGCATCTCCCCTTTTGACCAGTCCACCACCATCTGTGCCATGTAAACATCAAATTAACTACAATTCAAATGAGCCCTTTTCCTTTCATTTCTTATTTTTTTTACACAAAATAGCACACACTGCACAAAGAAAGAGCAAAAGGAGGAAGTAAAAGACGGAAAGCAGTAGAGAGCACATGGAAGAAGTATCATATGGCGGTTGCTGTCTAGGCCTTTATTGCATTTTGGCCACATATATGTATAGCGCAGCTGCATGCTCATGATGCTTCATGCAAAGGTGATGGAAATCGATTGCAGCCAATTCCTTTGGATCCCAACCAAAGCCGTGTTCATGATTGACCACTCTATCTCTCCCAGCTACCACTTGAGCTATATATGCGTTCATCATCACTACTGATACCTACTCTACCTGGTTAGCTAGTATATGGTAGTACGCGTAGCTGCCTGGATACCTAGTCTGCCATGATCGGTAGCTAGCGAGAGATCCAAGAACTGCTCACTGGTCTTCTCTGCGCTTTCTTCTTGCTTTCATACGATCGCATGAAAAGAGGCGCTGATCAAAAGAGGAAAAGGAGAAGAGAGAGAAGCCTAGAGGTTGCCTGCTTTCTCCTCAAAAGTATCTAGCAAAAGCCCTCTGCGACGTAGAAACTTTGTCTCTCCGTGACTCTTATTTAACTTACAGGTTCATATATTATCATCTACAACTTTGATTCAAAGTTTCAAACAATTTAGACCCTGATCTGTTTAGCTCATATAAAACATGCATCTGCATGATGTCGGGCAAGCTTTTGCTGTCCTTTCTAAAAAGAATGATGTCGGGCAAGCTGAGTGTGTGATCGCAGATGTATATGCATGCATGCATGGTAGTATAGTAATAATAGATCATTATTGATAAAAAATAATAGATCATATTATCTAGTCAACCAGAAAACAATTGCAATTAACTTCGTCATGCGCATGCATACGCCTACTTAGAAGAATATGTAGCATAACACCATACATATAAGAACAACATTTAGCTAGCTAAAGTGAACTAAAATAAAGCAAAATGAAGATGATTTGAATGAAAACTATACACATCTGGTTTAATTTGCCAGGGGTGGTGAATCACAGAACATGTACTTGTTTAATTTTGATCTTTTTATTAGTTAGCTAGGCTACTACTTCATATATACAGCATATATATTCAGAAAGATGAAGGATCTTAATCGCGCTAAAAAGTGTATGTATGTTTATACACACTGTACATTCACTTTAAAAAGGAGAAAGAAGCGCAAGCAGCAGGCACGGAGGATGTACTTCCATCGATTTGCAAAATTCATGGATCCATCTCGCAAAAGATGCCCAATCCCATGCATATGAATGATCGAGCAAGCTGGGGCAGCCTGATTAAAGTTTGATTCTAGGGTTGTCTCATGATCGTTCATAGATTATTGGAGGCGAAATAGAGACCAACTGAGATAGATATATATGCACCCAGTTCACATGCATGATGAATTGAAAAGAGGCAGGTTCCAAGTTACATCCCAGTCTAGCTAGCACGCCTACTTGGGTATCAAAACAAAAGTAACAAGCATAAGTATGTTTCTCACCATCCTTAGTGGTGTAGCCTCAATCTTTTCTCTTTATCCTTCCCTTTCTAGCAATGTTGCTAGTTTGGATCCTTCTTAAATGTCACTATCTACGGAACGTTTTAGGAGATAATGTATTAGAAAAAAAGATAAACTTCAGAAATTCTCACAATAGCAAGAAATATCTTGTTTAGTTTATTAGACTCTAATCATGCATCATCGCTAATACGAGATGTAAAGTACTTCCGTCCTAAACAAATTCTGTTATGTGATACGTATAAGTTAAACTTTTTAAGTTTTGATTAGATTTGTAAAAAAGTACGTGCAACATTTGTATCTGCGGACACATGATTTTTCATATCATGGTGTAGTATCTTTTGGTGGTGTGATTAGCGATTATTAACATGCCCAACACTTTGGTTGGTGGTCGGTCTTGGTGGTTTCACTGATCCTCTGGCACAGGGTTATGTGTCGAAACGTGTCTCTTGGCTTGTGATATGCAGGTGTGGAGTCCGGAGGTGGTGGCAGCGGTCGGGTGAAGGTCAAATAGAGGCGTGCCGTGCTGACGGACCAGGTGCGGTGAAGGGCGGACGCGAGGCTTGGACCGAGGGACCAGACGACCGGGTGGTCGGCCGCGGTGGCTGGCACTTGGGACATCGATGAGCACAAGTGTACACGGCGGGGGACGCGTACGGGCTACGCTACTCGCGAAGAGGTTTGGTGGTTTGTCCTCAAAACCATCTGCGGGGGATGCGTATGGCTACGCTACTCGAGAACGGTTTGGTGGTTTAGCCTCAAAACCATCGGCGGCGGATTTCGTGGGTTTGCGCCTCAAAACCCTGGTGATCCCAGTGTGGACGGATGGCACGTGGCGGCATCGAGAAGATTGCGTCGAGGCAAGGCTACCGGTGAGAAGGCGCGGTGGTCGTGGGATCAGGAAATCCTGAGTTGAACCATAATGCCCTTGGCTAGGTGGTTCGCTCTAATAATACTTATGGGCAGAAGTGGTATTTGGCAAGGCACATAAATAGAAGTGGATAGCCTCCACCAGAGGGACCTCTTTCCACCTCTCCACTCAGCCGCCGCTGCTGTCGCTCTGCTGCCTGTTGTTTTTTTCTTTTCGTTCATGTTCTTGTAGAGGTCCAAGAACAAGGATTTTACTCTTGTATTTGTGAGATATTTTGTGTGGGAATGGAGGCCCGAATCCTCCTTGTGCCCTCTGGGTTTTTCGATTTTGATATGTGAATTTTGTTCCATTTTCTGTGCGCCATTGACCTACTGTGGACGAACTTCGATTCATCGATTTTGGTGCGATTTGGCTTGTTCTTTTTGCACAGATTGATGCTTTGTCGAGTGATGAACTAGATCCTCAAAGAAATTGAACCAATTTCACTCGTGCATCAAGAAATCGAATAGTTTGCTTTTTGGAGAAATACTATGCTCGTCAGCCCAGTTTTGCGATTCCCCGCGACTGTGTTCAATTTGGGTGTAGACCTCTTAGGGTTAGCCTTCCTTCTTCCTCGTGAATACCTGTGCGAAATTTGGTGCCAATCTGTGGTCGTCAGCTTGAGTTTTTCTTGATTTCTCCTCCCGTGTTCTCGCTGGCCTGTCCCGTTTTCATGTGCTCCCAAGAAAGGGGTCGAGGGGTCGAGGGGCCGAGTTTAATTCTATCGACCCGGGTCGAGAGAACTCTGTCGAGCAGAGGCCGAGGGGTCGAGGGGTCGAGGGGCCGAGTGAACTCTATCGAGGCGGGGTCGAGTGCACTCTATCGAGGGGTCGAGTGAACCCTATCGAGGGGTCAAGTGAACTCTATCGAGGGGTCGAGTGGACACTGTCGAAAAGGGGTCGAGTGGACTCTGTCGAAGGTGGGGTCGAGTGAACTCTGTCGAGCCGAGGGTCAAGTGAACTCTACCGAGGAGTCAAGTGGACTCTATCGAGGGGGGGTTGTCCGAAACGGAGTTTCATCCGTCACCGCGGTCGAGGCCCTTGTCGAGGGCAAGGCTCCCATGGCAGTCAAGGGCTCCCGACCCGTGTTTTTCTCTCGACCAGTCCTCGACTTGGTTCTCTGCTTTTTCCTGCTGCTTTGCATTTGCTTCGAAGGTGCTCGGCTGTGTTTCTTTCTGGTCGGAATTTTTGAAGAAAAGTTTTAAAGCTCTCATTCACCCCCCTCTGGTCGCATTTTTGGCCCTTCAGTATCTCCAAGTAATTTTATTATGAAAGTATGTTCAATGATCTACCTAATGATACTAATTATGTATTATAAAATATTTTTTTATATATCTTTGATCAAAGTTAAAAGCGTTTGATTTCTCAGAAAGTGAGAGAATGACATCTACTTTGGATGAAAGAGTACCCCCTAGTCCCTCGTAATATTACAAGATCAATTTACAGCATTAGGACAAAAATTAGATGATGAAAAGTTATTTATATAATCTGTTGCGATAAAATTGGTATTATTAATACTGGGATTCCTGATGCTTGGTAACTGTCAGATCATTCCTGACATTTTGACCATGTTCCATGTCGGTGTTTCAGCGTTTGTTCATAAAAGGTTTTTTATTTTCTGTGCTTTGGCTTACGTACGTTCTTGCAGTTGGTCTACAACAAAACGGAAAAGGTTGCAAAAAATAATTCCAGTACCTCGAAAATGACAATTCGAACGACAAGGTATCACTTTACAGCTGCATCCTTTGTGTGTACACATAAATAGATAATTTCACTTCTAACAAAATGAGGGGTGAATGATGAAAATCTCTATATCTCTCTCTTTCCAGAGGATCCTAAAGCATGGAACTTTACTGTGTCCAACAAGAGGGTGCCCTAGCTTAGCTAGATGCTTATATATCTTTATTTTGCTTTTGCTTAATTTGCATCGCTCTATAACTAAGCTTTTCACACACCCTAGTAATACTTTACAAAGACGAGAATGTTGGGTCTTGTGAATACCGAAAGCAAAGGCAAGAGAGAAATCAAAAAAGAGAAAAAAAAGAAGAAAAGAGAAAAAGGCCAGGGATCCTTTTGTAAATCACATTCGACTAGCATTGAAAGTAGTGTTCTTTTACTACATTTCTTATGAGAAGATTGTTCCTCTGCCTTCTAAAGTGGATACCACTTTGCACAAGCTCTAAGTTTTGAATCCTGATGTGTGGCTGCAGTTGCACTGTCAGTACCGGCCACGTCATGCGCCTAATAAACTAGCTGCTGCTGAAGCGCAAACTGCATAACTAACAGTTTACCATTATCATGCTTTGGGAGAGAGGAAGTTTATGTGTGTACTTCAATATATAGTATATCAAAAAGGTATTGCGTGTCTGTTAGCAACCAACCTGCTTATTATCAAATAAATAAAACTAGTCGATTTTTTTTCAAAAGTGAAAGGATCGATTTACAGTTTTACACTGTCTTATCCATTCACATATAGGCTTAGCTATATATGAGAGGCTATTGACACAACTTGGTTTTTTTATTGCAAGTTGCACCACATAATTGATTTCCCTCCTAACTCTTACCACTACTATAACATCCCACAAGAAAACAGCAACCAACTTTCTGAAGTATTATTACACTACTCTTTAACAAGAACACAACAATGGAGGGCATCAACGATTATATAAACTAGGTGAATTCCTCGTGCGTTACCACAGAAATTTGAAGTTAGTTTTGATGATCATTTGATAAATGAAAGAGATATATAAAAATGTGAGCTATTTAATAACAATTGAAAACATATAAACCTTAAGGGTCTCAAGTATCAAGAAAGCATACCCCATGCATTGCCGCGGAAATTGTTGATAGTTACACGATAAAAGAGAGAAAGACTTTATTACAACATACATGTTTATTTGTGGTGTATATCAATAGTGTGCATTTGTGCGCTATATTCTCATCCTGCCAAGCATTATTCTTGAAGCTCATGTACCTAAGATTGGGAACAAGCATATGAGGTTTAAGAAAAAAATCAGGAAACAAAGCTTTAATTAAGCTATTGAAACCACGGTTCGATTGATCAACAAGTTTGAACAATGATAATAAAACATCAAAAACTTAATAAGTTGTAATTCATTTCTACCCACGCATCCTAGAGAGAGAGAGGGGGGGGGGGGGTGGGCTACCACCATATTGCTCATTTCAGTGTGCACTGTCGTTGTACCAATACTTATGATACAATTCCGTCTATGGTTTCTTCAAATGGATCTCCACAAAAAGAAAGTGCAAATACAATGCTGCAATATATGCACTTGCCATACTTCACAATTTATAATTTCCAGAGTAATACCACAAGTTATGAAATAGCATACTTCATATTAAAGCTATAACTTCAAATTTTACATTATCCAGATTGAGGCTAAAGTGTGTGGGCCATATCGCCATGTTTGAATTATGAAATGGCATACTTCAAATAGCATACTTCATAATTCAAACAAGGCTAAAGTGTGTAGGCCATATTGCCATGTCAACTCCGGCGATTGAGCCAAGCAAATGAAGCAAAGGAAGAAAATAAAAGGTGGAGAGTAGTTGAGATGAGATGGGAGGCGCCGGGGCTAGGTTGAGAAGCTAGAGCCAAGATCAATACAGCAATGAGGAGTAAGTAGGAGAGCTTCCAGTTTTGGCAAGGTGGTAGTCAAAGATCTTTGGCATGTGGAAAGCCCGCCAGTCAGTAGCCTCAATGCCGAGCCAAGTTTTATATATGGCTTAGGGTAAGAACGTATTAATGCTAAGCTTGAGCGAATAATAATTAATTAAGCTAGTAATCCAAATGCCAGCCTTCTGAGGTCCAATTTGCTCATGGGGAGATTATAAACCATGCTAGCGCATGGGTTGACAAGCTAGTATACAAATGCCAACCTTCTGAGGCCTGATTTGAAAAATATTAAACTAGCCCTAACTCTTTCGGACTCTATATATTTTCTTTTCGAAACTTTTGATTTGGAACAGACTCACAATGCATTAGCGGAACCAAGGCTCAAATGAAGCTCGGGCGAAGCTTAAGGCGTTTATGATATGAGATTGTGTGTTTTTAAGCTTCTAGCTTAGCACAAAACTCCACTTATTCGGATAGGCTACTAATGACTAATTTAGCAACACGCTAATCAAACTTTCTCTTTTAGCTCATCCAATCTCGTCCTTAATTAATTTCCGTTGCATGCTTGATAAATCCACCTATATCCACGTACAAGAGTACCACACAGCTCGATATATATTCTTCCAACACAAACATCTTAGAAACAAGCTACAAGAAACTGAACAACGTTACAGATCGAGAAGAACAAAAGAGAGAAAACAGCTAACATATAGTACGTCATTTATCACTAAACTAATCACTAGTCTCATCAGGTCGTCTGAAGAAGAACGTCCGATCCACTGCCTTGAGCAGACTATCATCAGTGAAGAAACTCTCCAAGTCGTCGTTCTCAACGTCCATGTTCAGATCAAAGCAAGGTGAAGACGACGGTGACGCAACCGCCGCAGGTACGGCTTCCTTGCGGTGGTCGTCACCTGTGCTCTCTGCCTCTTTCGGCTCCTCCTCGGTCTCCGCCTTGGCCTTCTTGATCGTTGGTGGCGAGGACGTTGTCGACCATGCGTCAAAGCTCTGGCAGCTCAGAACCACGATGGCGTCGCCGAGGGCTGCCTCGTCGCCGCTGGCATGGCTCCGGACCACGCCGCTTTGGATGGCCTCCAAAATGTCCCTCTGGCACCGCCAACCACCCAGCTCGACGTCCTCTACCAGGATGACGCGGTGCGGGTTGTCGCGTACGGCCTCGTACAGGCTCTCGTGACAACCGTGGTCGCTCGCCTCCGTCAACCGAGGCCGCTTGCGCTGCTGCTCGGAAGAGTCGTCGGACCGCGCCGGAGACGACGCGGTGGCGCCGATGGACACGAAGCTCTTGCGCGAGCCGAAGACGAGGCGGGCCAGCTCCCTGGCCACCCTCGCCTTGCCCTCGGCGTCGCCACCGTGGAAGAGCATCCACGTGTCCTCCTTGGCGCATGCCGGTCTCGAGCTCGAAGCATCGGCGTCACGCCTCTTCGCCATGCCGGAACGGCACCGCAGGACGGTGCTCGCGATCTCAGGCAAGATCTCCGCCTGCCACGGCACTTCTTTCTCCAGCGCGGAGCAGAGGACCTTGAGGTTCTCGGCGCTGAGCTCCTTGAACCGGGACAGGCAGTCCACCGAGCCATTGGACGCGCTCGAGTCGTGGGACTTGACCTTTATCGCGCTTAGGAGCTTCACGTCCTCGTCGTCGACAACGTGCAGCTGGACGGCAGCGCACCTGGCCTTGTTATACGGGTGCTTGGCCTCATGGGCGTCAGCGACACCCACAAGCCATGGCTGATACGGCTGGTGATGCAGGATGTAGTGCTGCTCGTACGACGAGACCGACGAGGACGGTGACACCACGGTGGAGAAGTTTAGGGCCGTCCGGCCACCGCATGTCGAGCTTTTCTTACAACGGGAATGCTCCTGCATTGTGCACATTGCACAGCATGTCAGCATGTAGTTAATAATACTAAGTATCGATCATCCAGTCACATGTTAATTTTCTATAATGGCAGCCTAGTCTAGTAGCCTCGTTTGACGTGAACTTTACCTGATCTCGGCAATGCTGAAGCCAAGGAGGGATACTCGACTTCACCGCCGAGTCGCCGCACTTGATTGCGGAGCAGTCGTCGGCGCAGAAGCTGGTGACGGCCGTCGGGTGGCCGGAACCACCGGCGTCAAAAAGCGACAGGCAACGTGGCGCCGACCCGTTGCCACTTGTGTCGTCGTCGCACTTTGCCATCTTGCTGACCGACTGGTGATTGATTGCCGATGCAGTTGCACTGCCAGACAGAGAAACCAAAGTTATAAGTTCGTCAGTCACGTAACCCATGATTCATCAGTACGTCTGCAAATATGCATTTTGCAGAATCAATCGAGTACTGTACTGAGTTATTCAAGCTATGACTATGACTACTGTTTGCCACGCATTGTCTCAAATTTCAATCAAATTCAGATGCGAACATGAGGATTACCTGTAGCCGACGACGTTGAGGCTCAAGGCGAGGCTGCCAGCGGGGACGGCCAGCGTTTGGAGCCCCCAGAGAGTCTCCAGCGAGGGCTGCCCGGCCCTGCACCTCATGTAGCTCTGGTACGTCCCGTAGCCGACGAGCCAGACGCCGTCGCCGCCGCGGCACGCCAGGGCGCGGACCTCCCCGACGGCGTGCTCCACGGCGCAGTAGTAGTAGCAGGTCGATGGCCACCTGGCCCTCCCGGACTCGGCGCGCGCGGCCCAGAACTCGGCCGCCCACCCGAGGTCCTCCACCACCAGCACCACGCCGCCCGCCCTGCCGCCCATCTTCACCGCGCACCGGAGCTCCACCAGCAGCCTCTCCGCCTCGTCCCTCGTCATGTCGCGGAATCTGGATACTCTGATGCTGACCACTTGCGCACCGCGCAGCGCCTCGCCGCGCTTGATCTTCTCCACCGCCGCCCGCGTCGGCGCCTCGGCCGAGGCCGCGCACTCGGCGACGACTATGACGCGTTTCTTGCTCCGGGACGCCAGGCAGTCCAAGACGACAGCGACGTCCTCGCCGCGCACTTGATCGAGGTCGAGGGCCGGTAGCTGCAGCTTACCAGGCTTGGTCTCTTCGGGCGGAGCTGCACTAGGGTTAGGGTTTTGGTGCGCGGCGGCGGCGGCGGTGTTGGTGTTGGTGGAAGCAGCCGAGTTGTTTGCTTCGATGGAAGAGACGGCCTGCTCGACGTTGGCCTTGACCAGGGAGCTGGAGAAGCCGGCCTCGCGCATGACGCGGCTGACGCTGGGGTCATCGAGGATGGAGATGACGAGCTGCTCCAGCTCGATCTTGACAGCGAGCACGGGCTGCGGCTGCGTGTCCACCGACCCCCGGCGTTGGTGCGCCTGCGCGCGCTTGAAGGCGGCGACGAGCGCGTTGGAGAGCGAGGGCGGGTAGTAGACGTGGCCTTGTCCGCCGAGGAGCGGCGATGCCGAGGCCGGCAGGCGGTTGAGCGCGACGTTGAAGCAGAGCTCCAGCGCCTTGCACTGCAGCGGGTGCGGGTGCGACTGCAGGCACGCGGCGCGCAGCAGCCCCGCCGACGACGTCGGCGGACCCGTGGCCGCCGCCGTAGTCGTCACCTGCTGGTGCAGCATGGCGCTGGCCACGTGCAGCGGCGTCACCTGGGCGTTCCCGCGGCGCAGCGCCAGGCTCACCGCCTGCTTCACCACCGCCGCCGCCTCCGGCGCCAGCGCCTGCTGCAACGTGCAGCCCCCGGATCTCATCCTCTCTGATCCCTTCGCAGATCAAGCAAAGCTCGTAGGAATCACTCTAACTTGCAGTCTTGCAGAGGTGGGTGTATAGAGTATTAGCTGCTGCCCAGGCGACAGGCGTTTATCTTGTCCTTCTTGATTAAGCGCAGGTGTTTCTGGGCAACTGCTGCTGCTGCTGCTGCTTTATATGCTAGCAACCTGGTTTTGTGTTGCCTGTGTTGATCTTTTTGCAGTTGCAGGAGTGTTTGTACTACTCCTAGCAGCTGCTACTGAATGCTAGCTACTGATGGAGGTGAAGTCTGGATGGTTTTTTTTGGTGTTTGGGTTTGTGCTTTTCTTGCTGGGGAGGGCTCAGTTGTTTTAATTTTCTTTTTAGAGGTGGTTTTTTTCTTTGGCCCAAAGTGGATTTTGTGGTGTGAAAAAGTGGGTATGGCATGTGCTGACAAAGCAGATACAAAGCGACCTGATCAGCTTTCTTTCTCTCCATCGCTCTCCGGCCTCTCACCTGTCTCTGTCTACAGCACTGTATGGCTGCTCATTTTCAGGTAGCAGCATCACCTAGTACTAGGAGCCTACTGGTGCTAGGAGTACAAGGTAACTGCATAGTATCGGTAACTAGATTGTTTGTTTGTTTGTTTCATGTGCTCATATGCATTTGTGTCATCGAGAACTCCAGCCGCAGAGCCTACTGCACCGCATCCTCTAAAGAGCAAAACTAATGGTGAACCTTTGTTAGCCCTAATTTCGATACTCCATATGCATGAAAGTGAGCAATGGAGGCTGATCCTCCTCAGATTTAGAACCTGTGGAAAGATCTTGAGAGGTGTCTCCATGCAACTATATATATGCCTTAATCATTGGTGAGTTTATGACTTTGTGCATTCATTCGTCGATCGTCTCTGCTTTTGTGTGCCGAGCAAACTTTTTTTGTGTGCCTATTTGCCAAATATGGCCGACCTTGGTGCAGGAAGAGGACGAATAATTGGATGCGATGGGATGCTTGCCCCAGAGCAGCGCGCAGATTCCATTTGCTCCTAGCATTGTTTGTTGGTAAAGTGTTTAAATCGAAGAGATCTCCCGTGCACACAACATAATTTTCACTGTTCTCTCAGTCCTAAAATAATTGACACATTCAAATTTATATCAAAATAGTTTTCATTCTCACTTTCCAATGCATATTTCTCTTCGCTCAATATACTTGGACTTATTTTCTCAGTATTTATTACATCTCTATTTCTAGATAGCTACTGAGATCTTCTACCTTTAGCATTGGTTTCTACTATTATGGGACAAGAGGGAGTATATATACGAACACATGGCATAAACTCTAGTGTTTTTCATCCGTTTCTCGGAGAGCAAGACACCTTTTAGCATATCTTGTGTTGGCTAACATGCATCTAGCTGGTTATCGTTTTCAGAATATTTCACCATAGTCCACCATCTAATGCACCAATATGCATGGACCGGATACAATCTTAGAAGAAATAAATATTAGTAATTCAAGAATAAATTTATGCCCGACAACTAATCAAAGTTGCTTATGCCTTCTTTTTGTTTATTTTTAACATATAATACTTATATAGATATTATATAGTCTCTATCCGGTTATAATAAATATTCATTACCAATTGTTCATATATGGTTTACATCTGTATTCATTGTCATCTTTGTGTCATATCACCATTTGTCATTAATTAATATATATTTACCTGAATTACTAGCGTGAGTATGTACTTTTATATCGCTCCAGCAAACCCCTAGCTTGCCTGCGCGGCAGGGCGGCGGTGGCGGCGGAGCCGAGGGGGCAGAGTCAAGAAGGAAGAGCTGTTGTGTTTTTTTCGACAAAAAGTCTGCTGTGCGAGGAGGCGAGCAGGCGGAATTTTCATCCTGCACATACACCCACGTTTTAGTTGTGCCCTTTAAGATATTAGTAAGACTTTTTTTATTTCTATTGTACGTGTTTGGTAAATTAAAGTCCTAGGTACACCATAGTTTCAACCGCCTCTATAAATTAATTTGAGTAAAATACATGAATATGTCATTAATTTGCAGGGGTGTGTCGATTTAGGTCATCAACTTTGAAAATGTATTTTTTGGTCCAGAAACTTGACTGGTGTTTCTAAACCCCCAAAAGATTAATTTTACCTATCTATGCAAATGTTTTTTGGTAGTGTTTTGTTCTGTCTCCTTGCTTCCATCATGAAGCTTGCATCAAGTCCAACTAGTATAGTCATATAAAGGATGGTGCAAACAATTTGTGGAAGCTTGAAACTAACTACCATATTACCATATGTCCATATATATGAGAAAGAAATGTACCGTACCCAGCTGTGATTTTTATGATGATCACAAGCAGGCAACAAAAACACGCTAGCTAGTGGCACGTCCGCATATACCGCGCCCAGTGCAATGACACTTTTTCCATGCACCTGTTGTGTACGTGAAATTATATGTGCATATATTCACGTGTATTCCATGCAAACAAGAAACTGCCACCGGGAATAATCCGCGGGCCTGCTTGCTGCATGCTGCATGCTGCATGCTGCATGCCGCAGTAGGCAATGATGATGATACAAAACGATCGATCGATTTGATCCGGCCGGCCGGCTGGTGGATGGATAGATAGATAGATCGATGTGGCCTCTCATCTTTTTGAGAACAACTGCAGGGCCTCATCAACCGATTGGTTACGTGAATGATCGATCAGGCTGGAGCCTGGAGCAAGTATATCTGCATGGAGACACAGTCGATCTGGAAGCGTGTACGGCTAGGATCTTCCCCTCTGGACTCAAAGTATGAGCTAGGAATAAAGTGTCACTCAGGCAGATGCGCTCATATCACTTTCTGTTTTTTTTTTTTACAGAAATCTGAGTGACATTTTGGACATCAACACGGAAGACCAACATTGCTGAAAATGAAAATGAGTTCATGCTGCAACAAAGCGCAGTTTGGCAGAGCAACTTCTACTATACACAAACCACAACAAAATTAGACAACCATAAAAGTAATTTTCAATAAATTTGATTATTAGAATATATATATGCTCTTACACCATTTTCAAATGCTTAATTTTAATGTACACAAAAAAGTAACTGATGCTCAAGTTTGAATATATTTACTTCATGCAACCCAAACAAATCATCTTTTCTGACCGGAGGGAGAATATGTATTATTGTGGCCAGATAAGGTATTCCAGCCTTATTATTATTACTGTAGTTATTTATTTACTCTTTAGAAGGAGAGGAGATATGTAATTATAAGGAAAACTGAAATAGATTGAAAGGGTAAATGTTTTAAAAAATAGTGGCTATGTTCTAAAATATATGATGTCCTAAAAAGCATAAAGCTAAATCCGTTGACCAATGCTCAACTTTAGTCAACTAAACTTTTTATCAGAGAATCTAATGGGCATTTGGGTATTGTTCATATGAAACTAAAAGTGCCATTGGATTTGTTGTAAAAATGGTAATTTCACAATATATGAATAATAACAACTTTTTTTTTGTTCTTTTCACATATAAAGCAGTGTAGCTTAGGAATAAAAAAAAATCCCATATACATTTGTTTCTTCTATTTTGTTTGCGTATTTTCTCATTTTCTATTGAATCCGATTATAAAATCATTCCTTAGAAAGCCACACAAAAGATGACTGTCTTATAGGCATTAAGGATATTAAAGTTTCTTTTATAGACGAAAATATCATATGGCGAAAATGAATGGAGTATCCTTTCAAGGTGAAATTTTCTTGTTAATTTTTTAAAATCAACGATCAATGCAGGATTATTTCCATTCCTCGAGAACAGTTATTTTGTGAGTTTTGAAGGTTACACCAAAGAGAAAACTCAAGCTAATGACAATAGCAAATTCAGTTATTAAACAGATGCATGTAAAGCAATCGTCTTTCTTTGTGGTTGATCAAAGTGACCACGAACTACTATATCTGTGGCATTTCACGTTATTAGCTAGTGATGATATTCATGTTCGATCATATTCTAGGGATGTGAACAGTAATCATCAGCATCAAGAGTTAAAAGCCAAAGCCTGTGCATCAAAGTGTGGTTAAGCGCCATTGACCAGGTCATAATCACATAAGCTTGCACTGAAAGCCGTGCTAGAACGCTGTTCTTTATAGGGATGTGAAACAGTGCAGGAAAAGAAGCAGCAATTGATCATAAGTTGTTGATACTCCTACCGGATATATGTCATCGCTACTTCCGGCAGAGAACTAACCCTCTTTTACATTCCTTCAATCATCTCTGATGAGTCCTCTCATTTCTACCCTACTACGGTACTACCTACTACCATGGAAGCAAAATACATGAAGAAAATTAATGTTCACCGTCATTTATATAAATTACACTGGAGAGAACTTTCCTGTAAATTCGTTCTGCCGTCATCATTTGGCCATCTTTAGAAAGCTTTTTTGAGTGCTAAGAAGTTCAGTTTTTTATACTACTATAGTATGTAATATAAATATATAGTATAAGATCGATGTTTCTCCCGGTATGTCTCTTTGGAAACTAATCCAGCGAGTCACAGTCAAGAAACAAAAGCTCTGGTCATCACCACAATGAGATTGGGCCCAGAGGACAAGCCCTAATGATGGCAAAGTGCAGTGGGGCTACTCTGCAAAGGCGAAAAAACGCCAGAAAAGGAGAGCTCCCTCCATGGGAAAGTAATGCTGCACAAACAAAGCCAACATAAGGGGAAAAACATTGTTCTCAGAAATAAAATAAAATAAAATAAAAATAAAAAACACAAATATTTGAAAAGGATTAAAGGAGCATGGGAAAAGAGTATGTATAGAATCATATGAGCAAAGCAAGGCAAAGAGAGATGTTGATCTGGGGACTTTTTTCCCTCTTAGCCATAGTCTTTGTTTGGTTAAGCGTTTGATCACAAATTAAAGCAGAGAGAACGGAACAAGCAGCTGATGAGAGCCGGCCTGTCGATAGGTTTGGTTCGTAATGAAATGAAATGGAGCAAGATCAGTTTGGCCCGTCCTTTGCTGTTCCAGCCAGGGGGGTCCGGGTCCCGCTCCCGCCCCTTAATCTGTTCGACAAAGGACTTCATAGCAGCAAAGCAGAGAGTAAAGAAGAGAGGGAGCTAAAAAAAGGCACTTAGGTGGCATTAACCGGCGCGCTAAAAGCGCGGCAGGATTTTAATAGTGGGTGTGTTTAGTTACCGCGAAATTCGAAAGAAAATATCACATCGTGTCACCTCAGCGTACTGTAGTATTTTATTTTTATTTGGTAAAAATTGTCCAAACTTTGCGTAACTAGACTCAAAATGTTCGTCTCGTAAAGTACAACAAAACTGTGTAATTAGTTTTTAATTTTATCTATATTTAATACTTTATGCATGTGCCGGCATTTTGATATAACGGATGATAGAAATTATGCATAGTAAATTTTAAGATGATTTCAGGAGATCTAAACACAGCCATTGTACTCCGTGGAATGCATTTGCATGGTACCACCGGCCCTGACCTGACCTGACCTGGACCTGACTCCGATAAGAAGAGAAGCACTACAAGGAACAGCAGGAGCAGCAGCAGCTGAATGGCTGCCTGCCTGATTGTCTCTGAACGTGCTAACTGATGAGCTCCATGTCAGGTCATTCCATCCTGAATGTGCTGCTTTGCATGCAGGCACAGTACGTACCCTGACTGCAGTCAGTCACTAGTCACTACACACACAGAAAGAATATTTATCAGACGCGTACAGTACGTAAACGCATGCGGTGCATGGCAGATTTACATACTACTACAGTACTTACGTAGTACCGGGGTGTCGGGTACTTGGAAATATGGCATAATGCATGGAAACTTGGAAAGAATGGCTAGCCCGTGGCTGACCGCCGGTAAGGTAAGGTCTTCCGGCTCCGAGACCCTCGTCCATGTTCAACTAATTCTTACTACGTACTCATCTCTGCACTGCACGTATGGTCATTCCACCATTCGCTTTGTGTGTGCATGTGTGACTGATTCCTTTTGCAACCGTTGTACGTCGTGGCGCTACTGCGAGATGCTGGCATGCTGCGTCCAAGTGCAAGATGCTCGATCATGGATTATTCAGGAACTGTTACAAGCTGCGTTTGTTCCCTTCTAGCTAGATGGTTCGATGCATATGCGCGGACCGACCTGCAGTTTTCTTGCCATGCACTGCATCATAGTAACAAATCTGAGACCGCTAGTAAGTGCGCGTAGTGACGGCTATATAGGAAACGTCTCAAAGTTTGTGTCTCTGATTAGAACTAGTAGCGACGAGTAAACAACCATCTCAACACATATACACAAAGAGATGGCTCGTACGAGCGTGGCACCCGTCTCTAATAATGTGACGGCTGGAAAGACCCGTCGATATTCTGTTTCTCTAGAAACGGCTCAATAACACAACCGTCTCAGTTCCTGTCACTACTTGCTAGCCAGAGTGATGCATGGGGATTGATGGCCGATATACATATTTATGTGTATAGCCAAATAATTATGCACTCATGTCGTTCGTGCATGCCTGTAGCCTTTAGGGGAGTACGTATTGCTGCCAGTGAAAGAGCTTGTCCATGCATCTGCTTCCATGCAACCAAGAGCAAGAAGGGGCGTTGCAAAGGGGAGAGTATATGTAGCAGCACAAGCAGAAGGAAGCTAACGCGTCGTCCCCTCATGCCTGTAGCCTGCAGCCTGTAGGAGTGTTCAGCCAAATTCTCTACTGCTATTGGGGGAGAAGAGAATCAAGGAACAATGGTTGCACTTATCGGTTGGAAACCAAATTATCTTCCCTAACGAATACCATATATCCCTTAAAAAGATACTACAATTTTATCAATGGTTTAACTTCAAATTTGTTTCATCCAAAGAACTCGTGTGTTTGTATACGTGTTTTAAACACCAAACTGTTTTTGAAAATGTGTTATTATTTAGGGCCCCTTGGGAGAGAGCTCCAGAAGCCCCAGATTTTTTAAAAAACGAAAACAGCTCGACTCCTTTTTCCAAGTCAAACACCTCCGGCTCTACCAACTTCAGATTCACCAAAACTTGAATAGGCTCCTAGAACCATGGATTTCATCAAGCACCTCAAGGGATGCTCTGAAAATTACAAGATTTACAAGTTGACCAAAATTATCCATCATCATACCACTTGTTTGTGTAATTGTCTTTCTGAATTTGACTCCTTAGTAGTATTTTAGTTTGTCACAAAAAAATACTAGTATTTTAGTTAGTGCCTTCTTTTAGTTTGACTCCTGAGTGGTATTTGAGGGCCATTTTAGTAGAGCTTCACATCTTCATTCTCCAAACGAATGATTCTGGTGGGAGCAGGTGAGAATCAATTTTGAAGTGATCGATTCTTTTTTCTACTCCCAAATCGTAGTGTAAACGCAGGTCGTCAACTCCCCACCAGAATACAATTGCATTATAAGGGGGTGTTTGGCACTGCTTCGTTCTCATTTTTTCAGCTCTGCTTCACAAACTTCACCACAGAGCAGCTCCACCGTAGAGTTTGTGAATGAGGTGGTACTGTTTGACACACAACTCTGCTCCAACTCTACGAATAAGTTGTTTTCATGCAACTGGTCCATTATACCACTGATTAAAATTGCACTTGAATTTATGAGAATATTGGTTTCCAATTGTAAGCATCTCAAGTGAATGTTGGAAAAAATATATTCATTTCTTTTTTTGTGACGAATGAAGAATTATATTATATGATATCAAGGTACATCAAGATATTACAAGTACTTCGAATTACAATAAAGTACCCACGCCGTGAAAAAAAATAATCAAATACCTAACCTATTAGATGCTTTGCAGTATGGATGACAGCACAGGCAAACACTCGGCAATGAAAGACGGCCTGAGAACAGATGCCCAACAAACAACGGCCAACATTCATGTAGGCAGAATTGAGGATCTTTTTCTTCTTTCTGGTGTCTTCCTTTTTCTTCTTTCTGCCACTGAAGATTGAGGAAGACTGACATGAAAATTGTTCTCCCTAGTCCTTCATTATGGCCCGATCTAACCATAACATAACAGAGAAAAGACCAGAGAAAATTATTCCATAGCAGTAACATCATCTTCGCCTTGATGCCGCCGTGAAAAAAAATATATTCATATCAGTATTAGCTATGTTTTTCGTAACGATGGTGACAGTGTTTTCATTCGCTAGGGAACTAAAGTATGTAACAATATCTCAAAATTTAGCTAGGATTTTGATTCTCTCGTTTGCCTCGCTGGTATATATGAACATTTTTTTTTGTGTGCTGATTGCTGGGAGTTCATCGTTACGTAAGTTACTGCTATACCACGGTTCGGCTTCACGGTAGAACCGAATAGAAAAAGATTATTAATGAATGACAACGTGAGTAATTATCTCACAACTCCACGTAAGAGTATAAAACTCTAAAACTGGAGTACCTCACGATAAACGTGAAGTTGGCCTTTAGCTTCACCTTTTTTTGCATAGCGGAGTTCATGGAGCCGAGCGTGTTTAGCAACGTGGAGCTGGAGCGAAGCTAGAAAAACCGGAGCGAAACAGTCTCAAACACCCCCTAAGTGTTTGGCAGGGCTCCGCGGAAGGTGAGTCAACCAAGGGTGCAGAGTTGTGCCAAAGGAGGTCCCTTTTTTTGCACAACAAGTCACGGTGGAGCTTTCCTAACAAGGTTAGTGGGAGACCAGTTTCGTGATGAAACTGCTCCATGATATGATAGATGATAGATCTATTTTTCTGGAGCCACAGAGGCCAGAGCTCCCCTTAACAGGCTCTTGCACTTCCCTAAATTGAAAAAACAATCTGCATCCGGACCATGAGCGCAGCCCAATTCCACAATGGCAATAGGCCTTACGGGCCTGAAAAACAACAAGAGGGAGTTTCAGTTATGGGCGCCTGGTAGCTGGGCCTCGCATTTTGGTATACCAGCTTGGGCCAGGGACTGGAGCGCACAGCTTAATTGCCCACACAAATTAAAAAAGGCCTTGCAGTATCAGCATCGACGCGAAGCTTACCAGACAATGCTACAAACAGAAGCCCCAACAAACTACACCAGAAGGCGTGAGCAGAAGGCGTGAGCTCTCAATCACGTGCCAAATGAACCTTATTCGTCAGGTGAAAAGTTAAACAAAGTGGCAAAGAACAACACTCAATCGGGGATGCACAACAGCACAGGGGCCACTACACTCGGTTCAAGGCACAGAGACATGTCAAAAAGCGAGCTCCGCAAAACTCCACAAGGACCTACTGCTGGGGCACTTAACGGGCACCATGATGGAGTAGCAAAGCTTCCCAATGACCGCGAGACTAGATGGCCGCGAAGTACTCTTTGCTTCCCTTGGGGTCGGGCTTCATCGACTTCTCCCCTGGCTTCCATCCGGCCGGGCACACCTCGTCTGGGTTCTCCTGGACGTACTGCAATGCCTGGTGAAACATTGAAATGAGATGTCAACCTCAATATTCTCCATTGTGATCGGTCGAATGTATAAAATGGAAAAAGCAACTATGTAACTGGGTCAGGCGTAAACCAGCTTAGCAAAATGCCCAATGATGTACCACAATTGTAATCCTGGGATTATGCTTATTTTTTCATTGGTAAACTACATAGCATCATCCCAGATCAAGAGCCTCACTTGTTTCCATATATGCTTGCTATGATGCATCTTGACCTATGAAAAGTGGTATGTGTAGTACTTTGACAGTTATATTTAGTATAGTAGTTAAATGGCCTTGTACTGTCAATCATTCTTTTTTAAACAGTTTGGATTAGAGTATGCTTTGAATGTTAGAAAAAGTTTATTTTGTTCCTGCAAATGGAGAACTATATTGCACTGTCAAGTGTTAACAAACAATTAATCATGTCAAATGCACACCAGTGTTGAATCTTGTTCAAGTTGTGTATCACAAACACCATGAATACAAAAGTGCATATTTGTTTTACTTAATGTTTTTAAGTAACAGCAGAGAAAACCTCTAGTTTCTGAAGTCCAGAGCAACTGCCTAGCACAGCACAACCAACATAGAACATACCTGAAGGGTCCTCATGGTCTCATCCACGCTACGACCGATGGCAAGGTTGTTAATGGTAGAGTGCTGAATCACTCCCTCCTTGTCAATAATGAACAGTCCTCTCAGAGCAATACCCTGCCCAAAGAACATCCAGATTTAGAGAGTAACAAACAGAGACATAATACGGAAAACAAAAGGACTCCATAGGGGAAGAATCTGGAAGAATATCCAGTGGTTGAAAAAAACCTGGCTAGGGATCAGAACACCAAAGGCCTTCGAAATTGATTTGGTGACATCAGAAATAAGTGGGTATTTAAGATCGCCAAGCCCACCAGACTTCCTGTCTGTCTGCACCCATGCAAGGTGGGAGAACTGCAACCAATCAAAGACAGACAATTAACAATAGTCGTGATTATGATGAAATCACAGTAACCAAAACCCAAGATCTATATATGTCAAGATTTCTACTTTTGACCACATACATACAATGATATAAAGGGGTATTCTCTCCATCCCAAATTATTGATTGCTTTGGCCTTTTTAGGTACATAGGTTTTGCCATGCGCCTAGATATACGTTACGTCTAGATATTAGAAAAGCTAAAACAACCTGTAATTTGGAGCACAAGGAGTAATAACAATCATAAAATCATAGTTGTATAAAGACTTCAAATATTTCATAGTACTCCCTCTGTTTAAACTTTAACTCTTTTATTTGTTTGACTATTTGTCTCTTCTACAAATGTTTGACTTTTGATGACAGATCTAGTTTTTTCACTTTATACTTATCTAAATAATTGAATAATATTAATTATAGTAAAAAGTCAATGGTGCAGAGTGCAGACTTAAAAATGGAGAGACTATATTCTCCAAAGATTTGTAGAGTACTTTTAACGAACAGAAACAACCAATTTAATAAGATTATGAAGCTAAGAAGACATTTTCTTTGGACCAACAAAGATTAAATTTAAGGCCTCATGTGTAACATGAATGCTTAATCCCAGTAGAAAATCCGAAAATGTTGCATAGTGATGTGTCACTTAGATGGGAAAGCAGGTACGGGAAAATACTGTACTGACCAATATCACTTTCCATATTATATTATCATACGGTTTCCGTTTCTATCAAAACATGAAAGCTGACATTTTGTGATTTTATCACAACCGTTTTTCCACTGGTTATTTTGATAAAATGGGGAAAATCTGGTGCCAACCGCTTTCAGATTCTGTATTATAGCACCATTCCCAACCGTTCTCATCCCTAGTGTCATTGCTATTATGTTCATGTAGATGGATTTTTCTATTAATAGTTACATTGGTAATGTGCAGCATGTATCTTTCACCATGAGAAAAAAGCATCATGTGGTCCTACTACTTTGCCAAAAATTGAAACGGCAAGTGTAAAGGAAACACTACCTTACTGTTATAGAATATTGTGTAATTAATAACTACTTTTTTCTAACTCCACATAAACATACTTTTCAGAATTAATTTTAGAAATGATGTGACTATGCTCAAGAACCATGCATACAAGGACAGCAGTTGTGCACCAAACATAACCTAGCAAGTAGCACGTGAATTTCTAATTATAGGAGCAGTTCAACCATAATTAATAATTCTATTTCCGTTATGAACTAGTACATATCAAAGCTGCGATGTACGTCAAGACCTAACTTACGACGAATGACAAATGAGTGAACAATCCCTGCACGGATAGTGGAGGCATTGGATGTCAACTACACTCACTTATCCTTAAGAACAATTGACAGACTGATTCATACCGATAGATGCTATCATATCATGGAATACCAGGGCATTATAGCATACCACACTGTCAATGGAGACACCAAGAACCTCAGTGTTCAACTTCTCGAATTCCTCGTATCTGTCACTGAAGGCAGTAATCTCTGCAAGTATCAGGCGTTAGTTCATCAGAATCGCATAGACTCACTCCAAATGTGTCTTCTTGATAGTAATGCTACTGCTGTATCCTCACCGGTCGGGCAGACGAAGGTGAAATCCAAGGGGTAGAAGAACAGAATGACGTACTTCTTCCCGATGTAATCAGAGAGCTTCACCTGTAAAAGCACACATAGCAATGCCATCGCCAGCCACATAAAAGGGTATCAGGAGCAATTTGAGATGACGAAACATTTTCAGAGTTGTGCTGCCACGGCATAAACCACGAGATTGCGCGGAGAGAGAGAGGTGAAGCACATACGTTGATGAACTCCTGGTCGAACACGGCCTCGGCCTCGAAGTCTGGAGCCTTGTTCCCGACCAGCGGCAAGTCATCCTGCAGAGCAGAGGCGCCAAGGAAGGGCGAGAGCCGTGAGTGCGAAGCAGAAGGGGTAAGAAGCAAACCAGCAGTCTACGATAAGGCGAGGCAAGACGCGAGGAGGACTTACGACGCCGCCAGCGCGGGCGACGAGTCTGGCGGCCCGCGCGGATCTGGAGGCGGCGAGGCGGAGCGGCCTGGCGGCGGCGGTGGCGGCCGCGGAGCGGGCGACGGAGACGGACTGCGGGGCGGTGGCGAGGGCCCTGGCGGCCGGGGTGGGGGCGGAAGAGACGGTGGTGGCGGCGGCGAAGGAACAGGCCATGGCCGCCCGGAGTGGATGAGGAAGGGGATGGGTGGATTGGGGGTTTGGGGTTGGGGAGTTGGTGCGATGGGTTGGTTTCCTCCTTTTCCGGGGGTTGGGGAGTGAGTGAGCGAGGAGGTTTTAAATAGGGACGTGTCAGCGCCACACGAGCTCTGGGCCGGCAGTGTAAGTGTTGTGGATCACGAGGTGGCCAACGGTCAGGATGTTGCTAGGACGCACTCACGTTCCTCTATTTCTCTCCTTTATATATCCTAGTCATCAAGATTCCTTCCTCTATATTAATTTCTTCCGCACACATCTATCCTTTATAACATCCTTTATCAGCGTGGGGCCCACATGACAGAAATATTTTATTTTTTCTCTCTCCTCTTTTTCCTCTCTCCTTCCGCCCGTTCCTCATCTCCGGTGCCCGATGCCGCCTGCCTTCCTCCGTCATCAGACCCCGGCGAGGCGCCCCACTGCGACGGCGACCTCGTGCCCACGGCCGCGCCGGCCATGGCGGACGGCTATGGCGGCAGCGGCCATGGCGGCCGACCACGGCATCAGCAGCGCCGGATCCAGCTGCGGCTCGCCCGCAGCAGAGCAGAGCACCCATGGCGGCTCCACGGTTCCACCTGCCCCTCCTCGCCTTCGCCACGGTCACCATCCCCATCCCCACCACAACCACCACCGCCCCTCCCCGTCCACGACGACGGCCACCACCCGCCTCGACACGGCGGGCACGGCCACGGCAGCATGGGCGAGCACCGAGCAGGGCCGGGGCAGCACGACGACGAGGCGCACGCGGGCGACGGGCCCCGGGCTTCGCTTCTCCTCCGGCACCGCCGTGAACCTACCTCGCCTTGCTGGTGGCTCCGCGCCGTCTCCGACCACCTGTGCACCATCCACAGCAGGAGCGGGTTGGGGGGAGGCAGCGGCGGCGAGAGGGAAGGCCGGGCTAGCGCCGTCGCCGGTGCCGAGTTCGAGTTCCTGCTCTGCTCCTCCCAGCGCCCCTCCTGTTCGTCCCGGTAGTCCTCTGCTCTTACGCGCGGGCCGGGGTGTGGCCTCCTCTCCGGCGGGCGAAACACGGCGCGACGGCTGCCCGCAGAGCGCGGTGGGCGGCCGGCCTCGCGAGCGCAGGCGGCGGGCGGTGAGCGGGCGGCCTCGCGAGAGCGCGGGCGCGCGAGCGCAAGCGGCTGGCGGAGGACCGGTGAAAGGTCGAGATGGCGGACTAGAGGGGGGTGAATAGTTCTTTCTAAAACTTGTCGCACCGGCTAACCGAAATAAATACGGAATTAAAACTATCGGTCTAGCCAAGACTTCACCCCTCTAACTATAACTCTAGATGCACCTTGTAAAATATCCTACACATGAAAGCAAGGTGCCAAACTAGCTAGTGCCCTCCTAATCAAGTCTAGCTTACAAGGACACACAAACCTAAGCAACTAGTATTTTATCAAGCAAGGGAGCACCTACACAATTCTAATGAGCAAAAGCACAAAGCCAACATAAGATCACTCGATGCTCAAGGACAAGGATACACAAGCCAAACCCAAGAGCTCAAATTACTTAGCAACACAAACTAAGCAAAGCTACTAATTAGACACTCAAGTTAATTAGTCACACAAGAGATACTTCTATGCTACACACACTAGAAAGTAACTAGATAGCTACACAAGCCGACTAATTGCAAAAGCAACAACACAAGAACAATATATATAAATGTAAATACAAGCTTGTAAAAGAGATTGCAAACCACCGCGAAGTGTGGACACAAGATGACACGGCGATTTTTACCGAGGTTCACTTGGTTGCTACCAAGCTACGTCCTCTTGTGGTGATACACTCACTTGGAGGTTCACGAGCTAATTGGCATCTCCTAGCCAAATCCCGTAGCCGGGTGCGCTGTGTAACCAACACAAGATGATGATCCTCCAAGCCACGAGCTTAACTAGAGTAGCCAATTCGCGACTCCCGCGGAGAAGGCTCAAGAACCCCTCACAATCTCTTCTCCGGAGCACCGCACAATCTCCTTGCGTGCTTTGACGGAATCTCTTGCCACCAAGCTGTCTAGGAGGTGGCAACCTCCAAGAGTAACAAGCCCACCGGCTTGCAACACGAACACCTAGTGCCACACGATGCAAATCTCTCTATGCAACGCACTAGAATCGCTCACTCACTCGATCAGATGAACACTATCAAGCTCAAGTAAGTAGAGGGCTCTCCAAGCACTCTCCAACAAAGACACAAAGTCCTCAAGGTGCTCAGCCCACGCCCAAGGCCGGCCACCATCTCTATTTATAGCCCAACAACTCAAACTAGCCGTTGCCCCCTCGGGCACCTCAACCATGAGCGTCGGACGCGTTTGATGGAACCACCGGACGTGTCCGGCGCTTCATATTGCGCCATGTGTTGCCCGCGTTCAAAGTCGACCGTTGCCTCCCAACGGCTACTTCTCGAAATGGCTCAGATCAACGCGCCGAACGCGCCTGATGGAACCGCCGGACGTGTCCGGGGCGTTCACCATCCGCGCGTCTGGCTGTTAGGCCATGCCGGACGCTGCAGCTCCACTGAGCGCCGGACGCTGCCCCTCCACTGTTCAGCGTTAGGCGCGTTCACACTCCGTGCCATGCACAACGGCGCCGGACTCATCCGCCGAGCGCCGGACGCTACACAGTGCGTAGCTCGCTCGGGGTCGTCACGCCGGACACCAGCGCCGGACGCATCCGGCGCACGCACCAGACTGCCTGCCTCGCCTTCCACACGCCGGATGCGCCAGACCGGCGTCCGACGCTCCGCACGCCAGCGTCCGGCGCTTGGAAGGTTTGCACTTCTAAGCCCGCGTTGACGCCAAATTTCGCCACCTTTTATCATACATGCTAATCAACAAGTATAACACCTTATACACGAGAATTAGCATGTTTTCACCAAGATTTTGCATCTGGTGCAATAGAAAATAGCTCTCTTATTTTCCCGTAAGCGCCGAATCCCCCCGAGCTTGCGGTTACCAAACCCAACTCAACCCTGCAAACACCTCCGCCTTTGCAAATGTGCTAACCACCATCTAGTGTACATCACCATGTGCATGTGTGTTAGCATTTTCACAATTATTTTTAAAGGATTTTCTCTTGATCTCACAACGCCACTCGATCCTAGCATGTCGCAATGTTAAATCGCTCAAGTGGCACTAGATGACCGATATGCAAACCAATTTGCCCCTCTTGATAGTACGGCCATCTATCCTAAATCCGGTCAAGCTCTTCTCTACTCAACCTTAGACCGGTGAAATAAAAAGCCCTAGGTTATACCTTTGCCTTATGATTTTCCATTTCCTCCATCGCCTCCAAATGTGCAAGTGCAACACATGCACCAACACGATCATCAAATGATGTGATCCACTTCATATCATCATGCAACCTTCCTGGTCCATTGATCTTGACCTCACTTGCTCTTCACCGTCTCATGGTCCATCGGCACCAAGTCTTGCTCAAGCTTCACCGTCTCATGGTCCATCGCTTCAAAGCCTTGACTTGTCCTTCACACATCCACCGGACCATCGAGCCAAGCCTCATCTTGATCTTCACTAACTTGGTCACATGACTCCATGTCATGTCACATATGCAATAAAGCTCCTTCATCATCACATGTGTGGGCAATGTAACAACATCAAGCCCTCCATGGCATATGTTGCCCACACACATGATCTTGTGAACTAACCCCTATGTATCTCAATCATAACACATGTTAGTCCACTTAAGTTGTCGCTCAATTACCAAAACCACACAAGGACCTTTCAACCGGGCCCCACGTCGCGCATACGGGATGCTCCGTACATCCTGGACACTGGCCGGATGGGTGCACGTCCTGTTATTTACAGGAGCCATCGCATGATCCCGCTGCTGGAGATTTTCTTGTAAATCCACCCTAAGAATGGTTTATAGGGTGCCGCTGCGGTTGGTCTGATACTTATAGATTTATACAGGATATATAAGCAACATTGTATCTCAATGGTTCATTCATCAATGATGATACTAATTATGCACTACAAATATTAATTAATATTTTGTTATATATTTTAGCAAAGTTAAAAAAATTAACTTCTTCGAAGAGAGAATGACCGGGCAAGGCTTCTTTCCTCTAAATAACTCTAGCTCTATATCTTTAAAAATGCGGTTTCTCTAAAAGAGGCAAAGTCCTTCTGAAAAAACATTTGACTAAATGGCCCTTCCTATTCTTATGGAACTATGAGGATTCCTCGGTGTTGTTGCGATTATGAAGAAGAAATATAAATATATTAGAATGTTAACCACTAAGGATTAGAAGATGAATACCTCACGCTTTGCCGCAAGATTTGCATCGAACCTGAAGAAGGTGACATACAGGATTTGCATTGAACACAGAGAAGATGAAGTGCAAGGGACACACATGATGGCTCTGCTTGACGTGACTTCATAAGACGATAGTGCGATAAGGAGGTGTTAGAGAATTCGCTAGTGAGGTTTATCTTTATAGGAGTATAAATTGATCAAAGATATTAGATGTCGAAATGGCTCCTCTTGTTTGTCTTCGGGCTCTATGCAAAGAAGTTGTTACACACTTCGCCATGGAAGAAAATATGCTTGGATGCATATGTATTCATCTCAATCCACATGTGTTGAAGTTTGGATACACACATCATCCAAATATGGCCTAGAGTCACAAACAGTCTGAACACATGAATATATGATGTTGTATTTCCTCGAGGTTATTGACCGTGCCAATTACAGTTCAAGCGTCATAGAACAACAAAGCAATGCTTGAAATTTACACAGGAGTTTAGATATTACACATTTATCTAGTACTTTTAATCAACCCATTTTGCAATTTCTTCATATAATCAATTTCTCTTCAACTACTCGGTGTTATCAAGGAAATATTATTAACACCACTAATAACAAAAGAGCGGCAAACCTTTCGGCATCTAGTCTAGAAGTCATGAAAGACCTCTTCTTCTTAGACTCCACATCAATAATTGTGAACAAGAAAATACCAAAGGAATGAATTATGGAAGTTAGAAAAACAACTGAATATCTCCTACATCCACCATGCCCCCTCTATGTTTTGTTGAAGAAAATCATATTGAGCCCCTAAAGAAACATGAAAAAAAGAAACAACTAGTAGACCACGAACTACTATTGATAGTTCGAATGTAAGTCACTAACATGGAAAATGACAAAACAAAATTTCATATGGAATATTTATTATATAGCTTTAGTTGTTGGAATTATAAAGTTTTAGGTGTTGAAAGATAGGTTATGCAAAAGGAACAACATGATTACATAGACTTGTTCGAACTAACCAATAACCAGTTGTCCGATTGGATTGTACAAATGGGAGATAAGTATTCAAATAACCTCGAATTTGTATGTGTAAATCATTCTAGTTCTAGTTTCAAGAATGTAGCTACCTAATAACCAAACTTTTCCATAAAAGATTATTATATAAATGTTTCTAAAGATAATTATATTCAAATTATTTCCGTGAGAATGTTGAACTTTGCCAAACACGACTAGCTGGAGATCTAATAATTATCTAAACACACAACTAATTTTTATTTTTTCATAATAAATAAATAATTTTAGTTAGCTTAAGTGACTACTGCCTCTGTCTTGAAATACAAGGCATTTTGCTTTGTCCTGAATCAAAATTCTAAGTTTAACTAAATTTATAGAAAAGAAAAATAATATTTATGATATCAAATAAGTATAATTAGGTTTATTAAAAGATAATTTTTTATAATTTACTTATTTGATGTGTTAGATGATAATATTATTGGCTATATATTTGATTAAATTTAAACTAAGTTAACTTAGAACAAACTAAAATACACTATATTATAGGACGAGGGAGTATTTTTTTATTGTTTCGACTGACAACTAATTCTATCTCATCCAAACACGTCAAAGATAGTTGACAACACATACAGAGAAAGATACCCTATCTCAGCCACGTCACTCTGGTCCCTTCGTCTTCTTGGTCTTGAAACAAACAGTACAACAGAACGTATTGCGCTTTGCGTTCTCGTCTAGTCGTCCATCCCATCCATATAGTAGCCAATTCTCTTTGCCTTGCTCCCGCCTGTCCCTTTTGTATCGTACTCTCCTCTCTCGTTTTCTCCCGATATAAAATATTGCAGTCTCTCGTGACCTGCGGCAACATCAATACCGTGTGGGAGTCGTGAACTACCGCCAGCTGGTTTTGGCAGCGCTGGTTGGCATACATTACACACCAGACAGAAATGGTTGATTGGCTTTGTTTCATATATATTTCCAGGAGCGTGGAATAATTGCGACACCCCTTGCATCATCATCATGCATCAACACAACAACTGCTTTCTAACCTTGCGCTACAGAAAAATTAATAACGTGAAAAATTGTCCACAGAAATCCTGCACAATAAACATTAAATAATTTATTTTCTTATTTTTTTTGCTGGACTTATACATGAGTTCAAACGAATGTTTACCCAAAAAATGCCAGGTAATAAAAATAATGAAAAGAAAAGCGCGGGCGCAGCCCAAGAACGAAAGCGCGTGTCTAGCCCATTGTAAATCCGGCCCAGGGCGACGGCGGCTCCCTCCATGGTCCATGTCCATCCGCAGCCGCCTCCCAAACGCTGCTCTTCTTAATTTCCCTCCTCCCCCCGCCGGGTTCCCTCGTTTTCTGCTTGCTTCTCTCTCTTCCCTCCCTCCCTCCTCTATTCTGTTCCCCTTTCCCCCTCCCTCCTCCGCCTCGCTAACCCCACCCACCGCCGCCCGCCTCCAGTCTCGCCGGTCCCCGCCGCCCGCCGCGCCGGAACCCTAGCTCCGGCGAGTACCCGGGTCTCCCCCGCCTTCGATCGGTCCCGGGGCCGCGCCCCCCTGCGCACCGATCTCGAGAGATCCGGTGGCGTCGCCGCCGTCCGGGGAGAGAGGAGGCCACAAGCCATATGTCGGGGGTTAGCAGCGGCAGGCCGCCGACCGCCCAGAAGATCCTGCAGTCTCTGCGCCCGCCGCTGTCCTTAGCCACGCCGTCGCGGCCGCCCTTCGCCCCGCCAGGCGAGTACCACAGCTTCTCCACGCCGGCGGCGGCCTCGGCCCCCGCCGCCACCTCAGGCGGCGTCCGCGCGGGGGATGCTCCTCCTGATGGCATCGAGGAGGGGATAGTCCTACGGACGCCGCCGGTGAGATGATGCTTCTGCTCCACCAGCACCTCCGGATTTGTTTTCCCTTCTCGGGGTCAGCTTACAGCGTTTGGAGACCCATGCTTCAAAGTCGTATTGTTGGTCGAATTTTCTGTCTTTTGTTGTTTGGATATATGGATTTGGGGTTAAATTACACCGGTCATAAGTAGAAACGCGTGAAATTCTGACCAATTTCATTGCTCCCTGGAAGTCTCCCCGAAGCTCAAATGCTCCGTTCTCGTAGTTATGGTGTCAGGTAGGCGGGAACTGTAATTGCTATGCAACCAGGATCCTTATCATAAAACAATTTATCTCACACAGTTGTCCCTGCAGCGAGATTCAGAAATGGAGGGAAAGTTTTATGTCAGAAACAGAAACGATCTATATAATGTAGATGTAGCCCACAAAGAGATCTGGCATACAGGGATTTCTGGTCAACAGATGCTACTAAATATTCCCCTTAATCTTTGCCATAATAGCTTACATGCTGTGTGGCTGTAGGTAGGACTTGATTGTACCACCATTTAGGTGTGCTCCTGCGCTATAAACTTCCTATCTATTTCATTGGCAAATGAAAGAGAACTTGGATGGCTTCTTTTATTGCAGATGTTAAATACCTCATACCTTTTTTTCCCTACCATGTTCTATTCATGCATAACACACTGGACACAACTTGGTGCCATTACTGTTATTTAAGATGTTGAAATCTGCAAGCTTGTAACGTATCTATGCAAACCATGTTTTTTTTCTTTTGTCGAATAGTTCGCACGTAACTGTTGTGCCCATTATTTTTGGTTAAAACTGCAGATATGCTTAGTTTCAGCTGTGAAAAACAAAAGAAATAATCTTGCTTTGGGTTAGGATAACATTTATACATTTTAGGTTCTAAATTGACTACATCCAGTAATGATGGCTGTGTATTGTTAGTACTTTGTATGTTTCCTAGATCACATCCGCAAATTCTTCCATCGGAATTTCGCATGTTCTTAATAATATTTTAATTGTCATTGATGCTAATTGATGATGTTTGCAATTCATAATGACAGCTGTGTAACAAGTCTGTTTCTGTTCTACAGCTAAAAAGAAAAGCCACATTCATTGAAAATGATACTGCTGAGTCTAGTGATTGTATCATTACCAGTCCAATGCTCACTCCAGTCTCCGGTAAAACTGTTAAAGCTTCTAAGGCAAAGGCTAAAAACAGTAAATCTGTGCCTCAGACACCTACATCAAATATTGGTGAGTGCAAACGTCGGTGAATGTTATGGCAATGGTCATTTGTTTCAAACTCTTTTTTTTTTACATGTGTTTACATACAAGAAAAGAATAAATATGAAAATCTTTCTATGCACAGGTTCACCGCTCAATCCAGCAACTCCAGTTGGCACGTCCCGCTATGACAGTTCACTAGGTGATCATAACAGCCTATGTGTTTGTATTTTCTGAAATTGGTTATATTGCTATTTCCTTAGTAATGCTTCTGTTAATTATATCCATCCTTCTAATCCTTGTTTAGGACTTCTGACAAAAAAGTTCATTGACTTGTTGAAGCAAGCACCAGATGGTATTCTAGATTTAAATAATGCCGCAGACACACTAGAGGTTATAGATTGTTTTCATTTTCAGCTATCATCTCATCGTTCTCTTGGTAGTTGGTACACACTCACCGACTTTTCCTACAATTCAGGTTCAAAAGCGACGCATATATGACATTACCAATGTTCTCGAAGGCATTGGTCTAATAGAGAAGACACTTAAGAATAGAATCCGTTGGAAGTAAGCAGCTTTCTTAGTTTGACCCTTTTCATGTATTATGATGCCACCTTATCTCAGTAACTCTTGTAATTTCTATTTGTGATGCTAATCTCGCATGACACTATAGGGCCCTGGATGATTCAAGTGTTCAATTAGATAACGGAATTTCTGCCTTGCAGGTATTTGCTTTTGTATTTTTTTTTTGCATTGACATTGACTAGTCCTAAGTGCAACTGAGTGACTTCTCTCTCCCCCCTCCCCCGAGAGGAGGTATGATAATAGGTAGACCTAAGCTTAGATTTTTTAACACATTGCAGGCAGAAGTTGAAAATCTTAGTCTGCAGGAGCAAGCACTAGATGAGCGTATGAGGTTCAATTGCACATTTCTAGCTTATTACCTTTGCTATGTCATAGCTCTTAACAAAAACATTATCTAATCAAGTTCTTTGTTTACCATTTAGTGACATGCGTGAAAAAATAAGGGGGTTAACGGAAGATGAAAACAATCAAAGGTAACTATATTTTTTTTGCATCAGTTTGCTTGTATGTCACTATTTAATAATGCATGCATGTTTCTTTTGTCTGTTAGGTGGATCTATGTGACTGAAGACGATATCAAGGGATTACCCAACTTTCAGGTCTGACTTTAGTTTAATGGTTTCCCAATGTCGTATTAAAAGGATTATCTGTTGCTTTAGGCCAAATTTATTCTCTTGAAGTCAGCACATATAGTAGATTGGTAGTTAACATTTATGGTTTCTTGTGCAGAATGACACACTAATTGCGATTAAAGCACCTCATGGTACTACACTAGAAGTACCAGATCCAGATGAGGTAGGAAGCATTAAAATAAATGAGCTTTGCATGCATAAATAAATGGCTGCTTTAATTTATGGTGGTTGTGTGTTTCTGCTGCATGCAAAGGCGGGTTATTATCTCCAAAGGAGATATAGAATTGTATTAAGAAGTACGATGGGGCCGATAGATGTTTACTTGGTTAGGTAAGGTTTATTTCTCCTGTGAAGTTAATTGTTTGGACAAAATCTTAGCTAATCAGAATTTTGTTATAATTATAGTCAATTTGATGAGAAATTTGAGGAACTGGGTGGTGTCGCAACACCCGCCAAGCATTCAAATGTGCCTAGACAACAACCTGCTGAAGATTTCAATACAACATATGCTGGACAAAGTAGCACGCCTGTGGACGTGGCACATGATTTACAACACAGCCAGAAGAGTCCCCAGGATCCTAGCGCTTTGCATGACTTTGGAGGGATGACAAGGCTTACTGCTTCAGACATCCATGTAAGTCCGATCATTTTAGCCCCCCCCCCTCCCTCCCCCCTACCATGATCATAAAGGTTGTTGTTAACAATGCACCCATCTGAAATTATATTCAGAACACGGAGTTGGTATAAAAAATGGCAGAACAATGTGCATGCACATATGAATCTTTCATTCTTTCATACGCTTTTCTAAGTTTTACTTCCTAGAACCTGAATGCAAATCTTTACAGAACCTGCTATAGGTTATAAAGTAGGTGGATGTGTTATCTTTAGTGACTTACCATTCTACACAAATTTTGTAGACGGATTGTGATTACTGGCTTCAAACGGAGGTGGATGTTACCATGACTGATATGTGGAAAACAGAACGTATCCTTGATAATCATTCATTAAGCCGATTTAAAATAATGTGTTCTGTTACGTAGTTGTTGTTACAACTTGAAGTTCTTAACATGGAAAAGTAGAAGAAGTGCAGTGGGACCAGATGGATTTCTTGTCAGAAGATGTTGTCACCCCTCGAGCCAATAATCAGCAGCCGGTTGATGGGCAACATGTGGAGTTTCCAAGCATGGATAAACCATAAGATCATAATGGTCTCCACAAAAACTGACATCTGAACACCTGGAGTGGCGAGTTTTGAATGAGAAGGATTCTCGTGTGACAGCAAATGCTCATTGCAACAGAAGAGCCGGACGATTTCACCAGAGTATGTCACCTGGAGTTTAGTCCGGACAGCAGTTCACAACTTCAGGTTGGTGCACACACTAGCGTGTCCAATTGACTAAGTTAACAGTTTACTGCCTGATTCGTAAAAGCAGCACTTTAGCTTAGCAGACACTGAGGCGCCAGCTTCTTTGTGACTTTGGTATTGTGCTTATTCAGCTCTGCTCCATTCGCTTACCAAGGTAACATTATCATACTAGACTAGATCAGTGGACCTCCACTGGAAAATGCAGCAAAATGTATAAAATATCAGGATAAAACGGTGCACGTTGCATTTGTGGTGTTGGCGTTAAAACCATTGGGGTGAGCTATCAATGTAAGGCAGATAATTCTTTGTACAATTGTCTGATACCCCAGAACAAAGCATAGCTGTTAGCTTGTAAACAAATGTTCCTATGCATGTATCACAGAGGAGACTCAGATTCTTTGGCATCCATTATTCCATTTGATCCATTCATACCCTGTGAAACGTAACAGCCTTTAATCACGAAGGAAAGATGCCTCTTATGTGCATACCAGTGTGCTTACATTACACTTCTTGCAGAGCAGCACTTCTACCAAAACCCGGACAGCCAAGCTCGGTCACTAGTAACTACCAATAAGCTGTAAAGCCCAATTACAGAATCCTATAGGAGTACATTGCTAATAACAGTCTTGTCGAAGTGCTGCCGAGCAGCCGAGGTCTCCCTTTACCTTCGACATTTTAGGCATGGCAGCGACCTCAACGTCGTCTCGCTAGGAAATTGCAAGACGCTACCACAGCTCCTGCTGCGGCGGTGAAGGAGGTTTGTTCGCGCTTCGTACTGCAGCGTCTTCTTGTGTCTTGCCCTCGGTGGCATACCGGCATGGCATCAATGGAGAGTTGAGCCTGGTGCCCCTTACCTCTGCAAGACGAGAAGCATGGTTGATTAACAAACAAACTGAAATAAATGAAACAGAAAAAAATACAGCTTCCCAATTTATTGTGAAATAGTAGTCAAATCATGAGATGGCGCGTGAAGTCACGTTCTAGACAAAGAAAAAAAACCGCACTTATGCAGACTGGGGGCGTTTGGAACAAGGGATTTTTGAAGGAAAATCATAGGAGTCTGAAAACAAAGGAAAGGAAGTGAACTTTGAGTGTTTGGAATGCAGGAACTATCAAATTCCTTTCCTCCATTTCACTGTAGTTGGATGCTTGTTTCACGGGAAATAAAAAATCCACCAGAATCTCTTGGTTTTCTTTCCTTCGTGCTTGTCCGATGCACTGCCTGTCAAGAAGCTAGGAAACAAGCGAGCGTCCTACAGGTTATCAGGATGTGTGACCCAAACATTCCAGCTTGTACAGTGAAGTTGCATGCTACTATTAAAGATTCCTACAAGTCTTCCTGTATTCCAAACACCACCTTGTATATGTTTACTGTGTTTTTCCTATCCTCTGTTTTGTCATCTCATCTTATTCATGTGTTTTTTCTCCTTTTCCTCTGTTTTCGATTCCTCCGTTCCAAACATGCAGCCTCTCATTCCTATATTTTGGAATCTCATAGTCTTTCACTTTTCACTCTACTCGATTCCTCTGTTTTTTTCCTATTCCAGCATTCCAAACAGGCTCTTACTGGATTGTATGATTTTGACGAGATAACATCCAGCACACCAGAGTTTTCCACGGGGACAAAAAGGACGGGGTGAGCACATTATTACAAATAAAAATATTAGATGGAATAGAGATTTTTCACCAAAATTCGAAAAGATTATCGATTGCCAATTTATCCGTAGCTGAATTTAACCCAAATAGCTGGAGTTGTTGACGTAGATGAAAAGACTCTTCGTAATTCTCAAAACAGGACAAAATACCCCCTTCATCATTTCAAAGTGTTTTTTTAGCTAGAATTGTTGACGCGATCATGGGGCCCACATGTCACATGGTCTCTCGCTTTCTTATACAAATAATTATGTTTTTTTCTCATATAAAGCCACATCAATACTAACTTTATAGCAACAATATTATAGAGCTCGATGCAATCTACAACTTTTGATAGATTTTTTATTTGAGATCATTCTAGAATTTAAATAGTTTTAATGTTTTAATATTTTGAAATTCAGTTTTTTGATTTTTTAATAGCTAGGATATTGACATAGTCTATACCAAAGTTGTAGCTCTCAATATGATCAACTTCGCTTTTGACAACTTCTTTTACCTAATATATTGTTTAGATGTCCAAATATTTGTTTTTAAGTTCTTAAATTTTGTTTTTTTAATTTTTCAAACGATCTTGAATGTTGACATGGTCAATAAGAAATTTGTAGATCTAAATGCAATCTAAAACTTTGTAGTCCGCACATTTTTTGTCTGATCATTTGGAGGTCCAAAAATTCATTTGTAATTATCACATTTTTGAATTTTTGGAATGACCTTGGGCATTGACACGTTTGTGGTTGTAAATCCTTTTATTTGATATTATTTAGGGATCTAAATATTTGTCTTAAGGTATTCACCCTGAACTCCAACACAATATACTGCTTACGCTTGTTGCACATAATGAAACAAAGCTTTGGGCTCAGTCACTAACGAACTCCGTGCGAGTTCTAGGACCTTGACGGGGAAACCATCTATATAGTGAGGGGACATCCCTTTTCGACAAAACCGACTGCGACAAGGGATCGGAGATGAGGACACGAGATTGAGGATAAACGGGCCAAGTACCGGTCAAACCAAGTACACACCTAGAGAAATAAAGGCTGTGTTGGATTTATTATGGGTCAGGCCCTTTTATATATATTTAATATATCAATAAATTTTATGGTTTATAATTATAGGCTTTTATTATTTATACCGGATTAGAATTCCAAGAGTCTTTGACTTGACTTATATGGTGAGAATTATTCTACTTAAATTGAGAAGTTAAGAAAAGACCAAGGCGTGCCACACGCCGCTGCCATCGCCGCCGGCCAGGCTGTGGGCGTGGGCGAGCGGGTGTTAACTTTTTAGCACTCACTTGCTTTGATGATAGAAGTTTCAACTCCAAGTTAATTCATTCGCATGTCCGTCTATTGAAAGGCCACTGTGTGAACCTTTCCCTTCCTCTCCTCCCACCTGCGTGCAAGGCATATAGGGGACAAACCAGTCCACAACTCCAGCTGCATCGAATGTCGTCTCCATCTCGTGACTCCGCGCGCACGGAGAAGCGAGAGGGCAAGTGCCTTCGAAGCCCTTACCGTTAGAAACCTTGCACGAGGGATCGACAATTAGGTTTTTAGGGAGCGTCTACGCGACTGCCCAAATCACCGCCGCCGGTCGTCTTCTTCTTCATCGAGTTGCCGGCGACATCGTCTTCGTCTTCTTCACGGGTGGGCTTCATCTTCTTCCTAGAGGAGAGATCGTCTTCATCAACTCCTCTACGACATGACACTGGAGGTTGGACAAGGATCGGGATCCTCGGATGGGCGCATGGGAGGGTATGAACTGTTTATCTTCTCTCTGTTTTTCGTCCTCCAGATCGTACCTGTTTCAGCAGTTCATCCATGTCGTTTCATATTATGCTCTGAGTTTGTTTTATCAGTTCTGTCGCATTGTTTCATGAGATGCCTGCTGTCTGTCCTTGCTAGTTATATAATCTACATGTCTATTTCTGTTTTACAGTCGTGCTGTTTCATATGTTTCTGTCTGTATGTTTCAGTATTTCTGCTACGTTGTTTTACAAGCTGTTCAGTATATATTTCATGTTTATATGTTCAGAATATATATATGCTTTACATGTTTCTTATTCACATATTCATCGTGGTTATGAACGTGTGTTATGTTATATTTTCTTTTATCAACAATCTTATTTATGTCATCATCATAATGTTATTTTATGAAATTAAAATGATATGGAAAATGCCTTACTATCTAACAGGCCGCACCATATATATCACTGTCGGATCAAAACACTAACCTGGCATTAATCGGTGCATCATTGCCAGTTGAATCTGTCACCCGATAGTGATAACAACTATCACTATCGAGTCACGTTACGAACCGGTAGAAATGCTTTGCATTGTCGAGTTATGATGGGAATTGATAATGATGTCATTTCCCTATATTTTGGAAATTTTTATTCTCGCCATCTGGTTTGTCTCTCTAGCGCCAACATTATATTTCATCTCCCTCGCGCCACTGTCTACATCCGCACTGACTGCAGGAGCCCTAAGAGCATCACCGTGGGCTCCAATCCTGACACCGTGCATCGTTAGTTGTGTGCCTTTCTGTCCTTGGATCTATAGTGCCACCACCGTCCCAATCCACTGCACAGCATCCATGTCCCCACGAGCAGCCGCATGTCATCCTCGGCTTGCTCACTTCACATCGTCATCGGCCCTAGGAGCATCGCTGCCTACATCATCCCCTTTAAGTTTTAGTGAGCCGTCCAACCCACATTCTCCATTGATGTTTTACATTCTTAGTTAGCATCAATTTATGTTATTTTAGATTCACTATGAGAAATATATTCATATATAATATATAGTTCACATGTTGTGAAACTACATTGATTTATTGACACTGATGGATAAACTTAGAAATGTTTGATTTAAGACAAACCTAATACGATATGAAAAACAGGAAGGTTCTTTGAAAATATATATATGAATTCTATAACAATGATGTTTAAAGTTAGAACTGTTTGATTTGAGAATGTACACTTGGATTCTAGATATATAGCAAGCTACAAAATACTCATGAGTTGCTTAATACACACTAAATATTTATTTAATCAAATCAACATTTGGAGGCCCGTTATGATTATGATGTAGTTATACTCAAATGTGATGTAGAGAGTTAGAGGCAATGATGTGAAGATGAAATGTTTGATGAATTTGAACAAGAGTTAGAGGCAAAATAAACAAGTTTTATTTCTTTCTCAACGATGCAACAAGCCCAGTAGGCAATGTATGTTTGCTAGCATTGGGCACCTTCTTGCTTTAATTTTCACCTTATTGAGCTCACTTGCAATATATTATGAATGGGCCGGGAAGAGAGGGAGATGATATCTTTATTCTTGTGGGAGAATGTTACATAACTGTGGAACCTGTTTCTGATTACTATGAGAAAGTGTAAATTGTGTATTCATGATCAGTCATATAGAGTCCCCATGTCTTCCTCAGGCCCCTGAATTCCTCCCTAGAAATACACCATTTGCACCAACTTTGCAGCCGACATGATTCCCTTTTGTGACCATATAGTAAGTTATCTTATGCTCAGCTTATTCTATTTCATCCTAACATTTATGTAGTTTAGATGATTGAGCCAATTATTAGATGTCTCAAAGATACACTCTTTCTCGGCATTGCTATGCCATTAGGAATTAGAATTTCATGGGCCATGGTGGATATGTATTTCATTGTGCTATAACTTTCAACATTGCTTCAATATGGGGTGGGTCTGGAGAGATCATAGAAATTAGCATTGCAGGAAAGGTGGTGCTAAATGAAAGAACTATTGAGATAAATTTTGTGATAATGTGGCTGGATGAGCTTGTCATCCATAATTCTGACTTCTCAACCATTCGATGTGAAGCTTTAGACAAGGGCATTATTGATGTGGCAACAGCTGGTGAGCTGATTGTTAGGGGCAATGGTGCAGATGTGGTATAGTTGAAGTGGTGCTCACATGTGTGTGTATATATTGTATTTTTCTATTTAAGATTGCTCACATTCTATTTATTTGTTACATGACACCACTTGCATGTTTTGTTGTTTCATTGTTTGACGTGTGCTACATGTACCTTCCAAGCCTTTCTAACTCAAGTGGTGGAGAAACTCGGGTCCATTGGTACTATGCAGGTTCAAAGACCACCGCAAAAGGATTACATGTTTACATGCATTTTGCTATAGGTGATAGCCCATTTGCTGTGATCTGCTTAATTTGTTCATTATATGGTAGACTGTGTGATCATTCCTTTGAGGCAAGCTAGAGTGCACTAATTCATTTGTTGATAAACATAAGTTATGTAGTGGGCTAGACAATAGAGAATGTTTGCTACACAGACTAGTCTTTGCACGAGGGGAATGCGATTAAGAGTAGTGTGTGATTAATTTGAAAGATACTAAGAGTAGTAGGTGTGCTCCATAGGACCATAGTACTAATCAGACTTTGGTTTGTAATAGTCTAGTATTGTAAGTGACAAGAGGAATGATACTGACCTTTGTTGTAATATATGATGTATTATACCTTGTGAGAAATATGATGGCAATGAGAATTTCATGGTGTGTAATAGCCTTTGTTGTAATATATGATGTATTATACCTTGTGAGAAATATGATGGCAACGAGAATTTCATGTTGTGTAATGTGTGTGATAATAGTAGTTGGTGGGTGTGGAATATATTGGACTGTGTGGCACTCAACAATTTTCACTGTCGGGTGTGTCCAACGACTCCAACCCAACAATGTTAGCCATGAGTATAACAGCCGGCCCGGCATTGATGGATTGGTGGAGGCTTACAACTCGGCAGTATGTAGTACAAACTTTTTTTACAATAGAAATAGAAACCTTGCACAGTTTTTGTTCAGTAGAAACAGAGTCCAAATAGTTTTTTAGAAAACCTAATTCTCTCTTCACGGTCTCTTCAATTGGGAAGGACAAAATATGGACACCGTGGGCCTCCGCCTTTGACGGGAGGAACTCAATGGCTTACTAGGATGGACGGCATGAACTTCTATCGGCATGATAGAATAAATTGCTACCTTGAAGTGGTAGACTTAGATGTTTAGAGTCACAAGGGACACGATGAAACTAATTATAAAAATTAAAAATCCTAAGAAAACCTACTTCTAGTGCTGAGAAAGAAATCCACCTCAACCCTTTGTGCTAGAAATTGACTCTTATATAGACCAACAAAATACCATTATGAATTAGTGTTTAGTACTTTGTAACCAAAACAATGGTCGAATTTGCATCTTATGAAATTTAGGAAAATCAAGAATTTAATACTAAAGACGGTAAGATCATATACGTCGATCATATACTCATATTCAAATGGGTACAAAAATTTTGCATTTTTCATGCCATGTCATGATGTAAGAGTGTCCAATTTATTATCATGGATTTCTCACCAAGTTCATAGCAACCTAATTAACCATAATAAATAAAAAGATAATGATTAATTTCCCAGCACATAATATGCATGCCACACTAGAAGCTTGAAATTTTATTGGCCAGAAGATAAGGCTATCCCCTTCATTCTTTTGCTATAGGATCAGTGAGTTTCACACCATCATCATCACTATCGGAGTCGCTAGGAATCTCCACAACAGATCGACGGCGCCCTGCCTTGCTTGTTGGCATGTTCTTCACGACTTCATACTTCAGAGATTTCTTATCATCACAAGCATCAACAATGACATCAGTATCTGCATCAATTTCTCCTTTAAAAAGCATCTCAGAAAGCTTTGTCATCACATTCTTTTGCAACCACCTCTTGATTGGCCTTGCACCATAATGCTGCAAATAATATTGGACATGAGAACGGTATAAATAGCAACATTCCCTATGCATTCATGTATGTAAGTTAAGAATAAGAAAACCAGCTGGCGTCTACATCCAAGGACGTGTAGCAAGGAGTGCTATATATAGTGCTTACTGGGTGTCTGACTCTGACAAGACAACATCCAAAGCAGCATCGCTCGCGGATAGAGTGATGCCCCTATTTGCTGCACGAGCAATGATGCCTTTCATATGAATGTTAGCAACCTCCCTCTTTTTATCTTGGGATAGTGGCTCAAATACCACAAGCTCGCTCAGCCTGTTCAGGAACTCAGGTTTGAAATGTTTCTGTACCTGCAGGGACCAATAATGTCATCATTTGAAATAACTTACTGATTGAACATTCAGGACAAGGGATTGCAAACCTGCTTAATGACAAGGTCACGTGCAGCCTCCATTGTTTTTTCACCAGCTATTGCTTCCATTAGGTACTCAGCTCCAAGATTTGAAGTCATAACGATGATGGTATTTTTAAAATCAATAGTTCTGCCTTTACCATCAGTCAACAAACCATCATCAAGAAGCTGGAGGAAAACATTAAACACTGCTGGATCGGCCTTCTCAATTTCATCGAAAAGAATTACGCTGTATGGCCGTTGCCTGACTTTCTCGGTTAGCTGCCCTCCATCCTCGTGTCCATGATAGCTTTCAAGCAACAAAAATTGAGTATAAATAAAGGTCAAGCAGAAGCCAAGTGAACCTTGCATAAGTTGCACAAATCGGCAAAAAAACATGAACCGAGTAAGACTTATAGCTAAATGTCGAGTGATAATGAAATTAAATGATATAAAACCTGGGAGGTGCTCCAATGAGACGTAGCACTGAGTGAGAGCCAACAAATTCAGACATGTCAAATCGCACCAACATCTTCTCACTGTCAAACAGCTGTTCTGCAAGAGCCTTTGCAAGTTCTGTCTTCCCAACCCCAGTTGATCCCAAGAAAAGAAAAGAGCCTAGCCAAGTTGATCCAGACCAGCCCTTGACCTTAGCACAGCTTGTGCAACTGAATTAACTGCTGCGTCCTGGCCAACAACTCTTTCGCGTAATCTATCTGCCAGGTGCATTAACCTTTCCTTCTCATCCTGGCCAAGTGTATTGACAGGAATGCCAGTCCATCGACTCACAACCTTCAAGTAACGTTACAAAGTAACAAGTGAATTTGTTAAGACACTACGCCCTCTAATTCTAAATATAAAGTCATTTACGACTGCATCAGTCTCTGTCACTCGAATGTTTATAAAAATATACCGTTTCAAATAGACAATTATAATATCAACCATGTGTTGTTAATCTATATAATGTTTCATATATTGACAGGTAAAGTTATGGAAGTTTTTCATACTGCAATCCTAGAATGACCTACATTCAGAATCAGTAAGTATATATTTTACTAAGACAGTGAGCACAAAATTGCTGCCACATACATATTGAACTATTTAAGTTACTGTACCATATACATTAGCCAACAACAAAATCGTTCGCAGTTGTATTAGGTTGCAGAGACATGGTTGAGTGTAATGCATAATAAACTGTGTAAAGCCATAAATATAACCCACAATCCCACATAAAGAAGACCTAAAGATTCCTTCTACACCTCGCAAAATCATGTGCCAGTACATCTTTAGACTATCTCTATCCATCCTTATTTTGTAAGCAAGCCTTACAGTTACACTCCAAAAAGAAACAGAGAGAAAAACTTTTTACAGTTAGTGCTAAACTGATCTTATGACAAGAAACACAGCAAATTAGCCACATTTAAATATCGAGTAGTCAATTCTAAACTTTCCCTATTTGTACCTTGAATATTAAGCACTTCTCCAGATACGGAATACTAGAGATTAGACTGATTAGATATAGCCCAGAAAAAACAAGAAATGCACAAGTCGTAAAATATTTTTAAATTTATTGATACGGATGTACAAGACAGAACATGATATTCAAGTGCCATACCTCTGCGACTTGGCCTGGTGACACAATAGCCTCGTTCGTGACATTTTCAGGCACAATATGTGCTGTACTTCCTTTCAATATGTTATCTCTTTGCATCCTTGCAGTGGCACATGCTTCGTCAATAAGATCAATTGCCTTATCAGGAAATTGGCGACCTTCAAAAATTATAGAACCCATCAACATATGCAATATGCAATACCAATGGCTTGTGTATAATATTATTTGTATATGACATGAACCATATTACAGACAACAGCGTATGGAAGATTATCCCAATGTCACGTCAAGTACAAAGAAAATGGTAATCATTTACGGGCAAACAAAAATTTTCAACACTCACAATCTGATTTTATGGAACAGAATATACATTTTCAGCAATAAGGTATCTTGTCAACAAATATATATGTGATCAGTCAAATACATTATAAAGAGCTGAAGAAAAATGGCAAATATAGTGGAAATTAGAGATAGAACCAAGTTTTGTCATGATCACTATCACTATATGGTTAATTGGTTATTATCCATACTCTTACTGGACGACCAATATAGTGCATTTGTCACTCTATGCTGCTAGCAATTATGGAAAAGGAGAAATGCCTTCGTTTTCAGAGATAGCAACTCAACATCAGACAACTGATCCTTTCCTGTAAAGCTGAGGCTAACATTTGGAGAGCACGAAAGTCAAAGAAAGGTAAAAGAGTAATAGATGAGTGGACAAAAATCTTTGACTCCTAGGTGAACTCAGATCAAATGTAACTTAAGATCATCTTCTTGTTTAACAAATGTCCCCATTGTAAAAATCTCTTGTAATCATGTAACATAGCTATAAATCAATAAAAATAAGGTGGGGAATGATCCTCACCGTTGAAGTGTTTAAAAAAAATATCCATACTCTCAGTACAAGTACAAGTTGGAGATCAACTTTCAAATGTGATAATTAAGTTGTCTAAACTTCTATTATGGCGTGACATCTGGCTAGAGAGCCTATTTTCTTCAGCAACCATTACATGTTCATTTTGTTGGCATAACCAGAAAATTGGTGTTTTTACTTCTGGCTCAGTTGTAGAGTGCTCGTCCTGTTTGTGAACAGGACATGAGTTGTAGAGTTTGTATATCTGACTTTGTTTAATTCTCTATTTTTGGTCTAAATTAGGAACATAATGGCCCACCCAAACACCATTGGATCAGGCATAACCAGCTCAAAGAAATATTGAGATAGAGCTCTAAAAGACAGGCCCCCGTATAGTAAAGGGGGACTTTTTTATGGGCTGTCCATTTCATCACCAATGATCATATCTACTCAGAACTCACAAATTCCAATGGTGGGCAAGCAAGTAATAATATATATAACATACTGTAAATAAATATGCCACTATGTTTATGGAAATTCTTTTGTGGGCAGTTTATAGAAATTCTTTTGTGGGTTGCCCATTGCTCCTTATGAAATTCTGTTTATGGTTTGTCCATTTTAGAGAGAAACATAAATATGCCAAATTCAGTAGTGTGGGTAAGGAAGTGGTAGAACTGAGCACACCTGTAATGTACCGATTGGCAAGCTGAGCAGCTGCTACTATGGCCGCGTCCTGGATTACAGCGCCATGGTGTTCTTCATATTTCTTTTTGAGGCCCTGAAGAATGTCAATTGTCGCTGGCACGCTTGGCTCCTGCACGTGCACCTTCTGGAGCCGTCGCTCCAACGCGGCATCCTTCTCAATATACTTACGGTGCTCATCGAACGTGGTGGCGCCAATGCAGCGGATGCGGCCACGAGCCAGAGCAGGCTTAAGCAGATTGGCACCATCCATTGAAGAATCCTTGGTCCGCCCAGCGCCAAATAGCATATGCACCTCATCGATGAACAGCACGACCTTGCCGTTGGCAGCCTCAGCCTGCTGGATCACCTTCTTCATGCGCGCCTCGAACATGCCGCGGTACTGGGTCCCGGCAACCATCGCGCCGAGGTCGACCTCCATGACACATGCCCCGACGAGCGGGGCGGGGACCGCACCTGCCGCGAAGCGCTGTGCCAGGCCCTCGACAATGGCCGTCTTGCCGACCCCCGGGGCGCCGACGAGCACGGCGCTGTTCTTGGTCCGGCGGCTGAGGATGCAGACGACGCGGTCGATCTCGTCGTCGCGGCCGATCACTGGGTCCATCTTGCCGGCCTCAGCCGTCATGTCCCGACCGTACAACTTCTCCCAAGTCGTGTCCTTCTCCTTCCCCTTCCCCAAAGGCGCCGCCTTTGGAGCGGAAGTCGCCGCCTTTGGAGTGGATGCAGATCTTCCGGTGAGGCCCTCCATTGAGAAAAAGCCAGACGATGAACGCACAGAACCAAGCAGCGTAGAGCGCCGCTGCTTCATTAAACGCTGATAAGAGGACGATCGGGGCACGACGCCGGTGACCGATGGGGCTGCTCGCCCCACGTTCGGCGGAACGCTGGGTGCCGGGGCCGCGGAGGCAGGGGAAGAGACCGGAAGCGGAGGCACCGTCCCCGACGCCAGAGGCGCATTGGGCGGCGTAGCAGCGGTGGCAGAGGCCATGGCCGCGTCCGAGACAAACCATTTTGACCTGTCTATCACCTGGGAAGCGTGGCCGTGGCGCACCGGGTTGGCCGAGGCGGCGGCGGACGACGAGCCGGCCGTGCAGCGGCGCTTGCCTGGCAAGAGCGAGGCCTCGTACGCTAGCCAGCCGTCATCGTCGGAGTCGAAGCCGCTGCCGCCGGCACGTCAACCGAAGTCGGAGAACTTGTCGTAGTGGTAGTAGTTGTAGTGGTAGTCGATGGGGTGGCAGGGCTCGAGCTTAACCTTCAACTTGCGCCGCCTCGAGAGGCGGCCGGTGGAGGTGGAGTCATCCATGTGGTGGTAGCATCGAGCGCCGAAGCCGCCGTCGTCCATGTCGATGTCGCGTCGGATGGAGGCGCGATTCGACGGAACACGGAAGACGGGTTGTGGTGGTTGCGATGAGATTTTGTTGCGGCGCCGGCGAGTGCGGTTTATATAATGGATCAATGGCGAAATTGTTTCCTCCAATTTGTTCCCTCATCCAGGAAAGATCCAAAAATTGCGGCGAGTGGCGGTAACGGCGGTATTTAATTTAATGGCTGTGCGGTATTTTAGGAATTCTAAAGAGACTGATTAAACGTATCCGTTACTAATACTATCGGAATTCTATGAGAGACAGATACTTATTCGTCGCTACCAGGGCCTCCGAAATGATGGAGAAATCCTACCTGAGGTGAGTTTATGTTGGTTTCAGTCGGCCCCTACTTAAGCCTCCATAGTTAAATATAGTGTCTTAGATCAAAAATTTAACTCCAGCAGGGTCCTTACTATAGATCTCATATTTGTTAGGCTAACAAATTTCACCCCTGAGCCAACAAATTTGTTGGGCCAACGCCCTAGCCCCCATCCATCTGTTTCCTTCGCGCTCGTACGGAACCGCCGTCTTCACCTCCGCCGTGCCTCTCTTCTCCCCGGCGGTCCGCCTCTGCCAGCCCCAGCGCCCCAATGGATCTGCAGTAGAGGAAGCTGAGCCTACTTCTCTCCTCCCCATGCGGGAACGAGCAGCCATGGCTGACTCCCTCTCTCCCCTCCCCTGCCAATGACTCCACATCTCCACCCACTCGCTACCAGCTCCTTTTGTCGCGCTCGTGGCTGGAAGAGAGTGGAGGTCGTGGGCGTGGCGTGGTGGCGGCTCACATCCGCATCCGGCGTGGTGGCTCCATGCATCTGCATCCAACTCCGGTGAGCACGAGGAGGCAGGTGGACGGAATCCCATCCAGCCCCATCGCCGAGGAGCCCCATCGCCGAGGACAATGGCATCTGGGCGTGGTGGCATGTGCTCGCATGCTCCCTTTCTCCCTCTGGCTCCATTGGTTGCACGGGACATGGAGGAAGCAGGCCCGCGTGGATCTGCCTTGCACGTGACAGGCCGCGGCGGCGCAAGCAGACCAGTGCGGCCACCGAATCCTCCCGTCTCGCGGCCACTGACTTCGCTCCACTCTCATCCTTCGCTCCACCGGGACAGACTGTCTGAATTGAGCGCTCTCCCCTTTAGGGCGTTGCAATAGCTCAGTTGGTTGAAAGATTGATGATTAAAAGTGGGTCCCAACCGTCAGTCTCTGTTTAGAAAATTTGGGGCTTTGGTTTAGGGGCTTGTTGGAGCAAACATAAAATAGAGGGCCAATAAAAATAGGGGAAAGCACCCAAATAAAAAAATGGGGGCTTTGATTTGAGGGCTAGTGCTGGAGTTGCTTTGAGAATAGCGAGCAAGCGTTGAGACACACACGACATCCTCACTCAGCTCTGGTTTTTGCCGGCATGGTTATGTTCTCACGCAGGGTCACATAGGAATTTTTAGACATGGAGAAAAGAGAGAGAGAGAAAAAATAAAAATATGATTGTTTCAAACGAAACAATCATCTCATGAACTAAACTTTAGAACTATGAGACAACTATTCTATTTTTGTAGTAGTGGCAGAACAACAATTTTGTTTTATTCTATCCATAAATTAAGAAATTACAAGTTATATGAGACAACTTTAAACTACCATTGTACATGTTATGTACGACTTAAAATTGTGTGTCGCTACATGAGACCACATATGAGACAAGACCAATGTACATGCCCTTAAGGCAGGTACATCACTGTAAGCGATCTCATACTTCATCTTATGCATTGCTACGTAGCATTTTCGATGATATGGAGAAAAGAGAGAGGGGAGAGAGAATAAGGTCGTTGTTTCGTGAAATAACCGCCTCATGAGCTAAAATTAGGACTATGAGACAACTATTTTAATATTATATTAGTTTTGTTGTTATCATGTAACTCACAATCTTATTTTCTCTCTTCATAAGTTAAGGAATTTTGACTTGCTACGAGACAACTTAAAATGATAACCATTTGTATTAAATTGTGTTACACTATAAAGTTACGAGACAACCCTAAAATACTTGCCCTTACAAAGTGTGGTATATACAATGGCAAAATTAAAGGAGTATTACCTCCTCCGAATTATCGCCTAATTTAGAAAATATCCAAAAATTGTGGCTACTGCGATATATAATGGTAGATGTGGTATTTGAGGAATTCTATGAGATAAATTAAACATATCCGTAGTTAGAACGCCTCGAATAGTTCTAAAAATTTAATTCATAAACCAGTGTGTTTTTAAGTGGCTAAAAAAGTTAGGACCAAATTTATTGAGTTCCTTCAAAAGTTTTTAAAATCACGATCTTTGGATACTGAGACAATTTGCATCATGAACCATAAACTCTACAAATTATATGTGAAATTTAGGGAATGTACTAGTGGACTGTATAGTGTTCCCTCTGTCCTTAAGTAAATAGATTTTTAGAGTCGTCTTACATTAATTTTTTGAATTTTGGCCAAACTTATAGAAAAACGTGTTAAGATTTATGGTATCAAATTAGTATCATTAGATTTATTATAGAATGTATTTTGATAGAGTGCTCATTTTATATCATAGATATTGTTACATTCTTCTATAAATTTATTCAAACTAGAAAAGTTTGACTAGCACAGATTCTAGGAATTTATTTATTCAAGGACTGAGAGAGTATAAGATTGTCAACTAAAGCTATCTAAACATTTAGGCACTTGAAATATAACAACTTCTATAGTTAAAGGAAAAGTTATGTAAAATTTGTTTTGCACAATAATCTATTCTAAAATTCCTAAAATGCTTTAAAATGAGGGAGTATGAGTGTCTTATGCTGAACCGTGGGTACCATCGTCATGAGGAAAGAATATCTAGATGTGACAAGACTATATAAGAGCCTAAGCCGGACTAGCAATATGCCCGTGCTAACACTACAATAAAGAAAATAGTATTTTCACAATCACACAAATGATGTAACCATGATTTTTGCACACATATAATTGTAGCATTTGATTAATAAGGAATAAGAAACAAAGCTAATATTCAATATACAATATAGATGAGGGTAACCATGATTGTTCAACAGCAATATTCTCATCGATCTTATATCCATGTTAAGCCGCCTTTGCACACATAGTTGTAGTATTTGACTAATAACGAAGCTAGCACTACCTTTTTCTATAATGATTGACATAGAAATGGCTAGTTGTCCTGACCACCATATCTACCCTATCGTGGTCCTGGGTATGTTTGTATGCTCATTGCTTCATCCATCTGCAGACCACCTTATAAAAGGAGAATAACCTGCACCATTAACATAGATATTAATGGTCAACCTCACCAAAACAATAAGTATAAAGATTTTAGAAATTTTGAGGCATAATTCCTTACATAAATCAACTATTTCTAATTGACAGATGATAGCTTGTATAGCAGCAGATTGAATCAAAGAATGACAGAATGAGAGTGTTGTTGCTAGAAATGTCGAATGATGTGTTAAATCTGAAGAGAAGTGTTTTTGTGCAAGACTTATTATCGATGCAACTTTGTTTCAATGTAAGAAGATAGGACCATTCTCATCACCCATGTATTAGAGCAAGAATAACTAACCTTGAAAACAATATCCTAAAACCCTTTTTTGAACCGTTTGGGCAATCGACACTCGAGGGTCTCACCATGCCACCGATCAATGAACCTGCCATCTCTCTATTCTATGCAACAAATTGTAGGACAATTGTGTGAGGATTTTAAACCAGACCTCTCTATCCAAGTATTTAATAAAAAAATTCATATTGAAACATACAACCATGCAAACACCAAAAGCCTTGTATGCGCTAGCATACAAGAAGCTACCAGAAGCACAACATTTAATTACAATAAATAACTTGAAATAAAACTTAATGTGTTACACAAGAAAGAATATATGATCTTAAGTTTGTGATTTCTAGAGAGTTAATTCACTATCGCACACTGTACTGACATTTGACAATGTCGGAGGATTAACTCAACTCTTTTTCCATTAATCGTGAGTGGGTTTATTTAGAGATTACATGGGGATACAAAGAGATAAGAACTCTTAATATTCTAACCCCCACTCCAAGTTGAAACGTCGACGCTAGCTGAGAGTGGAGACATTCAAACTGGAGTGAAATTCTGTAGAAATGAAGGTAGGAGAGCCTTAGTAAAAATATCCACATATTGGGAGGTGGATGGCACATGAAACACACATATTTCTCCTATAGCAACTTTGTCCCAAACGAAATATAAATCAATCTGAGTATGGGTGCACTGATGTTGCACCGGATTGCAGTGATGGACCTTGATGCATCTTTTGGGGGGGGGGGGGGCACAATAATGCAGGCCTATGCACAAAACTACAGCCATGGACTGCAATGTACAGGATATGACGAACATCTAGTAAATGAAGCACAAGCCAATACATAGGAACTATTGAGATCAGAGAATGAGATCGATGGTCATTCTTGTGTCTAATTATTGCTAGCTTTGGCAATCTACTAGATTGCCAACATGTGCTATTATATTACAGGGTAAAGTCCAACTTTGGCCCTCTGATTCTTGACAAAGTTCGTATTTTAACCTCCAGCTCTAAAACCGAACATCATTGGCTCTTCAACTTTGAAAGTTCAGTTTTCAACATTAGACGGTTTTTTAGGTGGTTTTAGCGTATAAATGATAACTTTTGATATTTTTCAAACCTTTTTTAAAAATCCAACTTAAGAAGCAAGGAAGGTATAGGGCTGTAAGAATCTTGTTATTTTGTAGGTCGGTAGAGTGAATAACAAGTATGATAATGACATGTAACAAGCTAAATTTTGTTAAGTAAAATTTGAATTATTGCATTTAAAATGGTCAAACTTTTATATTCTATGATTTTTTAGGGTATTCAGATGGCAACAAAAAATCTCAAAAAAATTTATATTTGTGCATCGTTTGAATGGTGGAAAAATTTAATGTCCAGATGATAAAACCACCTGGAAAAATTCAAAAGTTTTTGTTCATACGCCAAAACCACCTAGAAAACTGCCTAAAGTTATAAACTGGACTTTTTCAAGAGTTGGAGAGGGCCAATATTGTCCACTTTTGGAGTTGTGAACTTTTTTGAGAGTTGGAGAGGGCCAATATTGTCCACTTTTGGAGTTGTGAACTTTTCAAGAGTTGGAGAGGGCCAATATTGTCCACTTTTGGAGTTGTAGGTTGAAATCTAGACTTTGACAAGAGCTGAAGGGCCAAAGTTAGACGAAATTAGACTATATTATATTCTATGAATATATCCATGACAAGGGGAGGCCATGACCCCGTTTCGCCCCATGTAGCTTTGTCCATGCCTGGACACCAGGGACAGATATGGAGCTCCTGGATTAGTTGCTGGAGCCATGATATTTTAGCCAACAATAGCGATGACTCTATATTCTGCCTCGCACTGGAATGAGATACCGTGTGTTGGCGCTTCGAAGACCAAGACACCAAATTATCGTCCAAGAAGACTGCATAGCCTAAAATGGAACGGCTGGTGTCTAGACAACCGGCCTAATCAGCATCATCTAAGTCACATTTAAAAAGTAATTTTTTTGTGGCCAAAACATGTGCTCAGGACGTCCGCGATATCAAAATGGATACTGGCTGTCGAGTCCGTGATGGGTGGTTCCCATGGCGGTGATCAATCGAACAATCGGTGTCTGGTCTGAGCCTTGGTACAACAAGGCCACTGTCGTCCCTGGGTTGGCCAGCTCATGATGTTGTCATCTTCTCATTGGTTGGGCAGCATGCATGGGGTGAGGTCATTGTTGAACAGATATTGGCATGGGTGACGATGGTGAGCCCAGGGCTCTGTGGTCGATGCCTTAAGCCTCATGCTAGAGCAGGCGAGCAGCAACAACTCCCTCGCTCCTTTCCCTCACTCTCTCTCTCAGCAGTAGGCGTCCACAACTGCCTCACTTCCCTCTCACTCCTTTCTCAGCGGTGGCTAGGATGGGCGCCAAGCAGATGCGGCACGATGGTGCAGGGCGAGCATGCCTGGCAGCCCTGCCGCGGCAACCCTGACCCGGGCCCCCGGCGCCACGGTCACCTGGTGCGGCGCACCATCGATATGTGGACACTCCTCTCCCATTTCGTCCTGCTATCTGCATGAGGTAAAATGCGGCTCCGGCTATCCCCTTCCTCGCTTCTTTCAGTTTCTTCTCCGGCGTCAGTCACCTTAGGCTGATTGCCTGTCTCTCGCCGTGGCTGGCCGTGTCTGCTCTGTAGGGTGTAGATGGGGAGTCGAGGGGCTGCAGATCTATGGAAGCGGCGAAACCATCATGGGACTAGCAGAGAGGACCCGAGGAGCCGCACCGGGTCTACGGGTGAGCTGAGTCGGCGTGCCTTGGTTTGGTATGGTTCTTTTGGATCTCGGGATGCTGCATTTGGTACCTAGAGTAGAGGTTTCTGACATTTTGGATTGGGTTCCTTTACTCTGCCTAATGGATGGTGTGACATTTTAGTCGTTCATTCAGCAGATCTAGCTGTGCGGTGCGACAACGACACAAATACAGCTAGTGCAGCTATGCGTTGGTGGAATGTCGAGAGGAGGTCCCTGCTGTCACTGCTAGAGTCGAACAATGCCACCCTGTCTGAGATAACCGCAGCCAAGAGCGCACCAGCGCGGAGGAGGCGTAGGAGGCCACAAACCCCAGGCGGAGCATGGAGATGGCACATCCGGGAGCTGATGCGAATGACGTGACCCCAGCGACCCTAGCTCGAACGCCTCTAGGCACGAACGGCGCACTGGCGTGGAGCTGACCCTGACTCAAGCGGCGGACCAGCATGGGGAACCCCACCGGCTCCAGCGGCCCTCCAGGTGAGAAGCAGACGCGTCGTGGCATGGGCCCCCGCCTCTACTCTCTCCTCTAAAAACCCAAGAGTTGCTACAACATATGCATCCTCGAGATGGCATACAGTGTCCGAGGTGGAGCCACAACGGCCTCCGCCAGCCCCGCGATGCCCCTTCGCAGCGCCGTACCCGGACCCCATGCTGCCAATACCTGCAAGTTTGTGGTGGGTGGAGGTCCTGCTGGTACTGGCCATAAGTGCACATAACTATGCTAGCCTTTGATTGGTAAGCTCACCACATGGCCCATGCCGACCTTCCCTTTTGGTTTTTGTGCCTCTTTACCGTCTCTCTTCTACCCAACTTCGTAGCTGATGTTGCAGACCAACGCTTATTGTGATTCAGTCTTCTTGATCTTCTCTATTGTAGTGAAGTGCATGCACAAAGGCTACAACCTACAAGGTGTTTGATCCAATGCCCTTTTACTATGCCAGGTCAGATTTCCTCTCTTTGCTTATTAGTTGATTTGGTCTGTAATGGCTATACACGATGGAAGATGAGAGCTTATGAGTCCAATATGACTTCAAAATTTGCCAATAAATTTGTTCATAGATACATGTTTTGAACTATAGTATTACTTTTCCTCCAAATATGGTCTCAATATTATATTTGTGCACCATGCAAAAATTTTGTTTTGGAATGTAGCTTCACACCATGAGCTAAATTAGGGCTTTCCACCTTCATAACAAGTAAGGTATTCTTTCCACTTGTACGGCTTGCATTTATAATCTTATCATGGAGATGGTATCTTAGGTACCTTACTTTTTGCCATGTTCCTTTTTAAAGTGGAACTAACAATCAACCAAATTAACAGGTGCACGTGAACACTTCTAAATCTGTAAATTGTGAATGGAAGTGTTTCTGTGATTTTGATTGTCACCACTTTAATTTTGAAGTATTGTTTTTCATAGTATAGGCTTCTTACCCAATCATCTTCCTATTACAGATGTGGATATCCAAGGAAGAGTACGATGAATCTAGCCCTGCAATCGTTCACTGAAATGTTTTTGAGCTTTCAGCCATGCCTTTTTGTAGTGCGGTTGTTGAGATCTATATGAGGTGAGCTCACCTATGTTATTTATACCAAAATTTATTAGGTTTGAGTGAACTTTGGTATTAATCCAAGGGTTGTATGATGATCTAGGCAAGTTTGGTGGTTTTAATCTCCAGTTCAGGTGTGTAGCTAGGCAGCTTGGTGAGCAGCTAGATGAGGTAGTGTCATAGTCTGGTTTAGGAATTGCAACATCATTGCTTTGGACAATTGTGTTCCACTTACAACTATTCTGCTAATCGAGAAACATCCTCTATCTAATGTAAAATCTGTAGTTGCTAGGATATGGACTTGCTAAACAATTATTGTTGTAATGGCCTTGTTTATTCATGCAATATATGAGCTTGGTAGCATCTGAAATTCTGTGAACCAATTGGCATAGAGCAACTTCATGAACAAATTGTCGGTGGCTGAGGTGGCTAATAGCTTGCCCATGTGTTTTTTAGTTGCTTGCGCTAGAAAATGATCATCTTATTGTCAGTTTCTCAATAATGCATATCGTTTATATTGTCATGCTGGTTCGTAGAAAACCAAAATGAATGAAAGCAACTCTACGCGCGGATGGGCGCGTGCTCTATATGTGAGACCTGGACGCTTGTCTTAGAACCTAATTATGTTGCATGTTTGTACATGCTACTATGTGGGACCTGAACATCTATTATCGCACCGTACAATTGCATCATACTATCACTAGATGATGCTGGCAGTTATTCCTTAATATTAGCTAGCTCTTTCAACTATATGTGATGTTCATCCGTCTTGCACATGTATGATGGAATAGCTTTGGTCAAGCTGTTGCTTCGTTTTAGCACTATATCGCGGCAAGTACCCCGCGTGCATAGGCGCGCACCAATCACTAATGTGAATACATGTTGCACCTGCAGTGAGTTGCACAGGGATTAGTTCCATACTCAGCTACCCAGACTCCATGAAACTACTAATGGAACTACATGACCTGTTAAAACAGCTAGCTAGTCATCAATCTAGGATTAAAATGTCTAAGAGCAACCAATAATAAACATGTTACATTCAGCACCTTGAACAGTTGTCTTAACCCAGCAAGGTCATCCTCGGAATGCTATTCAGCTATCACCTGGACCACAGACGTGTCAAAAGAAAAACAGATTAAATTCAACACATGTAGTGCATGACTGAACACCAAATCCTATATTCATGAATCGAATGTCCAAAAGTACAACATAATTGTTCTTCCTTCCTCCTCTTTCTTTAAGGGGAGCAGGCTGCTGAAATTGCAATTGTCGATCTAGCTAGCTTTCAATTCATAAACTCGGAGACCTGTGCTGGTTCTCGTGTTTTCTTAGTCTCTCTCTTTTGTGTGTGTGCGCTTAGTGGTTCGGTACAATCTGAATTCAGAAGCAATCAAGTTAGTGCTGCGTTCACAGGAAGCAATTTGTTTTATTTACTCCTCGTTAGCTCATTAGAACAAGATGCCAGCAGCTAAAAAAATTAGTGATTTCTAATCACATGTATAACCGTGCCTGCTTGCACGTTATTTAGTACTCCATCTTCTTTCAAATTATAATTTATTTTATTTTTTTGCCTGAATATTTAAATACTCATTATTGTGTTGAGTAATTTGATAGGTAATAATCAAAGCACAATGTATCGTTTCTTGAAAAAAAAATCCTTTACCTATAGACACACTTTAGATATATCGTGTCAAGAAGTGTGTTTAGATATATATGGACTATGCTATAACATATATTTTATGACGTGTCTAGATGCTATTGCCGATTAAAAGCGTGTCGAACACCGTGTTATTTTGATACATTTCCAATATTGTCTTAAGATGTGCGTTTAGATATATATTTTGATACATTTCCAATATCATCTTAAGATGTACGTTTGATATATATGGATGATGTTATGACATGCTTTATAACGTGTCTAGATGCTATTGCCCATTAAACGCGTGTCTAGCACTGTGCCATTCTGATACATTTCCAATATCGTATTAAAAACTATGTTTAGATATATATGGACGATGTTACGACACAACACTTTATAACGTGCCTACACTTTATAATGTGCCTAGACGGTATTAATGATTAAAAACGTGTCTAACACCGTGTCATAACATGTTGACACATTTTCTAAAGTCGCGCTTAGAAGCGTCGTTACGTGCCTATCTAGAGACGCTTTCAACCATCATCACGAAGAAAACGTGCCTAGAGGGGGGTGTTTCTTGTAGTGACATACTGTAACCGTAATATATATATATAATATACTTTTACATTGTTTTTGTAAGGCAAGATGTCCTTTCTTTTTTCTACCATGATAAATGCTGATCGTCTGGAACATGCTAAGGGGATTTGTATACCGGTGCATATTATAACATATAGAAACAAAAAAGCCTAGGGGATTTGTATAGTCCATTCATGCCAAAGTAACCATGAGAGGAACACAACAACAAAAAATTGCTTGGTCAATTAGAATGCTGGAAAAAATAGCATTTTCATTTGTACTTGCAGGGAATGCATGGGTTCTTCTGAGAGTGTGAATATTTCCCCTCAGATGCGGGATCATCCGATTCCTACAATCTAAGGGGACCGAACGAGCCCACAGCACATGCACGCGCGTAGATCGAGCTTTCGGCGCAGACCAAACTTGAGCGCATCGTCGGCAACCTCCAGGCGGGATCTGGTAAGTGAGCGGGAGCGGCACATGGCGCGCGAGAGTAGTGCCCGGCGCACGACCTTGGCCTGCGGAGTTGATGAGGCCGGCACTGGCCAGCGGACTTTAGAGGTAGACAAAGGAGTCCAAAGGCCGCCACATGAGGCCTATGAGTATGTGACTCCCACAACGAAACATGTAAAACCGAACACCCAACCTTTCAAACTAAACATGAGATTTTTTCTTTTGAGCATTAACTAAACATGAGATGGGACCGAATCCAAAAATCAGGGTTGGATTCAACCCATCTTTGTTGATCCCGGCCCACAACCAAACATTCTCTTATTGTCTTGACCACGCGGCGGTGGTGCTGTGTTAAATCCTACGCCCTAGGATCCACCCGCATGCCATGCCAGGCAAGCTGCCCAGAGGATCGAGCTCTTAATAATAATTTGGATTTGGAATTTGGATCTTGCGTACACAAAGCATGAACACGCACTGATTCGTGCGATCTTGCAAATCCTCCTACATAATTTGTTTCCGTATCATGGGAACGGCTCCAACCTGTATCCTTTTCATTCCACACGCATTCCTGTGCTATAAAACCACCACCATCTCCTTCCCTCCGATTGCACCAAGCCGCCTAACCATTCCCCCTTTGATCTGCACTTCAGGCGCCCAAGCCCGATCCATGGCTCGCAAGAAGGTGACCCTCCACCGGATCGCCAACGACTCCACCCGTCGCGGGACCTTCAAGAAGCGCCGCATGGGCCTGATGAAGAAGGCGAGCGAGCTGGCGACGCTGTGCGACGTCGACACCTGCGTCGTGGTGTACGGCGAGGGCGAGTCGCAGCCGGTGGTGTGGCCCGACGTGCCCACGGCGGAGCACGTCCTTGCCCGCTTCAAGGCCGTCCCGGAGCTGGACCAGTGCAAGAAGATGCTGGACATGGAGGGCTTCTTGAAGCAGCGCATGGACAAGCTCAGGGACCAGCTGCTCAAGGCGCAGCGCGAGAACCGGGAGCGCGAGGCGACGCTCCTCCTGCACGACGCCATCTCCGAACGCCGCCCGGGCCTCGTGGGCCTATCCGTCGAGGAGATTGCCAGCCTCGGCTGTATGGTGGAGAACCGCCTCAGGGTCGTCACGGACGCCATCGAGCGGCTCCAGCGGAAGGGACAGGAAGTCCCGGCGGCGGCGGCAGCGGCGCTCCAGCCCGAGGCGCCATCCATGTCCATGCCACTGATGCCTGCTTACAGAGCCGACGGGACGAGCGGCCCCACGGACATGACCATGCAGATGCATGTACCGCACCCGCAGGCGGGCTGGCTGGTGGCCGGAGGGGATCTTGGCGCGCTGATCCATGGTGGCTTCGGCGGCGCCGGCACCAGCGCCGCTGGCGACATGGTGATGCCGCAGTTCGGCAATATGGCTGTCGGATTTCCGTGGTCTGATCCTGGTCAGTATTTCCATTCCATGTAGAAGGAGGCTTCGTATCGCATGCATGGACGCTGATCCTGTGGTTTAATGCTTGCCAAATTCGTATTGTGTCCCCTATCTGTTCTGGGCTGGCTGGCTCGTCCAGTCGTCCGGGCTGTCCCGCCTGACTCTTGTTTGGCCACATATCTATGCTATTATTTTTATATATTTAAACTTTTCCTATAAGGTTATGAAGTATTGTACTTTGTCATGTGACATGGTTTCATGGTTGCTCTGTTATGATGTTCCATCACAAATCATTCCAGTGTATTGCGAGTTTGTTTGTTTAATGAAGCTCAATATATACACAATGTTGTCTATGTACCACTACCACGCACCTGTCTGTCGAGCGATTGCACTCTGACCACTCTCCAATACTGCTCTGTGCCATGTTATGCTAAAGATTTCGGTTTGAGAGCATCTGGTACAAACTACATATGGCTACTCTCTGATGATGTGCGCGCGTGCTGCATGGACTGCCGCTCGAGTGCAAAATCTGTCGATATAGCATTCGGCTACAGCTGCTGCTGATGAATCCCTCTCCTACGCTTCTATGAAAACAGCTTAAGATGAAGGCTCTTGGTTTGGCATCTCTGTTAAGGAGAAGAACTGTCGCCTGCCAGCCTTCGAGACCTCTTCTTTTAGGAATGGAACGCCAACACAAAGTTCTTCCACCTGCGTGCTTGCCATCGCAGCCGGAAATGCTTCATTCCGAGCTTCAGTGTGGATGGCTTAATACAGTTGGCAAGTCTGCAGAGTGGATCCTCCAATATGGAGAGGTCTGGTGTGTGGTGGCTGCCAGGCCTCCACGCTGGCGATCCCCAGTCCCCCATGGCTGATGGCTGGACTGCTCTCCGGCCTCTGCCTGTGCGTGAGTTCAGTTCTTTTCTTTTTTCCTTTGGAGGAATGCTAAACAATACCTATGTGTTTTTATCACTTTATGGCTAAAAAATACAAGGTTCTTTATCTATGATGGGGTCCACAAGTCAGAAACCTGAACTCCCTCCCGTCCGCGTCTCATCCCCTCCCATCCGCGAGTCGCGACATCCTCCACTCCTGTCCCACTGCTGCTCCTCCTGTCCATGTCCGACCACGACGGCGACACGCGACTGGTGTCGGCGAGCCACGCTTCCCGCGCCTCCTCGGTGCCCGGCTCGCCACCACGTGCCCGCGCCAGCTATGCATGGTAGCAACGACACCAGATCAGCCGACGGTGGCGGACCTCTCCTCGTCCTCCGCCTCTCCCCTTATTTGTTCTTCTATAGAAAAAATGTTTTCTTGTGATCTGTGTTCTGTGATCAGTGATTGTGAGAAGAACCGGTGGATCCTTTGAAACTTCATCCTATGGCTAAAAAAATCATGTGTTGGATCTCTAAAAATACGTGGTTGTTGGGTAGATAGGCTCCTTTCATTTTTACATAGATGGTGGTGCCACAGGTGCTGCGCTTGGTTAGACCCCCGAGAGGTTTAGCTAAAATCAACGTTGATACAATGATGTCCAAGAATTCAGGCCAAGCGGTGGTAGAGCAACAGTCGCCTGTGATGGAGGCAATTAGACCCAGAGGCGATGTAGGCAGTGGGCTGCCGACCTCAGCTTGTACTCCTTTAGAGTTGCGAGCGATTGTGTGCCAGTGCGGTGAGAAGTTTACTGTGTGAGGGGTTCGGAAGGTATAAACTAATTGTCTAGGATATAAATAAAACAAAAAGAAGTTTGACTAGAGTGGATTTTGTCTCTCAAGGATAAGAACTCAAATCTCGATGCTCATATTTTACCTAGAAGCTCCGATAATTTATTGATAGGTCAATATACATGTTTGATTTTTAAGAGTCCGAATGGAGTTTTCTTATCCTACTGAATAAATAAATAAAGTCAGTGCTCTCTAAAAAAAATCAGACGAGACGACTTTTGGGCCACGCCTGGGCCCTGCAGTGATTTGGCAGTCCAGTAAGTACGGAGCCTATGTTGCAGTGGAAAATGGACCGATAGTGATATATGAAATTTGAGGACTTAATGGAAATTCAAATATGGAAGGGAATTTCAAAAATTTAAAGTGTTTTTAGATATGATTTTTTTGTAAGCAAAAGTGGCACCGCAAACCAATTGTTAGGGATTATTCTTTACAGTCATGAGTGGTTTAATGATCAATGGGGAGCTGGATATCAAGGTGTTGCACCTCACCGCCTGGGAGATGGAGAAACCACTCATGAATGAGGCATACTAAGTGTCAGGTCGCATACAGAGCCGGAAATTTAACCGTGCCTTTAAATTCTAAAATTAATAAAAATTCTCAGATCCGTGAGTACGCGCTACTACATTACTAAAGAAATTGTATTTTTCATTTGGTCGGCTCCAGTAAAACATTTGGTCAACGTCGGTCGGTCGATATATGAAAAACCAAAGCTGAAAACCCAAGTGACAAACAACAGCCTGCACCACTAGCCCCGTCAATCCCCCTCCAACTCCCTTGGTTTATTTTGCGATCAAGGTCTGAAGAGAGTGGAGGAGGGAGCAAGCATCCCAGAGCAGCACACGGTTCCATCAGCTAGTTACATACAACGGAACAAAATATAGTCGATTGAAAGAGGGCCACACTTTTAGTTGCTTCACGCGCGTACGTCGGTACGGTCTACATAACTCGAGGCTACATGGATATTATGTTCTGAATCTTGATGAGGTTGGTAATGGCTATACCGATGACTGCTATCTTCTCCGTGTATGCGCTGTACTGCTTTGAGCGGGGACTGTGTCGCAACCTTGGCAAAAACATCGTCGCACTGGTGAGCAAGAGAGAGCGAGCCCGAGTTGCTCCTTCCCGGCCACATAGTTGCGGTCGTTGATTGTGTCGTGTGCTCGGAGGAACGCGAAATCCACATCGTTGTACAGCTTCTGGCACCGCCCCAGCGCCAACCTCGTCTTGTTGTTCATGCCGGGTTGGTCAAGCTTGGCCTTGATGTCGGCGACAGCATTCTCCGCGTTGGCAGCGCCAACCCCTGTTGCCACCTTGGCCAGGCCCCAAGTATCCGCATCAGGGCTCTCATGGTGTTTGCTCAGCTCCAGCACGCAGAAGTCATAGTTGACACTCTTGTCAGTGGCCGCTGCTGCCTTGCACGTCGTGACCACAGGCGCCGTGACGGCACTGCTCAGCGCGAGGAGGAAAAGAGCCGATGCGGCAACAATGAAAAGTTTTGATGCACTCATTTCGATCTGGATCTGGACGCCTTGGGACACGTAGGGTTAGGGTGGCGTTTGTTGGGACAGGATAGCCAGAGCACAAAGGTGTGCTTGCTAGTGACTTCAGTACTCCTACTTATAGACTCGGCTACAGTCTTTCAAGGAGTATGTATTTATTTTGGATCGTCTTTAATACGTACCTTTAGCTCCTGTGATGAATTTTACAGCTATGTATATTTATCTTACATCTGCAATATAGTTTCTGTCGTATATTAGATTTACAGTCAGGTATTTATTTTGCAAGTTAATTAATATAGTTAATCCCACACATATTAGATTCACAGCTACGCATTGCATATTTCTAGCATACATTTACCACAAGTAGTTAAAGCGACGACCTGGATGGGTTAAAAAAGAAGTAGAAAATTAAAAATTTGAGCACGACGGTTAGAACTTAGGGTTTGTTTCGATGGTAGTCTCCCAGGCACTTGTATGCTAGGCATGCCATTGCCATCCTAAGTCCTAACCACAGGTAGACGAAATTGGACGTCTGGCTGGGCCTTTGCTCCCATCTTATTCCTCGTCTCTTTTACCCGATTTTTTATTTTTATTTAAAGTAACAGATAAAGAGATAGAAAGTTACGCATACACGTACACCGACAAAATTTATCCATCCAAGTTATTCAAGAACTTATGACGAAAAAAATACGCTGAAGCCATGTCATTCGTCTTCGGTCATGTTTTCACAGTTTAACACCCCTGACATATGGGCCTGGCTAGCTAAGCAGTCAATTTTACCCCTGTCTCCATACCTTATCCTCTAAATTCCTCTTCTCCTTCATCCGTGGCCATGGCATCGAGGAAAGCTCTGGCCTTGCCGACCATCCCTGCGTGGGCGAGGCCGAAGATGAGCGTGTTGCAGGTGACGAGGTCGGGGTCGACGCTGTCATCCCTCAGCTGCCGGAACACCCTGAGGACGGCCTCGAGGTCGTCCCCCGCGCTGCCACAGTCAGTCAGCTGCAGAACTCGCTCAAGAACTTCGCCGTGCACCTCCTGTCGTCCCTCGTCTGGCACCAGCCCGAGGGACGTCACCCGGCTATACGCGATGGTGCCGCGGCTCCCACCTCCGGAGGCCGACGGGTCCTTCGCGCTTGAGGAGTCGACGACGCATGGGCGACAAATGGTGGAGGCTTGGAGTGGCGCGCCTCTGGGCTATGGCGGAGGACACGGGGGGCGCAACACGGAGGGAAGCTCGGGGCGGTGGCGGCGCGCATCAGGCTTGGAGGCGCGGGACAACCCTGTTGTGAGTCGTCGACGGGTGAGTCGGCAGGTGAACGACGCTTCGACCCCGCCCGACGCACCTGCTCCTACCGACAGCACGGTCGCTCAGGCCATGGCCTCGCCGATCATGGCCGTGGAGGTGCACGACGCACGGCCGTAGTCCGCTCTGGCCAATGGGGCGGCGCAGGCATCAGCGACGGCTCACGATATGGAAACGACGCGCCTGCTGCAACTCTCACGACCCACTCCAAGATGGGAACGCCGGGACGGACCGCCATGTCTATATGGACGCGTAGGAATAGACGCACAGGAGCTCTCTAGCCGCCGGGCAAGCTGAGCCAACAACGCCTGCACATGGAGCAAACAACACAACAGAGGACTTGGCGCCGCCATCTGCCTCACGCTTGCACATGGGTGTTGACGGAGGCTGAGCAAGTTGCCTCACGCTCAATTCGATCAATGCCCTGTCGCCGCCGTCATCTGCTGTGTGTGGGGTCTGGGCTTTGGCTTGGGGATGATGACGAGGGGGAGCTTGGTCGCGGTGTCGGCGTGGAGATAGAAGTTCGACGAAGGGGGCAGAGGAGGGAGGAAGGAGAAAGGGAGATATACCCAAATAAAAAAAGATAGACGGCGAAACGAAGTGTATTTTAGACTTTTTGCAGTGCCATTTGACGTTGTTATCAGTAAAGAAGTGGCTTCGGTGGCAAAAGAAGTTTATCATGATAGCACACGTGACCGCTCCAACTTTTAGTAGTTTAGATGAAAGTGCATACTTTTATAATGGTATATATAGAAAAGACTCTTCATATATACCCTTGTCTTGTTAGTTAGCTGACGCCTCCTTGCAGCTAGTTGCTTCCCTCGTGCTTGTGGCATCAAGCTTGCCGTATATGTGTAGCGTGTTGCCGAGTTGCTGTAACATGAGCGCTGGGCCATCAACAAATTTTGATCATAATTGCAGGTACACATATACATACTCGACTGTCAAGCATCACTTTGGCAGCATCTGAATAAATGGACAAATAGATCATTCATAATCATCATCTTCTCTGGCGCGCTGCCCTTTTGTCTACTTATTATAGTTACGAAAAAAAAACACTCATCCTTGTGATGTTATTAATTAGCAGTTATAGAACAAACACCCTTGTCATCATAATATTGTCTCATCCAATTTGCAAAAAAAAAAAATATAAACCATTTGCATAGCTGTCCCTATTCTGAAGTCCAATTACTCATTTGTCTTTATTTTTTAAGTTTTACTCGTTTGTCCCTATTTTTTACGACCGAACCTGCCGTTTACCCCTAATTTTGCTGTCCGTCGGTTGCTCATAAATTAAGAGCAAAAAACAATGTTTAAAAAATAAAAAAAGGGAAAAAGACTAGACTGCCTCTTATCCTAAAGGAACATGACCTCTCAGCCTCTCGCCGTTCTCTGTACGCGAGGCCGGTCGCGCTATGCAGAAAGCTTCGACGCGCGACAGGCTTCGGGCGGGCAGCCACGCGCGCCGTAGGGTCGGCGGCGGGGCGCGTCGCGGCGGCCACGCGCACCGTCGTGTCTAGGCGACGGCCACGCGGGTCGGGCGGCAGGGCGTGTCACGGCTGCGCGTCGCGGCAGCGGGCGGCCGGGCGCTGCGCGGCAACGGGCGGCGCATCCGTCGCAGCGGCACGTAACACAAACGCCAATGCTGAGCCACCTTGGCGCTCACCAAGAGTAGTGCAGGATGGATTCATTGGCCACGATGGCCAGCCGGAGAAAGAGAGAAGAGCTGTATAGTCCCCTCGTGCATGCGTCCGGCTGCCGATTGCCGTAAGAGAGGGAGAGAGACGAGGAAGAAGCCGACGAGCAGGGTCCACTTGGCATTGAGAGAGGGAGAGACTTAAGCATGGATAACATATAGATCCACTTGACAGTGAGGAAGGGCATTTTTGTCTTTTCAACCAAAATTTAACACCGTTAACTTCACTTCACGTGTCAGTGAACGAGAGCTTTGGCGCAGGAGGCAAGACCTGCATCCTGTCTCGAGTCTACCCATCTACCGCAATCGGAAAAGATGCACGTCTTTATGTCTTCAACAATGGGTGGTGGATATCAATGTGTTGCACCTCACCGCCTGGGAGATGGAGAAACCACTCATGAATGAGGCCTACTAAGTGTCAGGTCGCATACAGGGTCGGAAATTTAACCGTGCCTTAAAATTCTAAAATAAATAACTAAATAAAATTCTCAGGTCCGTACGTTGAGTACAAGCGCTACTACATTACTGAAGAAATTGTATTTTTCAATCGTATTTCCATCATTGGTTCTATTAAAACCTTGGGACTGGCTTTCAGTTCAGGCGACAGTTCCTAGCCATGAGATTTGTATTGAACGGTTCAAGCCCGAATCTATTAACAGCTGGCACGCATGATGTCACCTCAAGAAAGGGCATGTTTTAGAAGTGTGTTTGAAGAAATTGTATTTTTCAATCGTATTTCCATCATTGATTCTATTAAAACCTTGGGACTGGTATGTTCAGTTTAGGCGACAGCTCCTAGCCATGAGATTTGTATTGAACGGTTCAAATCTGGTCCAAATCTATTAACAGTTGGCAACATGATGTCGCCTCAAGAAAGGACATGTTTCAGAAGTGTGTAAGCTCTAATTGGATTATCTATCAGGTGTCGAATTGGATTCTCCATAGGGGTGTCCTAGCTACATATCTTAGAGACATGAGTAAAGGTCTCCACGAAGCATGCGGCAAAAGAACTAGCGGTAAAGGCATGTATAAATAAGCTTGCGGCGGATGATGTTGCGAGCTTTTGTGCAAGTATTTCTCAAAACAACTTAGATGATGTGGTAAAGTCAAAGTCGAACTCATAATATCGAGATTTATTGTTTAGTGTTGAAAATTTTAGTTCTAAAATCTTTTTTTTGCCAACACTTACATGATGAGGATAGTGACTTAACCTACGCAAGGTGCAATTTTGAAACCATTCTAAACCAGACAATGGATCAATTGGAGCATGATTGGAAATATGCTGATGAATGACCAAGACTTACTATGGAAGGATTTCAGACAAAGCTGCACGTGACTATGAGGGAACCTGACCCACCAACTTCACCATCATTAATTGTTCTTATTAGTAGACCCTATCATCGTAGTTGTGAAGCAAAGGAGAGTGCATTACTGAATTTGTTGCTATAACTCAGTCATCATTGTTCATTTCGCATCGGTGACCTACACTTCGGCGATTTAGTAAGATGAGAAAGCCATATTAGGTACTCTTTTTCGTAGTCATATTATGTTGCATGAACTTTGTATGAACTTGATGACTTGGAGCAGATGATCATTGTAATATACAAGCTAGCTATTACTTTGTGTGTTTCATTCTTAGTTATCATGTGCGTAAAATAGTTGTGAAGCAAGAGACTACAAAAATAAAAGATGATATAAAAGCGAATAAGAGACAATAAAAGAAAAAGAAAAGAAAAGAAAAGAAAAGGAAAGGAAAGGAAAAGAAAGAAAAGGAAATGAAAGGATAGAAGAGGAAAAAAAGAGACATCTAGTCACGGTTGGTATAACTAATCGGGAGAAAAGGTCATAAATGTGGCTGTCGTTGACGTATACATAGGAGGGCTATTGCTCTCGTTTAGTTACGCTAACCGTGACTAGATGTCCACATTTAGTCCAGGTTATGAACCCGGGACTAAAGAACCCAACCTTTAGTCCCGGAATCTTGGTCCCATTTGGGAAACCGGCGAGACTGAAGGGGTTTCTCAACCGGGACAAGATGTCATTCTTGCACTAGTGGTGTTGGATGATACATCAAAGCACTGGTCTCAGGCCAGTCCAGTCTCACAATGCCGTTGTGTATGAATGGAGCAGAGGTTCAAAGGTTTTATCGACCTTTGTGAGAATGTTTTCTTCTTCTTAGCACAGTGGCCTTTACCCTCGCAGGTTGAGTTTTTTTTTAAGTGTTCGATGATCTTGTATGAACGCATGTCGTGAATATATGGTAGTCCATAGGACCATCCCCACTATTTTTTTTGATCTAAGCATAAGAAAGCGTCACATAAGAAAGTAGCACACATGTGTGTAGGAGATACCTTTGAAATACCGTGAGCCACACACGAACACCCATCAACAAAGGCTCAAGTAGTGGCTGCTCACATGGGCCTAAGAGCATCATCTCCAAGAGACTATGTAAAATAAATCTCTAAAACCAAAATTTAAAGGCTCTCTAAAAAAATTGGCTCTTTAAAAACTAATTTACCACAATAGTTTCTCTATATTTAGTCTACATATTTGAATGGAGCACGCAGGGGAGGGAACAACAGCATGTCTGCACGCATGAATCAGGACTGGCGTGAGTGGAGGAGTGGCCTTGGATGCCTGCACCTGCATGGTGCATCTGCATGGTGAGCAGTGGAACTCGCTTTTTCTTGCGAGAGAGAATTGCGGGATGGAGGCTATGAAAACTTAGATTAACCGATGGTGAGGCTATTGGAACGGATTTTGAGTTCATAAATAGCTAAATCTGAAATCACATAGAGATGCTCTAAGGAGGGAAAACGAAGGGAAACAGGAGATCGGCGGGAGAGGATGCATCTTGGCAACAACTGCACTATGATGTCACCAAGGATAGATAGAGAGAGCTGAGCCTTCATTGAACGCACTCCGCACCATGTGAAGTGCATGTTGTTGCAGTTGACTAGTGATGCTTTCTATAGGTCAATTAACAAAAAAATGTCATAGCAATGTTGAGACATTAACGACACCAAAACGCGACAGAAATAAGGCCATCTTTAACAGTTTTTAATATTTTAATACTTCTAGAATATAGAAGACAATTTTATATAAGAAATCCTATACTATCTCTAAATTATCCTAACCAATGTTATATATATTTTCTCTCTTGTACATTTAGATCAGGGTCTCTTTTCTAGTCTTTATTCTTTTCCATGACACAGGTTAACAATATACTTGCGACTAGAGTACATGCATCTTTACGCGTAGAGTGCCAAAAGATTGAAAGGTGAGTTTAGGAGTTCTTGAAGATGAATTTTTTCATTCTTCTCTCAAAAATCAAGAATTCAAAAGAATTATCTGGTACCCTTTGGAGATGCTCTAACCCAAAGCACTCCGACTCTAGGCGCGATATATAAATAAATATAAACCCAACTACATATGTAGACCAGACAAACATTACTAATAAACCGTGTGGGGTAAAATACATTGGTAGTCCTTGAATCTTGGATTTGCCAAAAATAAAAAAATGAGGTGACCCTTTTATTCAATGGAAAATGAATCAATGTTACAGCCATGATGAACAAAACTTGGCACCAATACTTGATGATCTTTGATCACTTTATGAGGTTAGTGATTGCTATGCAGACGATGGATATCTTCGATGTGTACCCGCTGCTCTGGTTAAAAGGCGATGGGATGGCAACCTTAATGAATGCGTCATCGCATCTGAGTGCAAGAGGTGTGGCCAACCCCACCTCTTCCTTCCCTCCGGCGTAATTGCGATGGTTGATTCTTTCGTAGGCGTTCAGAAACGCGTCATCTGCTGCGTCGTACAACTTAAGACACTTTTGCAGCACCGTCCTCGTCTTGGCGTCAGTTCCCGGACTGGATAGCCGGGCCCTGATCTCGACGAGAACATTTCCAGTGTCGATAGCACCGACCAGAGCCGCCACTTTTGCTAGGCCCCAGATATCTGCGTCGGGGCTCTCACGGTGCATGCTCAACTCTGAAGTACAAAAATCATAGTCGACACGCTTATCGCTCTCGGCAGCCGCCTTGCACGTCGTCACCACCGTAGCGTCGGCACCATGGAGAACGAAAAGAGCGACGATGGCGGATGTGGTGACAAGGAAAGTCGATGGACTCATCCTTCTTTTTGGTGTAGTTGGAACAGAAAAGAAAGAACAAACGTACTAGGCAGAAGATGCGATTTTCTACTGACACTTGGAAACGAAAAGAATAGTTGTGTTGAGAAAAGTACGCTAGGTGAGTACTTATAGCCTAATAGGCATGGCAAAGTAGGTGTATAATTGTTGACATATTTTACATTGACAACTATGTGATTATGCTAATAAATCATATCAAATCTTTCTATATTGAAGTGACACGAGATTTAGATAAACGTATAGACAAATACTAACTTATATGATAGAAAATAGAGGTGATTTGCACTAGACTTAGGTCTAGTATTTAGTGGGGTTTACCTACTTTTAAGCTATAGGTGCTTGCGTGCACAAAGTATTGAGCACTAGAGCTTTGTAGTCTTGTGTGCGACCCTCTAACCTGTAGAGTCATGTCTAGTTTGTACCAAGGGATTGTGTGATCCAAGCGTTTTTGGCCAGAAGGAAGATAGTGAAGATGGTGGAGCGGTCCTATAGTAGGATCAATGAAGACTCACTTATGAGAAGGCATGTGTGCTCCATGGACCGCTCCAAGGGATGGTGGAGTGTGTCAAACGGTGGGAGCTTTACCTTCAAGATAAGTTTTCATCTTCCCCTTGTATTTATGCTTGCACACTTAATTGTTTCGGTGTGCGCTTTACATTCATAGTCTAGCCTGCTATGTTAGTGGTAGGATCAGAAACTAGTTGCATATTTAGTTGCTAAGTTGGCAAACTCCGTAGAGATAGCAACAATTGGCAAAACCTAGTCGCATATTTATATAGATATCTTGCATAGGTTCTGAAAAGTAGAAAATAGAGACCAAGTTTAGTTTTAAGTTTGCCTAATTCACTTCCCATTCTTAGCAGGTGCCGTCCTATATATGTGTGTGTTTTCACGTGTATAAATATGTGTATACTCGGCTCGGGCACTAGATGTGTCTGTGCGCACATGCATACGTACAGTTTGCATGTGTGTGTGTGTGTGTATAAATATATATAGACACCCACCCCCTCACCCACTAGGAGACATATTTAGACCTTGTTTGTTGCATCTCTAAAGTCTAAACCATATGGCAGAGGAGGATTTTAATTTGTAGGAGATATAATTCCTCCCTAGTCCCTATCTATCCCTTGGTTCGAGGGCCTTAAGTATTAATTAGGGTTTTAGCAAATACTTCTTGGTGATTTACAAAGCAAAACTCCATAAAAACCAAATCACATGGGCTTTGGTATTTTCCCTAATAAAGTTAGATTTAGCTGTGGATTATATCCTTCCTTTCTACATAACACATTGTGAACACACTCGGCCACGGCCCTTAGTGGATCCAGTGAGGTATGGAGGGGTTGGCCGGGTGGAGGCCCAGACCGGTACCGGATCTCACGACTCTTTTCTTTTATTTGGAGATTTTTTTCCCCCTTCTTTTTGAGATTGCTGATCTGACGACTCGAGAGTCGAGAGGAGAGATCTAGGTGGGCACTAGCTTCACACACGTTATCGACTCGTTCGTAGGCTTCTTCCACGGTAGTGAAGTCCCCTATCTTAATGAGGTACTAGAGAGTATATAGATGGTGACCTCTGGGCAAATGTGTGGCGGCTAGATGAATTTCCTCTCCTAGCTAACGTTTCTTATCATGAAGTACAGATCTGTGTAGCTATATACATAGAGAAGTTGGCAAGGACCAGTTATATCTTCCATTAGTATCTCACCATGATGTTACTTGTGTTCTCATCATGTATGCTCTTTATCATCACTCTCTGTTGTTCTAGCCTTCTAGTTGCTGGAATTAGAAATTAGAGGTAGGAATTAGGAAAGGCAAGCTGACCAGAGTAGGTTGTGAATCAGAGCAGCGGTGAAGTTGCTTTCCAGGGAACAAATCAAAGGCGTCATGCCCGTGTTTTTCCAACCAGAGGCCTAATATAAATGATGCATTTTTTCCACGTCTTTGATGATTGTTGTTTACCTACAATCTCTAATCTACGGTTCTGACATATGTAGTGTATGTCTTAAATCTTTCATTGCTCCTATCAATGTTACTGAGGAAAGATTGGAAATTTTGGAGTTCAGAGAGAGTTTTGTCGAATGATTTTTCCTCTTCCCAAAAAAACAATTTATTGAGTTATTTTGAGTAGCTTTTGGAGATAATTTTATTTTAAACGGGCTTTATGCTTCTTTTTATCAAATGGGGCCTAGACATTTGTAGATCGCAAGTTAATTTATTTACTTTTGGAATAAACTGCTCGTATGCTTCTGACCTATTGCAGACAATAGTGAGTGTTCACGCGTTCTTCTCTCTTTCTGTGAAGAGTCAAAAGATACGATAAGATTTGTCATAACTTGTCTTTTGTGTGCAGGAAATACCAAGTCAGTTTTTGTAACACGAATATAGTCACACGCCCTCAAATTAGTATCGGTTTTTATTTAAGGCACCGTTACATTTTTGGCCTTGTATGCGATCGACACCGACACTCAACTAGGCCTCATTCATGAGCGGCTTCTTCATCTCCCAAGCAGTCAGGCTTGACACTTTGATGTACACGTCGCCATTGTTGAAAACGTAGAGATGAGCGTCCTTTCCAACGGCGATGGACGGGTAGACCCGTGACAGGATGCAAGTCCTTCCTCCTGCGCCGAAGCTCTCGACCACGGACCGATCGATCTATATATAGATGCCATGTCGCACAAGGAAACAAACAGCAACAAGATAAATAAGAAATAGTCAAGTGACAAGTCGTAATCTAATTGCTTGACAACAGCAGTCAACAACTGTGACATTTGCTTCGCAGTCATTTAATTTGTACTTACCAAGCTCCTAAGAGCAATCTTCCCGCGTGAAATGTCGGTGTCTACGAAGCCCGCGAAGGTTGGTTTGTAAAGATCTGGACTAAGAGATGACCTGCCCGACGCAACAAGAGAGACAGAAACAAGCCATTCCATTTACTTTTGTGCAACATGTTAATCTCTAATCTGAAGAAGCATGTGGTTGTTCTAATGCGACAAAGGGGGGAAGGTTGTACGTAGAGAGTAATAGGTGGCAATACTTGGTTGGGTCGGTGCACATGAGCACCTTGGGCTTGCTGTATCCGTCCCTGAACACTCTGAAGAAGACGGCCGTCTTCTCCCTCAGATCAGCAGAAGCCAGCACCCACAGGCCGAAGGGACCAACGCCGCCCTTGACGTCCCCGCCCTTGACGCCGCACAGCTTCTGCGCTGTTAGAGTACGAGGGAATTTGGCTCATGAGGCCCATGTATGAACACTATATATAGCTACCCTCTAGGGTTGGTCCAGTAATGAGAATTACGATTTTATCATGGTATCGAGCTAGGTTTTCTCTCCCTCCCTCCCCTCCTCCCCAGCCGACCGCCGCCGCCGATGCCGGTGCCGCCATGGCTGGTCTTCCTCCTCCTCCTCCTCCTCCTCCTTCTCCCACCTACTTTGATTCCTTCCCCCCCTCTCCCCAACTACACGTGGGCGCAGGTTGCCCGTCCTCTTACCGCCGCCGCTGCTCCTTTCCTCATGGTGGATGCGGCCGCCGGCACGAGTGCGGGCGCGGACGCGGGCGCCGGCGCGAGCGCGGGTGCGGGCGCGGGCTCCGACGCGGCCTCGGGCGCAGACGCTGCGGCGGGTGTCTTCGCTGATGTCACGCCGCGCGTGCCTGGCGCGGGCGTGCGTGCTTCTCTCTACCCCGCCCTTCCGACTCTGCCGGCCCCTCTCCACGCAGCGGATCCTGACCTCGTCCTCGCCGCCGCCCTCGTCGCAGCGCGGGCTGCTGGTGCGAAAGGCTAGGCCCGCGTGCTTGCGGCCGCCCTCGCTTGGGAGCGCGAGCATGATGCGGCCGATGCACTGGCCCGCCAGATCGCCGAGGCAAACAGTTTCTCGTCCTCCCTGCCTCCCACGACGTCGGGGCCCCTCCGGCTCGACACCCCCTCGACGCGGGCCCCTCCTGCTCGACACCCCCTCAATGCGGGGCCCACACCACGGTCATCTGGCATGATCCGACAGATTCCCTCATGGCGCAGCTCCATTACCAGGCCGGGGGTGTCCCGAACATCCGGCTTTTTGTCCCCGTCGTGCTCGAGCCTGAGTCGCCCTCCTACTCCCGTTGGCGGGACCTGGTCCTCCTCACCCTCCGCCGCTACACCCTCGACGACCACGTCTTCCTCGACGCCTCGGTCACGGTCCAGAACCCCTGCTGGCTGCGCCTCGACAGCATTGTGCTTTCTTGGATCCTCAGCACGATCTCCCTCGAGCTACACGACCTCGTCCGCAACTCTGCTAATGCTCGCCGGGCCTGGCTTGCTCTCGAGGGCCAGTTTCTGGGAAACGCTGAAGCCCGAGCTCTGCATCTCGATGCGAGCTTCCGTACCTTCGTCCAGGGTGACCTCTCCATTGGTGAGTTCTGCCACCAGATGAAGAGCATGGCGAACTCCCTCGGAGACCTTGGCTGGCCCGTGGAGGACTGCATCCTGGTCCTCAACGTCCTCCGCGGGCTCACTGACCGCTACGCCCACGTCCGGACATGGATCACTCGGCAGCAACCTTTCCCCACCTTCCTGTAGGTCCAGGATGATCCTGTCATGGAGAAGCTCACTCAGGGCGTCCAGCCCGGGTCCACCTTCACACCGGGGTCCACGTCTTTCTCGACTGTCCTTTCCGCTAGTCTGCCCCCTCAAGTCGAGCGGGGGTGGGGGGCCTCGACTGGGGGGGTCTCGACCGTCGGGGGGCCTCGATGCAGGACGGGCAGGCGTCATCGCCGCGGAGGGGGACATGGTGCAGGTCCCGGCCGTGGAAGCAACCAGGCGCCGGCACCTCCACAGGGCGCACCCTGGTCCTCCTTCCACAACCCGTGGTCGGGGCATATCTCTATGTGGCCCTTCCAAGCTCCCGGCCAGGCATCAAAGCCCCCTTGCCTTGCGGCCACGCTTGCTGTCGCTCCTCCGGGATTTCCCTCCGCATCTTCGTGGGCTACACCTCCCGGTGCCTTGATCGGGCCGGTCAGTTGGGACCCGATGGCCTTGGCCGCCTCCTTCAGCAACATGGCCCTGACACCGCCTGTCCGCCCGACTGGATTGCCGACTCGGGTGCCACCTACCACACTACTCCCGACCCTGGTATACTCTCCTCTGTTCACCCTCCTTCTTCTTCTCACCCTTCGTCCATTATGGTCGCAAATGGTTCATGTCTTCCTGTCACGTCTGTGGGTGCCGCCGGCGTTCATGGCTCCTTTCATCTTCCTGATGTTCTTGTTGCACCCTCTGTGGTTCACAACCTTCTTTCTATTCTTCGATTTATAGCTGACAACTCTTGTTCTAGTCTTACTGTAAAGGATTTGGCTTCCCGGTGTCCTCTTCTCTGATGTGACAGTACGGGGCCCCTTTACACCCTTCGATTTCCGACATCTACTTCGCCTTCCTCACCGTCCACTCTATCAGCTGCCTTCGCCGCCACTACTTCCTCCACCACATGGCACCGTCGCCTCGGCCATCCTAGACGTGATGCTCTAATGCAGCTTAGTCGTAGTTCCGACATACGTTGTACTCGAGCTCATGATGAGCATTTGTGTTATGCGTGCCAACTGGGCCGTCATGTTCGTCTTTCATTTTATCATTCTTCCTCACATGTTGCTCAAGTTTTTGATCTTGTACACTGCGACTTCTGGACATCACCTGTTCTCAACATTTCTGGCTATAAATACTATCTTATGCTGGTTGACGATTTCTCTCATTATTCGTGCACATTGCCCTTGCGTGCCAAGTCTGACACTTTTCCCACACTTCTCCATTTTTTTGCCTGGGTGTCGACTCAGTTTGGCCTCATCGTCAAGGCCATCTAGTTTGACAATGGCTGCAAGTTCGATAACAGCACCTCTCGTGTCTTCTTCCTCACTCACGGTGTCCAACTACGTAGTCTTGCCCGTATACCTCCTCCCAAAATGGCAAGGCTGAGCGCATGATTTGCACCACAAATGACACCATGCGCACCCTTCTGCTCCAAGCATCGCTTTCTGCTCGCTTCTGGGCTAAGAGTTTACACACCTCCACTTATCTCCTTAACCGCCTTCCTTCCGCTGCCTGCCCAGCTCCTACATCACACCGTGCTTTTTTCAGTACCCCCTCGATATGAGCACCTTCGTCTCTTTGGGTGTGCGTGTTACCCTAACACCGCTGCCACCGCTCCCCACAAACTGGCTCTCCGGTCGACTCTGTGTGTCTTCCTCGGGTATTCCCCAGATCACAAGGGCTACCACTATTATGATCTCGCCTCTCAAAGGGTCCTCATCTCTCGTCATGTGGTCTTTGATGAATCAGTCTTCCCCTTCTCCACCACCAACACCACAGACACTGGGATCGAGGCCCCCTCTAACCCCTCGGCCCACTCCCTCGGGCTGCCTGACCCAGCAGTCGACCAGGGATCGAGGCCTCCTTCGACCTTTTGACCCCCCTCCCTTAGGATGGACACCGCCTCAATGGGGGGCCTCGGGTGATGGACGGACTTTCGCTTCGGACGACGCCCGGGGGGAGCGGGGGGGCCTCGACCGCGGGTGATGGACGGTCTTCTGCTTCGGACAACACCCCCTCGCTCGCCCTGGGAGCCTCGACTGCGACAAGGGCCACGACCACGGGGGGGGGGGGGGTCTTGACCGTCGATGGGGGCCTCGACCGTGAGGGGTCTTGACTTCCCCTTCGGACAACCTTCCCTCGACCGCCCCGGGAGCCTCGACCGCGACAAGGGCCTCGACCGTGGGGGGGGGCCTCGACCATGGGGGGCATCGACGTCTGGTCTGGGGGTCTCGACTGACTCTCCGCCGGGGACGCCTACACCACCGCCGCAGCCCTCGGCTGCCCGTGTCGTGCCGCCGGTGTACCACCCACCGCTTCTTCACCGAGACCCCACTCATGTTCACCCTGTGGTGACACGATGCGTGGCTGGTACCCTATGGCCCCGGGCTCTCGCGGCGCTACCTAGCGACCGGCAGGTCTCTCCTATACCTTCTTCTGTTTGCGACGCCTTGTCCGATCCTCACTGGCGTCGCGCGATGGAAGAGGAGTACGCAGCCCTCCTCGCCAACCGGACCTGGGATCTGGTGCCCCATCCGGCCGACTCCAACGTCGTCACCGGCAAGTGGATCTGGACACGCAAGCGGTAGGCTGATAGCACCCTCGATAGATACAAGGCTCGCTGGGTTCTCCGAGGTTTCACTCAGTGTCCTAGAGTTGACTATGATGAGACATTCAGCCTGGTGGTGAAGCCGGCCACAGTCCGCACAGTGCTCTCTCTGGCTCTCAATCGCTCATGTCCTGTGCATCAGCTCGATGTCAAGAATGCTTTTCTGCATGGTAGTCTCACTGAGACAGTCTACTGCAGCCAGCCAGCGAGGTTTGTCGACTCTTCTCGTCTTAACATGGTCTGCCGGCTCAATAAGTCTCTCTACGGCCTCAAGCAGGCCCCTCGGGCGTGGTACTCTCGATTTGCTGGTTTCCTGTTGACACTGGGATTTGTTGAGGCCAAGTCAGATACGTCCCTGTTCATCTATCACCACGGAGCTGAGACTGCCTACTTGCTCCTCTATGTTGATGATATTGTCCTCACAGCCTAAAGTCCCTCCCTACTCTGTCGTATCATTACCTCTCTTCAGTAGGAGTTTACTATGAAGGATCTTGGTACGCTCCACCACTTCCTTGGGGTCACTATTGAGCCTCGACCCACAGGGCTGATTCTTCATCAGCGGTAGTACACCCTTGATATCCTCGAGCGAGCTGAGATGACTAACTGCAAGCCCTACTCCACTCCGGTTGACACACAGGGCAAGCTGTCAGAGGCTGAGGGCAACCCAGTGACCGACCCCACTGCATACCGGAGTCTTGCCGGTGCACTTCAGTACCTCACCTTCACCAGTCCGGACATCACCTATGCAGTTCAGTAGATATGTCTCCACATGCATGATCCTCGAGAGCCCCACCTCACTGCTCTCAAGCGCCTCCCCCGCTACCTCCACTGCATCGTCAACTATGGCCTGCTCCTCAACCGCGGGGGGGCCTCGACCGCGGGAGGGGGGGCCTCGACCGCGGGACCGAGCTCGTCGTCTACACTAATGCGGACTGGGCCGGGTTTCCAGACACTCGGTGCTCTACCTCCGGCTATGCTGTCTTTCTGGGCGAAAACCTGGTGCCCTGGTCATCCAAGCGCCAGCCCATGGTCTCCCGCTCTAGTGCCGAGGCGGAGTACCGCGTTGTTGCTAACGGCGTGGCTGAGGCCTCCTGGCTCCGACACCTCCTCGCCGAGCTCCACAACCCTCTTTCCCGGAGTACCCTCATCTACTGTGACAACGTCTCCGCGGTCTACCTCTCCACCAACCCTGTGCAGCACCAGCGGACCAAGCATGTGGAGATTGACCTGCACTTCGTCCGTGATCGGGTGGCCATTGGCGACGTCCGGGTGCTCCACGTACCGACCTCCTCCCAGTTCGCTGACATCTTCACTAAGGGTCTCCCCTCGTCGACCTTCTCCGAGTTCCGCTCCAGTCTCAACATCACCAGTGGCTAGTTGCGGCTGCGGGGGATCTCGACCGCAGGAGCTCGACCGACTTTTGACGGACTTCGACAGACGGACGACCCCCCTCGACTGCTGGGGGTGGTCTCGACCTCGACCCCGCCTCGACTGCTAGGATGGCCTCGATCTCGACCCCGCCTCGACCGGCTGTTCTTTCGTGTCCAGTATTCGACTCCGCTGCGCCGGTAGTCCAGACTGCGGGGGGTGTTAGAGTACGAGGGAATTTGGCCCATGAGGCCCATGTATGTATACTATATATAGCTACTCTCTAGGGTTGACCCAGGAATGAGAATTACAATTCTAGCATGCGCGTCGTCGTCGTCGTAAGCCGGGTCGAAGGGCTCTGCGTTCTCCAGGCTCGACGCGTTCAGCTCGAAGCTCACCTCCACGTCAGCCTGCCATCACAAGATCGATCAGTGGTACGAACAACTACTACTTCCGGCACACATGCATGTTACCCTTTCCGTTGCCGCCACTAGCTAGTGGATGACATATATATTCACATGAATGGAAGTTTAATTTTGAAAACAGTTATGATCGATCGAATCGAAGGTATAGTAAAACTAACCTGGTAAGTTGCGATGCCTGTGACCTCAAAATGCTCGCTGGGCTTGACTAGCCTGGCGCCAACATTGACGCGATTTCCTCTAAGCTTCTCAACCTCCTCGATGGGCCACTGCAGCAACTGCTTACCGGTGGGGTCGAGCCAGATTTTCCTTGGGATCGCCTGTCACCAGCACGTACAATAAGCAGTCAAACAAGTCGTCCAATCCGTTGCAAACGATTGAACACGCTTCGAAGTTTCTAGCATGCTTGAGGCTGATAGCAGCTCTCGATCTCACTGATGGACATTCGGTGGCGTAGCACCAGCGAGCAAGCAGGAAACAGTAAATCAAGACGACGAAAGGGACGTACATGGATGCCGGCCCAGCCCTTGGCCTTGTCATCCGGCACGCTGTCCGACTCGTTGGCCCACCCGAGCAGCACCCGCCGCCGCTTCGCCGGGTCGTAGAATGTCTTGGACGCGTAGAAGTTGCCGTAGTCGTAGCGGAGCCGGTGGTAATCACCATTGGGGTTATCCGGGTAGTACCGGTCCTTGCTCTTGTCATACGACCCGATCGTGTAGTAGTCGTAGCGGGTCAGATCCAGGCTGTTCTTGAGCACGTACATGGAGCCGGGCTCGGACGTGTCGAGGCCATCCCTGCAGCCCTGGCCCGGACACCGGGAAGAAGTCCGGGCACTCCCACATCCCTGTCAACGCCGAGTGCCTGGTGCTTAGCCTTCTTCCACTTCTTGAAGTCCCGGCTCCGGTACACGAGCGCCATGCCCCGGGTGTCCCGCGCGCTGCCCACCAGCATCCGCCAGTGCCCGTCCGCGAACCACGCCGTGGTCGGGTCGCGGAACTGTGTGCCGTTCATGCCATCCTCCGGCACGGCGATCGGGTTGTACGCCGCGGGCTTCTCCCAGTAACGGAGCAGCGCGTCCGACTTGTTTTTCGGGAATGCGAGCACCTGCGCCTGGTACTTGATGTCTGGGAGGTTGATCCCCGTGTACAGGATCGCCGGTGTGCCGTCTTTCAGTATCGTCGCTGAGCCGGACCAGCAGCCGTACTTGTCGGAGGGGATGCTGGGGTAGATTGCAGGCTCCAACGCGATCCAGTTGATGAGGTCGCGTGACACGGAGTGAGCCCAAACAATGTGGCCCCAAACTGTTTCGTAAGGGTTGTACGGGTAGAACAAGTGATACCATTCCTTGTAGTATATCGAAGCTGCAACAGTTGTCAAATATATTATATATTAATATGTCAACCAACTGCTATATTTTTTTCAATTTTGTAAAATAAAAAGACTACCTCTATTTCACTAATGTTAGAATCCTTTTATTTCGTTGTTACAGTTGCTCTGTCTGAAATCAAATTCTATCGCCGTGTACTGACCCACCGGCTTTTACGCCACTTGATTAATATGTGTTGATGATTCTTATATGCCAAACCATATATACACATGTGTAAGACTATAATAAGGACTGTGGAGCCTAGAGCTCATAAAAAAAGGACAAACCCTACGCGTTGGTTCGTTATGTGGAGTCTGCGAACCACCGGAGGCATACACTATTTTTGAATGGATGTCATAAAAATGTCCTTTGCTAGCTAGTGCTACTAGATAGATCAGCACTTTTAAAAATGCGGTATTTCATCCTCCCACACAATTAAGAAACAAAGTACAGTTGTTCATGATACGTGCAAATATATAGATCTAACAGGGCGCAGGCAACACACACAAGGATAAGATAACTCCGAGAAACAGCGGGTAAAAGGCGTACCGTTGGGGTCTGCAACCGATGAGTTACGCCGTCCCAGCAATCAGAACCACCGTCAAGGACAGGGAGACAGAAAACAACATGTTAGAACAAAGCTTCTGCAGTGACTAGATAATAACACAGAGCATAGTACTGTGCTTGATCAAACACAGAGCATCCATCAAACAGATCGCCAAGAGGGATGACAAGTGTTGCTCAAATTAGTATAGTTATATATTACTGGCATACGGCAAGCAACACATGGGTAGCTTGAAAACATACACACACACACGCAGAGAGAGAGAGAGAGAGAGAGATTAGAAGCAAGAGCAAGGCGCAGAGGGAGGCCAGGCAAAGAGGTGATCATTCCAACTTCAAGAGAAGAAGTAGCTAGCGTACCGTTGATCCAGTTCATTGGCGGCTGGAAATGGTATCCCGTCCTGACCTTGGGGCTGACAACGGCCGGTACTGACGCTGGCGCCGCCTGGGCCTCGAGGCTCCGGTGGATGACATGGGACGCACCCGCGAGCTGCAGCACGAGCAGCAGCACCGCCCATGGCACGAGGACTCCCTGCCCATTGCCCATTGCGTGTTTCGAGGATGAAGGAAGAGGAAGAGCGAGAAGACCAGGCACGTGCACCCCGAGTCTAGGTTTTTTATAGGGAGAACGTACTACACTGTTAGCAGCACACCTCACCCAGGTGACCCAGAGGCAGCTCCGAGGCCCAGGAAGGGACGAAGGTCCAAGAAGCCCAATGTTCGCCGAGTTGGAATTGTTCAGCTTGTCTGGCCCAAAGTGTATTGGTGCCATGAGTATATGAAGAAGTCTGTATCGAACAACTGAACTAAAACTCTATCAGTAAAGTCCAACCGGTCCTCTACCGGTCGTCCCTATCCCCTTCTCTCAACTCCGGTAGCTAGGGTTGCTCGTCGGACCGCCGCCGGCAGCGAGCGGCTCCAACATACACGTTACCCCGAGTCCAGTTCCAAGGAATGTACGTGCAGTAAGTATTTTTGGACAGCGCATGGAAATAAGATGGGAGAGTTGGCTGTACACTTGTATTGTAGTACACCCGTATTGTAGTACACCAGTGATTTGCGCGCGTGGATATGAGCGCGCGGAAAATCACGGTATAACAAAGACCAAAATTTGTCATATGCACTAACCAAAATTTGCCATAAAACAGAGTCAGATCCTCAAAGCAGTCTCTAGACCGAATACTGATGTGTTTCAACATTACAAATTTATGTGAGTGAGTCATAGGAACACACAAATAATCTTATTAGCCTCTAGGCTGAGATGGCAGAACATAGCATATTATACATTACAGTACTTTGTATATGTGACACCAGAGGGCAGGATCGATGATATTATTTAAGGTATTGTCAAAAAATAATACTATTCAAGGGAAGTGGTAGCTGCTCTCGAGCTTCTCCTGAACTTGATGGCTGGTAACAGAGCTGCTCTCGAGCTTCTCGTAAACCTGATGTTAAAAGATGGCAGAGCAAGCCAAAATGGTCAGTTAATGTACATAATTAAAAGATGCATATATGTGCTAGCAGGACCATAGAAACAGTAACTCGAGTGTCAGTTGTCCAAAATACCTACGTATAATACAGTCCCTATTTGGTATATAAATTTATGCAGCAAGCCGAGATTGTGACAGAACATGTTCATCTCTAGAAAAACTACTGAACCGACCAAACTGAGTATAGTTATCTATGTGCTACAATCATATCAGTCCCCAGTTCAATAGGCTTACCCACATGTTCCACTTCATATCTGAAAAACATGACCATATATAGCAGTTTGAGGACATCCAGGCATAGATATGTATCAAAGAAGACGTCAGCTTAACAAATGTTTGACTGTACTTCAAACAGAAGTGTTTATGCAAACCAAGGACTGGTATATTATCAGACTGGTTGGAGATGCCAAGAAAACACTGGTATCTCACACTAAATACGAAACCAAACCCTATCAATCCTTATTGTATTAGAGTGCAAGTGGCATAAGCCCTTTGAGGAAACTAAATAAGCCATGTCCCTCACAAGGCATACCAATTTCATTTGACCAAAACATCCATGCCAAAAAACCATTAATTATTTTTTGAGCTCCCAACAAGGAAAAATCACGGGCAAGGCAAATAATGTTAATGCCAGATCATAATAACAGGTGTCCAGTCTGTGCAAAAAATGGATGCAACAGGCATTTCATCGAACATCTAAAAGCACTTCTCCAAATATTCGACCTACAGTGCATATATCAATAGCTATCAAACACACAAAGGGCAAAAGGAGGCACCACAAATGAGGAATTAGTACAGTAATGGACTCATCCAGCATTTGCAGTGATTTAGGTTTGAATCATAAATATGCAACCTTTATTGAAGATGAGCAAAGCATGAATGGAACTTACATGCAGATGTAATCGAACTAACCCCAGCCCAGATGTGCTTGTATATGAACTGAGTGGGATGCTTTCCCAACATGTATTGATCAAGATGAGTACCTTATCTGCGAAAATTCCCTTGGTCTTGTCTCCTTGGGGGAGAGCGTGGAAGAGCACATCATCGTACATGTTCCCCCACCGTAGCTGGAGCCTGACAAAACGAAGAGCACAAGCAGCAAAAACATGGGGACACATTTCTTAAAATATCTTGCCTGTCAGTTTTAAAACATGTAGATGCATTTCTCAAAATGCAATTCTTCACAATTCCTCAATTTTCACAAATAGATAAATGTGCAATACAATTGCTTGGTGGTCTAAATTAGTTAGCAGAATAGATAGCAGCAGGTTGTGGGAACAGTAGCATACATTTAGAAGAATCAAACATAGGCTAAGATTATAGGGGATGTGTACCACACTATAAACACACTACCAACTTCCAGTTGTTATGTACTTAGCCGATAGATCTTTTTTCTATAAGAAAATGGTAATATTCTTTCACAAAGGGTGTGGCAATTTTGCAAAAGCTACCATCAAAGATCATCAGAACAAGGTGGACTACTGAAACATCTCATAGAACACCATGCTATATGCATATGAATCATTTCCTAATTTACCTTTTCAGACGCTAAGTTATATAATTGCAATAAGATCACAACAACATAGTGCTACAATGAGGCGACTAAAATTAGAAATTAACTGTTCAGACTTGGTAATAAAAGTTATGGAGCTTATCGAATGGACCTATTAGTAGTCATAAGCCTCATGCATGTCCTGATCAAAATGGCCCCCTCAGTGAAAACATACAGGTCATACCAATTTTATTGGACCAAAACATGTAGGTCAAAAAAAGTTTTTAAAGGAATGGTTGATTTTAGATTATTAGCTAAGAGAAGTGTTAATAAGAACTGAGGAATGTTTTTTTCCAATAATTGTTGCATGGTTGATTTTAGGTTGGTTCCCAGCCTATGCAAAATAGGATGCAATAGGTATTCTTTGAATATCTTGAAGGCACTTTCCCAAATACCTGTAGAGCATGTATCAGTGTAGCTATCATGGATGCATTTGAAATATGGATATAAAGTGCTAGATAGCAAATTAAAGGAAAATAGAAATGCAAAGAGCATAGACCTCAAGTTCATCCATCTGCACTGAACCTAAAAGCAGGAATAGAAAATCAAAGGAAAATAACAAACTACATAAAGACATGGCGCTTTACACTTGAATGCCTAAATCATCCCTAGGCACATACATCAGATCCACGAAGCAAAACCAGAACCAACATGGAAATGCAATTAATGGAGAGAAGCACACACCTTCTGATTTAGGTTTATCACTTTGCTGATGGGAAATCATCTGCAACCATCCTGTTTCCAAGAGATGGAACCTGATTTTACTTTAGCCCCAAGCTACAAAAGGCAGTGATGGAGATCAGTTAAGAAGGACAACATGTAATTGTTTTTTTCCTTATATAATCAGAGGTTCTTTAGTAACCTGTACATAGCACCTCCCTTCTCAAAGCTAACAAAGGCATTAAGAATATGGTAAGAACAACTCAAGCATTAAGTAATTTCGCCTTACCACACATAAAGAGATATAGCAAAGACAACTCAAGCATTATCCAAGTAAATTCACCTTATCTGATGCATGGCCATCCGCTCTATTTGAGCTTGGCTGCAAGGCACGCACAAACATAATGACATGTTGAGAAAGGTTATAAAACAATCATGTAAATAGTGATTGTTAGCTGAATCGTCGGAAAGAAAGCCATAATTCGTTGCATATCTTGCGCCATGCGGGAGGAGTCACCAGAAGAGTTTGTGGAGGCTGAAGACTGGCTGTAGATTGCAAATCCGCGGTACTTTCCATGTGCAATGCGGGCATTGGCTGCAACAGAAAATACAAATAGAATTACAGGATGCCAAAGACTGGAAAGCTATGTTTAGGCATGATGTAAATTGTACATTAACATTCAGGTGGTCATAGCATTCAGACAAGCATCCATCACTATATTTTAAAAACATTCAGACAAGCATCCATCATTGCATTTTAAAAACATTCAGACAAGGCCACATATGCCTGCTAATTTAGGGACAGGTTCACAGGGTACTTCAGTTACAGGTGGTGGACTGGTGGTGGTGCTCCCGTGAAATGAGTATATGGCACAGGAAAGTGATGTCCTTGGTACGCAAGATGTTGTGGCCGCAAGGATGATACGAAGGAAGGGGGTGCAGCACCATCCACACCTTGAATAAAGTTCATGAAACCACCTCTTGGACGATACTCCATTGTGGTTCAGCAAGAAACAGCAACACTATAAAAACAAATAAACCATGTTGCAAGATGTAGTAATAATAATAATTCTAGAAAATCAAATGTTACATAAGCAAATGGACACCATGATTCGGTAATATTACTGTAATTTCAGATCAAGAAAATAGCATCTTTCTCTACCGGTCTCTTTAGTCTCTAGAAAACAGTTATACGTGGTAAGAAAATGGTATGAGCCAAACAGCAATACATGTTAAGAAAAAAAAAGCTTGAACAACATGAGCTGCATGATTCAGTAGTACTACTGTAAGTTCAGACCAAGAGAAATAACATCTTTCTCTACCAGTGCTCTTTAGAAAACAGCTATAGCCATTCCGAGCCTGAACAGCTATACTACTGTAATTTCAAAATGGTATGAGCCAAACAGCTATACATGGTAAGAAAAAAAAAATCACCAAGCCTAAACAGCATGAGGTGCATGCGTATGTCATATTCTTCTATCTATGGATGTACTACAGTCCAATAATAAACATTCTAATCATCAGATAAGTATTGATTTGTTCCATAAGCTTTAGGAACCACAAACAGTAAAAAACTTACAAATGAGTTTGATCTTTGGCCATCATGTTACTAGTATCTAATCTTAGATTCCCAGCACGAATAATGAAAGAACTTGCCCAAACTAAACAAATAGAAAACAACCAGATCTGCAATGCCCATTGCAATTCGGTGGGAGATAAGAAATCTTCACAGATTATGACGGGGAATAACTCAAGTAAGGCAAAGAAATGATTGGATATGCGGCTGAATTCACCTCGGGTTAGAAACCAACGAACCTGTGGAGTCCGGCGACGAGCGGTGGTTGGACGAAGAGTCAGATCACTGGGACGCCCACATCTTTGCTCTTTGTTCACAGCAGGAGAGGCCTGGAGGACGAATCCAGGGGCGGCGGTGGCGACATTGGCGGCGGAAAAGCACGAAGAAGGAGATGCGACTTCATTGTTGAATGGAAAGCACGAAGAAGGAGGAGCCGCTCAGGACGCCATAGGGGCCGTGTGAGCCGGCTCAGGTCGCCGTCGGGGCCGCCCGCGCCCGCACCTGGCCGCGCCGGCTCCGCCCCGCTGTGGCCGCAACCGCGCGGCGCCGCACCTGGCCACCGCCGCGAGCCACGCCGGCTCCGCCCCGTCGTGGTAGCCGCCGCAAAGGCCACGCCGGCGTCTGCACCTGGACGCGCCGCCGGCACCGCGTTGGCTCCGCTCGCCCGTGGCCGCCGCCACAGACCAGCGGCCGCGCCGTCACCCCAGAGCCGCGCCCCTGCGCCTAGCCGTGCCGCTGTCGTCGCGCCTCGCGCCTCCCGACAAGGCCGCCGCCGCAGAGCTGCACCGCCTGGCCGTGCCGCCCGGCCGTGCCTGCGCCTCCCTCGCCCGGGGGCCGTGGCACCCTCGGCCGCCGCTGCTGAGAGAGGGTGAGGGAGGAGAAGTGGATTTGAAATGTGGAGCTAGGGTTTCAGTTGATATATATTCAGTGTAGGAGTAGAAAGCTGCACCGTTGATTGCCTGATCGAATGGTTCAAAATAATCCGGGTGACGTGGATAGCGTGAGGTCAGGTCTTGGCTTCACGCAATGTTATCTTTAAATAGTGGTTGGGTTCTTGGTGCACAAGAGCGCCTTACACCGCTGTATGCATGTATCCGTCTTAAACACTTAGAAGAGCAAGGCTAATAAAATAGCTAGAAAGTGAGTTGTAAGGTTCTTTATAACTTTCTCTCGGTCTACTCATAAAATATATAGTTAAAGTAAAGTTAACTACGTCAGTGGTCCCTAAATTTATGATGTTATATCATCCTGGTCCTTAAAAGTTATAAAATGATCATTTAGGTTACAGTCGTAAAAAATCATTTGGGTGACTAATCGTTGTTCGGGTCTCAGTTTGGTCCAACCGGACGTGACACGTTGAATTAATGCAAATAGCCCGAGAGAACAGGTGTGGCACTCCGTGGCACGGCTGCGGCCTGACTCGTAGGACGGCTACGTGGCTTGAGGCATGCGCTCGGTGCTCGCACGGTTCTGTGTGACGACCGACGCCGGCGTCGTCACTTGGTCGGACTGCTCAGGATGCCGCGTTCCTGGAGGCCGAGCTGCTGGAGCGCTTGGAGACCGGTAGGGACAACGACAATGACCTCGTGCTCATCGGCAGCCTCATGGCGTTCCTGCTCTACTGCTGCGTCCATATGGCAACATGTATGTACCCGCAAATGGGCCAACATATATTTTCATCACAGAACAAGTTAACCTGGGAGTCACAAGCTAGCACAGTAGCACTACATGTCTAGTTAAATAAACTACGTTCACCGCGTGATCCGCATGTCCATGGCATAGAAAGCGGCCATCATACCGCAGTACTTGTCTTGGTGCTGGTTGCCGAGCACGAAGCGCTTCGGCATCTCGGTCACGCCGTAGGCGCCGTCGTCACGAACAACGGCGGCACCACCTCGTCCAAGGACCTCTTCTTCTGATTCATAGCAGCTAGCGGCGACCACTCTCAGTGACGAGCTGGAGCCTCCATCTCCATTGGAATAGGCTCGGTCGTCGAGCAGCGTGCGGTTAATCGAGCTATACTTGAATCGGAATTGCTTTATTACCTTGTCGCCTGCTGCTTCTCTCTCGTTGTTGTTAGACGACCGGCCATATATGCTACATATAGGATAAATTGCGTCAAGTCCTGTCCAACCAAAGCATAGACAAGCCGAGACAGATACCAAGAAGTGGGAGGCAGACAGAAAAGTTAGGGCCGAAGGAAATCTAGGCTTTTAACACTACCGGAAAACTGATCTTTGTCGAGTGTCTGGAGATTTGTCGAGTGGCAAAACCCAGGCACTCGCGGAAAACTGATCTTTATCGAGTGTCTGGAGGTTTGTCGAGTGGCAAAACCTAGGCACTCGGTAAAGTCTGACTTTACCGAGTGCCTCAGCCTGGCACTCGACAAAGTTCTCTTTGCCGAGTGTCTTAGCTTGACACTCGGCAAAGAGGGCCTATGCCGAGTGCCAGACTGAGGCACTTGGCAAAGCAAGCCCCCTTTGCCGAGTGCCACTGTCTGCGCTTGCTTTGCCGAGTGCCACTGTCTGGCACTCGGCAAAGGCCATCTTTGTCGAGTGTCACGTTAGACACTCGGCACAGATTTAATTTTTTTAAATTTTGATTTTAAACTTTTTCTGTAGTCCTTGTATATTGTATTGAATCATATGTTTGAATTTAAAATTTTTTTAACTTTTTGCTATATTTTTTGAATTACTTTTGTTTACTTAAATTTTTCTCGAAAAAGTAAATTTGAATTGCAGGTGTACAAAATAATGTAGCCACTCAAAAAATTATGTTCATGTTGAAGAGTGTATTTTAAGGCCGTATCCAGGAACTCACCCAAATTTTAAACGCCTTGTTCATGAAACACGACCATCGAGTTGCGAAAGAAGTATTTTTTAATTATATAAAATGCAAACAAAGTTCGAAAATCATAAAACTTGGCAAGGTGTCATCTTATCATATGTGGAGCCTGTGGTAAAAAATTGAGAATGTTTCGAGCAAGTTATGACATCGAAAGGCTGAAACCCACACATCTCCACATGTGATCACCTGCAGTCACACGTGGAGATGTCTGGGTTTTAGACATTCGACGTCACAACTTGCTCGAAAAACTCTCAATTTTTTATCAGAGGCTCTTCATGCGATAACATAACCTCGACAAAGTTTTATGATTTTCGGACTTTGTTTGTATTTTATATAATTAAAAAACACTTCTCACGCAACCGAATGGCCATATTTCGTGAACAAGGCGTTTAAAATTTTTTATAAGTTCCTGGATACGGCCTGAATATACACTCTCTAATATGAATATAATTTTTTGAGTGGCTATATTTTATTAATTTATACACCTGCCGTTCAAATTTAGATTATCCGGAAAAATTTAAGTAAAGAAAATAAATGAACCAAATATAGCAAAATATTATAAAAAACCTCAAATTTGAACATGTGCTTGTAAACAATATACTAAGACAACAAAAAAGTTTTAATTCAAAATTAAAAAAAACTGTGTAGTTAAAATTTGTTCATGTTTTTTAATTGCAAAACAAAAAGTTAAAAACAACTCTTTGCCAAGTGCCTGTTAATGGGCACTCGGCAAAGGTGTGGCCCATTAGGCCCAGGAGGCGCGCCATATATAAACGGCAGCTAGGATTTTACCACCAGCCCGACCTCCCTCTCCCACCTCTGCCCCCTTCCCCGGCCTCCTTGCCCACCTCCGACCCCCTTCTCCTCCACACCTGATGCCGCCCTCACCTCCCTCCCGCCCCCGACCTCCCTCCCACCCCCGGATCCAACGGCGCGTGGCGCGGGGTGCCCCCGACGGCGCGACGTGCGGCGGCCCCCCAGCGGTACGAGGCACGGCGGTCCCGTGGCGGCGGAACCCGGCGGCGCGGGGCGCGGCGGCCCCCACCTCCCTCCCACCTTCGCACCTCCCTCCCGCCCCGACCTCCCTCCCACCCCCAGATCTGGCACGCGTGGCGCGGAGCGCCCCCGGCGGCGCGAGGCGCGGCGCCCCCCGGATGGGGAGGGGCGTGGCGCGATGGCCCCCGACGGTGCGGGGCGCGGCAGCCCCCAGCGGCGGCACGGCGGCGTGACGAGCTCAGTGGCCGGCGTCGATGTGCTCGCCGGGCCCTGTGGATGGGCTTGGCGGGTCTCTGTCTTTTTTTATTTTTCCAGAAAATGTTTGCCGAGTGTTGTCCTGGCACTCGGCAAAGTCTTTTTCGAGTGCCTGGCACGTGGCACTCATCAAAGAAGTCTTTGCCATTAAAATCTTTTCTGACACCTCTTTGCCGAGTGCGGTACTCGGCAAAGGCTTTGCCGAGTGCGTGTAAACTTTTACCGAGTGCCTCGAGCACTCGGCAAAGAAGGTGAGTCCGGTAGTGTAACTGTTATTAGGTAAAGATATAGGGCTCACTCATCTCTCTTATATGATTTCTTGGTTCTTTTATATCGGTTGTACTTACAACCTATTTTTTTTCTCTTTCTTCTCTCTCCTATCTTCCACCTCAGCATTTAGCTACCTTACATTCCACTAATGTACTTGCTCTAATGTCGCACAACTTCTTCTGCCCGTTAATATTATACGCTGGATCGAACAGCTCTGGCTTCTCGGGGTTGTGCAATAGTAGCCCAAAGTCATATTCTTCATGTACAATAGGAATATTTGTTGTTAACAAAAGCTGTTGGGCCTTCGCCTGCCCGCAACACGCGTCTGTCCCAGCGCCGGTGATCACCGTGACCCAGCGGCCACCACCTAAACAGCCGCCATCACTTCCAACCGTGGTGCCCACCTTCCTCACAAGATGCTAGTGCCCTGGGTAGGTCTGTACTAAGCACGTTGGCATTTCATTGGAGATGGACGTGGCTCCTGTGTTGCCTGCATGCAAGTTGTTTGATGATTTGTGGCGAAGGCGGTGGAGAAAAACGGATGAAGCCGCGCGACTCCCTCCCGGCCATCGATGGGGGGCTCCCTTGCCACGATCGTGCTGACGCTGTGGCCTCCTCATCACTACTGCCTCCCTCTAGTACCCCTCCTCCTCGACTCCGGTGAAGTCCTCTCCCCTCCCCCTCTCTGCCCTCCCTTTGGTTTCTCCCCCTTTCCCCCTCTCTCATGGAGCCATGGCTTCCTCCTCTGCTCTCCCCCTCTTAAGGATGCAGCAAAGGGAGATCTGTTCAGAGCTTTTGTCTGGATCCCTTTGGTGCATCTGTCACTCCTTATGTGCTGAATGTCAGTTCATTCTCCATGCTTGTGGCATTTGGTCGTTGCTGCTCTCGGTTGGATGCATCGTTTGTTGCTGATTATTTGAGTACTATTTTGGGCGGCTCAGCATCCTCCTTCTGCGTCAACCAGTTTGAAGAGCGGATTTTCTTCTTCTTAGTGTCCAACAAGCAGATTGGTCTTGAGATTTATAAAATCAGAAAGTTTCCCTGTGCCGAGTTTGAGCTCTTCTTCCAGCTTTTCAATGAATCTGGCCTCTATTTTGCTCGCTCGCATGTATCCAGTGCCCCAAAATATCCTTGGGTTGAAGTAAGAAGCAAATCCTATGTGGATGCTGCAAGAAAGCAGACCAATTTGCTCACTGGTGCTAATAGTGTCCCTATTAATCCATCAAAGAACAAGCTTGTTGAGGGTTGGATTGGTGACAAGGTTCATTCCAATCAAAGTTCTAGGCCTGATATGCTTTACAAATCTATTCTTGACAACATTCAGCTCTCCAACAAGGCAATCTATGATCGATTCAAATAGAGTAATGTCAGAGGCAAAGAGCAGCATCACAGTAGCATCACTGATCAATTGTGACATGGTCCAGGTGTGCAATCTTCTTTCTCAGATAACATTGCAGTTCATCCCTTCTCAGTTCATCTTTAGCACAGCATCCTCAGTAATGGTCAGATGACCCGATTCCGAATTCAAATTGATTTGAATCCAAGTTTAGGCAATAAGCATGGTTAATTTCACCTCTAAAAATGTCTTGGATGATGTATCCTGGCGACGCTGTCATTCCTCCTCGCATTCAAGGCAAAATTGCACTGCCCCAATTAAATGTGATGCATGCTTGGGCTGGGGCCACATTGCAATGGACTGCAAGGAGAAGTGGAAGAGTTGGCAAAACAATTTGAAAGGTAGGCGGCTGGATAACTTTGTCAAGAATTCTAGATAAAATGTTGACTGCTCAACCTGGTTCACCTCAGTGCGTAAGATAGTGGGCCCTCCAACACCCCTTCAGCAGCAACCTCAGCAATGGTCAATTCAAAATTCAAATATTGATTTCAATGTGAGTTTAGGCAATAATGCCATGGTTAATTCTACCTCTAAAAATGTATTGGCTACTGTATCCGGCTGACGTTGTCATTCCTCCTCGCATTCGAGGCAAAATTGCACCACCCTAATTAAATGTGATGCATGCTTGGGCTAGGGAAATATTGCAGTGGATTGCAAGGAGAAGTGGAAGAGTTGGCAAAGCAGTTTGAAAGGTAGGCGACTGGATAACTTTGCTCGAAATTTTGGAGAAAATGTTGACTGCTCGACTTGGTTCAGCTCAGCGCGTATGACAGTGGGCTCTCCAACGCCCCCTCAATTCTCATCTTGCCTCGATTTAATCAATGGCCCTTCAGCTTTTGACTTGTTTGGATTCATACAAAATGGCCCAGGTCCTTCCTTTCAGCCTGGGCAGAATGCAGGACCAAACAACCCTACTGGATTTGGGGGAGGCATACCTGAACATGATTTTGATGCTAACAATGATGCCTCAAATGTGGGTGGGTGGAATGCCTGGCCTGAAGGAGGTGCTATTGCTGGGAATCCTGATTTGAATGCTGCTCTAGTGAATCAGCAGGCTTTTGATCTCAATGCTATTGCAGTGAATCAGCAGGCTTTTGATTTTAATGGTGCGGCTGACATAGAAGTGAACTCACAGGCCATTGATCTGAATGCGGCTGTTGACATGGATGAAATTATTATTGACCCCATCTTTCCTGGCCCCTGCTTCAGGAGAGTGTCCTTGAAGTCAATGAGCTACTCAACCAGGTTAATGAGGATGAAGAAAACAACATGGACATCATGAGGATCTGCCACCCAACCAAGATGAGTTAGTCGGCCTGGTCAATGAACAGCACGCTGAAGAAGTCAATATCCCAGTTCTGGACAACCCAGTGAATGCCTTGCACCTTGAGATACCTATAGGGGACTTGATGAATGAGGATGAGATTCAGCAACAACTTGCTAAGAAAGTGAATCAAGAGAACCAGCTTGGACCTCACAACATCTAGGTTGGCTTGCCCTTATGCCTGACACTCCCTGGCCTTCTTCTTCTGGTCTATGGGCCAAATTCTTCTCTCCAGCGGCTAGCTTTGTCCCTCAGTATCTGGTCCCAAAAGATTGGGCTAACTTCTTCCCTGCTCTGCTGCTGTCCCCTAAGCATTTTGACAAGGGTATGGAACTATTGGAATCTAGGAAGCTCCTTGCAAGCATTAGTAAAGAGGACTGTGTTGAGTTTAGCCTGCCAAGCAGATGCCCTCTAAAGACTGCTCCTTCCTGTACCATTTCTGAGCTTGCTCATGAAGTAACTAATATTGATCCCCTTGAAGCCCCACCTATGGAAGTTGATAGCAAGCCTGTCAGAGCCAGGAATAAAGGCAAAGTTTTGATAGTTGAAAGTGATGTTAGAAGAAGCCCTCGGATCCAGCAAAACAAAAATGGTTTCTATAGCCCTGCCTACAATGATAAGGGATGTGTGGGATGTAATTCTAAACCACCAACCTTGTCCTCCAAGGTGATAAGGAACCTCTGCTCCTCTCTTTGTGATATTGATGCTCCACTGGTGACTGATGAAGCTCTAAAGAAGAAAAGAACTGAACCTCAAGGAGTAAGCAAGAAAGATGACAAGAAGCCTGCTGAGGATAAGAAGACCAAGAAGAAGGCAACTCCTAAGACGGATGGCCCTTCGTCCAAGAATGTCACGCCATGATCTTTTGCTGTTGTTTTCATGGATAGTAGTCACAGCAAAAAAGCTTGGAAAGTCCTCCGTTGGAACATTAGAGGCATCAATGCTGAAGGCAAATGGGAATCCATGAGAAACAAAATCATAGAGATCGATTGTGATATCATCACCATCCAAGAAACAAAGCGAGAGAGCTTTGACGTCCCCTACATCAGGAAGTTTTGCCCCTCAAATTTTGATGATTTCTATTTTATGCCTTCTGTGGGGGAATCTGGTGGAATCTTAGTAGCCTAAAAAAGTGCTATTTTTAATGGGACTAAAATCTTTCAGAATGATTTTGCAATCTCCGTTGAGCTGACATCCATATATGGGTCATCTGATGCAGAGAAGAAAGTAGCTTTTCTTAATTGGTTTGAAAATATCTAGATGCCAGATGAAGCGGATTGGCTCATTGTTGGGGATTTCAATCTGTATAGAAAACCAGAGGATAGAAATAGGCCTGGGGAAAATATAAATGACATGCTTAGCTTCAATTATGCCATCAGCTCTTTAGGAATTGTTGAGATCCAAGAAATTAAGTACACCTAGACAAACAAACAAACCCCACCTCTGCTTGAAAGGCTTGAGTGGTTCTTCACATCTCAACCGTGGACTACTAGTTACCCCAATACTTTGGTTATGGAAGTTTCAGACCACTGGCCTTGTGTTGTGGAGATCAAGACTGAAATCCCAAGCAGCAAGGTTTTCAGATTTGAGAACCACTGGATGCAGCACAGCTCCTTCTTGCCCTTAGTAGCATCTACATGGAATGGATTCAATCGACAGAATGACCCAGCAAAGCTCATCATTGCAAAGTTCGAATCACTTAGAGGTGCTCTCAAAAACTGGCAGTCCAATCTATCCAATCTCAAGATAACCATTGCAAACATTAAGCTAGTTTTGTCTTTCCTTGATATCCTAGAAGAATGGAGAGACCTCTCTTTGGAAGAATGGAATTTTAGAGATATACCCAACCAGAAGCTTTCTCAATAGCTCCATCAGCAGCAGATCTACTAGAGACAAAGAGGTGCCATAAAATGGGTTCAGCTAGGAGATTAAAGCTCTAAACTTTTGTCGACCCCTAATTTTAGGAGTCGAAAGGTATTCGAATTTGCGCCAGGATCATGCACAATACGCACACAAATAGAAATGGTACACAGATATATTTATATAATATAAAATCCGAGCTTTATTGATATTAAAAAAAGGTCTTACAATAGTCAATATTCAGATGACATAGCCATAGTCCTTACATAACTTACGGCATTCCATCACCGCGAAGTGGCAGTTTTATTACATGGGGTGGTAGCTACTACAGCGGAAACTACAGCGAAGCGATACACACTATTCCACAGGCATGCTTGAGCGCGGTCGAAACCCTAAGTCCTAGTACTTTCTTCTAGCATCTCCGATAGGTCCTCGCATGCCTCCTAGTCCTCATCGTTTGCCTCCTCGTTGAAGTCATAGTCTTCCTTGGGATCGTTATCTGTGAGTCAACAAGGGGTGAGTACATAGAGTACTCAGCAAGTCCCAACAAAGGATGGATGGTAGAGATGGTAACATGATTTTAATAAAAGGGGTTTGGGCCCTGGGAGAGCATCACCATTCTCGCCAGTTCCCAGGTTAGCATTAAACCATTTAAAATCATTAGCATATTTAATAATAAAAGATCTAATCAATGGGGACCTCATCCTAGCGGTTGCCCGTTACCAAGGACGTGGCTATTCGAATAAGATTAATACACTCTGCAGAGGGGTACAAATTTTTCCACATGATAGACGTAGCCGAAACCATAGCTAGTGGTACGATAGGCCTAACAAGATCTCGTACCTGGATGGAGCGACCTCAGGCTTCCATACAACTCTACTATGGCCTACCTAGGGGTCGGAACCCACACAGCTTTAGGGATGATCACACAGTATCCCAAAATCTTTAGTGGTTGGATGATCACACAACATCCATTGGGATGATCACTCAGCATCCCGTTTTCAATAAAAGGTGCTCGCACACAGCACTACAATAAGTTTTACATAGAAGATCACTCAGCAACAATGCCGACTAGACCACGGAAGATCACTCAGCAACCGTGTCCTCTCCTGTTAGTCTGTTGCCACACCGGCCTCCTAGTGGATATCATACTTCTACCTAACGGGGTGTGAGATCAGGTCTACGCATATAGACATGTGGTTGCACGTATATCATACTAGGTGAGATGGCCTATGAACCGATCCTTATATGACCCAAACGAGTATCTCCTGTAGGAACCCACACAGGCAAACCTACCAAAGTAATTTATACCACATAAATTACCCTAGTCGCTTCCGTCAAAACAAGTTTGGTTCATTAACATCTCATATATTCACATAACTCAGCTCGTTATGCATAATTACTCATACATCACAATAATTCTTTAATATCATAATTTCAAGTTGATAATAAGTATGGTATAACATGATTATGGTGGAAAGAGGGGGAGTTAGGACTTGCCTTCGTCGAACTCGCCTTCCGGTCACATGTAGTACGGGTCCTCGCCTTCCTGGTAGTCATCGCCCTCTGTCGATCGTCGTGAACGAATGAGACTATTGCTTAAAAGGAAACACAAAAACAAACAAAGAACTATATGATGGTAATAGATCAAATAAATAGAGCAAGATTTTAGAGGAATTTAAGTGGTGATTACATGGAAAACAGAATTGGAATGGAGGAGATATGATTTTTAGAAATTAATATATAGTGGTGGAATGTGAGCAGAATTTCTGGGAGGATTTCAGCGATCAAAAGGTCATGGAAAAGGTGTGTGAAGTTCTGAGGTGACTTTAGTATTTTTAGAAATTTTCGGGAATTATTATCTATCAAGAAAATATCTTTCCATCACATTGTGTACACTGCCCGTGCGACTCTGGCCAATATACGCATGAACAACATTATGTGCGTGCGGACGGGCATGTCCGGCATGGCGGCATGTGGGGTCTTCACTAGCATGGATCTAAGAGGCGACCATGACGGGGAGAAGCGAGCATGTGAAGTAAAGAACCGACAGTTGGGAGAGGAAGGGGAGGTATCAGGGGAGATTCGACTCTTCCTTTAGGCCTCCTTTGGATGGAGGGTGAAATACAGAAAAAAACAAAGGATTCACCAATCCTAAGGATTTTGTACTATAAATGCCTTTGGTTCATAGGAAAGATGGTAGGAAATCTAAAGAAATATTGTAGCCACCCTGTGATTTCATAAGAATTTTACGGAAAAGAAACATGTACTCAGACCTCTTTGTTTTGTTGGATGGCACAAGGACCGATGCAAAAAAAGGACTGCTGGTGCACATATAGGCCTCCAACCACTCATGTTTAGACCCTTGAATTTATTCCTATGAATTTCCTATGAGTATCCAAACATCTATCTTCTACAGTATTTCTAAGTTTTCAATCCTCTGTTTTACCATTGCAATCCTATGAAATTCCTATCCCTTTCTTATTCCTCTATTGTTGCAATCCTATGAACGAAAGGGGGCCTTTATTGAGGGATGAAGAGAACATTGGTGGCCACCAGAAATTGAGGGGCTATTGGGGATCTACAGTAAGAAAAAAAAAAACACAACTCTAGTAGTATGATAAGTTTGTAGAGATTGGAGGATTATTGGTGAGCTGTTGGATAGGATCACCTTTATTTTGAATGCATCTCTATTCCAAGAAATCTGTATCTGTATTCCAAGAAATCAAGGAAACAAGTCTAAAACCAAGATTGTTATTCAGAGAAGTCACGCCCATGTTCACTCTTCACATATAGTGCCTATTATTATTTGCTACGGGCCTACTACAAGACTGAAGATTGCATTTTTCTGGTTGCATCATTTGATGAGGTCGGTGATGGCAATGCAGAGCACCGTGATCTTCTCGGCGTACTCTCCGCGCCGTACGAGCAGCGACGGGATCCTGGCCTCGGCGAAGACGGCGTCGCACCGTCGCGCCAACGGGATGCCCTCCACAGCCATCTCCTTCCCCGCCGCGTACTGACGCGCGTTGATCTCGTCGTGTGCCCCCGCGAACGCGAGCTCCATGTCGAAGTAGAGCCTGCGGCACTGCCCCAGCGCCGCCCTTGCCTTGGCGTCGACCGCGCCGCCGGCGCCCGGCGGACTGGCCAGCAGCGCGTCCGCGTCGCGGACTGCGCCGCCGGCGTTGTTGACGCCGAGGTTGGCCGCCACCTTGGCCAGGCCCCAGGCGTCCGCGCCAGGGCTGTCGCGGTGCTTGCTCAGCTCCGACACGCAGAAGCTGTAGTCGACGCGGATGTCGGTGGCAGCCGCCGCCTTGCACGTCGTCTCCACGGTAGCGTCGGCCACGACGAGCGTGGCGAGGGCCGCAGTGGCCACCAAGAGGGTCTTCCACGGACTCATCTTGCAGGAGGCGGTGGGACGACGGAGAGCTGCGGCGTATTTTAGTTGCTTGATGATGATGGACTGCAATCTGCTATTTGCAGCCGTGGGCGTCAGTTCTTATTGAGATTTGAGAGAGCACGTGATACTCAGGAGTCAGGAATGCGAACGAATTGCGATGCGTTTTAGGCACTCATCAATTTGTCATTATTATTGCGTTAACTTCTTTAGCATCCTGCTTTTTGGCGCCTCTTTGTCTTCTCCTAAGCATGGAAGTGCAGGGACAAATCAAAAGGTATCACAACCCAGTTACGTTCTCTCCCGTCGGTCCAGACCTCTCCCCACGGCTCCGCATCTCCGTCAGGAGCACATGGGCATCCCTCACGGGGTAGCAAA
>CM041637.1:22673466-22767080 GCA_023333625.1 Bothriochloa decipiens
GTGGTGCGAGTGTGGGAGATGCCGGCGACGCCGCCGCTGCTACTGGTACGGCAAACTTCACCGCCATCCCTGCAGGTGGCGCTCCAGGCGACAATGGTGCTGTACTGGCCGCGGGTACCGGCAGTAGCACGCTAGGGTATAAACTGAGATTCCTGTTTATGCTTCATTTCATTGCTGCTGTTATTTTGCTTATGTTAATAAGTAGCAGTAGCAGTAGCGATTATGAGGCTGTCGCACGCATCATACTAGCGTTAGTATTTTGCTTATCACATTTATGGATTAATTCATGGCGTAAAATGACTAAATATCCAACGCCTTCACGGTCGCAACACAGTAACCAAACAACCGCGTACGACGTGCCGCGATCATGCAATGAGAGGATACAGTGACCCACCTCTTTGCTTAATTTTTCTAAAGATGGTACAACAAACTCGATACTTATATTGTTCATCTTTTCTAAATATGTTTGGCTGTGTTTGGAGCGTTGACAAAATTGCTAAGCTACTACTATTTTTAGGAGTTTAATTTTAATATGCATCATTTTCTATTTATATTTTTATATTAAAGTATACTAAACGTATCGGTGTATCATATTTTTTTTAAAAACAAAAATTATCGTATTTATATTCGTCCATATCTGTATTCATGCAGCATAATAGTAGGGCATGGGGCACGCCCGCGCGAGGCATGACAACGACACGACAGGGCACGGCAACACAGAGCCGGCGGCGCGGCGCCGATGCCACTGGCTCTTGCTGTGATGCTCGAGACGTCAGAAATAGAAAAGGGATTGAAAAAGACCGACCCTTCTTGCCCTTTTGTTTGAGGTAAAATAAAATGTGATGATTTCAAGTGATTGAGAAAAAGTTCCTCTTTTTGCAAGAATATATTACAGCGCCAAAATAATTGGGGAGAGTACCGGAGAATTTTACGCGACGCAGAATAAGCTAAGAAAACTCCTTTCTTATTATTTGTACAAAGTTTTCCAAAGGTATACAAACTTTACCAGCCCTGTCACATGTCAACTTGATCCACCACGTTATTTATTTATTATTCTGGACGCACCAAAGTGCTCCTGTCCCCGTAACTATACAGTACTAGCACTATATACAGTATTCATATTTCACTTGATGAGGTTCGTGATGGCGATGCAGACATCAGCGATCCGCGCGTTGTACGAGCTGTGCTGCGCCAGCGGCGACGGGATGGCGGCGGCCTTGGCGAGGGCGTCGTCGCACTGGCGCGCGAGCGACACGGCCTCCGCGACCTTGCCCTTGCCGGCGGCGTAGCGGCGGTTGTTGATCTCGTCGTCCGCCTCGGCGAACGCGAACCCGACGGAGTCGTACAGCCTCGCGCACTTCTCCAGCGCCGCGCGCGTCGGGCCGTCCGCGCCGCTCCCGCGCGTCTTGGCGTTGCCCGCGAGCAGGGCCTTGATGTCGTACACGGCGTTGTCGGCGTTGTTGACGCCCGTCAGCGCGGCCACCTTGGCGAGGCCCCAGACGTCGGCGTCGGGGCTCTCGCGGTGCATGCCCAGTTCCGCCACGCAGAAGCCGTAGTCCACGCGCGCGTCGCTGTCCGCCGCCGCCCTGCACGTCGTCACCACCGTCGCGCTGGCGCCGACGACGAGGCAGCCGATGAGCGCGAGCGCGAAGATGGGGAGGAGGTGGACGACGGTCTGCGGCAGCGGCCTCATCGTCATCTCGTCTTCGTCGTCGATGGAGGGGATTCTTCTTGGTGCTTTCTTTGTGTCTTGATCGTAGAAGGAATGATGATCGGCCGGGCTCCGGGTGGTTTTGCTTTAGCTGGGAATGGGATGGGACGCAACCGGACAAGATTGTGGTGTGGGCGCGAGTGCGGCGGCGGACTGACGGAGCCTCTGCCCTTATATAGCCGTGAATCGCGAAAGCGATGCTCGTATCCTGGTGGGCCCTATCGTACCAGTATGATAGAATGGGCTGTGCCAATCTTTAATTTCGATTAAGCCCATCAAGCCGTACCCTGTAAATCAATCAGACAAGATTCAATCGAAGAAGGCGCGTAGACCATGTCACTTGTCACCATGCTCGTTGCTCGTCCGTCTTGGCGGCTCGAAGAATTAATAGATAGGGATGGAACAAACTGAAGTGGCTTTTAAGCACTGTGTGTAATACAGATTTCATATTCATGCAAGCACACACATATATAAGCGTACGTGTATAAATCTTAATAATCCCATTGATACCGAGAAGCTGACATATAAAAACTTAAAATTGACATAGTCACTATAAACATGAACATCGTTGTTGATAATTATGTGGGCTATCACTGAGAAGAATGGTAAGAAAAAAAAATGCAAACAAGCTGGTGTTGAGTAAAAAAACTAAAACCATGCTAAAATGTCTTCACAGTAAATGAATTGCAATAACTCCCGCAATGAACATAAACCTTTCTCCTTAGCTAAAATATTAAAGCATCTGATGTGAACTTCACAATTAATATTTGCATTGCTCGGTTGCATAGGTTCTTTGTAGAGAAACTTGTCAGTCACATGAGTGCTTGCATTTATGGATAATTATCTTTTCATATACGATATGCATGTTAATAGCAAGAAGAATGTGATGGCTTCCCTAATCTCAATTTCCTAAATTTCTTTCTATAATATGTATGGAAGAGACTGTGTGTGCCTGGGTTCGCCAAGTATATGTATTTATGTTTGTATTTGATTTGAACATGAACAACTTCAATATAATGTTTTTTTTTAATTCTAAGCATAGTTACAATAAAATCCCACATAGGGTATCAATACTCCCTCTATTCTAAATTTTGAAACATTCTAACCTCTTCAATCTTCTTCGATCTCTTTGATTTTTGATTTCACGATCAACCAAACAAGGCCTAATAGAAGTCTCGCCCGTAAATCCACTCCAATAGACACGTACAGTAGTAAATAAAAGCACAATAGCCATGCGATGGCAGCCATCTCTCCCTAGCTAATAAGACCCTATAAAGACCATTGGCTCCTCAAGGGAACGAAGAAAGAAGGAAAAATAGCATTGCTCCTCAAAGATCGAAAAAAAAGGCTCTTGAAGAGGCCTGATGCGGAGCTGCTGAGAGGACTCGAGAATAAGATTTGGGCCTTGAGGGCAATGAAAGGAGGCACATCGTCATGGATTCGTGGAACAGCAGGGATCACAAATTGCGAACTGAGAATGAGAGGCTGATTCAGACTTGAGAGACAAGTAGACAATCGATGTTTCACGGGCAAGACCGCAAGAGTACCCTGTGTCCCTGTACCCTGTAAGGACCAGCACCAGCAGCCAGCTGGTGTGCGCGGCCGCGCCTGGGGACGGCACATGCTAGCCTCATGGAAGGTGACAAGTGGCACGATAGCGCGGCCCCAGGGTCCCCTGCGTGCTGCTACGTGGACGGCTCCTGCTGCACCCGGTCCCGATCGACGGGGCCGCTTGCTGCCTTGCTGGTCTGCTGCCGCCGGCGTCCGCAGAGCAGGGCCGTACTCTACCGTGTGGAAAGCATTTCCGAGCGTGCAGCGTTGCGTTGTGACAAACCACATTTCGGTACAAGAATTTGCTGGGTAACAGATCCCAAGCGTTTCACATTATAAATGAACAGTAACAGCTGCGCAGCAATAAAATGCTTTTATTCCATCATGACATTACAATTTTCAACGGCAACAAGTCCGGGTAACCGCCATCATCTCGTCCGCGTTAACGGATCACAACACGCCGTCGGATCGCGACGACGCACCAGCCAGCCAGCGCATCACCTGGCCGTTCCCGGTACGTACGGTACCCATCGCTCCTCGGCTCAGTCGATGAGGTCGGTGATGGCCGCGCAGACAACGGCGATCTTGGCGGACTCCTCGCCCCACCGCGCGACCTGCGGCGCGTCGCAGCGGCGCGCCAGGGACGCCGCCTCGGCGGCCTTGCCCTTGCCCGCCGCGTAGTCGCGCCGGCTGATGGCGTTGTACGCCTCCGCGAACGCCGACTCCGCCGCGTCGTAAAGCCGCTGGCACTGCTCCAGCGCCGCGTCGTCCCCCGGCGGCGGCTTACTGGCCATCAGGGCCTTGATGTCGTAGACGGCGTCCCCGGCGGTGGCCACGCCCACGTCGGCGGCCACCTTGGCCAGGCCCCAGGTGTCCGCGTCGGGGCTGTCGTGGTGGTGGCTCAGCCTCGACACGCAGAAGCCGTAGTCCACGCGCCGGTCGTGGGCCGCCGCCGCCGCGCACGTCGTCTCCGGGGTGGCGCCGACGCCGTCGACGCTCAGCGCGAGTGCCGCCGCGATGAGGGCCGCGGAGGCCAGAGCGCGAACCGTGGAAGGCTTCATCGCTACCTCTGCTAGGTAACCGGCGCTAGAGCTTGGTGGCTGTGCTTTCTTGAGCTGAGTGGCGGGTGTGGCGTGGTGTGAGGACTATGCTCGTCTGCTCTCTTACGAACCCAGACACGGGGGTAGTAGTACGCTGCCAGTAGAATTCTCTAGACCTCCAGTGGGCCCGTCCTGTTAGTATGGGCCCACTAAACACACGGCGCGGCCGGCCGACGCTTATCCGTCGTGCCTCTGGCCCATCAAGGTTTGGTTGGGCCAGAGCATACGGACGATCCAGCCCAGGTGCAGCAGGGGCCAGAACCCGAAACCCCCACCTCGTGCTCCTCGGCTGGCTCCTCGCCATTCCGGTTCCGGCTGCCGAGGCTTGGAAGAGGAGACCAGCAAGTCAGCAACTGCTGGTCTGCACTCTGCGGTCGAAGCGGAAGCAATCCTGCAGTCCAGGTCTCGCATCTGAATCCGACCCAGGCGAAGCAAGCGTCGCGAGTACGGGTAAGTAGCCGCAACTAAGGCTCCACGCATCTACTACATTCGCGTCCGAATCATGCACTAGATTCATGCCCGCACCATCTTGAATTCTTGATCCGAACGCGGTGCAAGGTGCGCGCTTTCGTTTTCCTTTTTTTTTTTTATGAGTTTCCCCGCGAGAATTGGCGGTGTTTGTGGGCTGTTCCATTTCCGTGGTAACCTAGCTTTAGTTTTGCCTTTTCTGTGTTAGATCCTAGGTAGAACCCTAATTTCTAGGTGTGCGGTTTATAACTTTGGCGGAACCCTAGCTAGATTGCTGCACCTGAGGTTCGTACTCTGTAGTTGACTTCTAGTTAACCATCACTTGACCTTGTCCCCTGATTTTTTTTGCAGGTTCGAGTTTTACTTAAAGCACTTAGTGACCATAAACAAGGTACATGTTCTCACCTTGAGGCTCTGTCGTGTCATCTATATGTTGTACTGTCTGTGCCTGTGCTAGATGCCTACCTACTTCTTTGAGATGCGCCTGCTGTTCTGTTAGGCTGTGAATTTTGTAATGTTACATCGATGTATTACCTTTATTGTCCAATAGATTGGTAAAATTCACTGTTTTGTGCCCTGCTAGTGCTGTGCAGGCGCCTTTTAATAAGTTGGTTTCCGTACAAAATCTGAAATCTCGTCTTTTGTTTCGACTTGTAGTGTTTTAGGTTCCAATTGTGTGAGGTTGATTGTTGAAGACATTAGATGAAACTGTGCTATGAAATTGGGTGATAATTTGTGCATTGTTTGGAATTGTCACATTGCTTTTCTTGGCTCTCCAAATAGGACAGCTAACTCCAACGTGGTTTTTGGTTGACATCCTGAGATGCAGTTGACTTGACCACATGATTTTGCAATTTCTGTTGCTTAGTAGCTGCAGCCTGCAATTACAGCAAAGAATGCTTTGATGCAACCTGCTTCAGAGCTATCTTGGCGATAGTAAATCATCTATGCTTAGCTTTCAGAATGGTGTAATCGGTACAAGCAAATGTGGGAAACTGGGAATCATGGACTATCTTGTTTTTGGAATGCACACATTTCACATCTAGTCTCTTACCTCACTACAGACTTGTCTGTTACTGATTGGCATTGAATTGGTCAATTTTCGTTTTATGGAACTAGTGTTTGGAAAACTTAAACACAATTGGGTTGATTCCAGTTTAGAAGTTGGCCTATGCAGACACAACAGAAGGTGAACCTTCTTATACTTTATATAGGCATCAAACAAATATTCCTTTGCCCTTTATTTCACTATGAAAACTAGTGCTAGGAACAGGGACATAGGTGTGCTTGTGAACAAATCAGGATGATCCCTTCCATGCATCCAGAATATTTAACAGCTAATATTCAAAATTATTCTGTACCCTAGGGAAACTTAGTTCCATGAATTGTGGTTAAAGATAACGCGTACTAGTTGATAAATAACGTTGATTTATACATCCCATATAATTATGACGACGTGGATGCACACGGATTTGTGATTTTGTTTTGTTTTGATTGAAAGCAGTGCTGTAAGAGTTGTGAGAAAGCATGTTCTGGTAAACAATATATATATGCAAGCTTAGGTCAGCTCATGACTAACTTGAACTTAATTGATTATAACTGCTTTACTTATTTATTTATTGCTTCCTGTTTTACCTTAAGCTTGTTTGTGCTATCTGATTGTGATTTCTTAGAATGACTAGTTTTACTGATTGCATTGGTACTAGTAAGAGGGTTAAGTACACAGTAGGCACTCTTCATTAGCATGCTGTGAAGTTTAATCAACTTATAAGTGTTGGTTTTGCAATAGAATTAGGTGACAATCAATGAGTTCAGTTTTGTTATGTACCTTGGATGTTTATTAAGTTATACTCTTGTCAGCTTGAATAGTTATCACAAATTTAGCAATACTGCTATCTTACGTTCTTTCATTGCATTATTTTGAATTTCTGAGTTCTCAAGCAATATTTTTGCTGTTATAGATGTCATTGCATATTGGGCGGCTTTCCCGAGATGTGGGGCAAAGCTATCTTGAACATATATTCCAGAGGTTTGGTCATTGCACTGTAAACCTGAAAGATGGATATGGGTTTGCTGTGTATGATTCTGATGATGATGCAAATCGAGCCCTGAGGGCCCTGCATGGGAAATATGTTTGTGGGGAGCGCATTACTGTTAATTGGTCAAAGCAGCAGCCCAGATTTTCTCAGGGTTTCAGGAGAAGTTCGAGATTTGTTGAATTGTCTCATGGAAGGAACTTCAGAGATGCTAGGGACAATATTAGGTTCAGGGATCCTCTACCTCGGAATAACCAACCAGCAAATCATGATCAGAGTCATAATTCTGATGCTGGGCTAGAAAAGGAATCTGGTAAATTTGCTGAGGTTGTCAATGATGCTGGAGAAAACATTGGTGATGATCCAGGGGAGGTGAAGGGGGATGAAGGTGGTACAAATAATGAAGGTTCAGGGGAGGCGAAGACTGACGAAGGTAGTACAGCTGATGCAAATATAATTGAGCATGATAGATGGGCTGGGAAAGGTACCCCTGGTGGAGACGGTGATGATTTTGACCGCTATGAGCCTTACCATGGATATAAAAGGCAAGAAGAGACAGAAAATGTGATTAAAGCAAGTTCGTATGATTCTCATGAACACAAACTTTCTTCAGAGAAGTGGCAAGAGCACTCTGACAAGCATGTTGACATAAGCCAGGATAAATCAAGATCTCCAACCTGTTACAGTTGTGGTGCTTCTGGCCATATTGCACGCAATTGCCCTCATGGAGTAGATGATAACTTCATACCAAGGAGAGATGGATTGAACTTTAGGGAAAAATGGCAGCTGAGGCAGAGAAGATTTGGGTCACCCTCGAGGAGGCGGCCAGAATTTCATATTCATCCATTGGACCAAGCAAATCATAGAATTCAAGATGGTAGGAAGCCATTTGCTGAGAGGAATATGCGAATGAATAGGCCGAGAGACAGCAGGATACATGCCCACTACAGTGAAAACATGCCACAAGCACGCAAGAGAAGCAGATCTGAAAGGTCACGGGGGTCATCTCCCTCTTCAGAACCTTCAAGGCGCTCTAACCATGTTAAGAGATCTCATTCCAACAGGACTTCCACAGATTCAAGATCTAAATCCCCCCCATCCCGACCTCGATTTAAAGCTCATTCCCCAACTTATTCTGCACATTCTAGTTCAAAATCATCTCAACCAACTCAGCATGAAGGATCAAGATCAAATCTGAACCATCCTATTCCATTTTCAGTATCTGCTTCACCACAGCACAAGTCATCTCCTGATGTAGAGAACAAAAATCTAGTTGGTCTGATGAATTCGCAATTGGAAGACAGTTTGGAGTTCAGGACAAGATCTGAAGTAAAAAATCTGGATGATAAAAACCAAGAAGGGAATGGTTCAGTTTTCAAGAGCAAGTTCCTGAATGGGGAAACGCCTGTTCATAACAAGAATGCTAATGTTACTGGTTACACACGGTCTGACTTCGATAAGAACTTGGTTGATGATAATGCTGCCAATAGAGTGCAAATCCAGAATGCTAACTTTGAGGACTCTTTGTCAGTGAAATCGAAGCAGGATATTCCGGCTAAAAATGGGAGAAACAAGTCTTTGAAGCTAACAACTAATGAAGTGATCTCAGCTCTGAAGCACTATGGGATTGAGGCAAAAGAGGGAGATTCATCAGATCAATCCGTGGAGAAGTACTTTGGTGCTGCACGCCTGTGGCCTTGGGAAATCATTTACTATCGCAGGCGTAAGAAAGGTCCAATATCTACCGAGAATTATGCTAAGCGACTCGAGCAGAACAAAGAATTTGGTATTGTGGATCAGTATGTCAGAAGCAGCAGTGGTTGGTGGGAGTGTCATTAAAGGAAGTCTAGTTGCGCTTCGTAGGCTTTGCATGAATAGCCGTTTGCATTCTGAGAGCCCATTTTGAGGATAACGAGGTTTGTGTGCTCCTGTTAGGTTTCATTTCTATCTTGCGTTAGGACATCTTTGGATGTGATTAAGCCAAATCTCTTCAGATTGGAAGGGGAAACAAACAATTTTTTCCTGCCAACCTGGGTGAGCTTGAGTGTAAAACCTACCTATCCAAACAAACAACATTTTATTTCCATTCCCAGTATTAGTGTTAGCGTTATATGAACCACAAGCAATAGGTGTTGTCAACATTAGTAATGCCCTTAACACAAGAACCACAAGTAATTGGTGTTTCCTTTGCTATGATTCTGATAGGTAAAAGTATATGCCTAAACGCTTCTTGTTGGAAAATGGTAATACGCTGTGTTTCTATCAGTGTTTTACGATCTTGTCACATGTAGATGTTGGTACCATTTGTCCATCTCATGTGTCTTTTGAGTTGCATTGTTTAAAGGTTCAATCCCAGTAGGTCTATTTGGTGGTCAACAGGCTCAAGGATGTTTTGCGATTTTAGAAGAGTGGGACTGGCATCATGTTTAGCAAATCCACGATAAAGTTGATAGTTGGTGCTTCATCAAGGTCTGGATGTCTGAGGATAAAGGATATTAGTCCACCAGAAGTAATATTTGTAAGCAGCTACCTTCATGTATGATGTTGGCACATGCAGCCTATTCATATTTGTTGTCCAGAGCACATTGATGAGAGATACTAATACTACCAGGCCCTTTTGACTTTTGAGGCCCTTCTGCTTCATGTGGCTTGTCTACTTCTGATTGTTACCTTACCTGGGTGTTAGCAGAATAGTGGTTGCTTACACAAAGGGCTAACCCTAGAAGGGTAGCTATATAGAGTCATACATGGGCCTCATGGGTCTAATATTCTCATTACTCTAACAGCCCCCCGCAGTCTGAACTTCTGACGAAGCGGAGTTACAGACTGGACATGACATGAGAAGAAGCACACACACGAGCCCTCTCACAGACGCAACTAGCCACCGGTGATGTTGAGGCTGGAGCAGAACTCGGTGAAAGTCGAGGACGAGAGGCCCTTGGTGAAGATGTCGGCAAACTGGGAAGTGGTCGGGATGTGGAGGACCCGAACATCACCGATGGCGACTCGATCACGGACAAAATGAAGGTCGATTTCCACATGCTTGGTCCTCTGATGCTGAACAGGGTTGGTGGAGAGGTACACAGCACTGACGTTGTCGCAGTAGACCAGCGTGCTCCTGGAGAGTGGGCTGTGGAGCTCGGCGAGGAGCTGCCGGAGCCAAGAAGCCTCGGCCACGCCGTTAGCGACAGCGCGGTACTCCGCCTCGGCACTGGAGCGGGAGACCACCGGCTGACACTTGGACGACCAGGACACCAGGATGCCGCCCAAGAAGACAGCGTAGCCGGAGGTGGAGCGCTGACTGTCCGGACACTCGGCCCAGTCAGCGTCAGTGTAGACGACGAGCTCGGAGGAGGAAGACCGGTGAAGGAGCAAGCCGTAGTCGACAGTGCCGCGGAGGTAGCGGAGGAGACGCTTGAGGGCAGTGAGGTGGGGCTCTCGGGGATCATGCATGTGAAGACAAACCTGCTGCTCGGCATAGGTGATATCCGGCCTGGTGAAGGTAAGGTACTGAAGTGCACCTGCGAGACTCCGGTATGCCGTGGGGTCTGCCACCGGGGTGCCCTCAGCCTCTGACAGCTTGCCCTTTATGTCAACTAGAGTGGAGCAGGGCTTGCAGTTAGTCATCCCAGCGCGCTCCAGGATATCGAGAGTGTACTGCCGCTGGTGAAGAAGAAGACCGGTGGGACGAGGCTCAATAGTGACCCCGAGGAAGTGGTGGAGCACCCCAAGATCCTTCACAGGAAACTCCTGCTAAAGAGAGCTGATGGTGCGGCTGAGTAGTGACGAACTGGAGGCTGTGAGGACAATGTCATCAACATATAGCAGCAGGTAGGCAGTGTCAGCTCCACGGTGATAGATAAACAGAGACGTATCTGACTTAGCCTCCACAAAGCCCAGTGTCACCAGGAAAGCCGCAAACCGAGAGTGCCATGCGCGCGGGGCCTGCTTGAGGCCATAGAGAGATCTGTTGAGCCGACAGACCATGTCGGGACAAGAAGGGTCAACAAACCCTGCTGGCTGGCTGCAGTAAATTGTCTCATTGAGAGTCCCGTGCAAAAAAGCATTCTTGACGTCCAGCTGATGCACAGGCCAAGATCGAGCAAGAGCCAGTGAGAGTACGGTGCGAACGGTGGCCGGCTTCACCACTGGGCTGAAAGTCTCATCATAGTCGACACCAGGGCGCTGAGTGAAACCCCGGAGAACCCAACGAGCCTTGTACCTCTCAAGGGTACCATCAGCCCGCCGCTTGTGCGTCCAGATCCACCTGCCGGTAACAACATTGGAGCCAGGCGGACGGAGCACCAGATACCATGTCTGGTTGGTGAGAAGAGCCGCGTACTCCTCTTCCATCGCGCGACGCCAGTGAGGGTCCGACAAGGCGTCGCGAACAGAAGAGGGTATAGGAGAGACCTGTGTCGTCGGGCATCGCTGCAAGAGCCCGGGACCGCAGGGTACCTGCCGCGTGCCGCGTCACCATAGGGTGAACATGCCACGAGTGGCGGTGAAGGAGCGGTGGGTGATACACCGGTGGCACGACACGGGCCGCCGGAGGCGGCGGCGGTGGAGTAGGCGTCGCTGGCGGAGAAGAGACCACCGGTGATGACGGAGGCGCCGGGTCCGCCCGCGTACGGCGCTGGTAGACAAGCGCTGGCTGGGCGAACCGCGCCGGGGGTGCAGGAACGGGCGTCCCCGGCCCTGCGTCACGCGGAGGAGCAGGGGCCGCACCGGAGGGCGACGCACCCGGACCCGTGCAGGGCCTAGGGTCAGGTGCAGCACTGGTGTGCGGCGAGCCGGGGCACGGGCCCGGCGAAGTGCACGGTAGAGTAGTACCTCCAGGGAAAACGGCAAAGGTGGCTGGACCACCGTGTCAGTGGGAAACAGAGAGGCGATGTCAGGGTCATGGATGGTGGAAGGTGGTGTGGTAGGGGTGGAGAAGGGGAAGACCGACTCATCAAACACCACATGGCGAGAGATGAGGACCCGATGAGACGTGAGGTCGTAGCACCGGTAACCCTTATGATCCGGGAAATACCCGAGGAAGACACACAGTGTCGAACGGGGAGCCAGCTTATGGGGGTGGTGGCAGTGGTGTTAGGGTAACACGCACACCCGAAGACACGAAGGTGGTCGTACCGAGGAGGGGTACCGAAGAGAGCGTGGTGCGGTGTAGGAGCCGGGCAGGCTGCGGAAGGAAGACGGTTAAGGAGGTAGGTAGAGGTGTGAAGACTCTTAGCCCAGAAGCGAGCAGGAAGGGACGCCTAGAGCAGAAGGGTGTGCATGACGTCGTTTGTGGTGCGAATCATGCGTTCAGTCTTGCCGTTCTGGGAGGAGGTATAAGGGCAAGACATACGCAACTGGACACCGTGAGAGAGGAAGAAGGCACGGGAGGTGGAGTTATCGAACTCACGACCATTGTCACACTGGACGGCCTTGATGGGAAGGCCGAATTGAGTAGACACCCAGGCGAAAAAATGAAGAATAGTGGGAAAAGCCTCAGACTTTGCTCGCAAGGGAAAAGTCCACGAATAATGTGAGAAATCATCAACCACCACCAAATAGTATTTATACCCAGAAATACTCATGACCGGAGATGTCCATAGGTCGCAATGTACAAGGTCGAAAACATGGGCCGCATGTGAAGAAGAAGTGTAAAACGGAAGACGAACATGGCGGCCCAGCTGGCACGCATGACACAAGTGCTCATCGTGAGCTCGAGTACAACAAATGTCGGAGCTACGACTAAGCTGCATCAGAGCATCACGACCAGGATGGCCAAGACGGCGGTGCCAAGTAGTGGAGGAAGGCGTCGCGGCGAAAACAGCTGACAAAAGAGCCGGCGAAGAAGAGGAAGAAGACGCCGGAAACCGAAGGGTGTAGAGGGGCCCCCAGCTGTCACATCGGAGCAGAGGACGCCGAGTATCCAAATCCTTCACAGTAAGACCAAAAGAGTCAAACTCAACGGAACAGGAGTTGTCAGCTGTAAAACGACGAATAGAAAGCAGGTTGTGGACCATAGAAGGAGCAACAAGAACATCAGGAAGACGAAACGAGCCATGGGCGCTAGCGGCACCCACGGACGTGACAGGAAGACACGACCCATTTGCGACCATGATGGACGAAGGAAGAGAGGAAGGAGGGCGAATAGAAGAGAGTATACCGGGGTTGGGAGTGGTGTGGTAAGTAGCTCCAGAGTCAACGACCCACTCTGGCCCAACAGGAGGTGTCAGGGCCACGGTGCTGTAGGAGGTGGCCAAGGTCGCCGGGTCCTAACCGACCAGCCCGGGCGAGTCGCTGGGAGGTGGAGCCCGCGTAGACGTAGAGTAGGCGCTGGGGGGTGTTGCCCACGGGGTCGCTGAGTGGAACCCCGGAGGAGCACCAACGAACATGGCCGCCGGTGGGCGAGGCTCGCCACCAGGAGCCTGGAAGGGCCACATGGAGATGCGTCCGGACCACGGATTGTGGATGGTGGGTCAGGGTGCACCCCGTGGAGGCGTCGGTGCCGGCGTGTGCCCACGGCCACCACTGCCACTACCGCTACGACCTCCGCGGTGACGGCGGCCACCACCGCCACGGCCCCCCCACCCCCACTCGGCCCGGGAGAAGGAGGACCAAGAAGAGACGACGGTGACGGAGTAGACGGACGCGACGGGGACGTAGCGGCAAGTGCAGTCGAGGAAGACGAGGACCCCGGGCGTGGAGACCGCCACGGCCTGAACTCCCTGCTGGAGCTCCTCCATGACAAGGTCGTCAGACCTGCAGGAAGGTGGGGAAGGGTCGCTGGCGAGTGATCCACGTCCGGAGGTGAGCGTAGCGGTCACTGAGCCCGCGGAGGACGTTGAGGACCAGGATACGGTCCTCCACGGGCCAGCCCAGATCGCCGAGAGAGTCCGCCATGCCCTTCATCTTGCGGCAGAAGTCGCTGACGGAGAGGTCGCCCTGGACGAAGGTCCGAAAACTCGCATCGAGACGCAGAGCCCGGGCCTCGGCGTTGCCCAGAAACTGGCCCCTGAGCGCCAACCAGGCCCCAAGAGCATTCGGAGTGTTGCGGACGAGGTCGTGGAGGTCCAAGGAGATCGTCCCCAGAATCCAAGAGAGAACGATGCTGTCGAGGCGTAGCCACGAGGCGGTCGGGGCTGCGCCCACGGCGTCGAGGAGGACGTGGTCGTCGAGGGCATAGCGGCGGAGGGTGAGGAGGACCAGGTCCCGCCAGCGGGCGTAGGAGGGCGACTCCGGCTCGAGGACAACCGGAACCAGGAGCCGGATGTTCTGGACACCCCCGGCCTGGTAGTGAAGCTGGGCCACGAGTGGGTCGGCCGGGTCGTGCCAGAGGACCGCAGCGGTGGACACATGGTGACCCGCCGAGCCGGAGGAAGTGGCTCCGCCGTCGTGGGAAGCAGGAGGGTTGATGAGCTGCTCCGCGTCGGCGATTTGCTGAGCCAGGGCAGCGGCCGCATCGCGCTCGCGCTCCCAAGCGAGGGCGGCCTCCCGCAGACGAGCCTGCCCTGCCGCGTACTCAGCCCGGGCAACAGCGAGGGCGGCGGAAAGGGCGGAGATGGTGCCCGATGAGCCAGCGCCCGCCGGGAGGACGGCCGCCGGTGGAGGCGCTGCAGGCTCGACGACGGCGTCCCCAACCTGGGCTTCATGGCCCTGGCCGGCTGGGCCCTGGCCACCGTGGCCGGCTGCGCCCAGGCCGCCGGCGTCCGCCACGAGGAGGGGCGTGGGGGCAGCGGACGGGGAGGGCCGTCGCCGGGCCCGCGCGCGACGCGCGCCCACGGAGAGGTGCCAGGCAGGGGCGGGAAAGCGGCCGGCCGGCCGGCCATCGCGGGCTCCCGGGGGGGGTGGAAATCCTCTGGCCGGCGCAGCCCCTGCTCGGCGGGCGGCGGCGCCCGCGGGGGGTGGGGGGTTGGAAATCCTCTGGCCGGCGGCAGCCCCTGCTCGGCGGGCACCCGGGGGGGGGCGAATCAACAGGCCGCCGGGCGCCTGTTCGCGGCGGGCGCGGCGCCTGGGCGGGGCGGGCGGCGGCTGGGGAAGAACCTGTCCGATACCATGTTAGCAGAATAGTGGTTGCTTACACAAAGGGCTAACCCTAGAAGGGTAGCTATATAGAGTTATACATGGGCCCTGATGGGCTTAGTCTCATGGGTCTAATATTCTCATTACTCAACACTGGGGTTGAGTTGTCAGCATGAAAATGGCACTGTCGTGTGGGTGGAGAACTATCAGTTATCATGATTTGGGCACATCTGCACTGTTAGGAACCATGGTATGAAATGCTCTGTATAATCAGCGGGTCGTGATATAGCATCTTGTTACTGGATTGCTACAGTGGGGTGCTACTCCGGGGTGATGCATTTGACTGCTCTGCAGGATGTTCTTCCCTAAGTTTCAGAACATTTGGATGGAAGTGAACTTAATATTGTGCATCTGCTTTCAATCTTTGATTCTTGAGGTGTCATCATCTTGTTGATTTCCTGAGTTGAGAAGCTCGATGAAACAACCAGTTGCAAGGTATGCAAAGAAGTTTGCACCTTATTTATTACTGTTACCATTTTTAGCCACATACTCTGCATCTTTCTGAGCTTTTGTCCTGCTGCTCAGACTAGTAATAATTATATTTAATTTTGTGTAAATCATAAAGGCTTTTACATTAGTCTGCCTTAAGTCCTAGAGACCACGGTGAACTCAGCTATGCTATCCTTATGTTGCGCCGTGCCAAGCGTGACGCTGCAGTTTGGTCGATTGACTGATGACGGGTAATAGCTCGTCCTGACTCTGGCTGTATGTCTGTGTAAACGGTGTGTCTGGCTGTTGAGGATTTTGATTTCTCTTGCCGGCTTTCGCCCTCCCCCATTCATTCATGCCGACGCCGACGGTGATGCCGAAAAGGCGTGCCATCCATCCCCTGTCCTTCCCAACTCGGCCTGTGTTAGCCGCGTTCTTTTGCCCTGCTGCGTTGTGTAGCATCACTTCTGTTTGGTGGTGCTTTACCAGTGCAACCACCACAGATTACACACAATCAGAAACAAGCACGTACCCAAATCAATGTCCGGCGCTTGAACAGGAAGTGAAGCTGCCTGCTAAATGTAGAAATGTGTTGGGCACATGGTTCCTTCAAGTGCAGTTATTACCTGCCGATGATGATGATTATTAATCCGGTTTTGATGAATCTTTGTCAATGTTGATTTGAAAATTGAAAACAAAAAGAAATAGGACTGGCTACGTCAAGAGGGGTGTCAGCGTGTTTCTATGGCTGGCTACGTTATAAGATGGGTGACGCGATTAGTCGTGGAGAGGAGAGGACGGTTGGACAATGCCACAATGGAGGAGGCGTGAATGACGCTCTATCGCATCGCATCGATAGTATAATTGCTCTGCGAATTGGCCATGAGTGAATCAATGAATGTATCGTCCGGTGCTGGTGCCGGTGGTGGCAAAGTTGACCAAGGATGCAGTGGCAATTAAGGTCCGCCCCGCGTCGCGATGCTCGGCTTGGCTATAGGGTATTAATCGTCAGATGGAAGGGAAGCGTGCGTTGGGTTGGTTCATGGAGGGTGGCGTCGGGAATTAATTGGCCTATTCATTGCGTCGCGTCAAGGATTACTTCCTTCCTTGCTACTGTAGTGATGCGTAGCGTAGAGGAGCTTCGCCGCGCCTCTCACGTCTCACCTGCTCCGCCACTGATCGCTTATTATATTATTTTATTTTATTACAGTACTATCTAAATAATCTGATGTGAAACCTCTTCTGAAAAAAAATGCTAACGGCAGCGCTACTGTACTGTTGGTCACTTTTCTATTTGTACTCGACAAGGATACACCACCGATTCTCGAAGAAAAGCCGGAGCTCAAATAATTGTCGTTTAATGTATCAATCACGAGGAAATTAAAAACCCAACTTGAACGTTTTCGTGAGCACTGAAAAACGAAACACTGGCTGTTCCGTCGATGGTTACCACGGCTGATAAGCTGACTAATACTGTTATTAAGAGAGAAAAATATAATAATATAACTGATAAGTTCAAGCGAACTCGAAGCTTGTTTCATTCCTTTCGGGGAAAATGGACTGCAGAGGTCTCCAGGTCTCCAGTGTATCCGTGATATATACCACAGTTACCACCTCACCGTCGCAGTCTCGGCAGGTGGATGAAATATCACGTTTACACTGGAGCACTTCTTTTAATTTTTGAGGGACGAAATCAAAGCTACTGGTACTAATAATAGTACTAATGGTAATAATAATGGTGAAAAGAAAAAAAAATTGTGGCCGGGTTCTTGATGCTGCCATGTGGTGGTGTGAAACTGTGGACGATTACGCCCTCCTGTTCCTCTCGCCACCGCCGCCGCGGCTGTGATCGTCGTCCTCCCGGCTGACGTTGAAGTCGATGCTGCGGCGGCTGCTGTTGCGGGCGGCGGCGGCGTGGTGCAGGAAGTCGAGGAGGACGGGGCTGCGGCACCGGGGGCACCGCGGGTCGGCCTCGGAGAGCATCACGTACATGAGGCAGCGCGGGCACGCCGCCAGCACCATGGACGTCGCCTCCGGGCTGTCCGACCACTGCAGCCCGTGGCTCCGCTGCGGCTCCCGCTCGCCCTCCGACGACAGGCACGAGCTCGGCGACGACAGGCACCACTCCTCGTCGGAGGACAACGACCCCTCTGTGCCACGCGCCGGCGTCGCCGGCGGAGACAGGTGCAGCTTCAGGTCCAGGCCCACGCCCCTCCCTTCTTTGCTGCCCCTGCTCATCGCGTATGTTCTGTCACTGCCTGCGTCTGCCTGCGTATCCATGAAGCTTGAGCAAGGTTAATCACTGATGATCCATCATACTGTTACTAGTAAGATTGTGTTAATTTCACAAAGAGAGCGCTTACTGTCTCGTGATGGTCTGCAACTGCTGCTGCAGATTGCTCTGCTTTGACTATGAAGAGGATGCTTCCCTCCCTAGGAGGCAGAGGAGTGGTGGTGCCTGTGGACTGTGGTGGCGTGGAAGAAGAAATGGCATGGCAGCGAGTATTTATAGGGGAAATGGCCATTGGCAGCCATGAAGGTCAATTGGTTTTCTTAAATACTGCACTATTGAGGAGTACTTGATGCTTTAATTGACCATATTATACTCCACCCTAAACACACGCACACATAGCACTTCATTGCTCACGTTCATTTTTCTGTTTTATGGAATGGAGAGGTGCTGGCGGCGGGCAGCCTGGCACTGGCAACTGGCACTGGCGGAGCAGGGCCGCCGCCGAGGCCTTGAAGTGAAGTGATCGGAGAAGCAACAATCGTCGATCGATCGAGCTCGGTGCCGGTGGTCATGGTGGTCGAAAACGACCTGAAGAAGGCGACAGCCATGGCCTTGAGAGAGAGAGAGACACAGGTAGGTTGGTCGCCACCTTAGCTTGGGATGGGTCTAAAGGATCAGATACGGCGATCAGAGGGGGGGTGAATGAGAGCCTTAAATTTCTTTCGAAATTTTAGGTTCTCGGCTCGGCAAACAACCCAAGTAGCAATACATAAACCACGATGTCCACGACCCTATTGAGAGGATGGATGTTCCCTAATAACACAGCGGGACACCACAAAACCAACGCAACGAACCGGAAGCAAATCGGAGACCAAACGGACAAGCAACGACCGAAAACAGCGTCTAAGGTGTACTACCGGTAGTACAGGTAGACCAACCGGTAGTACTGACAGTGACCGGAAGTTCTAGGTAATATTTTTAGCCCAAGTCAAACGTGCCCTTGACTGTCCATAAATGCACTACCGGTAGTACCGGTGTTACTACCGGTAGTACCGAACAGAATCGCGCGGAAATCGTCCGGAACAAAGAAAATTTGATTTCTTGGTCAAATCAACTCCGATTGCCATGAAATTTTAACCGTAGGGTCACCAGGCAATAGGGAGGCTACCTATAAAAGGTCATGGCCCAATTTGACACGAATCAAGAGAAATCAAAAAAGGAATGAAAACCCATTAAGAAATCGCCATGAACACAAATCTTCTTCGATCTACTTGCTCGTGAGGAATTAGCTCAAACCCTTCGATGGGATTGATCCTCTCACGTCATAGCACGAGTTAATGCAAGAAAAACTGACTTAAACAGTTTAGAATTGAAGAAATCCGACCACGAAATAGGAGGGGAAAAGAGACTCGGGATGAACACCTCAAGAACAACAAGAACACAAATTCATCACGAATTTCACAAGAAGGTAAAAGCCCAGAGGGCACGAGCACATTAGGGGTGCTCTTCCCATGAACAAATTCACTACAAAATGTCTTACAGTGGACCTCACACACTCTGAAAGACTAGAGACTAAAAAACCCTAACACTAGAATGGGAGAGGTGAGACTGAGTGGAGGTAGTCCCTCTTATTTATAGTCTTATTACACAATTCCACTTCTACCCCTAGACATTCTAAGAGAGAACCACCTAGCCAGGGGCATTATGGTCCAACTCGAGTTTTCCTGATCCGATGGCCACCGCACCTCCTCACCGGTAGCCTCGCTCCGAAGCGATCTCCCCGATGCTGCCACGTGCCGTTCGTCCGCATCGGGACCTCAGCCCGATTTTTAGGCCCAAACTCGGGAAACCCGCCGCCGATGGTCTTGAGGACAAACCACCAAACTGCCCGCTAGTATCGTACCGCGTACGTATCCCCCGCTGATGGTTTTGAGGCCAAACCACCAAACCGTCGCCGATGGTTTTAAGGGCAAACCACCAAACTGTCCGCGAGTAGCGTAGCCCGTACGCGTCCCCTGCCGTGTACACTTGCGCTCGTCGATGTCTCAAATGTCAGCCACCGCGGCTGGCCACCTGGTCGTCTGGTCCCTCGGTCCAAGCCTCGCGTCCGCTCTTCACCGCAACCGGTCCGTCAGCACGACACGTCCTACTTGACCTTCTCCCGACCGCTGCCACCGCATCCGGACTCCACACCTGCACATCACGAGCCAAGAGACACCGTTTTGACACATAACCCTGTGCCAGGGGATCAGTAGAACCACCGAACCAACCACACACTAAAGTGTTGGCATGTTCACAATCGCTCATCACAACCACAAGGATGCTCCACAATGGTTATGTAAAAACCATGTGTTCGCAATCTCCCCCTTGATGAGTGCATTGTCAACACCAACACAAAACCAGAGAAAACCCACTCAAGTGACCAAAAGCCAAAGAAAAGCTCAAAATAGGTCACTCACGATGAGCAAAGCAACGCCAAAAACTTGGTCCCCAAAGACATGGGCAACGGCTCGACGCAACCAAGCAAAACAAGTTCAAAGCACCTGAAAGTGGCTAGACCCTGAAGACAGAGGCAAACGGCTCGACACATCTAGCAAAAACAAATGTGTAACTCCCCCTTAACAAGTGCATCAGCCTCACAAATGCACATGAATGCACACTCTGGATTTATGGAATCATTCTCCCCCTTGTTGGCAAATGCACTTATCAAGTTCTCACAAAAGAAACTCCCCCTCAAATCATGCTATGAGATGCACAATGCGAACATACAAAGCTTCAGGAGTATAGAAAGTGGATTAAAAACATGCTCAAGTTGGTACAGTATATGTATTTCAATAGGCGCAAGACAAGGCCAATGCTCAAACTGATCAAATAAACAAAATATGAATCATAAGCATTTTGACCAATTTTAAGCATATCTCATAAAAGGTGTTCACCAAAGAGGGTAGCACATAACACATATATGCAGGAGACCAAACTAGTGCTAGCACATGTATACAAAAGTGAACTACCCCATATAACGATCATACATCATGTCTCAAGGAAGCACTCAACACTTGTAGCTTCAACATTGATCGGAGTTTTACAGCGGATTACAAGGTTATTTTTAGACATGTGTATGTGAGAGGATCAAAACTGTCCGCCGAAAATTATGTTATTTTTATCATGTTTTGCAACCACGCCGAGTTCATCCCTATGTGCAAGTGGGAAGCTGTCTCGTCACGAGTGGTTGAGGACTAGCACTACAATGCCCAAGTTCATCTCACTCGAAAGAATGAGAAGCAGTCTCGTGACATTGACGTGGGACAGTAAAGATCCAACTCCAAAGTATTTTCATCATAACTTAGCTTAGACAACAAGTTTTAGCATAAAGATATCAAGAGTCTGAGCTAAGTGTATGATAAAGAAACATGAGACATAGCAACTAGAGCATACAAATAAAAGCACATGGATTTTAACATATCCTACACATGCTAGTTGCCATCTCAATGGTTGAACAAATTTTTTAGATTTCATCAAGAAATTAAGCATGTTCATATTTTAAAAATAGGCTTAGCTCATAACATGTATCAAGATGATCAAAGAGAGCCTAAGCTGCTATATAGCCATCATGTATCCATAGATCATATCAACAAGAGCATAATCTTAATCAACAAGCTATACAAGTAAAGCTAAGCACATGATATATGATACATGATGAAATACAGTGCAATATGATACAAAAGCCAAAAGAAAAAGAAAAGAGAAACAAAAACTAGTGTACAAGAGCAAAACCATCCTCAACTAAAAAGGATAGCACACTCCCAACTCCCCTCTCAAGCGTGCAAACTGGGTTTGATCGAGGGGTTTGGTGAAGATGTCGGCTTTCTGGTTCTCGGTGTTGATATGTATCAAGTCTATGGTGCCCTTCTCATAGTTGTCTCTCAGAAAGTGGTACCTCACCTCTATGTGCTTGGTTTTGGAATGAAGCACTGAGTTTTTGGCTACACTTATGGCGCTGGTGCTATCACAGAAAAGAGGCACTCGAGTGAACTCTAAGCCAAAGTCTCTCAAGGTAGCAACTATCCAAAGAAGCTGTGAACAGCAAGCAGCAGCAGCAACATACTCAGCCTCACATGTGGATTGGGCAACAGAAGACTGCTTACAAGAGGACCAAGATACTAGAGAAGAACCCAAAACTGACAAGTACCAGAAGTAGATTTTCGCTCAGTACGACAACCAGCATAATCAGCATCTAAATAACCTGAGAGAGAAAGAGTGGAAGTGGTCGAGTACCAAAGGCCGAACTCAGGAGTGAAGCGGAGGTACCTCATGATTCGATTGACAGCTTGACGATGAGAGGTGCGTGGCGAAGACTGAAAGCGCACACAAAGACAGACCGCGAACTGAATGTCCGGTCTCGTCGCCGTCAGGTACAGCAGCGACACGATCATGCTGCGGTACTCCTTCTAGTCCATGACTTCTCCCTCCAAGCCTTCATCCAAGGCAATGGTAGTCCCCATGGGCGTCGAAAGAGGCTTGGCCTCTCCCATGTCGAACTTCTTTAGTAGGTCCTTGGTGAACTTGCCTTGGTGTACAAACGTTCCTTCCCGAGTTTGCTTGATTTGCAACACGAGAAAGAATGTCAACTCGCCCATCATACTCATCTCAAACTCCCTGCTCATCAAATCAGAAAACCTTGCCACAAGGGCATGTGAAGAGCCACCAAAGATTATATCATCCACGTATATCTGAACAATGAGTATGTCTTTGCCTTGCTTGAGAAAAAACAAAGTATTATCAACAGAGCCCATGGTAAAACCCTTCCCAAGCAAAAAGGATTTTAACCTAGCATACCATGCTCTCGGGGCATGTTTGAGACCATACAAGGCTTTATGGAGTTTGTAGACATAGTCTGGGTGCTTGGGATTTTCAAAGCCAGGGGGTTGTCTCATATACATTTCCTCCTCTATGTACCTATTGAGAAAAGCACTCTTGACATCCATTTGATACAACTTGAACCCTTTCGAAGCTGCAAAGGCTAAAAGGATTCTGATGGCTTCTAAATGGGCAACAGGAGCAAAGGTTTTCTCAAAGTCTATCCCCTCTTTCTAGCAAAACCCCTAAGCAACCAACCTAGCCTTGTTCCTAACTATCACCCCATCCTCACTCTGCTTGTTCTTAAACACCCACTTGGTACCTATGGGATGACATTGTGGAGGTGGAGGGACTAGGACCCAAACTTGGTTTCTATCAAAGTTCTCTAACTCCTCATGCATGGCATTGACCCAATTGGCGTTAGATAAAGCGTGTCCAATATCTTCGGGCTCAAAATCGACAACAAAAGCAGAATGTGCAAAATAAGAGATTTCATAGGACTTGTTGTGAGTGACATGCTGGTTGAGGTTACCGATCATGGTCTCAGGAGGATGGCTATGCTGAATGTGTACAGGCACTGTCCTTGATGAAGTAGCCCCCCCTCAACCACAGCTGGAGCTCCCTCAGGTGCAAGAGAGGGATACTGGTCGTTTGGCCCCCATGAAGTCGAAGAAGAAGGATCGGGGCCACGAACAGACGTAGTTGTCGCAGGGTCGACAGGGGCAGCCGGTGGAGTCGGCTCAGGAGCACCCCAATCAGCATCGTCCTGCTCCTCCTCCACAAAGATGCTCTCACCCATCTCCTGATCACCTGCACGCTCAAAGACAAGAGAAGAACAAGGTGTGGTTTCATCAAAGGTAACTTCAAAGTCTCCATGACACGGTTAGTCTCAAGATTAAGTACTCTATACGCACGAGAATGAGTAGCATAATCGAGAAAAATGCCATCAGAAGAACGTGACTCAAACTTATCCAAGTTACCATGCTTGAGTATGAAGCACCGACACCCAAAGACTCTGAAGTAGCTCACCTTAGGAAGATGCCCAAACTGCAACTCATAAGAAGTTTTCTTTGTAAAAGCTCGAAGAAAGATGCGATTTGAAACATAGCACGCTGTGTTGATCGCTTCGGCCCAATACCGCCTAGGAGTCCTATGCTTATCGAGCATCATCCTGGCCATCTCAACAAGGGTCCAATTCTTGCGTTCAACTATCCCATTCTGCTGAGGCACATACGGAGAAGAAAACTGATGCTCAAGACCCAAAGACTTGCAAAAGGCTTCAAATAGAGAGCTCTTGAATTTTGTGTCATTGTCACTGCGTATAGCTCTCATGGCATTCTTGGGAAGCTCATTTTGAAGCCTAAGAATCAAATCCCGCACATGAGAAAATGCCTCATCCTTGGACTCCATAAAAAAGACCCAAGAGTAGCGAGAAAAGTCGTCCACGATCACAAGAACGTACCACTTCCCACCATTCGACCGAACTCGAGCTGGACCTACAGTGTCCATGTGAAGAAGCTCACTGGGTTGTTTGGTCATCATTTGGTTCATAGGGGAATGAGAAGCGACTACCATCTTCCCGTGACGACACGGATGACAAACCAAATCCTTCTCGAACTTTAGCTTAGGCAATCCTCGGATTAGATCAAGAGAGTGCAACCTTACAAGCAAGTCAAAACTCAAATGACCAAGCCTCCTATGCCACTTCCAAAGCTCAGAAGAAATGCCACTTCCAAAGCTCAGAAGAAGTGCCTGCCACCAAAAACCGAGAGATGCCGAAAGAGCGAGAAAAATCAGCACGAAAGACAAGCCCAAAAGGTACAATCGAACACACAAGATCACCACGCGAATCAAGTATGCGAGAAAGACCCGGCTTAAAACGCACTTCAAAACCATCTCTAAGGAGTTGCGAAACCGAAAGAAGATTGAAATGCAAACTCGAAACCAAAGTAACATCCTTGAGCACAAAGTTCTCATTGAGCCTTACTGACCCATGAGAAAGCACCTTACCCTTACCATTGTCCCCAAATGTGATGTACTCCTTGGAGGTCATGGGGTTAAGGCTGGAGAACCAATTTGAATTTTTGGTCATGTGGCACGAACACCCGGTATCAACAAGCCAAATGTTCTCCAATCCTCCATGCTACATCAATAGAAAGACATGGGATGAGAAAACGATCCAACACTGGGGTTAGTAAACTGAGGAGAAAACCAGTGCTGGGTCATTTGCCCTGGAAAAGTGCTAGAAAAAACACCATACACGCCATGTCCCATGGGAGAGTAGCGATCACCATGAGAGAGAAAACGTGGTCCGCTAGAAGTGTAGAACAAAGAGCCACTGCTATGAGACCTTAAGTTGTATTGAGGATGACTTGGACCTCGCCGGGCACGACCATCACGTGGTTTCACAAACTGAGGCCTAGCACCTTGAGGTCTTTCACCTCTAGGCCTAGCATTGCTCCACTGAGCAGGTAAAGCATGCATACCATGAGCTTGGTGATGCATGTTCTGGTGTGAAATCTCAAACTGACACCTCTCATCTCTCTTCCTCCTAAAGCAAAACTCAAACAAATGACCATCTCTCTTACAGTACTCACAGTGGTACACCTCTCTCTTGGGCTGTGGATGACTCACTCTGTTGTGATTATGGTTCACTCTTGGAGGTGGTTTAGCCTTAGGAAGGGGCTTATCAGAGATGTTTGACAAAGTGTCAAGTGGGTTCCTGAGATGGTTAGGTTTTGGAATCCACACTTGTTTTTGAGGTGGAGCTTTGGGAGGCTCTTCAGGCACTCTATCTTTCACAACAGGCTTGGTAGGCTCAGAGGGCTTAGGTGGATCAATCTTGATGAGCTTGGGAGGATTGGTGGGTTTCTCACTCATGCTCAAACCACTATGTTCACCCACCTTGCCAAAGACATTGTTACCATTTCCACCTGAAACAAAGCCTAAACCTGTTGTGTCAGTACCCCTCTTGTACTGACTCATCATCATGCCCAACTGTGGCTCACTGCAAGAAAGCCAACTCAACATGTGCCGAAGGAATATGTTTTCCTCTTCGGTCTTTTTCTTGTCATGCCTACAGTTAGCAAGCTCTAGCTCCAAAGCCTCACAGTAATCACACTTAGCTCTAGCACCACCACTTGTACTAGACTGCTCAAGCAAAGCTATAACAGCAACCTTCTCAGAGAGCTCATTGTGTAACTCAACACAATACTTGCAAGCCCCCAAAATGACTGGCTTGGATCTAACCTCATCAAACTCATCGAGCAAAATAGAGTACTTGGACTGCAAAGAAACGAGACTAGACATGTGAACAGTGCATTCATCGCATTCAGTCTCATCGAACGCGACAACCCTATCCTTCTTAGCACGCTCAAGCTCATCTAATGCTGCAAGATACTTAGCCTTGAAACCATTACGTTCTTAAGCAGCATGAATAAGCAAAGCATCTTGCTTGAGCATGGTGTCAGTCATAGAATCAAGCTCAGTGAGAAGGGATTCGATGATATGTTCTACCTCAGGGTTGGTGTTGACGTCTTCTTCGTTGTCGTCGGTGGTGGTGTTGTTGTCGAGCGCCATGGTGCAGTAACCTCCTCGGCGCTCATTGGCGTAGAAGCTCAAGCCATTGAACCGGTGCTCCACCTTCTTCTCAGCTTTATCATCACTTGGTGGAGAATCACTGTCGGAGTCGACATCGCTGAAGTTCATGACCAGAGCGCGCTGCTTCGCTTGCAAGGCCTCGAAGTACTTCTTGTTCATGCGCTTGGGGTCGAAGTCCTTCTTGGTCTTGTGCTTGCGGGAGGATGACTCATGCTTGTCCTTGTGCTTGGTGTAGTCGTTCTTGCCGAAGTAACTCTTGTTGGGGCAGCTGGCGACGTAGTGGTAAAGCTTTCCATATTCAAAGCAACCTTGCTTGTTGCCCCCACAACGCCTGTTCAAGCGGTTGTTGTGAAACCGCGAAAACTTGCTGATGACAAGCGCCAGCTCTTCATCCCCAAGAGCCTCCATCTGCTCCTCTGTTGTAGACACAAGAGAAGACAAGGCAAGTGACAACTGTGAAGGGTTAGTCAAAGCAGAACTTGAACTTGAGTTACCTGACACCAAAGCCATGGCAGGAGCAGACGGATTCTTGATCCTCGCCTGCGTCTGGAGATCGATCTCAGTGGACTTGAGCTTGCTGAATAGCTCATCCACGGTGAGAGTCTTGTAGTTGGCTGATTCGATGATCGCCTGCACCTTGACCTCCCAAACCCTCCGATCTAGAGCATACAGAAGTTTAAGTGCTCTCTGATGATCGTCATAGGGCATAGCTGCATTGTTAGCTCGCAAGTTGTTTACAATGGTGGTAAAGCGATAAAGCATCAAATCAATAGTCTCTCCATCGACTTGGGTGAAGTTCTCGTACTCTCGCTTGTATGTCTCGTAGAGTCTGGTTTTGACATGGGCTGTACCCTCATGGAAGCTCTGAAGCCTCCTCCAGATCTCTCGAGCAGTCACACAATCGGAGACACGATCAAACTCAGGAATCAACAAAGCAGCGTAAAGCTCAGCACGGGTGATATTATTCACATTGTGTTGGTCGATCTGCTCTTGATTGATACAGGCATCAAGTATCACGTAATTAGCATTCTCAATGATCTCCCAAACACACGAATCAATCCCCTGAAGATGGGCCTGCATACGAATCTTCCAATACGAGTAGTTCTCCCCATTGAATTGGGGTGGCTTGCCCGATCGATGAATCAAAGCCATGTCACCTTCAGCGAATCACAGACCGATTAAGGTGGAAGTGATCCTTAACCCACTCTGATAACAATTTAAGGACCGGATACGGTGACAAGAAGGGGGTGAATGGGAGCCTCAAATTTCTTTCGAAACTTTAGGTCCTTGGCTCGGCAAATAACCCAAGTAATAATACAAAAACCACGATGTCCATGACCCTATTGAGAGGGTGGATGTTCCCTAAGAACACAGCGGGACACCACAAAACCAACGCAACGAACCGGAAGTGAATCGGAGACCAAACGGACAAGCAACGACCGAAAACAGCGTCTCGGGCGTACTACCGGTAGTACAGGTAGACCAACCGGTAGTACTGACAGTGATCGAAAGTTATAAGAAATATTTTTAGCCCAAGTCGAACATGCCCTAGACTGCCCATAAATGCACCACCGGTAGTACCGGTGTTACTACCGGTAGTACCGAACAGAATCGCGCGAAAATCACCGAGAACAAAAAAATTCGATTTCTTGGTCAAATCAACTCCGATTGCCATGAAATTTTAACCGTAGGGTCACAAGGCAATAGGGAGGCTACCTCTAAAAGTTCATGGCCTAATTTGACATGAATCAAGAGAAATCGAAAAAGGAATAAAAACCCATCAAGAAATCGCCATGAACACAAATCTTCTTCGATCTACTTGCTCGTGAGGAATTAGCTCAAACCCTTCGGTGCGATTGATCCTCTCACGTCATAGCACGAGTCAACACAAGAAAAACAGACTCAAATGTTGTAGAATCGAAGAAATCCGACCACAAAACAGGAGGAGGAAAAGAGACTTGGGATGAACACCTCAAGAACAACAAGAACACAAATTCATCACAAATTTCACATGAAGGTAAAAGCCTAGAGGACACGAGCGCACTAGGGTGTGCTCTTCCCATGAATAAATTCACTACAAAATATCTTGCAGTGGACCTCACACACTCTAAAAGACTAGAGACTGAAAAATCCTAACACTAGAATGGGAGAGGTGAGACTAAGTGGAGGCAGTCCCTCTTATTTATAGTCTTATTACACAATTCCACTTCTACCCCTAGACATTCTAAGAGAGAACCACCTAGTCAGGGGCATTATGGTCCAAATTGAGTTTTCCTGATTCGACGGCCACCGCGCCTCCTCACCGGTAGCCTCGCTCCGAAGCGATCTCCCCGATGCCGCCACATGCCGTTCGTTCGCATCGGGACCTCAGCCCGAGTTTTGAGGCCCAAACCTGGGAAACCCGCCGCCGATGGTTTTGAGGATAAACCACCAAACAGCCCACGAGTATCGTACCGCGTATGCATCCCCCACCGATGTTTTTGAGGCCAAACCACCAAACCGTCGCCGATGGTTTTGAGGGCAAACCACCAACCCGTCTGCGAGTAGCGTAGCCCGTACGCATCCCCCGCCGTGTACACTTGCGCTCGTCGATGTCCCAAATGTCAGCCACCGCGGCTGGCCACCCGGCCGTCTGGTCCCTCGGTCCAAACCTCGCGTCCGCCCTTCACCGCAACCGGTCCGTCAGCACGGAACACGGAACGCCCTACTTGACCTTCTCCCGACCGCTGCCACCGTATCCGGACTCTACACCTGCGCATCATAAGCCAAGAGACACTGTTTCGACACATAACCCTGTGCCAGGGGATTAGTAGAACCACCGAACCAACCACACACCAAAGTATTGACATGTTGACAATCACTCATCACAACCATAAGGGTGCTCCACAATAGTTATGTAAAAACTATGCGTTCGCAGGGTCGCTGTTGCAGTCTTGGCCAAGAAACCAACATCTCTCGGGGTAAGTCACTCAGGTGCCTCAAACGCAGCGATGGGCAAGTCTTTCACCAGGAGATGATGATTACGACACCGTTATACTGCTAGCCAGGCATGTTAGTTTAGTCATACTCGTAGCCTATCCAAACGGTTAGACGGTGGACTAATTCTTAGTTTAGTGGTCTAACAAGTTATTAGCCCCTCTCAGTAATTTAATTTCTGTATTCATTCAAACGGCACTAAACTTTAGTTGCTTAAATTTGAATATAAACTCTTTAGCTGGACTAGCAACTAGTCCAGAACAAATGGGTCCTCAATCATCTCTTGCCCTTGCGGCCTTGCCAGTTGCCACCTAGTGTTTTTCCTTTTTTTGTTGTTCGAGAAGTACCATGGTGATGATCGTTACTAGTTTTGGACATAATTTATCGTTCAATTCGATGATCGGAGTAGGGAAGTACTCGAGGATCAAATGGATCGTTCCATCATTTTTTTTTATTTTTTTTAACAGAATCCATGAAGCGGTTGCTGCTACGGCTCCATCTCATTTTTATTGCTTCGAAGCATTGCGCGCAGTCTGGCTTGGATCAATTCCACAACTTGAATGAGGCCATCAATAGGATTTATGGGCTACAGTGTTCTCCAATGCATCAAAGTAAATGTACTTGAATGATAGATGGAGCAACTATAGTTTAGTCCCAATCCAAAAATTAAGATACGTAATTTCTACACTTGTCATATCATCTAGCTAGATAGTACAGTAAACACAGAAATGGATAGTTTTTCATCCAAACACGTCTTATCTCTCCATCATCTATCTATCACTTCTCTTCTTATCTTCGTTTCCGTATAGACATAATTTTTATCTAAAAAATCATTTACTGATGCTCTCTTTTTAAATTGTAGTGCATAACACAATTTAGATTAGTTTATACTCCAACTAATAAATATAAAATCATCCTAAGTTCTCGAGAGTGTCCTAATTAATCAAGCGACGGATGGGATGAGATGGCCTAGCTAGCAGAGCAGCCTGTAGCTATAGCTCTTCGATTCAATACGCTTACTCGTATCGGCTGCCGCTCCACTAATTCTCATTCATGCGCTGCGGTTTTATAAATGGCGCGACATAAAGCGTGCATGCCCGTCCACCGCAGCCTATGCTACTCTCTGACGCTATTCCTACATTAGACTAGCTTCTAAATTTTGCTCCAAATAATAACTCTAGGGTTTTAAAGTTTTCACTTATGGTTGTTCCAATAGTGTTAAAAGAGCTAGCTCAAAAAAATATTTTTTTGATTAAAAAATAATATAAAGTCGCTTTTCGTGATTCATGTGTTTTTGCTTATACTATGTTAGGTTACTCTGTTTTATTTTGAAGTTTATATAAGTTAGCAAGTTGACTATTGTTAAAGGCGGTGCTCTTAAAGAACAAGTTCTTCAGAGTCCAAACAATACCTTTAGCTTAAACAGAAGTGACAATAATACAGTTGCTAGGTACATGCACAAAATCATACTTTATAATTCCATTCCACTCCTAGAAATTAAAACTATTTTTGTTCAAACTTTGCACGTGATGTCATATTAATATAAGAGTAAAATGCATGAATAGGCCATCAACTTGCGCGGGTCTGTCGATTCGGCCCATCAATTTTGAAAATGCATTTTTTTGGTTCAAAAACTTGACTAGATGTGTCAATTTGGGCCATCAGCACGTCGACGTACGCCATCACCGGTCAGCCGGACGAAAACAGGGGAGGATCTTGTCCGGTGGCTCCTCGCCGGCGATGAGCACCTTGCCGGCACCACTGTGCTCCCCTCGACGGTGCGAACCCAACGGTACGAGAATCGTTCGTTATTGCGGCGGCTAGCGACGGCGGCTAGGCACGGCGGCACGATTCGATGATGCGCCGGCCATCTCCGACGATGGCGAGGTGCTCGAACGAGAGGAAGGGCTCCGAGAGGGCGAGGCGACGCGGATGCCCAATAAATTGCAAGAAAACGGTGGCCGAATCCATGGTGAGTGCGAGCGCGACCAGAAAAGCTTCGGCGACAGCAATGGCGGGCTCCCGCGGAGCTGCTGCTTGGTGTGCGCGGGCCGGACAGGGTGGCGTGGTCGGCGCGAGGTGAGCGAGCGAGCTCGCTGCTTTGTTCAGGCGAGCGGCCGAGCAGCAAACAGCCATGGCCGCCGGTGGCTGGCAGCCACGCGGCCGACACTGGCCAGGCTAGGGTGGCCGGAGGTAGGGGATCAAGTGTACAGTGGCCGGAGGTAGGGGATAGAGAACAAATATAGGACCCGAGAGGGACAGGGCGAATATGAAATCCTAGAAGATGAATATAGGACTCTAGAGGATGAATATGAAACCCTAGAAGATGAATATGGGATCGTAGAGGACGAATATAGGACTCTAGAGAAAGACTTAGAGGAAGAATATGGGAGCCTAGAGAACAAATATAGGACCCGAGAGGGAGAGGGCGAATATGAAATCCTAGAGGAAGACTCAGAAGAAGAATATGGGAGCTCTGAAGATGGCTCAGAGAAGGAATATGGGACTTTAGAAGAAGACTCAGAGGAAGACTCAGAAGATGAATATGGGAGCCCGGAGGAAGATTCTATCTTAAAAAAAGAGGGTTTTATTTTTATTGAGCATCGAGGAACAAACAAGTGGAGATGGGACCTCAGTCAGGTACGTCGGCGTGCTGATGGCCCAAATCGATACACCTAGTCAAGTTTTTGGACCATTAATTGCACTTTCAAAGTTGATGGTCCAAATCAACACACCCGCGCAAGTTGATGGCCTATTATGCATTTTACTCTTAATATAATTCATTATAAATGGTACGGTATAAATAAAAAACAATGTGCATAGTCCTTGAAATAAAATAGAAACATGTCCCATCAAACAATATATTTAACTATCTATAGATATTTTTTCATGATAATTGCCGCTACTACATAAACGACTTACGATTTATAGAGATGATTATACATTTTTTTAGGCAGAAGCGACTCGATTCCCATCCTCCTCTACTGTGACCTCCATAGGGACCCGCTAACTCTATAGCCTCTGAAAACCAACACTTTGGGAGGCGGCCGAGAATCCTAGTCGTCTCTACAAACGAGGACTATTCAAGAGACAACTTGAATTCTTAGTCGCCTTTAAAACATCATTTTAGAGCCGCCTCTACTATTCTTCTTAGGACAGAACTATAGCCCGAGGAAGAACAGCAAACGGGTGGGGTATCAGACAACTTTGCAATTGCAAATATAAGGGGGAAACATTTTGCTCTTGATTTATTTGGATGATTTGACTCTAGAAGGTATGTACTCACTATTCCTAACATCTTTTTGAATGTTTAAAGGTAGATTACTTTATTTAGTTATTGACTTTCTCTCTCATAGTATGATTGAAGAAATTATAAATGAAATTAGATCAGATCTTTGAAGGTCCTAAGGTTAAATTTAGTAGAGCAACAAGATTCTACCCTTATTTAGTGGTCATGTGTTGAGTTTATGGTCTATTACTTAATTAGTTTTGAATAGGGATCCATAGTGGCACTCCTCGTTGTCGAGTGTGCACTAATCCGGCAATTGGTATCATGAGTATTACTATAAGGTCATGGTTCAAACTGGCAGCGACACTCAGTATGTCACTGCCGGTTTACGACCTAGTTCGACGACGATAGACACGCACATCATTGCCGATTTCTGCTTTGAATTGGCAATGATGTGCATATATCTCTGTCGGGTCAGGCCCAGTAGTGATAGACCACCCATGATTGTTGACACGGGTTTCGGTCCAGTAGTGGCAGCTTCTGATCTAGTAGTGATTATCAAATTTAGCGTTGCGCTGGGCTTCTCAAGATGACTTGAGAAAGAGGGCAAATTTGTGGTTTAGTAAGGATATAGCAAAAAAAGAGTTTTTAATATGGTGGGTTTTGGACTGTTAATTACCATTCTTTTTGTTTTTAATACTAATTCCAGTTCTTATGGATTGTATTTTTCTTAGATATTCTGGTACCTAATCCATGTGAAAACATAGTACTATTTCCCTTTATAAATTATATTTTAATTTAGGGGAAATTACATAGATATATTACTGTTCGATCCAAGAAGAAATTAGAATGTTGTTTGTTTCTATTTGTTGCATTTCTAATGGACACTTTAGTTTGGGTCTGCTTCCTAATCTAGTTGATAATTAGTTACTAATAGTCTTGTTCCAAATCTTATCAGTTAACTCATTTATTTACATGTGCTCAATTTATATATGTACGGAGTAGCTTGTTTTTCCAATCAATTTAAAACGTCTTATAACTTAGAATGGAGAGGTAACAAAAAGACAGAATGAACTGTTTTTTAGGAGAACTGGAGAGGCCGTAGCCCCTACAGGGTATTTTATTATAAAAAGAAAAAAGGGTACAAACAAGAAGTCCAAAAAAAATCAGAATGAACTGTTAACTTCGCAAGGTATACGACTCAAGACACTAGGCTCTGTACGTCCTACGTCCACGGAGGCACAGACGAGGTTAAGGTCGAAATTAATGTCAGTATTGTTATAGGCAAATTTCACGGACGCGGATGAAGTCCACGCACGCACGAGCTTTAGTTTAGTCTTGGTTGGTTCAAAGAGGGCGGGTGTTCTCGGATACTCGATGAATGAGCGCACAGAGACAGCGCATTTATCTTAAGATGGTGGACTCAATGCACAATTAAAATCCTGTACATAGGTTTAGTCCATACACTTTGAATGCAGCTAGTACGACACCGATGCGTGCGCAGAAATGAGCGTCATTAGTAATAAACCTAATGTCAACTGCTACGCCAAATCCTCATTCAATTCCGTTTACTTTCTCGACTAGAGTTGCGTGTGAGATCCCTAGCTGCAAGAAGTTCTCTTGGAGATCTCTCTTAGTTTACTGTTAATCGAGACTGCGACAGATGCTAGAATGCATGGATATGAGCCGGTATATGCGTGCTACGTGCTTCGTTGTTTCGGACATGTGCCACGACATGCGTCAGCAAATTGCAAGCACTCGTGCGCACGAATGCTCTCGCACGAGCGCACCACATACGAGTCTATCTCAGCCGTCGTGGACTGCTACCGTGCGGAGCTAGTAGGTTCGGATACGAATACGATACCCGGATACAGAGGAGACAAGGTGAAAACATGGACCTCATCTACGTTGCAGGCTGCAGCATGTTGAATATCCGGGTCACGAAGGCAGGGTGCTTTTGGACGCTCGCCTTTCTTCGTTCGCTGGATACTTTGCCATCAGAGTATTGTCCGGCTTGTAGGCAATTTTCGCATTGTTGTATCATATATTGCAGCCATAGTTCGTAGGTTTAGGGTTTGATGTCAGTCACGCTTTCTTTCCTTCTTTTATTGTTACCATCTGTTGTATTCTAGATGACTAAGCACTAGCTTGATGGTTTGTGATATGTAATGTGGGGGGTTCTCTTGTAGCTGTGTTGTGTTGTGTAATTCACTCCTCTTAATAATAAAAACTGGCTATATTTTTTCATCGAAAAAAGCGAAGGCAGGCCCCCTTTTCTATTTTCTTCCTCATGCATCTAACAAACTGGATTGGAATGCAGGCTATCATATAAAAAACTGTGTAATAACAATTGCTAAGGCCACAAAAAAATTACATAGTAGAAATCAGAGGTGGGGGTATAGTATAAGTGGAGCTTGCAATTCATATTCACTTCTTGGAGATTGATGGATGGGCAGATCAAGGGGTTTCTCAAGAGAAAAGGTATTAAAATTTCTTGGCCAAGGAGGGAGCTCTTTCTTCCTTTCCTCTTAATGGAGGGTTGCTGATAGTGCTATTCTTTTCCATATGGTAATTTGTTTGTTGGACACTTGGTCTTACCTACTGCTCTCTTCATTCCTTGTACAAATTGTTGTTCACTTCAGCCTCATCCTAAGTTAGATTTCTCTGATTTTGACCAAGCTTATAAAAAATATATTAACATCTATAATTTTAAAATAAATCCATTACTACAACATATTTCATAGAGAATTTAGCAAAATTAATTTGATGTTGGTGTATTTTTCTACAACTTCAATGCTAAGAAAGTTCGATTTAGGATAAAACCAAGGCAAACCATGATTTAATTTGGAAATGAGTATTCATTTCTAGCTAAACAAAAGCAACGCCCTCTACTGCTTCTACACTTGCACAGTGAACGAACTAGAAGAAGCAGATGACACTGCTGCTCAACCAACGCCTGATGCTAATGTTACAATGTAATGTCGTACAGGGCACATGCACCAAACTACTGCAGGGAGATAGAGACTCTTGCGTCTTAAATCCAAATGAACATAATGGAACACAGATTGAAAAGATTGATCACTACCGATGGGCACAGCATTTGGGCATCGACCATATCCTCTCTCTCTACAGATATTTGCTCTGTAGCAGAGGTTCCCAGACAGGGAAATGTGCAGAACACCCGCTCTAGCAAAACCAGAAGCAGAACTATATAGAACACTGATGGCAACTGTGCAACACTTCCATGACAAAATGACAAAACCATTTCTAATCAGCTTCCAGCCGTACAGAAGCAAATTAATCCTGACTCACAAGAAGGTATTTCAGAATCTGAAATTTTGCGTACCTTGTTTAATCTTGGATAGATATGCATAACTCCAGAATTTACCCACATCTCACATCTGAAAGACTGAAACAAGGATGCTGCTAGCCTGTTACATATAACTGTGCGAAAATTATTGCTGGTTACCTTGCAAAGCAGTAAAATGATTCCAGGATAAGTAACTAGGCAACAGATATATCAGCATCAGTGCCCAGTCCATGCCACATGAACTGCAAGAGGAATAGAGGATATGTGAACCAATCGCTTCAAGCCCTAAATTACGAAAAAGGCTATTATGGTTATAGCTTACCACTTAAGAATATGGCATGCCGACAGCTCCCTTTCAAACATTGCTGCTCAGCAACAGGAGTAGCTTAACAAGACAACAGGTCCTAGTCAAAGGCATTAATACATTTCAGTTCAGCACTGACCAACTGGGAGTAATGTGGATGGACTAAATAAGACTTACCCTCAACAACATTTACCCACTAGTGATGTAGGTGCATATTAATGCCACAACATTATCACATAATCCCAAAGTTCAGAAACAACCATTGTGTAGTCTCCCATCGAAGTGAAGTCCAAAAATAATATACTAACAGTGTGCAACTTTCAAACTTCTTTAGTTAAAGTATGCAAGCCAAACAATAGTCACAAGAGTATTGGCACAATATACAATACAGTGACAATTTATCCAGATATTTTTAACACATAGTAATAAGTTATTACTGGAAAACTTCGGAACTGGATCCTTTACTATGGCAATCAAACAGGCTAAGCTCCAAAGTATGCTGATGGTGTCCGCACATTTCATCTATTAGCCCTAACCTCTGACCTCCACATCAAGAAACACCCTTACGATAAGAATTTCATGAGGAAATAGCATAAGTCAAAAGCTCTGCTGAAATTAAAGCATGAGAAATACTGAGAAAAGATTAAAGCTGCATAAATGTGAGAATCATATAGAAATCTGTTGGCATTAAAACTGATATATGATGTTTAAGGAGTGCAGCATGTTCTGAAATGGGGAGAAAAGAGACTGTAATATGCCAAAGCAGAGTCCTCTTCTCTTTGAAGAGTTTCAGTTGATCAGTTCTAATGCCAGGGCATGCATTAAAGAGCAATTTGCACTTTCAAAACACCTTTATATGACAAAATCTGTAGAGGATAGAATGTAAAGCATATATGTTATAAATATATATATAGATGTCAATCATAAAATAAAGAATATTCAGGTTCTCTTAGCAAAAAAAAAAAAAAAAGAGGAAAAAATTACACAGATTTTTCAAGGGATCAGCATTCCTTTTGCTCTGGAACTGATCGAATACTACTCTGTACAGGCTAATACTACATTATAACTGCTTTTCCTAGGAGAACTGCGCTGCCCACATGACTCTGTCAATATCCCCTCTTTTTATCTGTATAGCTCACACCACATGACATTATCAGTCATCCATCATCCGCGGCCTCTGGATCTCACTAATATAGGATGTCAAAGAAGTTTCAGAAGGATTGACTGTCCTATTGTTGCCACGACACTGCAGCAACTGTTGCTGAAGATTCTGGATAAAATTATTCAATCTCTGAATCATCTTTTCTTGAGTGAAGATTATCTGAAACAAGTATAAGGTAATAGCTAAATTTTGAATACTGGTGCATAAAAAAATTCTCAAGCAACATTCGTATGGGTGACAGATAAATTTCCAATTCTCTTGTACTGCACAATAATGTTCTTCCTAACCAAACAATCTTTGTAATGTGCTGGAAAAACAACATAAGAATATATATCTAAAATGAGGTTACTGAACGTGTCTCAACACTTGAAGTATATTTACCATGAAAGTAAGGTCTAGGAAGCAATAATCCACATCTCATTAGAGCCCTGCTATTCAAGTAGCTCCTTTTCATCTCAAATCAATTTGTGGACAAAAAGTTGTCGCTATCTAATCTAAAACTAAAAAAAGGCTTGCTTAAAAAGTATTCATATACACACACTGAGTCACCTGATCCTTGACAAGCTCTTCTCTACTTGAAACATGTTTCTGGTTGTGAGCCTTAGATTCCAACTCATTTACAAGCTGTTGCTTCCATTCAAACTGGGACGTGACTATGAGTATCACCAACAGGAAGACAAGCACTACAGACCTTGACACCATTGTATTGCACGAGAGGAAACCTTAAAAACAAATTCACCAATGGATGAGTTAATATTCAGACATCAGTATTCATCTGAATCTGAATATTACAAAGTGCTTTTTAAAATGAACATGGAGAAGTAAACAGAAAGTGTGCAAACCAAATCATGTCCTTTCCTTTTTGTTTCAATGAGCCACAGTACATACAAGATAAGCCCCTCGGAGCTATCCCTCCCAACCAGTAAGCTGATCCATTGCAAATTTCTACAGCCATTCAGTCATTGAGATTTCCCTACCACAAGCGACTGAACTACTGAAGTGGAAGTGCATGGTTCATGCCTTCATGGTAACTGTGGTAAAAATTGCGAAGACTCGTGTGGAAATCGAATTCTCTGACACGCTGGCGCACCATAAAAAAAACTAGGGAACAAAATCGCGCTCCATTAAGGAAGACAACTAATATCCCCAATTTTTTTTAAGAAAAAATGAACTGGAGGCACGCCAACACGAGCAATTAGCAGACGCTATCGCACCGGGGGGGCACTCTACTAACTTAGATTCCGTTGGTAACACCATGATCACCGTCGCAGGGACCGGGATAGAGACGAGAAGAGGGGAGGGGAGACCGGGAGAAGATGGATAGCTCACAGGGCAGCGAATCATCGGCCGACGAAGCCGCGGGCGACGCCTCCCCGGATACCGGAGAAGCCTCTGGTGCTAGTGCGGCGAGGCGCCGAGACGGGGGCGGCACGCGGCAGCTGCCGCCGGCGAGAAGTCAGAAGCGGTTGCTTGGGAGGGAGAGAAGCGAGGAGAGGAAAGAGAGAACGTGAACGAGCCGCGGAAAATGGGGAGGAAGCACGGCCGCGAGCGGGGGCCCACACCAGGTTACGGTGACGTGACGTCAGGCCGGGAGGTTGTTTCGATCTGACGGCAGCTGTTGTGCCAAGCGCACTCCGTCACGAATCGTGCGGTTGCGGTCTCCGCGACTCCGCCTGTCCGTCCGGCGTCTGATCGTTGGACCGTGGGACGGTGGGAGAAGGAATGCGTTCCGTTCTGTAGACCGTAGTTCGGGTGATGCGTTCCGTTCTGGTAGACGGTAGTTCGGTGATACGTATCTTTATAAAAAGGAAAATATGGTAGTTCGGTGCCTCGTCATTTCGGAACTTTTCTCTCTCGTCTCTTTAAAGTTTTTTTTCTAAATCACGCAAAAGATTTATGCATGTTTTTGTTAAGAAGAATTTAGTCTTACAGAGACGCATTACAAGGTTTATTAATCAGCTCGCACATCCTTCTGTCATCGCTCTTCTAGCCTATTTCTTGCTCCATGAGACAACTTAGATGCTTGGCACCGGCTAGAAGCCACTCATCCTTCGAAGTTGTAGGAGGTTTTTCTCTCAAGGTAAAAATCTCGGTTGGATTGTCAAAAAAAAATCTACGAACTACGGTACATGACTCAAATGAATTTACTTACAAATTTAAAGTTAATATATATAATATAAACGTATTCAGCTACATGGTTGTATGTCTCATATGTAAGGTCCACAAATCAGCTTTGTCTCTCTTCTCACTCTTGTTTCTATTCCCTCTTTTCTCTCAAGATCTCACTCAGGAGGCGCGACTTATGTATCTCCGTTGTAGCCCTCACGAGCTGTGTGCGCTGTGCCACACCGCCACAACCCTTGTGAGCTATGTGCCACCATTGCCATCCTCATTCTTCTCTCCTTACGTTTCTGTTTTTGCATGAGGATATAAAGATGTTTGGATGACCGAAGAGAACTTTTAAAATTTTAATACACACTTGACAAACCGTTAGAACGAAAGGAGACTTTAATAACCACTCCCACTAGCCATGTCTTGTAAGTACGAGCAATATCTTATCAAACTAGACTGAAAGAAAGATGTTTAGTTATATTTTTTAAAAAGAAACGGCACACTTTATTCATTGAGGATAGTTTACGTTGTTTATTAAAAAAATCACGAATGAAATGAAATTAGGGGAAAGTCGTTTACATGCTTCTATTCTGTTACAGCCATACAGAACAGAACACACGGTGGCACGGGAGATCGCAACTTCCAGTTCCACAAGTCGGCAGGCGGGCTTTTCCCAAGAGGACAGTCCACGACGCTGGCTATTGGGCTTGCCCCATGGCGGCCCATGGGCCAGATCTCGATCGTGCATCAGTCTATTCTCGGGCGATGGCGCGAGTTCTGGCGAGCGGCAGCCTGCAGGGCGCCATCATCAGAGGTGCAGCTCGAGCTCCTGCAGGGAGGATACTGATATCCATGGGCCATGGCGGAAACGGGGAACCTGACACGTTGCATTGCATCGGCGCGAGCGTGGTCCTTGGTCCTCGAATATCGACGCGACACGCGAACGAAGCTTGGATCGAGGAGTGGAGTCTTTTTTGAAACATTTTTTTACAAATAACCCCTCGATGAAACATTTTCTAAAAATATACCGTCTTTCGGCGTATTAGGACATGACGTCGAGGTATGAGGCTCGGCGTCACCTGACACGACGCCGAGGTCCTCGCCACGTCACCAGCGACCGCGGTCGTCGGCTTCCGCTGGCCCACAGCTCGGCGTCGCGTTAGCCAACGCCGGGCCTCACACCTCGGCGCGGAACAGACGTACGCCGACGTTTTGGACCAGGCATGGACGGCCCACTTAAGCGCTCCGGCCTAAAAAGCTCGACGTGCCACCAGTTAACGCCGAGATTCATACCTCGGCGTGGCCCGACTCGACGCCGAGGTCTAGGCATTAGACCCCGCGCCGAGGCCCCTTCTTCCTCCTCCCTCCCATTCCGTTTGTAAGCCGGCGCCTCCCTCTCTCTCCACTCCGCCCCCCCCTCAAACCCTAGGTCCATAATCCTCCTCTAGGTGGCCCGATCTCCCTCACCGACGGTTCCCTGAGGTAAATGTCCCTCCCCTTCTCCATTCTGTCTGATTGGATTTTACTGCATTGTCTCGAAATTGCTTGAATCGTGCTTATATGGTGATGTAGTATATATGTTTCTTGAACCCAGAGTAGTTGGATGAACACTTGTTTTAAATTATATTTATTTTTTTTCTTAGCTTCACTGGTTGTTATTATTAATGGATTGGTGGATTGTGAACTATGCTCGGTTACAAATTTATATTAGTTGAATTTAGAGTAGTTGAATTTACTTGTTAGATTATATTTATTTTTTTCTCAGCTTTACTTGTTGTTTTAGAGTAGTTGAATTTGTAGATATTTAACATTTGCATTGTCAACTATGTTATGTTATTTATAAATTTATAGGTATTGAGCATTTTTATTTTTGTTAGATGCAAAACTTGTGGCGGACGCAGCTTTGAAAAAAACGAGGTCGTCCTAGAGAATTGTACCTTGACGTGTCTAGCAAGGATGCCCATGTTCCTCCTGCACTCCCTGTTCCAAATTACAATTATGGAGAACCGGCTGATATTGGCCAATCTCGTCATAAGGACACAGCTGCCCATTGCTACTACACATGCGGTGGATTCAATGTAAGTAATTGCATCTCTTACATTGCGTCTTTATTTATTGTACTACTTCGCTAACAACGTCGCTACGAATCATATTTTGTAGGAGCATAAGCGGTGCTTTTTCTTTCAGTGGATTGATGGCCCAGACACGTTTGACCCAAGGTATCTCCAGTTTGACGAATGGTGGAAAGGGAAGCATAATCCACCCGATCAATTCGAGCGGTGGGTGCCAGCTCCCCCTGACCCCCCGCCAATGACAGACGAAGAGAAGAAAATAGCCTAATTGAGAAGGCTTGAATCTCCGCCTCGTTGCAAATGCGGAGATTATTCAGTGATAAGTTCAGACAGGCCTAACCAGTTCGAATGTCCTAACCCCGCCGGAGTAAGTGCAAATGGTATGTCTTCATGTCTTTCTTAGTCTTTCTGTATGTACTAATATTTCACTTTGTAGGGTGGGTACACCTTGTTACAGAAGTATAAGTTCAGGGAGTGGCTCTGGGGTCCTAAGAACAAATGGCCAGAGCCGAAGGTGGACAAGAAGAGAAAAGTGGTTACCCTCGCTCCTCCTGTGATGTGCAAATGTGGTGTCGAAGCGCAGTATGGCCTACTTCCTACGGAGCTTGGAATAGGGTATTGGTGCGGCCATATGGTTGATTACGATGAGGTTCATTCGTTCTACCTCTTGCTTCTTGATATTCAAACTTTGTTCTTTTTGTTGATTTGTGTATAATTCTTTCGTTCGAACACAGAGCCTGAGGAAATGCAACTGGGAGGTTTTTAACCATGGTAAAGACCGGAGGGAATACATGGGTACACTCAAGCATAAGCAATTCATGGACCAGAAGATGAGGTCTGGTACTCATTTTGTGGATAACTACATTAATATACGAAAGCAAGAGCAGCGTGCTTATGCCCACTGATTGGGTGTCCAAACCCCAAGAGCTGCTGCTTGGAAGAAAGACTATGAGATAGTGAAAAAGAAGAGAGCAGAGGAGGCAGCAGTGCATGCGAAAATTGAGGCAGAAAGAAAAGAGTATGAGGGCATCAGAGGCCTAGAAGCTCACCTGTGTCTCAGTGAGTGTCTTTCAAAGCTCGTAAACATTATTTATGGTTTGTCTTTCTAACTGTTTGTTTTGATTACTACAGAGATTGGATGCACAGGGAACTGAGATGTTGAGGTCGCTCGTTCAGCTTATCTGGAGCAGACGGCGGAGGAGGCCGAAAAGAGGAGTGATGAGGCAGTGATGGAGGACGACGACGACACTTCCAGATTGGACGAGCTCATCGCCCTAGCGGAGGCTGATTTAGAGGCAGGTAAAGGCAAGTTTCTTACTCAATACGCTGAGGACGAGGAGTATGATGAAGCGTTCACCCAAGCCCTCGATGAATTCGAGGCCGCTTACTACAAAAAAAAGGAAGAAGAAGCTAACACAGCTGAGCGTAGCCATACCAATGAGTTTGTGTGAGAGGATAGTGGTTCCAAAGATGAAGACTTGCTTCCCGGTTATGTTTCGGATTATTAGGGCCGATTTGGTACATGAATTCAGATTCATCGCCCTCGCCGCGAACCATTATGTGGCCATGACCTATAATTGTGTTGTAATGGACTATTATTATGGCCACAATACCTCTCTGCCTATATATGTGTATGCATACTAAGGAAGATTTCTAAAGTCACATAAACTCAAAAAAACAAAAGTAAAAAAAATCCTCGGCGTGAAATCAAGTGACGCCGAAATGTATGACGTCGACGTCCGACCAAACAACGCCGACACCTTACTGTGGCCCAGTACGCCTAGGACTGCGGCCCACGTGGGGACCTCAGTGTTGAGTCGAGCGGCACCGAGGTTGACTACCTCGGCATGAAGTCAGCTGACGCCGAGCCCGCACCTCGGCGTTAAGTCACCTGACGCCGAGCCTGAGCACCTCGGCGCCGTAGGCCACCGAATTCCAGTATGGACAGGGCTTCGACGTGAAGTCAAGTGACGCCGAGCCTGGCACCTAGGCGTTAAGTCACCTGACGCCGAGTCTGAGCACCTCGGCACTGTAGGCCACCGAATTCCAGTATGGCCAGGGCTTCGGCGTGAAGTCAAGTGACGCCGAGCCTGAGCACCTCGGCGTTAAGTCACCTGATGCCGAGCTAGCACAACAGGTTGCCTTAAAATCTTGACAAGCCTAGAATTTAAGATAAATAAATTCATACAAATCCAAACATAAATAAACAAACATAATCCAAACATAGTGGCTTAGTCCGTACACAAACATAGTTCATAGCTCGTCCATAGTTCACACACATATAGTTTGTAGCTACGACACAGTCCATACAAATGACACGAAGGCCATGGTTGCAACACCATTAGTTACACATTCCGTGCGTTCTCATCTACCACCCTCCATTCATCTGCCACCATTTCATCGCAACACCAACACACACATTGTGCATACACAAAAGAGAGCACAAGTTCATCATGTCTACCATCCATTCATCTACCACCTGTCAAAGAATTTAAGGCATTTGTTAACAACAATATACCAAGTTTTATGGTATTAAGAATGCTAGTGAAGTGGACATACCTTAACATTACTGATGAGCGATACGATTGCCCCTCCCTAATGCATAGGTACTTGGAGTGTACCTGTCCACTGGTCAGATTTCCCTATGCGGTCGTCCCGATGCCGAGGCTTGACTTCCCATGGGTGCATCATCAAGCTATGACATGCCAATTTCTTTCCATCGCTCCCACTGTGCACATTGTCCTTCATGCCCTTCTCCTTGTCTTTCATTCTCATCGCCTTGTTGTTTCCATTGGTCCCATGGTCCTCCTTGTGCAGTTGAAGGGCCTGCACCTTGTTGACTAGAGCTTGCTCCAACATTCAGCTGTGGGGTGACATGCTGTAGGGATATGACCTGCGGGGCACGTCTGCATCCAAGGCGGGCTGCAACTTTACGGAGACGATGCATCGAACGCTGCAATTTGAATTCAGTAAAAGTTAACTTACATGATCGTTATTGTTTTCAAGTTGCTGTTTCTAGGAAAGTGGTAATGAGTACCTGAATGTATTGGCATAACAAACTGGCCTCATTTGGATCTCCCACAGGAACCATCAATGCCACTCTTTGCTCCGCAACAGTCCTCATTATTTCCGTGCTCTATGCAACAAACTAACTTATTTAGTAACCATCAAAGGTCACGATCTCAATCGGTACAAATGGTTTAGAAACTTATCACTCTAGCTAACACTGGGGCAATCTCAACTTGGCGGCCTTGTCAGATACCTTCGTCATATGGGTTGTTGCCTTCATTATCTCTTGCAATTTTTGCAATGTCCCCCTCCGTCCAAGCTGGTTTCAACTGCAGTCGTGTCCGTTCACCAAGCCAAATGAGGTACTCATCGAAAGCGTTCTTACGATGCCTAGCGAATATGCGCATGTTGTTCTGCTCCATCAAGTTCCACTCATCGATGTACCACTGGTGCTCGAGCTGCGTTGGTGATCTTCTTCTTCTTTTGTCGACTGAACTTGTGCAGCGCCCAGGAGGTGGAGAATTCTTCAGGAGGACAAGGCTGCAACTTACCAAACTGCCGTGCTACACGGTGAGGTAGATGGTACTCCACTGCATAGAAACAAATGAGAGGGCACCGCATCTTCCATAATGCCTCATCTTCCTTGCATAAGGTGCTCAAATTGAGACCTGTAACTGCAGCCCTGTCATATGGTTCCCATTCAACCTATACAAATAGTGCTCATCATTTTGTGCTCACTGTATTACGTACTGCGATGATGTCGAGCAAGTTTGAGAAGCTGATCTAACTTACATGTTGTGGCCGCAGGGTGTCCAGCTCATTTGTGTAGCTGACGTACACATACCGCGACACGTGGTAAGTTCCATGGGCTCTCTCATAGATGTGTGCCACGGTAGGGGCAATGACGGTGTCACCTACTGGAAACCAAGGGTTTGGTGGATCAAGTTGATGTGGTCTCCAACTGGAAGCCTCTCCCACATCCAAATCTGCAACAGAAATGTGAAGGTGGCTGTTAATTTCTTTTACATAAAAACCAATGGTTGTTGTAGACAGTTGCACAATATTGATTTATTACCTGCAGCAGTGTGATGCATCTTGACATTGTTGCGTGCTCACCTCTAGTACGGCGGCAAGCCTCACAAAGCTGACGGTACAGGAAAGCAAGTATAGCAGAGCCCCAACTCCTGTTCCCTGTATCATCCCAGTTCCAAAGGCACGGGATGTACATCCAAGAAGCAGTGTCTCCAGTGCCGTCGGGGAACAGAACCGTACCAAACATGTGTAGCACGTAAGCCCGACAGTAGTAGGTCACAGTGGCCTCGTCTGCGTCGTCTAGACAATGCCCAAACTCTTGACGCAGCCACCTCACGGATACTCTACTGCTGCATCGTTTCCTTCCTGGCTCAGGTGCAGGTAGGGCCCGACCCGAGAAGTGGGCCACATGATCCTCCCATCCTGCATACTCCGTGTCTCCGGTCACTGGGAATCCTCGGATTTTCACTCCAAGAATTATGGCTACATCCTGAAGAGTGATCGTCATCTCCCCACACGAAAGGTGGAAGGTGTGTGTCTCTGGACGCCACCTATCTACCAACGCTGTCAACGCCGCTGGGTTGAACGGTGGCGTGCCTCGATGACAGACACGAGCAACGGTGGCAAGGTTCGCCCGCCTCAGGAGAGGCGTGTAACGGTCGTCGTAGGCCATGGTGATAGTGGCGTCATGTGTCATTGGCCTCAACACTTTCAACACCTGCACAAAAAAACAAGACAACCAAGCAAATGTTGTGTCAATGAGAATGTGACGAAGGTACCATACAAAAAAAAATTTTGCTTTACAACCATGTATGAAAATGAAAGGGTTATACCTCTCCATTCTCTATCCTCCGGGCCTGGTGCTGCTCATCGAACCTTGCGTCAAGGAGTGGGTACTGATTCATTCTGCAAGTGAAGTAATCACAAAGCAATTAGTATTTAATCAAGAAAAAAGCATCCATATGTAGTAAGAAGTAATACAAAGTAAATAACAACATAAGAAACCAAACACTTGTAAGTAAAACAAGGAACCAAGCTATTATACGTAACAAGCAGCTAACATGGATGATACCTGCTGTCTAAGTAATTCAGGACATTTCCTTATATTGTGGCCCGGTTTATGGCACCTTGAGCAACGACTTTTTTGGGTGCCCTCTAAAAAATGTGTCTCAGCCTTACTCGCAGTTGATCTACCTGGGGTGGCTCAGTCCATGTCCATCCTGAACCTCTTGTGCTGCCTAGGTCCTCTACTCTTCCACAGTAAACCAAGATCAGCCACATACTTGGGGCCATCATAGGTAGGCCACTGGCTCTCGTCTAGAAATGGCTCGAACTGAGGATTCCATGTGGCCATTAGGTTCCTCAGAGAGAACTCCACAGCCATACGGGGAGGGACCTCAGCGTCAACATGTCTAATGCGACAAGCTGTAACCATGTGAGAGCAAGGCCTATGGTATATGGTGGGTTTTCCACAAGAACATTTGTTCTCATTGATTATTACTTTATGTTTTCAAGCATCTCGATCTTCACCATCGATGTTAGTTTCACCTGCCTCAAGAATCTCATATCCATGGTTGATCGGATCAAAACATGATCCCTTCTCTTTTTTAGACTTTTTCTTTGAGAAAGCTAGTTCCCGAGATGCTAAAAGTGGCCAAGCTTTGTTATCGCTCCATAATTTTCTCGCATGCTTCTTTCTCGCAACAAACCAAGCATTTGACTTGTAGAAGGTGAATGATGCAATAGCAGTCACAGGCAGGCCATGACAACCTCTCAGAATACTATTGAACATCTCTGCCATGTTACTAGTCATGAAGCCCCATCTCCAACCTCCAGTATCATATGCAAGCGTCTATTTCTCCTTAGACGCCATCAGGTCATTCAAGAACTGCCTGCCATCAACATTTGTGGCCAACTTCAAGGCTTCTAGCTTCTCTTCAAATAACTCTACCTCTTGTTGCCTGCAAACCTCCTCAAATAACTTGAAATTGTCCTTTGTGTGGTCACGCCTTATAAGATTCTGAGCAAGGTGTCTTGTGCACCACCGGTGATTATTTGCCCATAACCTGGCATCTCTTCTTGTACAGCATTAAGAATTCCAGCATGCCTATCCGATATGATACAAACATCACGTCCTGGCCCAATCACCACTTGTCTTACGAGTCTCAGAAACCAACACCAATTTTCCGTGTCCTCTTTCTGAACAATCGCAAAGGCCACTGGGCCAAGTTGGTCTTCTGCATCTGTCCCGATACAAATAAGCATTGTGCCTTCAAATTTTCCTGTAAGAAATGTCCCATCAATTGAGACAACGGGCCTGTAATGCTTGAATGCTTCAATGCTCTGCCCGAAAGCCCAAAAGGCCCTACCAAAAACCTGGCTGCCATTCCTAGTTTCACCCTCCTTAGGTAAATACTCGAAGTGCATCCCGGGATTTATAGCTCTCATTGCATTCAACATTATAGGGAGACGCTCATATGCTTCTTCCCAATTTCCAAAGATTATTTCTAGTGCACCCTGCTTTTCCCTCCATGCTTTTCCATACTTGACATATTAATCATAGCGTTGGAAGATGATCTCAACCAAACCAAAAACCATGATTGTTGGCATATGCTTCACCACGGGGCATAATTGCCTTGCAATGAACCTAGAATTCAGCTGCAGGTGGCTCTCTTCTGCCTCAGCCGTGGCACAAAGATGTGTTTGCTGGACCGAGGTAATCTTCCATTTGCCTGCCCTGTTCTGTCTAGCACATACTCTCCAACTACACTGTTCTTGTTCGCAAGCCACGGTGTATCTATTGTTCTTCCACGAAGTGACAACCCTAAAGGGACAGTTGTGGAGAATAGAGTACTCTTGCAACCATGATTTTAGTTGATCCATGGTACCGAACAATACATCCTTGCGTATGATGAAGCAACCGCTAACATTAGGGACTTCTGTATCACTTGGCCCTCTATCAGCTACTGCCATATGAGCATGATTAAGGTCCTCGAAATCACCAACTTCTGGATCCCTCCAAGGCAAGACCCTAGACAATATTTCTATTTCCCTAGCATTGAGACGATGAGCAGGGCGATCATCATCAGAGTCCTCAGCCACGTCCTGTTTGAAATTTTTATCATCTCCAGCGACTTCAATGTCAACCCGGTTGGTAGCCCTAGCATCACCAAAGTATTCTTCACCACTAAGATCATTTTCGTCGCTAAGGTCATCCTCAATAACATCATCTCCGCTATCATCGTCCGAAGCATCCTCTTCATCGTAGCTTGGTTGTGTCAGATAAACCTATTGTTCAAACATTGCACCGTCACTAGTATGAGCTGGGGAACATGGCCATGTTTGAATGTTATCATTTCCTAAGCTAGCTCCTTAGTTACCACTAAATCCAAAGAACGAACTTCTGAGCCCAATACAACTGCCTTGTAATCAATCCAATCAGACTCGGTAGAAATTTTGAACAACCTCTTTATCTATGGACCTTTAGATGACCCAACATCTATCACACCTTCAAACTTAAGATTCACGTTGACTTCATTTCAACCTAACTTTTCATTCACTCGGTCCACTATCTGGTTTAAAGAGGGAGTTTCAGAAAAAATAAACAACTCTTCGGACATGTCCATCAATTTCAAACTATCATCTCTTGTCCTAACAACACGACCTCTATGATGCAACCTCACTAATCTGTCCATCTACATCCAACACGCAACAGGAGTTGTCACTTATGAGAAGAGATGATGAATGATTTAAAATTTATAAGAAGCATATTTTATTGTCATTCCTGTATCTTCTAACTATGTAATCTTTAGTAAGGATGACCCTCTTCTTTAGAAACTACAATAAACCTTAATTTTAAAAGTAACTCTGACCATAATATATTTACTGACTACGACATAAATACAAAGACTTTATTATGAAGGTGCCATTTTTATTCAGATCATAAATTATTGTATCACTACCAACGTGTAAGTTAATATTTGCAATGTCTTTAACTAAATTATTATGCTATTGTTAGAATTCATTTTGCACAAAAACTCTTCTAAAAGAGATATTTAGCAAGCTTGTGCTATCAGCCGCAGTATCACATTTTTTCAAACAAGTAATAATGTTATATATGTTTGGGCAGTGTGAACCTAGATATTTTCTTAGAAACTAATTTGCAAGCCACCTTTCAAGTTTAATCTTGACAAGCAACATAAAGTAGCATTCATCTCCATAAGGGCAATCCAAAAAAGACCATCTTTCTCCTAGAGTTGACAACCCTTTTTCTCCTACTTTACAGTATTGTTTGTGACAACCTTTCTCGAGAGTTGACAATGACTAGGCAACCATGAGTACATAATAAATAATATTTTTTAACCAAAATCTAACCGTCATTACAATTTATTATTCTAAAAAAATATGGACATCTAAGGTACACCATGGCCACTATTTGCATCTACTTACATCATCAAGAGCAAATGACACTAATGCTAGCATTTCGCAAAAAAAAATTACACGTATACCACACCACCATATACCCACGGTGCCACAAATTTAGAGACAATGCAGCAAAATCCATACGGACAGATTGGAGGAGGGGAGGGAGTTTTACCTCGGGGAACCGTCGGAAAGCGAGATCCGACCACCTAGAGGAGCATTTAGGGGTTAGGGTTTGAGAGGGGCGGAAGGGAGAGAGAATAAGAGGCCGGTGACCAAGAACAGAATGAAGGGAGGAGGAAGAAGGGGGCCTCGGCGCGGCTTCTAAGCCCAGACTTTGGCGTCGAGTCGAGCAGCGCCGAGATATGAACCTCGGCGATAAATAACACCACGCCGAAGTATTCTGGGCCAAGCCTCCAAGATGGGCCGCCTGGGCCACGATACAGATGACCAGGAGATAGGCGTGCAACGGCCGCACGCCGAGGTATGAGGCTCGGCGTTGGCTGAAACAATGCCGAGCTGTGGGCCAGCGGAGGCCGACGACCGCGGTCGCTGGTGACGTGGCGAGGACCTCGGCGTTGTGTCAGCTGACACCGAGCCTCATACTTCGACGTTATGCCCTAATACGCCGAGAAACGGTGTATTTTAAAAAAATATTTCGTCAGAAGGTTATTTATAAAAAATATTTTCAAAAAAGACCAACATGCAAAAATCCCACGATCGAAGACAACCATGGTGACTAGTGGTCGACGACTGCAGGACTACCACCGGCGAGGACCACCACACCACATGCTCTCATCCGACTGAATATTCTCCTGCGATCGACTGCAGCAGTGACGCCAATCGACGATGCTGTAGGGGTACATTATACTGCTGGTACGCACTATACACAGACAGCAGCACAGCTTTGGCTACAGTAGAGGACAAGCGGATAGAGGCCGCTGATAGAGAAGAGACAAGCTGCCGGCCGGGCTCCTGTCATGAAAGCTCAAAAGGCGCAGAGAAAGGTAGAGGACGGCAATTCGGCAACCATTTTGGCCACCCCGGGGCAGGTTCGTGAAAGAATGACATCGGAAAAGCGAGGGCGGCCGGGAGCTGGTAGTGGACAGGTTGAAGAGAAATGAGATATTACAATTTACAAGTGTGCAGCGGCCGTCCGTGCCTGATCTCCAGTCTCTGCAAATGATGATGGGGACAGCGCGTGTGATTCACTCGTCGTCGAGTAGACGATACATGCGCACACAGCAGCAGGTACCTAATCATGGTCATGGCGGCCTGATAGTGATAGAGATGGCGGACCGCCCACAGAAAAGAAATATCGAACTGATGCAAGCGTGCCACATCCGCGCGCTATCAGCAGCGTGATGCATATTGCTGTCTGCTGATGTTAGTTTGAACTACTCCGTTCTTTAATCAATCTGGAAGACTCTGGCTGTGGTGTGTGAGGTCAGCTTTCTACTTGAATCTTCTTCATCAAGGGTACCGGTTTGACCTCTCATTTTTAAACTGGACCTTGTTACTTTTGTTTTTTTTTTTTGGGAATAACTGGACCTTGTTACTTGTTAAGGCTGCTACGACGATAAAAGAAAAAAGGGCTATATATGCCGGCATCTCGTTTTAGATACGTCCTTCAATTCCTGATATAATGAGGGAGTCTCAATTGTCCTATTCCAAAATGTAAAAAGTTCGTCATGATTTATAGAGAAAAATACAGTAAACCTACCATATCAAAGATGTAGATTATAGAAACATATTTTATAATATAATAATAATAATATGAGCTTTATTTATCGAGCTTAGAGTTTGGAGGATATGGAATGAATTGGGTTCGGTATATACCAAACCAGACACGGATGTTCTCCAACAGGGAAAATGCACAGGTCCATCTGCACTTAGCTTGTTGGTACTGGTCCTGGATGCATGAATGTTCATATATACGATCATCACTGTCTCACTGCAGCTGACATGACGAGTGATCTTAATAAGTTAATTATAAATGCATACTCCTAGCCGACAACAAGATAACCTGCTTGCTTCCATAAACAATGCGTAGATTGTGGAAATTTTGAAGCCCGGGCGGGACGGTTGAAAAATTCCGAGCACGTAGCGACATGCGCGCTCACGTAAGAGACCGGCGCCGCGCCACCCCGACCGTGAGACGGGGGCGGGTGTTGTTGCCGGCTAAGGCCTCAGGAACCATACAACGTACTCGCCTAGAACGGCCGGGAGTAGCTAGATAAGCCTACGCACGCCTAGCTTAGGTCCACCAATATCCAATTGTACTGTATGTATACCGGCAACCTGGCCTAAGAGAGTGAGAGCAGAGAGATATCCTAATATGCACTTTTTTGCAAGGAGGCCGTACGATCAATCTGATCCCCGGGCCTGCCTTTAAACTAATCCCGACTTGCTTGGATTAATGGATTGTTTGGTTTCTGCATGCTGTGCTGTCGATCGCGCTGACATGGCAATTGACATGACCCTGCAGGCTTTGCCGGATCGGAGCTAGCTGTGCGCATACACTACTCTATTCTAGCTGGGATTACAGCAGAGCAGGGACACAACTGCGCACGCGGCGATATCGTCTGTATGCATGACCTTTGTGAGGTACTGCAGTAGGAATATCTGGTCGGCGCTAGCCGGTGGCACCAGGGAAAAGGGCGTGATCATCATAGCAAATACATATACTCGTGGAGGTTAATTTCAATTCGATCAATATTAAAAAAAATATCAAATGTTCTAGAATGTGGCAATATCTATAGCATATTTGTTTCTATTATTTCTGAAACAAAATTAAAGGAACATGTGCCTGCCGACTGTTCCGTTCGCGGAGCAAGAAGCACAGGCAGAAAACGTGGAACCGGTCGGCCACAGACGGCTGTGTTGCCCAAACGGCACGGGCGCATGGCGTGTCGACCCCGCCCGAGGCGAGGCGGCAGGCGCGGGGGCGACTATATGGCGCACGCGCGCCGCTAATGTTACCAGCGCACACCATCCCTTCATCTTCTTCCTCGAGCACCCCGCATCCCTTCTTCTCCCCGAGCAGCCCCTCCCCTGCCGAGGGCGACCTCCGCCCTGCTCGCGCCCGCACCACCCCGGTCCCCCGCCGCGGGCGAGCTCCGGCGAGCCCTAGCTCGCCCGCGGCGCCCCCCCCCCCTTCTTCCCCCTCCCCCGCCCTGCTCCCGCCGCCGCTCGCAGGAGTTCGCCCCCGCCGCCTGCCCATACCCATCCGGCCATCCTACCCCACCCGGCTCGTCGGCGCCGCCGCCGCCGAGCTCACGGCCGGCCGAACCGCCACCGCCGCCGGGTTTGCCAGGCCGGCCGGGCGGATTCTACAGCTGGGGAGGAAGAGCAAGTCGCCGAAACCCTAGCCGCCGCCGACGGACCCTAATCTCAGGGGATGGCCGAAACCCTAATCTCAGGTGCTGTCCCTGTTCATCTTCTCCGCCCTGCCCTGCCACCCCTGCCTCGTCCCGCCCCCTCTCTTCCATTGTTGCGGCGTGCACGCGACGTGTGTGCCAGGAACAATAGCGGCGCGCGTGCGCCGAATAGCTCGGGTGGGCAGGCGCGCTGCGTTCCCCGCACGGCCGGCTCGCTACCCATCCGTCCCGGACACAAGGCAAACTCCATTTGGCGCCCCCGCGAAGAGTAATAAACTTTTGTATATATATACGCGCTGCGGCCGGACGGACGCGGACCCGGCCCGTGAGGCCGCCTGTCACGTCGTCGCCTTCGCCAGGCCTGGGCCATGCGTCCGACAGCAACAGCACGGCACGACGCTGCCGCCGCACGGTATTGTAGCCTTGCTCCCTATTAAAAGGACGAGCATCTCGCTGCGCTGCCATATCGCCATCTATCCGCTTGTCACTAGCCCTCTGGACTGTTGTTGCAAGACTTGGAGTCACGAGCTTGCGCCTTCCCGCCGGCGTGCTGGCCCGGAACATGAACATGGCGAGGCGGAGCACTACCACCACCGTGGAGGACCTCCCCGCCGACGTGCTGGCCTGCGCGCTGCGCCGCCTCGACGGGCCGTCCCTGGCCGCCGCCAGCTGCGCCACCGCGGGCCTCCGGGCTCTCGCCGCGGACCCGGAGACGTGGCGCGCGCTCTGCCTCGCGCGCTGGCCGTCGCTGGCCGCGCGACCAGACCTCCTCCTCTCCTCCTCTACCGTCTCTCCGCAGCGCCTCTTCGCCAACGCCTTCCCGTTCCCGTGCGCCCCCGACAGCGCAGCTGAGCCTGACCATCTCCCCGCCCCCGCCTCCGCCCCCTTCCCCAGCGAGCTCGTCTCCGCCGTGGACGTCTACCACCGCGGCGTCGCCGTGTTGTCCCGCGTCATCGAGACCTCCACCTCCTCCTCGTGGTTCCTCACCTCGCCCTTCTGCGTCGACGCCGTGGAGTGCAAGAGCCCCGCCGCGCCCATCGCCGCCGCCGCCGCCGCCGGCGCCACCCCCGCGGAGCTGGAGCTCAGCTGGGTCGCGATCGACCCCGCCACCGGCCGCGCGGTGAACGTGTCCAGCCGCCGCCCCGTCGCCGTGGACCGGCACTGGTACACGGGCGACACGCTGGCGCGCTACGCGGTCGTGCTCGGCGGCTACAAGTTCGAGGCCACCGTCACCTGCGCCCTGGAGACGACGGACGGGCACGTGACGCACGTCCGGGAGATCAGCCTCACCGTCGAGGACGCCGAAGGCGCCGCGGTCAGCGGCAAGGGCGCCCTGCGGCTGCTCGCAGCGGCCATGGCGGGGCCAAGGAAGGGAGGGGCGGAGGAGCAGGTGGAGGCCGCCAAGCGGAGGTACGAGGACTTCGTGAGGAGCAAGAGGGGCAGGAAGGAGTCCAAGGCCAGGAAGGAGGTGCTCGTCGACCTCTGCTGCTCCGCCGTCAGCGCCGTCGCCGTTCTCAGCTTCATCGCCACCGTCGTGCTCCGGTAGAGCTGATACTGTTCCGGCGATGCATCTCATCGTCATCGTTGTTTAGGATCGGAGTTCTTAGCATCATGTAAATTCGGTGATATAGTATGTACAACAATTTTCGAGTGAAACCAAAGAGAGCAAAACATGTAACTCTATATGCCTCTTCTTTTTGAAATTCTATACATTTTTTTTTCTTCAGTTGTGTGGGAACTAAATTGATTCTTACGAAATTTCAGTGAAATCCATCATGCGTTCTAGAGAGGTTACAAACCTGTTAAAACCTGTGAGTTTTGAAACCTCAAAGCTCAGACTTGTCGAGGGCACACGTGCAGACCCAAAAGGTTCCCGGTCTTTTGATCAGTCGTGCCAGGAAAAAGAAAAGATCGTCGCACAGTCAATACTCAATACTACATCACCGTCGAAGTGTTATTTCACTTCATTGATGAGTCAACGTCTAAATATATTACACTTCCCGCGTTCAGGATGACCTTTTCAAAACGAAACGTCCAATTTGACAGTAGACTGCAATTCTTCAGTAGTAGTCTATGTCAACCATTATTATTTAAGTCACAAAAAAATCATTATTATTTCTGGTTATTTTTGTCATTTTCATTTATACTAGCTCATCAACATGTTTCAGCACTGCTTATGATTTTACATTACTTAATTTTTTAAAAAAGATAGATTTAGTACGTACGACTAACTATTCATTTTTCTAATGCAATGCTCTCCCTCCTTTGCAAATGTTATTTTTAAACCAATATGGCAGACTTTATTCATTCGGGACTATTACATTTGCTAAAAAATAGAATAAAGCTAGGGGATTCATCGACTCAAATTGTATTTTACGAGAGGAAAGTCATATAGCTTATATTTTTAGCACTTAATTTTTCTTATAATATAATATGTAGTCAATTGTTTTAACTCATCAATATCATCTTAGAGGCACTTGAACGACATTAATCTAATGATGTAAGTTTTATGTTCTAAATGTATAATTTGACTGACTATTAGTCAAAATTTACAAAGTTTGACTTGACAAATATAGAGTGGGTACCATTTAAGGTACTACAAATATCTACCATGATGTATTGTTTTATAAAAAAGATAGAGTGCTTACATCATTATTCATATATTATTATCTTGTTTCAGCCAAATTATATAAACTTATACAAAATATTAAATTATTGGAGTGCCCGTCCCTTATATGCTCAGTTTTAAATAGTGTGGTAACAATACAAGCAGAATGCTTGCTCAGCTGTTGTGAGTGCTCTTACCTGGTGAATTTTGTGACAGGAACTAAACTTTAGTCCATGGACCCAAACACCGCTATGACGGCATCCACTGTCCATTGTCCAGCGAAAGTTTAGTCGATGTCATTATGAAGACTTTGCTCCATATTGGTGCTATATATGCAATATCCTTGTTAATCAAGGCATGAGGAAGTTTACAAGGACACACAGAGGTAACAAATATATGCTTATTTTGCTCAAAACTATCTACATTTGAGTAAATTTATGAAAAAAATCACCAGTATCTAATTAATTTGTTGACCCCACCATCAAATAGTATTAGCATATAAGCAGTAAAGGAATTAACTAAAATTCCTGCATAAATTGGTCTAGATCTAGATCTAAAAACTTGTACATTCGTAGAGAAAGAGAAAATATTGAAAGAGTAACTAGAAATTGATGTGAGCCTAGTACATACGAGTAAGTTGCTAAAAATCAGTAAATCTGTCTAAATTGCTAGCATTCCTCAATTGTTAATTGTTAACAAAATGAAAAAAATTAACAACAATACCTTTCTAGTTGAGAACAAAAATTAGTGAAATAAATGTAAGATCAAACTTTTAAAAGATATTAGAGATGGCATAAACTTACCAACAACACCTCTCGATTTTTTTTTTACAACAACAATACATATCGAGTTGGAGTCGGTCGCAGCCGCGGCCGCGGCTGGCTATGATGAGCAACGCGGAAAGGGATAAGACTCAGAGAGAGATCAACAGCTTTGACTTTACATCTACTGGTTAATACATTTGAAAAATACAGGCCATATAAATCTGTTGACAGATGTATATGAGCAATTCATCGGAAAGAAAAGAAGCATTGGCTCCGCTGTGCTGCCAAATCGCAATCGCGTTCCCCCCTTGTGCTGTGCGACGACCTGTGACTTGGAGTCACTCAACAACTCGAGCTGTCAACGACCATGTACCGGTCAAGCACAGTTGTAATTCCAATCCAAAGGCGGGGTCCTCCCTTTGCTTATCTCCAAACTAGACCAATCGTGCTGCGTTCTCTACCAACTTCATGCAATCGTCTTTTGTTGTCTGCTTTTTGCAACGTATTATACACATATACACTACCGCAATCGCCACCTAAATCCCGCTCATCGCTCAATGCATTTGCTTCTCGCGACCTGATGATGATGAAACAAAGGGCGCCAGTCACAAGAACTGACCTTATTTGGTGAATACAATTGATTTGAAGACCTGAAAGGGGTCGGAATCTGACAGTCAATTCGGCGTCATGGTCAAAGTACTAGTATAATACTAGTATTTCTATTTCACAATCCTGGTAGAGTCAACGTGCAAGTATTATATGTTATACCCGGTCCTGCGAGACTCTTTCAAACCAACATCGTATAGCTTCAAAGTTCAAAGCATGGGAATTGGGAAAAACCTCCTGGCCGATGCAGAAATTCTCCACTGATCATTGCTCTGATCCCTCCCTCATGGTCTTGCCTACGTTCATTTCAAAAGCTGGAGAGGAAGGTACGTTGCACCTCTTTCTTTTGGTCAGTAAACATGTCGGGCATCCTATGCAGGCATCACAAAGCCTCTTTCTCTTGGTCAGTAAACATGGGCTACCAATGCAAGCATAACAATGCTTGGTTTCAAATGGAAATTTGCATGAATTAAGTGCGCAGACACTCATCTCACCGTAACAGGTAGATTATACATCCCGTTAGCATAAAACATCTTTCTGTTTTGCGGAACATATAACAGCCCAGTTAGCATATAACGTAGAGATGTACTAAAAAGGGTATCAAGTATTGAATAGCTGCAGGTTGCGAGCTGGTACATGCAGCTAAATAAGAGTGCAGAGAGGCAGCAGAGCTGACGGGTGTGCGCTCAGTTCCGGTTCCGGTATGCAATACAATGACATCCGAGTTCCTCCATATACATAAAAAAAATCCACTTAAGGCATCAGTCTTGGCAAAAGCTGATGGGTTCTGCATGTTTCATCATACACAAATTCATCCAAAACAGGGTGAAGTCATAAGCATACAACCATACAACACCCCAAAACGTCACCTGACTTGCTCAGCTTCAAATTTTCACATTACCAACTCTATCTACTCCAATTCCTTCTAGCAGCGTTAAATTTACATCAGGCAACACGATGCCTGCCGGTAGCCAAACAAAAAACATCTCCCGGAGCTGTGCAGTTACTCAAAAAATTGGCTTGGGGTATACCACCAAAGAGGGTCAGCTTTTGTACAGGCCATTCCATGGCTGTGTTATTCTTTCCTTCTTCCGGACGACAAACTGAATCCACGATGATGCTAACCAAACTCTATAGTTTACCATATATATCATATCTGAACCAAAGTTGACAGAATAATACAGGACTACTTATAATCACTATCATCCCCCCACTGTCCACCCTCGTTCTGCAATCACCTCACGAACACGAGTAGCTACTTCAATGGCATCATTTAGGGGAGGGTAGCTCCAGGTATTTGAAATCTACAAGGGAAAGTCAAGTGATAAGTTGTGCAAGTACATCTATCTGAGCTTCAAGGAAACCTCACCTAACAAAACAGATTTGTCTTGTTCATTTTGATCAGTCTACCAGTATATACTAAAAATCTTCTATATGGTGGGGCAAGCTACATGATGCAAAATAATCAAGTACTGATATGTTGTAGAACTCATACTTCCAATTCATAATAATTATGCACGAACTAGATATTTCTAATGTATTTAGATGAAATTTTCACAAGAACAGTTAGAATAGTGGGTATTTACCACAAGAACTACAAATGATGCCAACAGTAAATTATACAGTATTTGCATTGCCATATATATATGCAGATAATAACTATTTGTGCATGAGAAGCTAGGGATGTTCACGAGCGCAGAAAAGTTGTTTAGGAGTTAGGATCAAAGTTGGCATATAAGTTACGGGCAAAAGTCCAGTATTATGTATAAAGTAAAATGATGGGCACTAAAACTTGCTTAGAATGGGATAACATACTCAAACAAAATCTGCTCATAGTCTCAAAGTGGTCACTCCAAACAGATTATCATTAGTAAACATATTGAAAAAAACTTACATCTTCCAATCCAGTGAACGGGCGAACAACACCTCGCTCCCGTAGAGTCTTATGAAAAGCTGAAAACTTCCATTTACAGTGTTCGGTCCCAACGACATAAACAGGTTTCCTGTAGCAATGGTAATTTGAAGCTAGTCACACTCATGAAACTTCATAAACAGGTTGCAACATGCAAGTCGTTCCAATACGAAAACAACTTACCCTGTGCTGCATGCCTCACTTAACATACTTATCGAGTCAGCTGTTATGACAAAAGCATCAGCCCATGCAAGATGTCCCATGTGAGGGTTAGGTTCTGCAGAAGTAAAAATAGTTGCTAGTTAAACAAGTTGAGCAAAAAGCATAAACACTGAACAACTTAAGAGGTAGTCTTCGGATTCTACCTTCACCATTCCAAATATAGACCTTGGGATGTCCAGCAAATTCTTTTAATACAATATCAGCGACCTGCAAGCAGACAGTTGAATTGTCAAGCCTACCAACTTGTATTATAGAAAAAGGAACAGCCAAATACCATACCTTCCATGGTGTTCTCCGAGAGAATGAGATTCTGACACTCCCACATCTATCTAGCACATTATACAGAGAAGTTATGAGCTGCTTGGCAAGATCTACACCATATTTACAGTTCCCTGAACATTTAAAGGAAAAAAACACATTAGAAAGATCATCATGTATCTGAGTATGAAAAGCAATTAACAAATAATTCAGCACATTTGGAAATGATGTCCGAAGAATAAAATGTGAAAATTGGAACATCTGAACTTCTGAAGGCCAGTAGGTATGTAAGTTGGGAAAGGGAACGTCCAAAATAGATGACAGTACCTCACAGTACAGAAAATGGCAATTGACTTGTTTTCTACCTGCGGACCTGCTAGTTTTGCTGCAGGGCAAACTGCACCCTAGACCAATTGACCTAAGTTGGCTAGTGTATGGGTTTTCTAAGGACTTTGGGAGGGAAAGTGATGCACTGATATGCTCCAATGTTCATGTTAACAAAGGTTCACAAAAAACAATGAAACGAAATATTAAGAGAATTTTCTTTCGAGTAATGAAAGACCTATCTTATTTCTGCACTATTGGATGCCTGTCTCTTTTGTCCTTTTCACATAACCATGCAGTATGAGGCCAGGGTGAACTTGTTGGCTCTTGGGTGGCAATGGGCTTACATGTAGAGTTCTTCTGATAAATTGGACGTAGAGCAGATGTTTGGGATCTATAATTTTTTTTTCTATTGGTGAGATGAAATTCAGGATAACATGAATAGATGGAATATCTAAATCAATGAACAATGCCATATTAATCAGCCTAAAAGGATGATATTTCCATTTTCGTACTTACACTTACACCTTTACTTTTTGCAAGTTTAATAATCAATTGGTATTATAATACAACACTAGCAGATAAGAAACTACTCCATCCATTCCAAATTGACATTTGGGCGTTTCTAGGTTCATAGCTTTTGCCATGCACTTAGATATACACTATGCCTAGATTCATAGTAAAAGCAATGTATCCAGAAAAGCCAAAAAAAACGTCTTATATGGAATGGAGTACTATTCTTCTGCAGTTCATTAGAAATCAATCCTATTAGGATCATAATACTACAAGCAAGCCTATCCAATATGATATCAAAATAACGGAAAGTCATCCAATCAGTAAAGGAAATATTACATTCACTCATTATATGCAACCATGCACTAGGCAAGCCACACTAACAGCATCCCTGTCTGAGAGCAACAACTGGTATAAATGTCTAGATTTACTCTGCAGAAAACTCAAAACAGAACGACGCAAAAACATGCACAGGAGACAGAGTATTACTGGTGGGGCCCCCAATGTTGACAATTAGCAATGGATTAGGCAAAGGGGCAAGTTCATCGTGCCAGGCTATAGCAGCAAGCCGTAGCGCAGCAGAATCAGCCTGGTGTAGTGCACCAACAGTAAGTACCTGGTTATTCAAAATTCAGAATCAGCATGCCACCACTGTGCAAGTTACATGAAAAATGAGTATGAAAAAGGCAGCATACCACATTGCTCCTGGGCGGTTCCTGTGGAGTAATCCATCTGCGGAACAGGCGTGGAATTTCCTGTTGTCCACTAGCAGTTAAAGCATAGTAATCATGGCGAGGAGTCACTACCAAATCAAACCTATCAAGGCGAGACCGTGGGTGCTGGATCTGAAGTAAAAACAGCACACATAACAAGAATTAGATTAAAATTTGCAAGTTTATTGTGTGGATCTACTGTATAGCAGATAGGAGTAGCAGTGTAAGTCAGCAGATTATGTATGAATACTACCTGGATGACAAACACGTTATCTGAAGCTACTTTCCTTATCAAGCTTGAATATGATATAGTATCCCAGCCACAAGCAATGACTAATGTCGGACCTTCCCTGGAAGAAGAATTAATTGTCATAATGTTATGTTCGCATCTTAGCATAATATTCGAAAGCCAGTAGGACTGCCTGATTTTGAGGAAGTTACAAAACGTGAAAGCGAACCCACAAGCAATACATTTGTTAAGGCAAGAACTTAGATTTTCTAGGGGGCACACCCCACAGACAAAAACCATAAAGTTATAGAAAATGAGAAGGGTATTTCTACACAGATTTATAGAATGTTTTTTTTTTCAAACGCACGATAGAAATGCACATCATTTCATTAAGAAGAAAGATTTGAAATACAGGGAAGAATTCCCCAACAACACTCACACACCCACACCACTCTAGATGAGCACTGAAAATAAAACTGAAAACAAAACAACCACACTAAGGTTCTGAACCCCTCCCAAAAGACCTCACAAGAAGCTCATGGAGGCCCTATGCTCCAGCCAAGCATCACAGGATGCACTCATAAGTGACAGCTCGTAACACCATTGTGATACAATGGTATATAACAGCAAAAATGACCAGCCAGATGAAAGTTATTCGAATGAGATCGGATTTCATAAAGCACTCCATTTCATCTCTCCAACAAAAAAACAGTGGGGCAACCTGGAAACCTAAATGAAGTAGCTAACAGGCTTTAAGCTGCTAGGAACTCTGGGTGAGAAGGCCCATATATCTTTACTAGTAGAGTCCAATGTGACAGAAGGAGCAGCTCTAGCTTAAGCCCACACTAGAGCATTCATTTGGATGGAATTGTTTACTGGGTTCAACTTCTTGATTGAAAAAAAAAAAGAAATAAATTGTCAAGTGACTCATTTCATAATATTTATTATGTGCAGTTTCAAGATGTTCATAAAGTAGATCTTGTAATTGGCTTTTGAACTCAATTATGTATATCGCAAATATGCAAACAACTGTGCCTCATATGCCATGCTCCAATCCTTTAAGCATACTGCACAGGGTCATGTATTCACAAAAGGTGTGTGCTTTGCATAATGATACACCCAAAAAGGGCCATAATAATTACTGCAATAAATAAGGTTAACACTTCTGATTGGCCAATGAGCAAAACTCATGAACTAGTCCATTATTTCGGTGACCCTTAGCCTGAGTAATGGTTAAAACTTAAAAGACAGTAGACTGGTGCATAGGTTTATAGAATGAAGCAACTGAGAAAAGCTACAACAGTAAAACGGACTTACTTCTCATATGTGTCACGAGCCACAGTAACAATCTTCTTGACGTCTGCTTCCAGGACTGCAGACAACCCAACCGATCCAGTATTCATGACGCGGTACGGCTTCCTCCCCTGAATCACTATCGCGAACCTGGTGTTGCTGAAGAACTGCCTGAGCACTTGGTCTATAAACTTGTGCATGGAAATGGGGAGAAAGTGCAGCCACTCATTGATCCCTCCTCTCGGCCTCGTGACACGCTGCAGGCCAAGCCCCCCAAAAGCAAAATTAGCCCAGACAATCACTAAATTTTGCGACGGTCGGGCGCAACAACACGAAGCAATCGAAACTGGGGTTTCCATTCGTGTCATCTCGTTGCAGCAATAATAGCACAAAAAGTGCGTAAAACGGGAATGGTGGGTACCAGTGGTGGGTACTAGGGGAAGTAGAGGAGAGGGAACGAACTCACGTAGAGGGTGAGGTTGTCGGCGAGGCCGAGGGCGCGGGCGAGTCCGAGACACTGGTTCTCTGCGCCGGGGGAGCCGTTGCCGATGAGGACGGCGCGGCGCACGACGGCGGCGCCGCCAGTGCCGCTGCCAGAGAAGATCTCGGGCGTCTCCATGCCGTCGACGCCCGGCGGCTCGGGCAGCCGGATCAGCCGCATCGGCCCGGGGTTTTGCGGGCGGGTGAATTCGCGCCGGGCGGGAGGAGACGGGAGGAGGAATTCGCTTGGATGGCGGCCGGAGGAGAGGGTTCGATGCGATGCGGGAGTTGGCGTCTGATGATGGAAGTTCTGAAGTGGAATGGAATCGGTCGAAAGGGGTGGCTCTCTTGTCTTCCAAGAATTCAGACCCTCGCTGTCACAAGGACACACGCTGCCACGCACACAAACCAAGCGAATGCACACGATGTATCTCGACTCAGAAATGCGAAACTTCCATCAAACAGAGTCTGTTTGAATACTCCTTCCTCCCAGAATTACACCTCATCTTATTATTTAAGAAGTCAAGTTTTTAAATAATTATATTTATAGAAAGTAATATATAGAAACATACTCCATGCTTAACCTAATATTTATTATACAGCATAAACAATAATATGTTTTTATATAAATTTGGTCAAAGTTTAAAGTTTTACTCCTTTAGAAACGAAGTATGCATTTAAATTAAGTTCAATACATAATCGACATTTGTACTAAGATTGGACACATTATGTTATTCAGATGTACATGTACACTGAATTGGATATTCAAATTTGAAAGTGGCATCAAATGCAAGGAAAGAATGAGTATCTTGACTAGGTGATTTCCCACGCATTGCTATAAGAATCTTCTATAACTAAAATTTTTAGAGATATTTCTTGATTTCTTAAAATACCTGTAGATCAAAATATTAATGGAAAAGAATTGAGTATCTTGACTAAAGTTCGATCGAATACAAATCTTGATGAAGACAAATACCTGATATCTTTATTATATCTCCCATCTCCCACAGATAAAAAGATTGAAACAGAGACACCGTTTACGTGCGCTAAGAAACCGCTCCGTCACTCTGCCGAAGCCTGCGACCGAGCGCCGCTTGGTGAAAAAATTAGGCTGCCAGGTGGACCAATACCTCGCTACGTCCGTCCTTTCCCCTGCGTACGACGCCACCTCCCCGCCTCCAATCCGTCCATGCGCAACCTCGCGAGTCGCGCCGCCGCCTCCCGCGATGCCGCCTTCCTCCTCCATCTGCCATCCTCCATCCCGACGGCCTCCTCGTGATTACGCCTTCACCTCCTCCATCGCATCGGAATTGCACCACCAATCAGACGCCACCGGACACCGCTGCCGCCACAGTCACCTGACACTGCCGCGACGACCAGACACCGCCGCGACGAAAGTACGAAACCGAGCACCAACCCTAATCCTCTGCTGTTGTCAGACTCCGCTGGTTAGTTTGGGCCGCTGGTTAGTCTGGGCCACCGGCATATATTCGTGTAATCAGACATTTGAGGAATTAAGTAATATATTATCTCTTAAACTCTCTCTCTCAACAAACTAAGCCTGCGGCGGAGGGGAAAACCTCACCGGAGAAGATGGATCGAGGCTACGAGTTACATAGCCGAGATCCAGCTACCCGAGGGTTTGAGGCCCTTGACATGTGATAATATTGACTTGCTGCTGGTCTGGTACACTATTTTTTTTTACCCCAAATATATGTCCATTACTACACCATGTATGAAGCTGAGAAGCACTATTGTGGTTCCGAAAAGGAGTAAGGTCTGAATAATATCGAAAATCTTATTCTCAGTATTAGTGGATTCAGAAGTTCAGTTAATGCCTGCTTATTGCTGCTGGGCTCCTGCTGCTGAATGCTACTACTACTAGACTGCTGAATTGAGTAATAAGAGCGATCATGAGTGCCTGGAATCTGTTAGGCACGAATGCAATGCGCCCGCGCTTTACAACATTCCACATTGCTGCCTCAAGACATGCATGTGTGGATCGGACTGAAGAACTAGAGAACTCGGCAATTAGGCATGCCACTGTTGCCTGTCCAGCAAGAGCATAGTAATATATTCGATGCAATTTGATTTGGGTTGATGTTACGGCTAGCCCTTGTGACATATGCAGATCTAGCTATTTTTGTATCATAGCCAAGCTGCAGAATGTAGTTGGATTTTTTAAGGACCATCATTCAACTCTTCTATTTTAGCTAAGCTGTATAATTTCTAGGAAGCAATCTGGGAAGTCTTGAGAAATTGCAGGTTATTTTATCTGAACTAAACAAATAGCATATAGTTGACAGATGGAGTGAGATGGAGTGAGATAAGAGGGAGACGCTTGGGCGAGACACCACACACTGAATTGCAGAGTCACATCTGAACACCTAATGCTCATGGTTCGACAAATTGTAGTACTTAAGTAATATGTTTTCACCAGTTTACAAATTATCTCACAGTCCTGTCTATTGACCAACATTTTGATCTTGATCTTTCATCTGTTTTCAGTTTAAACTCATAAAGCTACGAAGCATATATTTTCGTCTTACGTTTTTTTTTTCTTCAGTTTAGGCTCGTGAAGGAGCATGTTTTTTCTTTTCATTTTAGGCTTATGAAGAACATGTCTTTTTTTCAGTTTAGGCTCATGAAGGACCTTTTATTTTGTTTCAGACCTAACTGCCTGGCAATTATTTTCTGATATTACGTTTGGATTCCAAGGCATGATGGTATTGGCGGGTGCAGGAAAAGCAAATCTCCTTGATGCTTTTCATTCATGCAGAGTTGTTGGGCTGTCTGGCCGGAGCCAAAGCTGTTGTGCAGTTGGGATCAGTAAAATTGTGCTGGAAACTAACGCCTCTTTAGTCAAGTCTGCAGTAGATAGTGATGAGCATAGACTTTCTGCTTTGGGTGGGGTTGTCACTGAGCTTCGGCTCCTGCTGATGTCGGAGTTTTGTGGAGGCTAGAGTACAAGAGTGTCCTAGATTATTATGTAATGATGTTGTAGATGCTTTAGCGATATCTGGATGTAAATGTCGCAGTGATGATCAAATCACTTGGGTGGATATACCTCGCTTTGTCGAGAATTTGGTGACCAGCGATGGCTGATTCCAATGAGCAATGAAGTCCCTGATTGAAAAAAACATGAAACTTGAAGTGTGTTTTTTTATACAAGGCACGATCATAGATATAACTAAGAGCATATCCCGCGCATTGCTGCGGGAAATACTGATCTGAAATGATATTAAACTATTCATACAATTTCTAGGATTACAAAATAATGTTAGTGGATAGTGTGACACGCTAATGTCGATAGCTAATAATATGTTAGTGGATGCTGTGTTGGATATCATAATTACTTATGCCAGTGAACTTTAATTAAAAGTGTGAGTGGGCTGCTGAGGTGGACAACTTGCATGTTGAAAAAAATAGGCAAATGAGGTTTATCTATATAAGATGTATAGATGTATATTTTTTTATACAAGACATGTTCATTCATATTATGGTATTATTGTATCCCAGCATAGGCACTTACCTTATATATACATATACTCGAACATGTCTCCATCATGTTTGGCGATGTAGCGAAACTTATTTGTGAATTTATTGACGCATGAAAAAATAGATATTCCCGCTGATATAAAATATCACCTTCCCTATCTATATATATATACTATAAAAGAGCGCACGTTACCTAAAAATTCATACCCACCTTATGTTTTAATCGTTGGATGTAATTTAAGATTCTAATCTTAGGGATATTAGACCTTTTTGTTTTCTAACACGTAGACCACCCCGTAAGATGTAAGATTTCTTACGTTCCTGCCAAACAAATTGTCCGTTTCAATATATATTTTTTTTTGTCACCAAGCATCCAGTTACCCACCCACGCGTACCCGATCTCGCACGCCTTTCCGTTCATATCCCTGGCCGCCGCCGACCCATGGCCGGGCGAGACGAAAGCACAGACGTGCTGCATCTGCTGCTAGATTCTGCAAGTTGCTTCTCCCTCGGCCAACAGGTCGACCTCGTGCGCACGTTGCTTGCGGCCAACAGGTCGACCTCGCGCGCACGTTGGTTGCTTCTTTCTTTGATCCGCGCCTCGTGTAGAAGTAACAAGAACAAGATGGTCTGCCACAAAGTACGCGTGTATCAGCCAGCCCTGATCGACGAGCAAGCTAGCTTTGATTTATGTACTGACGAAATGATCTCTTTCATTTGATGCAAGCATTGATATCCAAGCCGCAAGTACCATCGTATAAGTCTATAAATGATCTCGCTCGGTCCATCCATGCATGTCCTAAGTCCTAACTATCGCTTTTCTCCAATAGGTGCTACGCAAGCGGCCGCCAGGTGCACGGAGCCGGGCATACGGGGCCGGGGACGCAGCCGCTGGAGTGTGGAGCCGCTGAAGCCCTAGCGCGCCGCCACCACGAACATCAGTGCAATGTCATCCCGCAGGTCATCCCTGGGATCGTGCCACGCTGGGGAGATGGTCAAGCCGTCACAAAGTGCAAGCAACATCGCGCCGCCTCACGCTTCACAGCCAGGAAGTTTTGCCGCATCATCATGACGTTTCCGATGGAAGCCGACGCCACTAGCTAGGAGTATCACCGTGATGTGGAGAACACGGTCCCACCGTAGCCAGTAGAGCGCCATCGCACGTCAATAAGGTGCATCTGCCGCTCCTGCCATTGTCCGGGGTCGTCGGTGAGCCTCCCTCCCTGCATCTTCCCTTTTGTCTCTCTGACTCTCGCCAGGCTTGCGATAGTTGCCGCTAGCCTGGAGAGTACAAGCTGATGCCGCTGGGATGGGAAAAGATGTTGCCTACCAGGAAGATATACGAATTATGAAGCTGCAAGGCGTGCACGTCCCTTTCTATGTATCGTCCATGCATGCATATGTTGCTTTCTATCTCATGCACGTTGCTTTCAGTTAATCAACCATGTTTTGTTAATTCTCTTAATAAATCTGTGTCATGCCAATGCTATATCCTTCTATAGACCTAACATACATCTTTGATCAAACGTTCCATCCTTTTATATATTATTAGTATTATTAGTAATGTTTCGGTCTATTCTTGTATGATGACATCATGATGATTCTCTCATGCTGCGGTGATACTGAGCTTTGAACTGGTTTGGCAGACGAGAAGAGCATGGAAGCATGGAACCTTTTGAGCGAATAAAGTATTTGGGAAAATAAATTGATCTTCGTGATCTTGGTTTAGCTTGATAAATATCTATATAATGATTAAAAATAATGTTTGATCAATTTCTATTGAATATATGAAATGCTAACTCATAATTTCAATGGAAGATGTAATTCATCCTTGATGAATGAGTTTTCTTTTGTTTTCCACGTGCGTCAAGCACTCACTTATGTGATGCACTTGTAAGTTGATCTTTTTTTCTTGGTAGGCACTTTGTAAGTTTGTTGAATTGAATCATCTCACAAGATATATTTTATTGGGCAAAATCTAGATCTAATTGCATATAAAAAACATATAGATAAAATTAATTAAAAAAATCTTGGATTCAGAGATGTTTTCCAGATATAGGCATTAAATGCTTTGCAACTTATGACAAGTTGGCGTATGCTATCTTATGTTCATTATTATTATTTTGTATATATACAATAATTGGTTTGCATGTGAATTTTTTTTTATTATAGGATCCAACGGATTGAACCATTAATACGCCGGTATGGAGGCCGAGGGGTAGAGTTGCTGCAGCCGTAGATGCACGCAAGCAATGTCTTCGATCGTCAAAATCACCACCGAGCAGATCCAAATATATAGGTGCTCCTTTCGCCCTCGCTTTCTCTCTCTTCATAGTTCTTGATAGGACTTTAAGTTGTCTCTACTTGCCGTCAGATGCTTGCAACAATATGGTCTACAGATCCAGCTAACCTCATTCTTTCTGAATTTTGTGAAAGAAATTGACTCCAAAAATCTACTTCTAATAAAAGTAAATCATAATACATTAATTGATCGAGAAAAAAAGAAGAAACTATTGTCGAGTGTAGCATGGATGTGTTTGTGCTACAATCACGGGCAACAAAAGCAATTGATAGTGAAAGTAAAGTAACCTTTGACATCTGGTTCTATCACTTTCTAATTTGGTGTTTGTTATATGAGAAAATTATTTGTCACTACTTTTTTTAGAAACTACGATTTCCACAATTTCAATTCACATCCCCACTGATCGCCCCCTTAGGAAGAAGCGGAGGGTGCAGTGGCAAAAGCATGTACAACTGCATCGGGCTTCGACAGGCGAGGATCGACCATATGGAAATAGGTCGTGTAACGTTTTAGCAATAATAGCCACCATGATTTGTCATTTGGAGTTGGGAAACGATAACCCTATATCTGACATGTTGTATATTTTTATAATCACACGTAATAACCATTTGGTATTAACTTCTTATTGTTCAAGTTGTTGTTTAGTTACTGTTCAAGCTGCAGCATCTTTCGTTTTCCAAGAAAAAAAAGATATATGGAATTAATTTCCAATGCTAAAATATTCTTTGGTGCGGCAATAACTTCATCTGCTTCATGATTTTTTTCTTTGTGTTCCATATATCGTATTAGGCTAGATACATAGCTTCAAAGCTCTGAGAAAATGAAAACAACCAAGTTTGAAAGGAGAAAGAAATATTGGAGGAACCGCAAGAGAAGGGTATGTTGCTAGAATTTAGATTTAGATTGGTTTCTTAAATGGCATATATTGTCTGGACCGGCCAGTTATTATTATAAAGTCTAGACACGGGTTAAGCTGCCTATTGAAACTAATAAACGTTGTAGGCCTTGGTAGCATTGTCAATACAAAAATGTCTCAAAAGAATAGTGAAAAGGCAAAAGAAAGGAAATATGCAATTGTTGGTCAAGATATAGAGCAAAATCTAGCTAGCGAAAACGTGAATATCACATGATCATCGTGCCGGGCAATTATCTAGCAACGGTATGCACTTTGTAAAAAATATATATAATCCACTAATATAACTTTTTTGTTGTCAACACAAGTTGGTGAAAAAGAATAATTCATTTGTATTCAAACGATATCACTGGGCAATCTATAAAATGACAAATAAAAATAATAAATATCTTCTAAGCACCGTACGTGTCGTAGGTGTATATTTACTAGTCATAGAAAAGTCGCTCTCCATGATTGTTAATTTCATGAACTTTGCCTTTTAAAATAAATGTTATTTTAACGTTAATATTTAATTTCACAGTATTGTTTTCTTGCCGTGTGACCCATGTATTTTTAGTATAAAACTTTAATTATCCGGTATCAATGCACGGACACGATACTAGTCTCTACTATAATTAAAAATTTAAATAAATCTAGGTCCACCCAAATAAGATCCCTGCTGAGGGTTCCAAACTTCACGTAGCAAAAAAAAGTGCACATAGGAATTTATTTCATTTGAAATAAATGACTCATAATATATCTACGTCAGATCTAAAGGCTGAGAGGAGATGTTTGATGCGAGGCTTTTCACCCACCTCTCACCCTGCGCCCTCGCTCTCACGACCCCCGCGTCAGATCTCATCGCCACGATCTTCCTCTTTTTTTCCACGTAAACGAACAGATCAGTCTAGCGTGGTCATACAAAATTCAAAATTGAATTCATCGTGCCTGCAGCCAAGATCTCCGCGGCCCTCTCCCCACAGCTCGACGCACACGTCCATCCGCCGCAACGCCGGCCAGGACAGCTGCGAGTACATCGGCGGTAAATTCATGCCCACGTAGGTCCGCCGCGCTGCGAGTACATCGATGGATGCCGTGGTGGAGGCCGTCGTCGCAGACGGCCGCCGTCTTCGGGGAAGCGTGGATTAGTCCACTCACCTCGGCCCTATAGGGTTTGGCGAGGGGCACAAAACGCCGGGCCACCCAGCACGTACGTCGTCAGGTCCTCTGCCCACGTGAGAACCCGTCAGAACAGGACGCCGAAAGCCAGGACAGTGAGTATTCTTATTCTTATTATTGCTTTGCTTCTCGTTTGCAAAATTTCATGAAGATGAACATGGATGCCATCGTCAAATTTACTATTACAGGTTACCTGGTGCACCATGGGGGATAAGCGACAAACCCGCACTGTAGAGTGTGCCAACGAATGCATATCTCCTATATCTTCTATGTAGCGATTACTAGGTGGTAGCAAAGAGTCTCCACGAGAAGAGGCAAGTGTGTAAAGCATAGTGTATTTGTGTGTATGAATTTTCTGTTTCATTTTCCCCATGTGCGATCTTAAAGTTTCAGTTAGGTACAGATATTTGATCATTGCTCCTATCATGTCGTTTATCACAATGGCTTAAAGGGATTGTTCTGACATTGTTGGGTAATCTATTGTACAGGTACATAGCCCTGATGCCGACATTGACACCCTGTGTGTTGGGCCAATACATCCAACTCGAAATGTAAGAGGGTATCTTTTTGAAATCCCAGAGTTACTGTATCACTATACTGTCTAAAAGCTGCTTTTGATTCTTAGGATTAGATAGGGTCTCTACATGGTGGTGTAAGCTTTTTCATCAGTTTGGATGTATGTCCCTCGCCGTTTTGTTAAATCTGTGATAGGTTTAGGTGCACACACGAAAGCTTTTTTTTACTCAATCATTATTGCTAATTTTTGCTTCAATGCAGGTCAAGATTGTGCATGGAATGAGATCTCGGGTGCTGATGGGCGACATCCAGCTGCTTTGCTGGGCTCAGACTCACTTCCTTCAGCAACAAGGAGGATCAGATTACCTATAAGCATATTACTAAGCTTATACCAGAAACAACATTTATGTTGGTTGCGAGAAGAGGGTAATATTAGCTCCTGTTTGAGAATACTAAAAAGGGACTACTACTCAGAATTTGATGATGCTATCGAGGACACGCAGGCCCTGTCTGGGACAGAGGCCACAGCGAGCACCGACGGGCAGCGCGAGGATGGCGAGTGGTTTGTCGAGGACGTCGACCCATGCCACCAATCGCCCGAACGTGCGCCGCGTGCACCAGCCTCTGCGCCACCCAGGCTGGGCACCGTGGCGGGTGGACAGGACACGCCGACAAACAAGGCCTTGCGGATGACCAGGGAGGACGAGCCTCGCGCCCTGACCATCGAGGACAACACGGGACCCAGGGCAGATGTGCACATGGACATGCATGACGACGATGCTGCGCCACCGGGCTTCCCGCAGCCCAGGTTTGCGACAGCGGCCACGAAGATCGTGGTCGACAACGCAACCGCGCCTTGGTCCCTGCACCGCGAGTCTGTGCTCGACAACCCCGAGACCTCGCCGGCAGCCACGCGGTGACCCGGACGCCCAGGGAGGAGGAGTCTGTTCGATGCTTTCTATCACTTGGTTTTGTATTTGTTACAAAACCATCTCTCTTGTCGACAGGGAGGCAATGTACTGTGCTGTGAATAGGATAAGCAGAATATACTCTAGAGAATTCAGCCATGAAACATACCTATATCTTGAAATATGAGAGCGCAACTGAATTTCTTTACATGAACCCAGAAGAAGAGGAAGATTTAAGGGTTCTTCAAGAAGTTTCTTCAATTTGTGCACAGTGATGTCGTAGTCAGGTATGTGCAAAATCGGTTTTGCTATCTGCTGATCTACGTACAATGCATCATTTCACAAGTCAGGCTTCAGAAGGCTGGACAGTCTGACTTTGCAGGAGGTTGACGAAGTGCAAGAAAATCTGGAGGATGATAAAGATTCTGAGCACAATTCTGATAGCCTTGATTGCCCTGACACATCTTCCTTTAGAGCATTCTTGATCTCACTTTTGTCATCATCGAGCATATAGTTGAAGTAAGCTTTTATGCAAAAATGGTAGTAATAACCTCTTTATATTTTACTTCATATGGAATAGTATAGTTGCATGAATGACTCAATTAGCAACAAATAGTATTGTTGTATGTTGTTTTCAAAAGATGGGCGTGGTGCCTTCTATCTACTGCTAGGAAAGTTCGACTCAAGTGGATGGAAACAGTGTACCCGAAGCCAAGTTTGTCTAGAACAGCCGTGCACCTCCAAGAGTCCAGTTCTTTATCTGGCTGCTAATGTAGGGACACATCCAAATGTAAACCTTGTACAGCTACCTTGTGAACCTTGTAACCATCCTTCTACAGCTGCCTTGTGCAGTTTGATGCAATAAAATTCAGGTGGAGAGCCTCTCCCCCCGATGACCATAAAAAAAAAGCTAGGTGGTGAGTACCTTCCCATCTCTTGTTGATTTAACTTAGTTTTTGTCAAGGTTTTAGGTCAGGGACCTGATAGCGGAAGCGTGAGCATTGGAGGCGGCGACGATGACTGGCTAGGGCCGGCTGGGTGGGTGGCGAGGGGGGGGGGGGCTGGTGGCTGGGGCGGCCGGCTAGCTGGGGCCGTGGGCGGCCAGGGTTGGCCGGAGAGCGGCGACGCACTAAAGCAAGGAGAGGGGGTGGCGGTGGCTAGGAGAGTAGGAGAGTAGGGAATACGTTACGAGTTGGGCGTGTGACAGTCTTGATCAATTTTTAATTTAATAAAATCAAATAACTCTTAACGCATATAAAATAGTATAGTGCAATAATAAAGTTTAGTCCTATATGAGAGTTTGGCTACACGTTGACTCAATTTATGTAGGTGATATTAAAAAAATTGAAGGACGAGCCACACGCACGTGCTGCTGCTGAGGCCAAACCATAAGCATGCACGAGCCGGACCACACCACGATATCTGCTCGGGTATGCTGGATGATCAATTTTTTGGACATTTCAACCTCTAATAGGTTTGGTGCATGTTGATGTTACTATAATTTAGGGTAAATGATATTGACTTTAGTACACTGATTTAGAGTGTAGAAAGACACATCATTACAATGCTTGGACCGTATATGCACTAGTAGGAAAAGTTCTTATTCAAATTAAACAAATTATAAGATGTTGGATTAAGACGCATCCACCTAGATAGTTGTTGTATTAAATTAGATAAATTACAAGATATTGGACTAATACGCACCCACTTGGATAGTTGTCGTATGGTGGGTGCAATTTACTCTATTTCTAAAAAATTGCAATTTTATGATTGTTATAAAAAAAATCAAACTAGACCTGAGGGCATTGATCTCACATACTATTATTTTTATGTCCGTCCCTAAAATAAAACCGTAGTGCTAGCACGAATATTATATTAGTACGAAAGAAGTATATGAAGAAAGGAGTAAGACATCTTACTCACGTCCAATTACGATCTGCGCGTACTTGAAGACAACCACCATAAGGGATATCCTTCCGTTAGTCAAAACCATATCATCTGACTTTAAAAGGCAAGGACGTGTGGTCTTCTTCCTCCTCATATCGTATCTGTATTTTTTGCATGCGCTCGTCTAACTTCTTGAGTAGCTTCCCATGCTCGCTGTCATGCTCGTTCTCTTGGTCTAGTTCTTCGTCTTCAGGACCATCCTGTGCGTTCGGTGGCCAAGTGTGCACCGCGCTATTTTCCTAGGCATTCGGGATCGGTGGTGGAGCTGCCAGCTCCCCAGTCGCCGCTAGGTCTCCCGCCACAATTGCTTCTTCAACCGTCTGCGTGTTAAGCTGCGCATCTCCTGAAGCTGATGCCGAAACCTCCTTGGAAGTGCCACCCTTGCCTTTGCTCTTCGGTGGCATGGTATGCCCGTGCAACAATCACGGTGGACGCCACTCTTATTTGGGGACCGAACTTCCTGCCCCCAAACTAGTGTAAACACAATCTTTACATCTCCCTTCCCGTCAAGTTTTTTTAATCTTTACATCTTCTTGTGCGTCACTTGTTTCTAATTTGTGAAGACAGATCTCTAAAAAAGGGCGTACCTAGTGCCGTAGGCTCCCGCACTGCGGGGTTTGGGGAAAGAAAAATAGCCAACAGTCATCCCTGCATAAATGTGTAGAGGCTGGGGTTTGAACCCTGGACCTCTTGGTCACAGACGGTAAAGCTCTACCGCTTGCACCAGGGCCGCCCTTCTGAAGACAGATCTCTCAACCTTTTTATTTTCTGACTACCAACGGTACATTTATAAACAACAAAGTCATAATCTTTTCATCAATGGTTCATAATACATAATACATAATACATAACTCAAACCAACGGTGATGAGTATCACCGCCAGCTTGTTGCAAACCGATGGTGAAAGTGGCGGTGGTGATTATCAATTAGATAGTAGTGCCAGAAATGTCTTGCCACACATGACTCCAATGTCAAAAAATAGTTATTCATTAACCTTAGTTTAGCATCTTTATTCAAACAAAAGGGGTTGCTCATGAGGCTTTGCATTTCCCTTATTATTGCTAGAATGGAACATCCAAATAAATTAAAACAATTTCTCAAACAAACAAACAAACAAACATGGCATTAGATACTAGGAAGGCTGCTACATCGTGTGCACTGACAACCTTCGGAGACGCATACGCCACTAGCATGGTCGTACGTGCTGCAATCATACTGACATATCTGGGGTTGACAGGAACTGGTGTGCACAGATATATATGTCGTACATCTGTCTGGCAAGACGACTTGCGAGTTGGGAAGCCCGTCAGCAAATATGAGTGGAAAATGTCAAAGGACTGAAGTGTTTTGTATGTACTCTCTGTCCCATTGCTTATGTCGTTCTAGCGTACATATAGATTCTTTATTGACCGACTGAACGTGGACAGCACGGTGGTCTAGGTGCGATACCAGCGCAATGAACGGGGCCATTTGAATTCTCTCCCCCGCGACAGTCTATGCAGTACAGAGGGAGTATAAACTACCAGTTCAACTATGGATCTAGTCATGTCACTTGTGTCACAGTTCGCATGTCAATGAAACATATTGATCCTCACGTGCCTTCGTGCAATCAAAAATCAGGATAGTGACCACGCCAATAACACTTTAGATTCTATAATCGGTGGTTGTTTCGAAAATATAAATACAAATAGAAGAAGTGCTTACCTGACGCGAGCAACAGGGTTGCAACTGCAATGGTCAAGAATATGGAAACCATGTTTTGTTTAGCCCTTGCCTTGGTTCCCTAAGAATGTGAAAACCTATGGGCTGATGATTGTGAAGATGACAAGGTCCCAAGATATATATACTGCATTCCAGCACAGAGCTAGTTAATCGTGAGAAAGGACTGAGCTGTCACATACTACTATGCATAACAGTAACTACTGGCTAGTGGAGTAGTGGCTACTAACTAGTGGAGTAGTTGAGCAAAATTATGGACAGCAGCACGATTCTAGCGGTGTGTGAGTTGTGCTACGCTGTAGGTTACAACAAACAAGGTCCTAAATTATGTATTACAACATGGTATATAATAACTTAACGGAGAGTGAGTTGTTCAAAATAGTGTACCACAGCACGGTATATAATGACTTATAACATGATGTAGCCTACAGCAGGGCACAACTCACCAACAGCATGACACAACTCACCCATGTAAGCTAGAATAACGTTGTCGACCATAGTTTTGATCAACCACCCGCCGGGCGGGGGGGGGGGGCGGGCAGGTGGGGGTTTGGGTTAAATAATTTGACGTTGTATGCTTATAGGGTACAGATAGAGATGAGATAAATAAATAGGTTAAACAGTGCATTCAATTTTAAAATGTAATGACAAAAAAACAGAGTTGAAAAACACAAGGTAACTAAAATTCAATCTAATATATACCGTTTCACCTTGAATTTCCAAAAAAAGCCCTAATGTTCAATGTCATAATATATTTTGGTATAATATTAAGTATTTGATCTTTGCTTTTATTTTAAAGGTCAAACACAATATCTAATCTTCTCAAAATTTAGGGGAAAGGGTATTTACACATCAATCGATTAGTATTTGGAAAAATCAAGTTGAGAAACATAAAAAAGAGCAACACAACTTCAGGTTGGAGTGCTTTGCAGCCTACACAGATCCTGGGAGTATCCCATCCCCTGCCATAGTTTCACATTCACGCACATTTGTTCATCTTCTGACGAACTATCAATTATTCTACAGATCGCCATACACTAACAAAACTGGTCTATACTTAGTTCTATTTTGAAAGATTGTCTATACTCTATAGTGACAATTGATAAGTCATTATAAGCTACAATTCAATCGGGTGCCTCGGTTAGCCTTGTACATGAAAAACGTCTAAAGTTTTGTTGAACATAGAACAACGTGCAATAAAATCAAATGCAAGGAAAAAAAAGTAAACCTTCCACTGTAGCTTGAGACCGACTAAAATGTACAATTTAAATAATGTTGGCCAGTAAATAATTGAAGTGCAGAGTGGTTCAAAAGAATTTGGACAGCAATTTGGTAGCTGTGGTACTCATCAAACCAATTTGCCCTTACATTCAGCATTTTGTGATGTTTCAGAAGAATTTGATAGAAGTAGTACTCTTTATCATTCAAACTGAAAGAAACCCAAATCACAACGCCAGTGCGTTGCAGAAGATGTTTTAGAAGATCAATAATATTTCGACTGACTAAACTTTTGTGAAATCTATCTGTTCCACTTTATATATTAATGTAGGGCATGGAGATACTGTAGTCACCTGACTTTTTACTTCCATAGCCAAATCCATACTCAATTGTCTGTAACTTTAGCAAGTTCACCACTCACCACTGTTACCAACACTATAGCTTCTAGCCTTCAACCACCATGAAAGCATAGATATATGCTAGAGCCTAAGAATTTCTTTAATATCTTGTAATAAGTCAAATAATAATTTGGTTCATGATAGGTACTTGGTCAGGTAGAAGATGGTCAGATAAACTAGGTCTTCCCCAGATTTCCATAGCAACTTCTTACAAATATGTAAACTGAGAAAAATATACTACATAGGAAAATGATGGGGTTGCTTACTATAATCAGTTAAGACAAATCTGTTTCAGTAATGAAACTATTTGTACCTAGACACAGTTAGTTCAACTGAAAAATGTTTAAATCCCCACCTGAAATTTCATTCCACAGGTGCTCGGCAAGCCGAGCAGTGGAGGGGCGTAAATGCTAATCCTCGTACAAATATTTTCTGAGAGGTACAAAAAGGGAGCGAGAGAGATTACAACAACTATACTTAAACAAACTCAAAGGTAAGCCTAGACACAAGCCAAAAGACACGAAACCAAACGTCAACTTGCGCCCCGCCCGAGCAGCATACTCGCCGGTTTCACCATAGCCATTGTACCCTCCACCACTCCTCGTACCTACGCCGTTGAAAGCCTCTAGTTTGGTTTTGACTAATTGATGAAATCTAGAACTAACCTTTGATCTAAGTGGATGATTTAGAGAAGGTGGTCCGTGCCAAGTGTGCAGCCCATTGTGAATGAGACATGACATGAAGTCATGTACCAAGTTGTGAAGATCAAGATGAAGCTTGGCTCGATCGTGAAGGGTAGGTCCGTGCTTTGAAGCGAAGGACCTTACGATGGTGAAGTTTGAGCAAGACCTGATGCCGATAGACCGACCCAACATTGAAGAGCAAGTAAGGTCGAGATCGATGGACCAAGAGGGCTAATGATGATATGAAATGGATCATGTCATTTGAAGACATGGCGGTTGATGGCAAAAATAAAATGGGCTCAAAGCAAAGGTATAAAGCTATAGGGCCATTTTATTCTGCACTCAAGACACCATAGAGGGTGTGAGTGGTTTAGGATCGATAGCCGAACTATGAAGAGGGAAGATCTTCGGTAATTCGGTTCATGAGCGCCACTAGGTCGATCATTCATGTTGATGGATTAGGATCTAGTGTGCTAATGGAACAACCTTTGAAAATAATTATGAAAATACTAACACACATGCACATGAAGATGTAGACTTGGTAGTGTTGACACATTTTGTAAAGGTGGTGGAGTTTGTAGGATTGTGATGGGTTTGGGTACCGGTCATCCTCCCGCCGAGCTTACGAGGTGGGATTCGGCGCTTTTGGAAAAATGAGGTGGCTATTTCTATTGCACCTGCAAATTGTTGGTGAAATCATGCTAACTCTCGGTCATAAGCTGGTACACTTGTTGGTTAGCATAGTGGAGAAGATGACATCGTCGACGACTTGAAATTGCTACATTTTCCAAGCGTCGGACACGCCAGCTCCAAGCGTCGGACGCTGGGGCGGTGTTCGACGCGTTGTCATCCGAGCTGCCGGTTTGGAGCTGGCGTCGGACGCGTCCGGCGGTCAGCATCGGACGCGTGACGTGAGTGATGCTGAGCTGAGACGCTGTTGGCAGCTGAGGCGCGTGACGTCAGTGTCGGATGCGTGACGTCAACGTCCTTTCCTGAACGTTTAAATCTTATTTTGCAGTTAATTGCTGACAATGTTGGGGACATTGCTGGCCTTGTTGTTGCGTCTATTTCATCTTTCGGAATCGACCGTGATTTCACTGGGATGTGCTACCCACTCCTTGTTAGCTCCGTTGGTATCATTATTCACTTGAATCACCACCCTCTTTTCGCTACTGATTTCTTTGTGATCAAGGCTGTTAAAGAAATCAAGCCTGCACTTAAGAAGCAGCTCATCATCTCCACCGCCCTAATGACTGTTGGTATTGCTGTAATCAGTTTGTTGGCCCTTGCAGTTCAGTTCACCATCTACTACTTCGGTACTCAGAAGGATGTCTCCAAGTGGTATGTTTTGTTGTTAACCTTCTCCATTTATTTGTAGAATGGAATGTATCGTCTTTACAACTGTCATATCTTTTTGCAGGGGCTTGTTCTTCTGTGTTGCAATTGGTCTGTGGGCTAGTCTGATTATTGGTTTTGTCACAGAATACTACACTAGCAATGCCTACAGGTTTGAATCCTGCCAGTCTCAATTATGTTTTTTCTTGTCATCATTTCTTGAGATGGTGTTTTAGTGCTAAAATGTTTATTGTGTGCAGTCCTGGCCGGTTGGCGGCCTTGCGCGCGGCGCCGGCGCGGGAGCAGGGGAGCTGCGCAGCAGGAAGCTGGTGGGGAGCAGGAGAGCCGCGCCGCCGCGTGGGGGGACTGGGGATTTTCAGTTTTCGAGAGGAAAGGCTGGAGCGCGGGATTAGATTTCGACTGAGGGGTGTTTAGTTCCCCATTTTATCCAGAAAGGATTATTTTCAACCGAGGGCAGGGAGTCGGGCGGGCTGGTCCTGCCGGTAGATCTGTTTTAGTGATAGAGATTGGTCATGAGTCGAGCCATATTTGAGATGCAAATTGAGAATCTTTTCTCCCAAAAATATTGATGTGAATATTTTTTTTTAAAATGGGTTAACAAGCCAAAAAAAAAAACGCCGTATTTACCGGTGCTACTAGTGTAGCAATTAAGAAGCAACGCGTTAGCTGAAAATTGTCATTTGCCGCCATTGGGGTGCCAAAGTTGGGATGGAATGTTACCATTATCGTGTAAGCGGACTTTTGCTTCCTACCGATAATGAATCTAGACAAGATATTCCGTATACTCAGTCCTAACTCACAACATGCCTGATGCTAATTTTTTTTTTAAAAAAAAAAAACCAAAAACCCTCCCAAGACGACTTCCTCGCTGCCTGCCTTCGGCGACCGGATGGAGAACTAATTGCTCATTTAGCTTAAAAACTCTCAAGAGGCCTTCTTCTGTTCTTCCGCTGCCTGTCTTCCTGCCTTCGGCCACCAGATGGAGAACTGAAGAATCCAAGGTATCTTCAGAAACTCTTCCTGCTGATTTAGACTTGTGTTGTTCATTTTTTTTTTTCGAGTTCAGTTCGATCAGCTAAATTACAACCGAAAACCAGAATCAGGAATGTTCCAGGCTTTACCAGATTGCTTCCCTCCCTGATATAGATGTCTCTAGCTTCTCCAATCTGATCCAATCTAGTCTGTTCAGTGTGTAATTGTGGTTGTGTTCAGACTTGAAGGTACAGAGGTTATGTTGAACATAGATATAAAGAATCAGGCAGCCAAACCTTAGAAATAAACCTACAATCAAAGTATCTGTGAACCAAGAAAGGAGATCCGTCAGTCCATATAGTCTTTCGCCAACTGTTCATTTGCCGCTGCATATCACCAGTAAATTATTGAAATGGGGTATGTAGATAAGTCTGGAACCATTGAAAAGAAATTGCAGTACCTAGAACATATTAGTTAAATTTTAATTGGGTCAAAAAGTTACACAGCAACTGGCAGTACCTCCTGCACACAAATTTTAATTGGGAGCAGGAAACCAACACCACCCTTGCTAAACTGGTAGATGCAAGCCAACGAAAACCTCTTCCAAGATTGCTGTACATGATAGGAGCAAAAAATATTTCTCAGCACTGGGGTAATAATCATGTTAGTATGCAGTAAGTTGGATTTGATAAAAGTTTGCCTTATTGTATAGGCACCATGGTAAGTTGTAAAATAGAGATAAGAAGAGAACCTGTTAGTCTGGAGAAATCAGAGTAATGAATGTATTATAGATATAATATAATGAGGATGTTGTGAACTTTGTTTTTTTCCCTATCAGCAGCAGTGTAGTGTGTGTGTGGGGTTAGAGTTGTGTGTGTGTTTTTTGGGTGTATTTTGTGGGTTCTTGTCTCACTTTTATCTTTTTAATATAATGATGCACAGCTCTCCTATGTTTTCGAGAGAAAAAAATGATGTTATGAACATGATACACGGGAACACATGCAAATAGGAAAAGAAAAACATGACAGCAAAAAAAAAAGAGGATAATTCTGGAAATGGCCTTGCAACAGAAGTTTTTTTTTTAATGAAGCAATCAAATACCATGATGTTAAACATTGACTACATTTACCATTAGGTTATGTCTATGGATACTAAAATAGATGGAAATGGATTTTTTATTTACATTCATAGTTTAAACCAACTCGACTGTGCATAGTCTGGTATGCAGCGGAGCTCTCCCTCATATGGATCGTATATTGTACGAGTGTGTGATGGGCGGGCATGGCTTGAAGGCAGAGGCACGGCAGCGGGGCACCATGATCTCTTGCGCGAGGAAGAAGGCAGCGGCGGCTAGGGCAAACTCCCGGCTCCCTAAGGAAGCCGAGTAATATATTACTCTTGCTTAAAAATCCAATTGTGCCTGACTACAAGTATTTATACTTCTATGAATATTATTTAGTAAATAAACTAAATATGCTAGTGGGCTCTTAGCCACTAATGGGCTTGCGCCTGGAGTACTGAAGCCCGGTCATAACATAGTCATTGGCGTCTCATTGTTCGGACCCTATTGAGTTATCGAAACTGTCCAATTGAAATAGACTATCAAGAAGATGGGAGCTGATTACTTGATGATCCAATTTTTCATTCACAGCAGCATCTTGTAAGCAAATGGCTTTATTACATATTTAATTAATTTGGGCGAACTACAAAAGAGCTAATAATCTGAAAATATAAAAAAAATCTTCAAGCATCGTTTGTACCATTAGATGGAGCCGATCTCCTTTGCACAGGTACAGGTAGCACACTGTGAGCGGCGGGTCCCAAAGAATGACAAGGGGCAACAATGCATGGTGTGGAATGGTTCGGAATAAACAAATTCATTGGTGGATCCATAATACAGCCAAATTGCTGAAAAATTGCATCAAGCTAAAGAATCAATAACATGAGCACAGCGGTACACACCTGCACCAAGTCATCACTCGGCAGCAGTACAGATATGCCTTGTTCCATTTAAGAAAGGCATTAGCGATTCATAGTTGGATTCAAAAATCAATTGCATCGAGCTGAGGAATCAATAAAATGAGAACAATTCATCGCCGGGTGGCAGCACAGACCTGCCTTGCTCCATTCTAGAAAAATAGTTCATCAGTTCTGTAATTATGAATGTAGCCTGCAAAGAAACACTAACTGAATCTGGCATATACCATCTATATCTGTAGAAGATCAAATAAACATGAAGAGAAAAAATGCAACTAAAAGTGAAGCAAGCATCTGCTGCTGGCTTTACAGAACTTGACAGGTGAAGAGGTCTCACAAGCTACAACAGTAAAAGCCATACAAGTTCTGTAGTTGCAGCTAGCTATACAATATGTCACTTCTATATATATTAGTAGTACCATTTTCAAACATGTCAAACAACACCTTAGGTATCATTCATGGAAAAACAATTTTGTTGTGGTATTATAGTTTTGCGATAAAAAAAAAAGGAACACAGACATTTGAAAGGCGTTTATTCCATGGAATTACTATACAATCAAAAGTTCTACCTAAATATGAACAGCATACTCATATCTGACAAGCGGTGTTTGTGATCAAGCACTCTAAAAAGCTCTTTTTCATCTCTCATGCCTAATATTTGCTTTTGTGAATTGGATCCTACAATAGAATTGCTGATATCCAAATATTGTGCCTTCTGATTGAACAACATGCAGATGCATTTCTTAAAACCATCTCTCTATTGTCCTTCTCTATCATCATTTGCACATCCTGTGTTAAATGTCAAAGCTCTTTAAGCCAAAGCAAGCCAAAATAACTATTTTGCCTGCGCCAAATTTTGATAGTGGTAGAACTACAATCTATTGCAAGTTATTGTCTTCTTTAAGATATTTTTGCAAAGAAATAGCATATGACCTAGCACTAATTAGAATGTATTGAACTGAACTATTTTCCAACCACCAATTCATATATATCTGAGGCAGGCAGAGAGGGTGATTTTTTTTTCTGGCATGAGAGATACTTTATAATAGCTAATTAGCGAAGCACAATTATATTAATAGCAACAAAATTATGGAAAAGGTATTCATACTTTTGCGTGGCCGGGGTTTGGACTTGCCAAGCAGTTTTGGTTTCATGCGGCAAAACAAAAAACATGTGCATTGCTGTAAGGCGTAGGCTCAAGCACTGTCATCGATCTTTTTGTAGAGAAAATAAATTTGTGCCAACAACTCTTGCCTATCTATTTTTTAAAAAAGTTAAAGTCCACTAAGCAGGTGTAGGTAGGAATTCAACATGAAAGGATAGAAGATTTAGATTTTGTTTAAAGTGGCCAGGCATCATCGATTATTAAGAATCACCGGGCCTTGCAAAAAGCAGTACAAAAACTTTGTTATTGTAGGCAAAAGTAGCTGTAAAAAACTGCCAAGATTGATAGCACAGTCACAGCTGGAAGTAAAACAAAGCATACCATTGCGAAGTACTCTGCCATATGATAGTTTACTTCACGGAAGCTTGTAGTCCCTTGTCTGATACTATCATTTTGATGAATTTTACCTGACAAAGTCATAATAATATTCAATCATTAGCAACTAAAAGGACTGAACACCAAAGCTAGAAATAAGTGAGTGTAGAATAAAGTATGAGTGGAAACCCAAGGACAAAGAGAAGGTTAGAGAGAAAAAGAATTGGGGAGGAGAAGTGGGAGCTGTGTATATATTTCACTTTCCGGATTCGGACAAGAAGCAGGAGAAGCCAGAACTTTTTCCTATTACCCAGAGCCCATCTATAGCCCATCTTTGCAGCAAAGGCTGCCCAAATCATCCCTTTAAAAAACTAGGAAGCACCCAAGGTAGAGCTACAGAAGATATTAGGTTTTGCTGTTTTATATTTAAAGTCTAAGATTTGTGTTGCTCATTTAGCTTATTAAGTGGATCTTACTACCTTTTTCACTTGTCTGTCACAGATACATAGATTCTTCAGTCATCATTACAACAAGCCATATGTTTGTGAAGAACGAGCAATTCTCAATCATGAAGGTATGATCCCAACTACTCAAATCATGCTCTTATCTCTGTGTTCTTAGCACTCACGTAGTCACTTTTTAGTTCAGTACAAATTGGGTGTCATATGGATTTTTGGGTTCATCAGCTTGACAGCCTCAATGACAGATATACAACGTCTCATAACAATCAAAAGGGATTGGGGAAATCCACTTCACCGGACTACACTACAGCAACTCTGATTTCTTACTGTGACTGGACAGCAGTTGTGTGTAACAGTAGTGGAAGAGTGACACAGCTGAGTTTGCCTCATTTCAACCTACAAAACCCAGTTCCGCAGTCTCTATGCAAACTTGACATCGAAGAACTAGATCTTTCTTTCAACAGGATTCATGGTACCTTTCCCACAACACTTTTCCAGTGCAGAAATTTGATTTCTCTGAATCTTAGCGGCAACGGTATGGAGGGAAGCATACCTGAGGACATCAGGAATCTCTCAAAACTAAAATACCTTTCACTAGGCAACAACTACTTCAGTGGACCTTTGCCTTCAACTATAGGTGACCTTAGTGCTCTGGAGATGCTCTTTATCGAGCGAAACAGGTTGACTGGAAGAATACCAGGAGAGGCATTAGGTCTGTTAAGCCATCTTTCAGTTCTGTCTCTGAGTGACAACATCTTTGAGCCGGGGCCATTACCTCAACACTTGAGCAAACTAAGAAAGTTGACTAGCTTGTATGCCAGGAATTCCTCCCTTACAGGAACAGTAGATGAACAGCTGTTTGGACTCAAAGAGCTACAGCAACTGGACTTGTCATATAATCATTTATATGGAGAACTACCAAACTGGATCTGGCTGAATCAGAATCTCGAACTCCTAAGTCTAAGTTCAAACCAGTTTCATGGATATATTGGGCCAGAAATTAGATGTGACCGAATCAGTCAGTTACAACTATCCAGCAACAATTTCAGTGGGCTGATTCCAGAAATGGGAAATTTGAACTATTTAGTATCAATAGCGCTAGATTCCAACAGGTTTCACGGGAATATCCCGGCAAGCCTGGGTATTATGCGCAATTTGATGTTCATTAACCTGTCTAGAAATTCTCTCTCAGGACAAATACCAAAGACGATGGGAAACGATTCAGTGCTCCTAATGCTAGATCTATCAATAAATTCATTGTCAGGTGACGTACCAGGCACCCTATGCTCCCAGAATAACTTAGAAACCCTGATTGTTTCACACAATCATTTGACCGGCACTTTTCCTATGAGTATCACAAAATGCAACACCATTGAGACTATTATCGCATCTAATAACGCCTTCACAGGCAACTTACCCGAGCTGATTTGGACAAACTGCCCAAGTTTGAAAACTGTCTCTATTCAGAACAATATTTGACAGGCAAACTGCCATTGGGATTGTCAGAAAGTATTACAGAGATAAACATTGCAAATAATCAATTCTCTGGTACCATTCCGATATCCGCTGTGGGTTAAAAAAATTCATTCCAGCTGACAACTTCTTTTCACATGCCCTGCCTGCTGAGATGTCAAATCTAGCGAATTTGACTCACCTAGAAGTTCAAGGAAATGGGATCATAGGATCCATACCGCAAACAATCGTGTCACTACAGCAGCTTATAGTCCTGAACCTGAGTAAGAACAACCTAACAGGAGAACTTCCATCTGCTATTGGTTTCCTCCCGGCACTCAAAAAACTGGATCTGTCCTTCAACATGTTTACGGGGGTTGTACCAGCATCTTTGGTGAGATGGGATTTCAAAGATAGTTTCAATGGGACTTTTTTATGTTCTAACACTCTGCTACATCTCCCCTGCTGCCCTAAAAACAGAGGGGGTAACACACGAAATATTATCATTGGAGTGTTCTCTGGGGTTTTATTTATTGTTCTAATTGCTGGATCTATTATTGCATGGAAGATTTACAAGAGGAAACAAATGCCAACCGACACAAACTGGAACTTAGTTCCATTTGGGCCCCTAAATTTCAATATCTCAGATAATTTACCAGAGGGACAAATTGTAGGAAGAGGAGCATCGGCAAATGTTTTTAGGGTTGATGCCAAGCCCGGGAACACAGTTGCAGTAAAAGTATTGGAGAATGTCTCGCACCGACAAGATGAAGAAGATCGTCAATTCGAGGCTGAAATAGCAGCCTTGGGGAACATACGCCACAGAAACATAATAAAGCTATTATGTTACATATACAATAGGCAGCGGGATAAAAAAAATGCTTGTTTATGAATTTATGGAAAATGGTACGCTGGTGCAGTGGTTCCACGGCAGCAACCATACAGGCATCCAGGGAGTGCTGCAGGCATGGACTACAAGGTTCAGCATCGCTCTGGATATAGCTAAAGCGCTGAATTATATACATGCCGAGTTAGTGAAACCAATTGTTAACTGCGATATCAAATCAAGCAATGTGCTTCTGAACTCTTCTTTCGTCGCCAAATTGGGCGACTTTGGTCTTGCCAGGGAACTTGGCAGTGGACAATTTGACGCAATGTCAAGAGTACGAGGCACTTATGGATACATGGCTCCAGGTATTTTTCATCCATGCAATTAACTAGCAATCAATTTAGAACTTTTCCATTCATGTGTGATGCCTCTAACTCTACCATTGTTGTTTCAGAGTATGGCATGGATGCTAAGGTGAGCGTAATGCAAGATATCTACAGTTTTGGAGTTGTCTTGCTGGAACTTGTCACCGGTCGGAAGCCAGTTGAGAATAGACAGGGGCTAGCAGAATGGGCTCGACAACGTCACCACCATGGTACCCCACTTACTGATATATTCTACAGGGCTATGGATTCTTCTGGACATGACAGCTTTGCCAAGCTGTTCGAAGTTGCGGTTGATTGTGTTAGTTACAATCCGCGGTCACGGCCCCGCATGGATGCAATCTTCCACAGGCTTAAATATATTTGGGAAGAAAGTGGTGGACACAGGAATTCTTCCCTATTCAGCATTCCACTTTCATGGGAAAGTGGTGGACATGGGAATTCCTCCCTGTTCAGCATTCCGCGGGACTAAAGTTGATGAGTTGTGGACTAAACTACTATCAGCAATGGTAAGAGTACTCTTTTGGCTTTATAATAAACCTCTATGCATATTGATACTCAAAAAAAACCCCTCTATGCATATTTTATCCTGATGAGTTCAAAATTTGTGAACAACCAAAGATAACTGTGTTTCATGTGAAAAATGGTAACTAAATGGTGACTTTCACAAGATGGCAAGCTGATAATTTGCCGCCGGATTGGCAAAAAATCTTAAGTGATACTGAAAATACTAATTTCACAGCTGGTAAAGATGTAATCTCTTGGAAGTTGGTACTAATGGGCGCTTTAGATTCAAATCTGTTTATAATAATGCCATGACTGAATGATTCAGGCCCTTATCATAAGAAAATATGGAAAGGAAATGTTATGACCAGCCTACACTAATCCAGGTGCCAGCCCATTAGTGGCTAGGAAGGCGCCAGCCATTAGGGACTAATAGCCAGATTATCCCTTCATTTGCTATTTCCTTAAAATTGAATATTTAGTTCTTAAATTTAGGATCTCGTAGATGGTTGTTTAGGAAGGATAGATATCCTGCAAACAGTGATGGAATGAATTATGCAAAACAACATTTTGGTTGCTAGGCTTCCCTGAAGCCCTCGCGTCTCTTCTGTACACCGTGATCGCTTGAACAATGTTGGCGTTGGTGTGAGACCTGGTTGCCATTTGGGAAACAGTTTCACACCGTTAGGATTGCTGCTGTTAGCTGGGCTGTTTTGAAGGCAAATCTGTAAAGAACCCTATTACTATTGTGTGCCATGCTTGTGTGCTCATGAGTTACTGGGCAGGTTTGTTCCTAGAGAGCAACAAGGAAACACCGGTGGCGGGAGTTAATACAATGCTGGAGATCGCAGTCAAGCTTCTAAACAAGAAGATAGAGAAAGGTGGAAGGATTTTTCTAAAGGACGACTTCCGTGACAATCAGAAGGATTGAAGTGGAGTCTGATTTGCTATCGGCTGGATGTTGGTTCTAGCCTTTTCTTCTTTTTCTGCACTGGGTCGTTGGCTCTGAGATGGGGGCAAATCTTGGCAGTCTTCTCACCTAAAGGGCATGTTTTCTTTTGTGGCTTTACTTTTCTAGATGGAGGCTACCTGTAATAGGTAGTAGTCGTAAGTCTGCTAGTTGCTTCTGCTTTCTATATTTCTGAAACTCTCTGATAGCTACTGTATTTCCGTTAATCTCAATGGAAATGGGGGATGCCCTCGGTTACAAAAAAAATGTGCTAGGCTGTTTAGCCAGCCGGCCCTGGTTGGTTTAGTCGGAGAGATGAGAGGAGTAGAGAGATTAGAGGAGATCTCAGAGTGTAGAGGTGCAGAGAGATTGCAGGAGATCTTGACTGGTGTTACTTCTATGCAGACGAAACAGTCAGTCATAGATTATAAAATTCTTCTGTTACTTCACCTTCATTAGTAGACTCCACTCGTGGTAGTTCGTCTTGGTGAGCATCAGCCATGGCGTGCCTGCTCCAGACTCCTTGTACACGGTCTAGACCACCAGTGACCGACCGCGGCGTCCGTGACATCGCTCTGGTGATGGCGAGTCGTGACGAGGCGCCACTCCACCTCCGCACACAGAGGATCAGCAGCCGCTGCAGCCTTGGGACGCGGCCATAGCCTGCCTAACCAACTCGGACGCACACACGGCCACCTACTCTGCAGCAGCGATACAGCAGCAATACGCAAGTGGCGTCTGCCACCATGTCTGCGGCAGCATCAGCCTTGCATTGGTTGGAGGTGCTAAAGACGTTGGAGTGGTTGGACATGGCTCTCTACTCTCTCGAGAACAACCTAGGCTCTAGATACCAACCGTTGGCCGTGTAACAAGTGCTTGGTTCACAAGATGCTCTCCCAAGTATTACAACATATTTTTTTGCAGAAAGTACATGCTAGGCATAACAGCTAAGAGCCGAGTACAGCTTTAACAGAAAGGTAACTAGCTAGATAACTAGATACATTTAGAGAGAAGCAGTAAGCTTAACTCAGTCCAAGCACATGGAATGCCCCGTGTAAAATAACCAGTTTATTGATATTAGCAGTTTATAAGTTTTTCCATCAGATGCTCTGCCCTTTTGGGATATGACCATTATTACAGATATTGCCAATCAAGGTATGTGTAGACTTCAGAGAGTGTTACTCACCTTCAATACGAGGCTTCAGTTTTTCTTCAAGCCAGTCAATATTCTTCTCCAAGTAATCCATGCAACAAACAAGAGCTGACATAGATTTTAACACCATATAGCATATAGAAAGGAACCATATTATTAGAACAAAAGCAGTAGGTTACTGAACAGCAATAGAGAACAATGGGCAACCTCCATTAGGGCCAAGCGAATGCTCAGTCATGACATCACTGAGTTTTGTGAGGTCCTCAATGTTTATGGCACACTCATATCTGTTTATCACTGTCAAGGAAAATTTTCAATTGTGACTATTGTCAAGGAGAGGGAGCATGTTATAAGGCAGTGAGTACAGAGGATGGTGATGCTTAGATAGAAGGATACGGCAACACGTCATTTGCAGGATCCAAATTGACAACCGCGACTTTCCTGCAACCACAAGAAGATAACACATAAAGGAAGCAATCTGTGTAAGTGAATTATCAACTTCAACTTTAGTCCAACGAAAACAAAGCCAAGGGTGTCTAGCTTTTATGGAAGCTTTAACAATTTATGGACTGGTTGTGGCACTAGCGCTTTTATTTGCAAGTTTAAACTCTCAACACAAATTCTGGTACCAGTTAACATTCACGGTCAACCTTAGCAACGGATCCAGAAATGAGTTACATGGGGGGTTAAATAATATAGAAGACTAGAAATTTTTCTAGTCGTACACCTGCTAAAATAATAAAAGGCTGAAAATCTTGCTAGAAATCTTAATTGTGTTGCTATGGTTTAGAAATGGATTATTTTATTTGATTTCTCCATTCATTCTTGATGGTATATTGGTAATAGCAGAGAAGATTTTTTCAACGATATCAAATACTTCCATTTGTAATGCAATTATTAGAAGCTAGACATCGGCATTCAGAAACAAACAAGATAAAAGTGAAAAACTAGAAATTGGACTCACAATGGCTCGCTATGGATCTTAGATCTTTCCTCTCTAGTCTGAGGCTCTGGCCTCTGTGAGACTGTGACTGTCCTCCGTATAACCAAGAGGCCAGCTGTAACAACCCTAGAATTAGGTCACCAAAAATACGGGCTTTCAAAAATTTTTCTAGAGTTTACCAGTGTATGGTGGATGTCATATAGGAAACCCGCCAATAGATGCACAAATAGCACCCTACGTTAGCTCGAGCATTGCATTTAATTACCAGAGAATGTTTCACCTCTTATTCGATTTTATGTGATGTTAATAAAATCGAATAACCTTTTAATGCATGTATATATATGACCGCTAACTTCGGAAATGGAGCCATCATGACCTAGAGACCCTAGTGGACCCACCATGGTGTATACATCATGGTCACTAACCTCACTAACCTAGGGTTGTGGCTAAATGAGTAGCTTCGCAAGAAATAGAAATAGAAAAGGTTTTAAAAATAAAAGGAAAAGGAAAAAGGAAACCAGCTCAGAGCAGCTTGCGGCCCAACCAGCCGGCCTGCTGCGCTGCTGCCAGCCCGCTCACGGCCCCGACCGGCCTGCCTTGAGCGTCGGCCCAGTCGCGCTCGCGCGTCGCGCCACGCGCTGCCGCGCCCCGTCGATTGCTTGCGCGCGCGCTCGCCCGTCCACCGACCGCCGGCCCACCAAGGGCCTGCCACCGGTTGCGCCCGCGCCCCCTTCCCTTTCTCTCGCTGACGCGTGGGACCGTGCTGTCAGCTCCTTCCTTTTTCCACTTCTGGTCGACCGCGCGTCGCGTCCGTCGCACCATTTTTGTGCACCGCGCGCCTCCGCCGTCCGCCCGAGTACAGCCGCGTTCCGCGCCGTCCGTCTAACCGCCTGCTTGCACCGCGCCTCACCCTAACCCTAACCCTAGTCGAGGCTGCGCACAGCCGCCCGATGGGCATCTTCTGCCTCCGCCGTCCATGACCGGCCACCGTGCCTATTTAAAGAGGAGCACCCTGGCCTCTAGGGTTCCCCATGCCCAGCCGCCTTGCTGACCATCCTGCACCCACCCGTCGGCGTTGAAGGAGTCGGAGAGGGAGGGGTGAAGAAGGTGGGGAGGAGCCAGACCAGAGCAGAGCGCCACCTCCGCCGTCCGCATCCGTGCGCCGGAGAAGCCCGACAGACCACTCGGCCTTGACTTACCCCTCTGACGCTACGGCACTGCTACTCCCCCACCAGGCCATCGCTTCGACCTCAGCCGCGAGCCACCGGGACAGCCCCGCGCAGGTGAGCTGCCCTACCCCATCCATGGCCGCCACCAGTACACCGTCGATGTTCTCGCTCCCCTCACCACTGTTTCTTTCCTTACCGCGACCAATAGCTTCGTCGTAGTCTAGAGCACGTTTTTGGCAACCTCTTGGAGCCGGCACGGGCCACAGTTGGAGCCACGTACTTTTGCAGCTCCGGCCTCCCCGGACTCTGGCCGCCGGAGCGTCCGCCGTGGCCGCCGAGCCGCGCACGCCCCACCGTACCTCGACTAGCCCTGGTAGCTAGCTCATGGAGATCCCAGCTTCTCCAATCGAAAGGCAAGAAGGAAGATGGAGACCAACGCCCGGCTTCGCCGGCAAATTTGGCCTCGCTGTCGCCAGACGCCACTGCCGCGCCTCGCTGACCGCCACCGGCTTGAGGGTCGATTTCCCCGAGTTAGAGCACCTAGCCGACCAGCCACATAGCTCAGCTAATGACCCGACATTCGTCGAGGGACCGTTCGACGAGTCGAGGGTCCGTTCGACGAAGTTGAGGGTCCGTCCGACGAGTCGAGGGTCCGTCCGACGAAGTCGAGGGCTCACCCGACAGTCGAGGGTCCGTCCGACGAAGTCGAGGGTCCATCCGACATTCGTCGAGGGTCCACCCGACGAGTCGAGGGTCCGTCCGACATTTGTCGAGGGTCCACCCGACGAGTCGAGGGTCCGTCCGACATTTGTCGAGGGTCCACCCGACGAGTCGAGGGTCCGCCCGATGAGTCGAGGACCTGGCTCTAATCGAGGACCTGGCCCGAGTCGAGGTTCCGGCTCGAGGCCAGAGGTTCAAGTCTTGAGGGGCGCACTGTTCTCGAGGGCTACCCATTCGTGCGAACGAAGTTCCGTCTTCGAAGGCAGACCCGTTCGTCGGGCGAAGTTTCGCCCTCGAGGCCAGTCCGTTCGCCCGAGCGAAACTCCGTTCTCGAGGGGTCGCCCGGACCGCCCCCTCGAGTGTACAGTGGCCGACCTAACCTGGCCCAGATCCAGCCCTGTCCAGACCCTCCGAGGCCCGGTCGAGACCCGTCAATGTTGACCGTTGACCTGGCCCCACCTATCAGTGACCAGATCCGTGGGCCCCCCTGTCAGCCACTGACTGGGTCCCCCGTCAGTGCTGACGTCAGCATGACGTCAGCATGACGTCAGTACAATCCCGGCTGCACTATTCCTGCACGCCACGTGGCCCAATCAGGAGCTGCCACGTGTCAGCACCAGGTTAATCTGCCCTTTTTCTTTTTCAGAAAATAGAATAAACTTCGGAAATTCATAACTTCTTCATACGAACTCCGAAAAATATGAACCAAGTGTCCAAATTTTCATAAAAATGAGCTCTACGTCATAGGCTTATGTATGAGTGCATTTGGAGTTATTGAATTTTATTGCTTCTTTGTGTTGACTCTATAGGAGCCGCTGACGTGGCTATTATGTCTCGTTTCAGAGGAGGAGCAGCTCGAGGAGGACGACTACGAGTACGAGGAGGAGCTCGGAGACGACTTCACAGGTGCCACACCCCACCCAACCTCGTAGATCCTATTACGCATGGCACAATATCTAGTTGCTAGTGCTCTAATTATGAATATCACCTGATGATAGGTTGCATGATAGCACTG
>CM041637.1:22772080-22794383 GCA_023333625.1 Bothriochloa decipiens
TGAGATGGTTTGATGCTTCGAACTATTATATTATCCGCCATTCTGTGTATTTTTCCTTCGTGGAAAATTGAGGATGTTTCACCAGCTTGTCTCTTTTCTTCCTCCACTGCGTCGGGTTCCCTTTCCTGAACAGGACGCACGCGCTCCGGTAGCTCGCACGTGGCTGCGCGGCCTGGCAGAGCCCCCAATGGCGGCGGTGGCTGTGCGCCCGGTGCCCTCCCGACGTCGGCAGCCTCGCGCCTCCACCCCTCTCCGGCTCTTCGATCGGGCTGCTCCAAGGTCATCCCTAGCCGACCAAACCCCGCGGCTCTCCCCTGGTGACAGAGAAAGGAGAGGAGAAATAAATAAAGAGAAAAGAGAAAGTGTAGTATGAACACTTTATCTCTACGTTGTGCGACAAATATGTGTATAAGGGCCTATTTCGTTGGCAATCAAAATTTATCAAACCAACAATTTAGTAAGCTATGAATTTTACGAGCAATTGATTAGCTATTAAACCTTACCAACATCTCATATTTGGTTTGCTAATTCATTGGCAACATTTTTACCCAAGTTTTGGCATGCTAAATCTCTGGTGTGACAAATTTTGATACATTAGATAAAAACTTGTAAACTTCCATCGTGGTCCATCATGATCTACAGAGTATCGAGGTACTTTTCACAATTTAAACCCCGCAAAGACTCGGTATATTTTCAACATATAGGAGGATAACATGTCAACGTCAAAGGATAACATGTGCAAGAATGCAAGATCATAAAATTCGACATATTTTACCCTTGAAAATCTGCCGATGGATAAATAGATATTCGGATATAATATTCGTATAAAATACAAATCCGAATGCGAGAAATACTGTGTATTCGTATCTGTCTCGGATCCGTTTAGACTCCTGGCTCGTACATTCGATTCAGACCTGCCCGCTGCTCCTTGTTTTATTCCTTTCGTGGGCTCAAGAGCTAGCGAGATCTTTCGACTTTTTTTTTTCGACGGGGACTCGGGGAGAGGGCACCGGCGGCGATGTCAACGGCGACGGAGGCGGCGAAGAGCGGCGCAGCCGCCCCGGTGCGGTGCCAGCGGATCGGCTGCGACGCCGTATTCACCGACGACGACAACCCCGAGGGCTCCTGCCAATACCACCCCTCCGTAAGCTCCTCCTCCTCGGCCTCATCTGACCTCCCCTCTCCTCCCAAAACCCTGGTACCCGGGCAAGACAATTATGAGTCACATCTCACTGATTTAAATCCCATATAGGCGGGGGTTGGTATCTGCTCGCCTGCCCTGAGTACGTGCGCCGGCCCTTGAGTTCTACCCATAGTCTGGATTCCTCAATTTTTGTGCCAAGGTTTAGGGGTAATGGCCAGAGCCTGCACTCAAGCAGGCACATATTTGGCGGCTAAATTTAACTCAGTTGTTGCTAATTTGAAACATAATGTTGGGAAACTTCAGTTTGAGGTGCAGTGCTTATAAGTTACCCACTCTTCTTTGTGACTATGTGACGGGCGAGCAACTGGGGAATATTTTGTCCCATGCTGATGCATGGGTCATGGGTCAATTACAATTCATCAGTATAATAAAAAAGTGTAATGAAGTTTCTTCCCTCCGTACGGGTAGGCACTTAAGTCCCAGTATATTGTTTATGTCTTGTATGGTTCACTTGATCCATCCCTTGTAGTGGTTCACTAGCACTAGTTGTGCAAAATGTTTCAGTGAAATAAAAATAGTCAGTACCACCTTTCGTGACTGTTGCAATTTGGAGTAGTTGATAACTGTACTTGTCAAAAGTAAATGACTGCAAGACTGGGAAAAGAATGGCTACCTGTTCCACAAGGAACTATTTTCTTGCTTTATTAGACAACCACAAACACTATATTGGAGGTGATTGTAAATTGGATTGTCAATTGTGACGTTTAAGCCCTTTTCACACTACTGGATACTGCCTCTAAAGGTGCCTATCGAGTATTAGTGGCACATATAGGATTTTTCACACAGTAGAACCTCATACAAATAACCAGACACCGCATTATGCATGCATTCCTGTTTATCTTACATGATGTTGCATCCTCCTTTTAGGTTTTATTAAGTGTATTTCAAAGCATAGTTGCTTGCTTCACATTTATTTCACCACTACTGTTCTAAGTTCTAACAGCTCTCCAATTGTTTTTATTCTCTTGCAGGCAGTAAGTTTCCCCCTTTGTTGAGAGGCATTTCTGTTTAGGAAATCATTGTCAGTTTCCTTATGATATATGCCTTTTCAGCCTCTGTTTCATGATGGCATGAAAGAATGGAGCTGCTGCAAGCAAAGAAGCCACGATTTCAGCTTATTTTTGCAGATACCTGGGTAAGGATCCCTCTTCCTACCTTCGTATGCACGTCAGTATGGTTGTCTGGTTGAGAATTGACTTAAACCTAACCAATAATTGGTAATGCCCAAAACAAAATCTAACATCATGTGTGGGAAATCCTTGAGTGATCAAATCACTTGCGCTGCTTCACCCAGCTAAATTGGTGCCTGCAGGTTGTCCCCTATCCAAATGATGCAGTAATTTTCAAAGTTAGGGTTTGCCAATAATTTTGCTCTGTGGGGACATGAACCAAACAGGCAAAATCTGTGCTTTGTGAAAATGCAGCTATGTCAGCAAGTCTTCTTCTCTTTTCCCTCTATCCCAAATTAAGTGTAATCTCACTTCTCGAGAAGTCAAACACTTTTAACTTTGACCAAATATATATACAAAAAACATTAATATTTATGATGCATAATAAGTATCATTAGATTAACTGTTAAAAATATCTTTAAAATAAACTTATTTGGAGATGCAAATCTTGTTAATATTTTCTATAAATAATTTTAGTCAAATTTAAGAAAGTTTGACCTATACGGAATCCAAATAACACTTATTTTGGGAGGGAGGGAGTATATATTACTGGTACATCATTGATACATCATTTGGCTCTTTTATGATAGAGCAACATTGTACCCAAACGTATGCCTTTATTACTGAGCAACAACTCCTTTGTATTTTGTGCTCATTTTTTCTTTACTTACTCTTGGAGTATTTAGTTGAACTAGTTTGACTGGCACGGAACCCATAATTCCATAATTGCATTATTTTGTGGACGGACCAACGGAGGGAGTACATTATAGTAACACAGTAGAGTCTTTTATAAAGGCCTGCCTAATTTTTTTTTGTGGGGGCGGGGGGCGGGGGGGGGGGGGAGGAACCGGGGAAATCTGATTGCAGTTGTCTGGTTGTTTGGGTTCCATATGACATTAAGATTTTGTTTCTTCGAACCAATGTTATCAGATCATCTAGTCGAGGTTAGACGTAAGACCACTGATCAGATGGATTAGTCGTCATCCCCAGTTAGTCAGCCATGTAGTTGTCCAGGTGCCTAGATGGAATACTTGTGTATATATATAGTGTAAATATATGTAAACACTATCATAAATTGGCAAATGAAAGAGGCAAACAAAGCAAGTAGCCAAGCACTTCAGTTGGTTGAGGATGAACCTGCGATTGCTGCAGCTTGAGCACAGGCTACTGCTGCTTGAGAACATGGAGATGGAAATGCCTGAGAATTAAGAACCACCTGCGGCCACTGCAGCTTGACTGCTTGAGAACGGGCGCGAGGAAGGGAGCTCCTCCAGGTTCTAGGTGCTGGTAGGAGGACGAGAATGAGGTGGGGGGAACAAGAAGCGCAGAAAAAATGAGCACATTTCCGTACGAGAGTGAAAAGAGAGCGGCTATGTGACTTGGAAGCTTCTATCCTCCTGTCCACAGTATATATATTGGAAACCTAATGGGTCTGCTTAGACTGACCCAAAATCTTTTCTCACCACAGAAGTTACTTGGGGTGGGCAACTAGTTCTCTGGGTGGCCCATGATTAGTCGGACAATTAGGTTTCTAGTTGAGGTAATTGGATGAGGGTTGTAATTGAGAACCTTGTTACAACATGGACAACTAATTGTGATTAGCCGTCCTATTTAACAACATTGCTTTGGACATATTATGCTCAATGCATTTCCATTATGCTGCAGAGCAAATGAAGGTATGCTTCTGATTTGAATATACATATGATGCTTTGTCTTTTCCTTACTCCCTTGGATCCCAAATGTAAGTCAACTAGGCTTGGGCGCAAGAACTGGGGTATGGAGTACAGTGACCCCATTACCCATCAATGGTTGCTTAAGATAGATGGCAAGTTGTGCTTCATTGATTAGGGTGCATTTAACTGGGTGTAGACATGAAGAATGAGAGTAAAAGGTGCATTGGAATTGTAATGGACTTATATTTGTGCATTTGAGAGAAGGGATGGACTTATATTTGGGATTAGAAGGAGTAAATAAAAGATTTGCTCTTTTTTTACTTCATGTAATGTGCTAAGTTTACACAAACTATCTCTCTGTGCTTTGGCTACTTACCAACCCAATATAAAAACCATTGGGTAGATCACCACGTCCACTTTGAATATCTGATAGTTTGATGCTTGTGAATTAGCGACCTTGCTTTTCATAGTAATATGCAGGTATATTTTATATTTGGATGCTCAAATTTATTTTTTGGTGTCTTGACTTGTAAAGTTTTTACCAGAGACTGAATTGACATAAGTTACCAACAGCAATTGTAAGCGATGAGTTGATGTAAGTGCTTGATTGCGAATCGTTGAATGTTTGTGTAATTTATGAGCACATGACTATGAAATGATTTAGATGACCATTAAGCTGTAGGCAACAGTTTACTAAAACTACTAATAAAGAATAAAGAAGGTTAAGTGTTAGTTTTTTGTATATATCTAACTATCTATATAAGGTTAAGACTTTTGGGTTATGGATGACCATAAGTTGCTTGATTTATATTTGTTTGACTGTAGACTCAGAAGTGATTTGATATATCGGCAGTTGATGAAAAGTGCTTCTAATGGTTAAACCACAGAATACTCTATATATGTGGCAAAATATCTAATGACATCTGCATGAATGAGCTCAGTTCAACTTAGTTATTGTATTCTCCATGCAGATCCAGATATAAGTCTAGGTTTGCTGGTGAATAAAATATTAAGAATTGATGTCTTTGTACCATTCCTCGTTATGAAATACTCCCTCCGTTTCAAATTATAGTTCAATTTGACTTTTTTGGTTCATGCATTTTGCTATGTACCTAGATACGTAGCAAAATGCATGAACCAAAAAAGTTAAAGTGAACTACAATTTGAAACGGAGGGAGTAGTATTTTAAGGTGGTCCACATTCTGGTTTTGATGATTGTGTTTTATCTATAGACCAATATCATTCAGCCACCTCTTATATCAGCAGAGCAATAAGTATCTGACCGTATGCTCTATTTTTGGTGTAGATGCACAACAGGGAAGCATACAACTGAAAAACCAATCACAAAAGCTGTTTCAACTAATAACCCTATGAAGGCAACGCCAATCCAGTCTTCTAAGCAAGGTGTGGGAGCTGATGCGTGTGCAAGGTGTCAGCAAGGTTTCTTTTGCTCTGATCATGGTGAGTTTGTGTTTACAGTAATCGTGTTTTTGTTAAACTCATTGATTCTTATTCGTAAGTGTTAGCAGTTTACCACCCTGCGCATATTTTTGGCCACACCATATGGTCCTTTACAGTAGTAATTTGGTCGGGCGTACCCAGTGCCGTAGGCTCCCGCACTGCGGGGTCTGGGGAAGGAAAAATAGCCAGCAGCCATCCCTGCATAAATGTGCAGAGGCTGGGGCTTGAACCCTGGACCTCTTGGTCACAGGCGGTAAAGCTCTACCGCTTGCACCAGGGACAGTAGTAATTTGGTAAAGAGCATTACAATTAAAGGGATTATTAAGTGGAGCTCTCGTTGCTATGTTTTCAGGATCACAGCCCAAGCCACAAAAACCAGCTGCCACCGATGATACAAACAAGGAACCTGTTGAGAAATCCTCTGTTCCGCCGCCCAAGAAAAGGATCGATATAAATGAACTGAGGATATGTAAAAATAAAGGATGTGGTAAGTCCTACAAGGAGAAGGATAACCATGATTCTGCATGTGACTACCATCCAGGTCCTGCTGTTTTCCATGACAGGATGAGAGGGGTATGTATCTGTTCAAAGTTATATGTTGATTTCTGCCTCTGTAAATAACTATTCTTGCCGTCCCTAAACTGTATTCTGTTCTTGCAGTGGAAATGCTGTGATGTTCATGTCAAGGAGTTTGATGAGTTTATGGAGATACCTCCATGCACAAAGGGTTGGCATAATGCTGATGCGGTGTGAATTCACACCATATGCTTTAGCTATTTTGGTGTTGTATCTCCTACCATGTAAACACCCATCTTGCTGCAATTTATTGAGAATTTCATTCGGAAGTGTAAGAAAACTTTGAGGATGAGCTGCTTAAGCTTTGCGCAAGGTGGTTGTTTGGAGATCTTGATTATCCTTGTACTCTGGACCATAACTTGAAACAACATTTGGCGTCTGAATTTAAATTGGATTTCAAACAGTTTGAAGCTGAGGGTTTTTAATATTTAACCGCGTCAAAGCCAAAGCCAGAGAGGCTTAGCGTGTGTTGTGGAGCAGTAGAGGTGCTGTGTAGTGTGTTTATTGTGTGTGGTCCATTACCAATTTACCATGGCTGCTCGTGAAGCCCTTCTCGTGTACTGGTTTGCTCGGTTTTTCTTTTTCTTTTTTTTTTTTTTGAATTTCTGGTGCTCGGTTTGAGCAGGCAAAGCCTGGACCATGGAATAGTTTGTTCTGCTGCTCGCCTGGACCAGGAAGTTGTTGCCCATCTTCGGTTGGCACGGTTACATTTGTAGTGAAAAACGTACCTGCCTGCGCCCATTACTCTTGCATTATATAATGATGATGACGAAACGCAGCTGCGCTCTTTACTCTCTGTAAAGTACAATCTCTTGCATTATTGGCTGCTGTTTTGGCGTGCATACAGTAGCATCATGCCATGCATACGGTAGCATCATGCCATGGATACCTTAAGATTACTTCGAAACGGACATGTGGGAATCAAATATACTCAGTACTAGTAATACTTTGGACACGGCAGCGTTCACGTTCAAGGGATGCCGATGATCGGGATGAACGGGAAGAAGAAGATGAGAGGCAGTCCTCCAAAACTGAAGGGCGGGCTGTTGCCTGCACCGAACGGCGGAGGCCACACCGGCGTCTGCACCGCCGGGGGCGTCGGCCTCAGCTCCGGCTCCGGCGGGGCGTTCCCTTGGTGGTCCCGGTCACGGTCGGCCTCGGCCATGGTCGTCGCAACAGCGGAGCTGCCGCTAGTTGCGGCGCACCTTGTGAAGAAGGCGAGGCGGGAGGCCAAGACATAGGAGGCGGAGCCAGGCGCGCGGCCCGGGACGACGCGCGCGACCGTGAGCCGCTGCGGCGCGCAGAGCTGCTCCGTGGCGCCAAGGACCCTCGCAGCGCACGGCGAGGCCGATGACGAAGAGGCTGACGACGTTCCTGGCACGGCCACGTCGAAGTTGCCGCGCCCGTCGGTCTGCGCCGCGTGGAGGCCCGCGCCGCCGCCGTCGTCACCGGCGCATTTCACCGCCACGACCACACCTGTTGCGAAAGACATTAGGCACGAGTGCGCATGTGCATGTCACGCTCGGACTTTTTCTCAGGCGCCTGGTTGACGCGACACAGGGACAGGTGAGAGCAGACCACCAGTGTAGGTACGTACCGGAGAGGTCGTGTCCCGCGGCGCAGTCAAGGCAGGAGACGGAGCCCCGGAGGCGTGGCGCGGGCGCGGCGCTCTCGCACGGCACCGCGCCGAGCGCGACGACGAGGAGCAGCAGGAGCGCCCCGACGAGGGGAACCCGAGGAGCCATAGGGGATCGATCTGCTTGGACAAGCAAGAAAAGCTGGCGCGTCAACCGTTGAGACCGCCTGCTCTCGCTCAACGCTGTCGCTGGTACTTGTAGTCCGAGGAGAGGAAAGCTGGCTGTATTGAGATCACGGCGGCCGGCCATCATGTAGCGTGGCCACTGGCCAGCCAACTTGTCAGCCTATACGCGGGCACTGGCGCAGCGGCGCTAAACTGAACTCATCAAGCCACGGCATAAAGGGCCAGCTACCCAGCTAGCTCTGAAACTCCCAACAAAAATAGAGGGCGGAAGACAAGTCCACACCCGAGGCGGACGCTCGCCAGGCTCTCTCCGAAGCACCACCGGTACGTCAGCCATTGAAGCAGCGGGACCGTAAGCCGTAGCGTAGAGTAAACACGCAGCCCGTATTTGGACAAGGCACGGTGGGGCTTCGGAAGCGTGGGAGATGGTTTTAGTTCCACATCGGGACTAGCCGACTAGGCAATGTGATATCAAAAAGTTAAAACAAGGGTTCGTGAAAACTCGAAGATAGCACCTTTTTTAGTGGAAATTGAAGAGAGTAGCATGGAAGAAGTGTGGCTTTGAGCTGAATTAAGATTGTAGATCATACTGGCCCATGTCGGTCCATGCAAGCTGGAGTTCTTTATTTGAAATCACAAGCTTTATATTGTGACATTTTTTACTCTTATTTTTATGAAACACGATGCATATGCAGTTAGTCATATATACTCGAACACTCACCACACTATACCAGCACAACCGTGTCGTTGTTGATAAACACTTCATCTATCTCTAAAAGAGAGCAACGCTGTTAAATCCTAGAATAAGTTTAAAAAAAATACGAGCACCTAAGATTTCAAGCATATAAATGTTCCACCATGCGAAACTTAAGTGTTGATAAATGCTTTGATTTGGTTACAATTAACCAATATAATGTCCTCGTTAAAAATATTAACTTCACTTGGTTTCCAATTATCAATGACCGTCATAAGTTAGCTAGTCAAATAAGCTCTAAGGAAAAACAACTCGTTCTTATTTGTAAATAATTTCTACTTGATTTACGTTTCAAAGATAGAGTGAGGCAAATATCAATTAGCTAGGAGCATCATCTGAGCTCAAATCTCATCTCGTTTCTTGGACAATGATCTCTGCATATTGTACCCCACTTGTCATCATAGACAACATTTTCAACATCAACCTTATCACACTTTTATACGTAGCAAACAATTTGCTATTGCTACAAAACTATGAGAAGCCATTCATTTTGGTAAATTGTCGTTGTGAGGTCAGGTGATAACCAAACAACCCTTACTTCTTGTTCAACTTCGATCTCTATCCATCTCTTAAACATGGTGGCATTCGACAAAAACATCATGTAGTCCCTCCATAATCTTTTGTAGGGCGTATGAAGAGATTAATGGTGGTACACGGTAGTAAATAATGTGTGTAGGGTGTAGCACTCTGCATGCATGCAGTATGTAGTAACCATCCAAAGCTAAGATGAAACATCAAACATTTTAATTGGAGATGCTACATGTAAAAAGTACCAACACTTTTGATTAGACGCTGCTCGGACTTCACGACCGGTACCTACTAATGTTCTACGTAAAAACATCAAAAATGAGAAATCTTCGTAGGCCCTACAAAAGATTACAGAGGGAGTACTCTGCAGGGCTGAGCCGTGCGATTCATGTTAATGGAGCAATTGTTTTTTGTGCTAATTGTTTAGGCAACACGGAAGACCGAGGCTCATCCATATCTATTGATAGAGACACACGAACGAAATGAAGTTTCACGGGAAGATTCAGCTGCCGTGGTCATGTTATGAGTCTATACAAGATCATCTCGTATTATTTTGTTGTGCCATCATACGACTTGGCAAAATTTTGAATCTGCCACCCGCACCGCACCCCTGCAGCGTCAACGAAGGAAATCTCGATGCTGCTGTCCGTTGTCGCGAGATACTTCGCCTATCCACATTTGTCATCTACCCGCGGTAACGGCATCCCGTGTACCCGACCCGCTTCGCCGTCGCCTATCCAAATACCCCCCGTAACAGCCAGCCACGCGGCGCCGGGTTGGCCGGCCATGTCCTGCCTCCGCCTCGCCGCGCCGCCGGCGGCACCGCCGCCAACGGCGGGACCGCGCATGCTCCGCGCGGCCCCTCCTTTGCGCCGGCCTTCGCCATGTCGTGGCCTGCATTACTACGCGGCGCGGGGGACGAGGGGAAGGGGAGAAGCCGGATGCGGCGGCCGGCGGCCGCTGGTGCTGCGGCGGTGCTCCCCGGCTGGCGAGTCCAAGGAGGCGGCCGGGGACGGCGGCATATCCAGGTTGATTTACCTTGATTCGCTGTTGAAATTTGCCATTTTCTGTTGCGAAATGGTTCGAGGGACGACGGGGTTGCTGTTGAGCTAGTACCTACTAGCTAGTATGATGAGTTCTTGCTTGGCGGCGGCGGCGGCGACGGGGATAGGATTAGCATGCACTCGTCAAGTTTGAGATGCCGGATTGGGCGTCCCGAATCTGGACTTTGAACAGTGCGCGACACCGTAGCATTTTGTTTTTATTTGCTAATAATTGTCCAGACATTGATTAATTAGGCTTAAAATATTCGTCTTGCAAAGTACAACAAAACTGTACAATTAGTTTTTAATTTCATCTACATTTAGTACTCCATGCATTTACCGGCATTTTGATGTGACGGGGAATATGAATTCTGCATAGTAGAATTTAGAGGTGAATTTGGGAATCTAAACGAGGCCTGAGATTTTTTGCAGAAGCTGCTTGGGAAGATATAGTCCCAGTTAGCTTACAGCATATCCATTTCTAGTGAACATCTGCTGGGGATATTTCAATTCCGAGCCTCCTGCTCTAGTTCTAAAATCGCAGTTTATACTAACGCTAAGTTCTGACCTTAGAGGGAAGATCACATCAACGATTCACCGAGATATATTCATATTCGATATTAGAAATAATATCATAAAAAAATATTTATATGCCAGATCAAACTGATAGATCTGAAGTGCATTATTAACCTTGTAGTGGAGGAGTAATAAAAAACAAAAGTTAACAGTCCTAACTGGTAAGTGCTAATAGATTAAGCCTCAATATCTTTCTATGGAAACTTAGTTGAACAATAAGTATGCTAATCCGTTCTGGCTCAGCCTTACAGGATCAATCATGTTTCTTTTCTGCAGCTTTTGTGTAATTGAAGGTCCAGAAACAATCGAGGACTTTGTTCAAATGCAATCGCAAGAGATTGAAGACAATATCAAGAGCCGCCGTAACAAAATTTTCCTTCTGATGGAAGAGGTTTTCAGTTTTGCAGACTATATGTTTCATTTGTCCAATTCTAGCTATCCATATGTAGCTTTGCTAGGACAACATCTTGAAGTTTTCTGTATGGAAAATTTAATCAGGTTAGACGATTGCGAGTGCAGCAGCGTATCCGAACTTCTGAAAGCAAAGATGCCAGCACTGAAGAAAATGAAATGCCTGAGATTCCATCAACTATTCCATTTATGCCTGATGCGGTGACCAACAGCACTCATCTATGTTTTGAGAAATGATCATCATTTGCATCTGGAGTTGTTCGTTCTAACTTCTATTAACTTGTCTTTTCCTTTCCCCAAAACAGTCACCAAAGACTATGAAGCAACTCTATATGACATCGTTCTCTGTCATATCTGGGATAATCATTTTCGGAGGCTTGATAGCCCCAGTAGTAAGTATACGCGTCACTTTATGGTTGTACTGCCAATTATTTTTGCCAGAACCTCTTCTCACTATTAGGTTATATAGTAAGTTTTCGATGCCTTTCGATGCAACTTGAACTGAAATTAGGGCTGGGCGGTACATCTTATGAAGATTTTATAAGGACCTTGCACTTACCTCTTCAATTGAGGTGCTTTGAAGAACCTGTCTCTTTTAGTGAATTATGTAGCATTACTTAGAGAAGTGTTTGATACATTTTTGTTGGCTGCTGTTCAGTCAGGTAGATCCCATAGTGGCATCATTTTCAGGTGGCGCAGTTGGTGTTATCTCAGCTTTAATGTTGGTTGAAGTGAGAAATGTCAGGCAGCAAGAGAAGAAAAGATGCACATATTGCCATGGGACTGGTACAAACAAAATACTTTTCAACTACCTGACCCAAACATAGTTCAGCCATTCCGAATGCATGATTCACCTTCCAAATAAAAAAAATGCTATACTAACACTTGAGCCTTTCATTTACTCTCTTGACTGATCCTGCTTCTTCAATATAGGATACTTGGCATGTGCTCGCTGCTCTGCTAGTGGGATGTTATTGAACACAAAACACCTTTCATTATTGGGGCATAATATGAGGTCAATGAAAGGAAGGTGTCAGAATTGTTCTGGAGCTGGAAAGGTATTCTATATATTGCCGTTTTGTTTCACAAATGCTAGTATGATGCATTCTAGAAGATTTGATCATTTAGAAAAGTTTATCGTAGTTGAGGTACTGCCTTTAGGTTTAATGACGAGGTGATACTTCGGTTAAAAAAAATGACGAGGTGATACCGGCAGATCAAACACATAATTAATGCTTAAATTCAATGCTGCCAGAGATTATCTGAGTCTTGTTCGAACTAGAAAGTGTTGCATAATGCATATGGGAATTCCTGGTTGCAGATTAGGAAGGGCCAGGGCCCTCCATATCATCTTCCACCAGTAACATGTTTGCCTCTATAAAGTATAAATAAACTTCTGTTATGGTTGCATGATTGCATCTTCATGTTTCCCAGGTGATGTGCCCGACGTGCTTGTGCACAGGAATGGCCATGGCAAGTGAGCATGATCCACGGATTGACCCTTTTGATTAGGTTGATATGACAATATGTTTTCCTTTGTCTGTTTTGTGGCAGATATGTTGCCGATAACAGCAGTAGATCTATGCTTGTATCTACGTTCGGTTTGTGATGAATTGAATATCAACCGAGATTATTGTGATCATGTAGCTCGCTTAGTTTGCTTGATATAGTATATCGTAACCACATCTGACATTATATGACAGTTTGGCCGAGTGGTCTAAGGCGCCAGATTTAGGCTCTGGTCCGAAAGGGCGTGGGTTCAAATCCCACAGCTGTCATTACTTTTGATATTTTTTAAATATCATTATTTTTTAAATATCATTATTTTTTAAATATCATTATTATTTATTTTTATTTAAAAGTTGATATGTTAAAGCCATAAGCAATCAATATCTTGTTTACAACAGAAGAATAAAGAGAGGGGTCACAACAACAGTTACTATGTTAAAGCCATACACAAATCTGTCTAGTTTACTACATATACATAATCCCTAATAAAAGAGGTCACAACAGGGTAAATCCTCGATGAAATTTTATACCTATGGTCCATCTATTAATCCTGTTGCGCAATTAGAAAATTACAAAAATGTGCATAGCGTTTGGTTGAGAGACAAGTTACGAGCCCATTCTTCAAGATTGACCTGTTTTCTGTTTGGCGTAGGGTAAAAAAACATGATGAGATAATAACGTACACGGAATATATATATATATATATATATTTCTTCTAGCTTAACTTTGAACCAAACACCACTAGAACTGGGTCATCTTTTTCATCTCACTTGGCTCCAACAACCAATCACTGTGTCACACCCGGCGGGGTGGCATGATAGAATGCCTACTACCACCCGCCATGTTAGACATGTCGCCCCCAGATGTTAGCATGATAGATTGTGTTACACCATGTGGTTCATATATGACTCGAACTCAAGCCCTCCATGTCTCATATCTAACTCAAACTCCGACACGAGTTAGGACCGTGTCTAGCGATGATGAATACAAAATCTGATTCTAATTCGTATTGGTCATATCTAGGTATGTTGCATGTGATTTGAACTAATGACTCGTAGTCATACGAGTTAGAACTACCCATATCTAACGATGATACAAAGTCGAATTCATATATGCATTCGCTTTTTTGGAAATAATAGTTCTTGGTGCAAAATTGTAGAAACGAGTTTTTGGAAAAATTTTGGAGAATGCTAAATATACGCCTAATTGGCCCCCCCCCCCCCCCCCCCAAAGATGGGTTCAATGGGCCAGCGAGAGCCCACGACCTGGCCTGGCTAGACGCCGGAGGCACCTCGTGCTCGACCAGGGGCCAGCGCCGCCACCGTCCTCAAATCTCTTGACATCCAAGGAGATCTAGAATAAAAATAGGAAAGTCGAAAAAGTAGGAAAATAAATAAGAGTTTTGCATAGATAAAAATGTATTAGGATTCTGTAGGAAATAAATAGTTTCTCCAGTTTCTTAAAGAATAAGTTTAGATTTCTTAAAGACTAAGTCTTCCAACACTATAAATAGAGGGGCAATGCAACCTTTCAATCTCCCCCTTGCAGGCAGTGCATCCACACGACCGCCGCCCGCCCTAGCGCCGCCCATGCCCCTACCTAGCCGTGCCCAACCGCAATCTAGGAAAGGATTGTCACGTATACTCCTATTTTTTTAGCTACATGGAAACTTTTCGATTGATTTTTGGAACTACCAAAAAATATTGAGCCTGTTTCGAAGAGCTCTAGCAGGTCCAGATGCACCAAATCCAACATTGAGTAGTCAATGTGCTCCACGAAATCAATGGGTCCGGAGACATATTCATGTCTTTTTTGGAGCTAGTCTGTTTTCGTGCATCTGCAGCTGCTGGAACTCCCCTAGACAGGCTCATCGTTGTATATATAGGAACTTATATAAAAAGAAAAAAAGAGAGAACTTTCTTTTTTTAGCTGAAGAAAATGGAAAACTGAAGCTGTTACCTATCAGTATTTTTTCTAAAAAAAGGGGCTGTTACCTATTGGGCTTCTTTACGAGATGACTACCTGGAGACGATCACACATGGCCCAAAAAAGCCGGTAGCCACGCATGGCCCAAACAAAGCCCATAGCCACGAATGGTCGACCGCTACTTATACAGGCAGCGTGAAGCCGAACACAACCGCTGCGTGCTAGGGTTTTGCCGCCGCCACTCGCCGCCGTCCTCCCTTGCAAACCCTGCCCCTCTTTTGCAGCCGTCGCCGCCATGGTATGTAGCTTTGCCACCTCTACCTCTGCTTTCTCTTTCAGATCTCAAAGCGCGCGTTGATGTTTTTGCGCCGATGCTGTGCAGTCTGGGAGGAAGAAGACGCGTGAGCCCAAGGAGGAGAACGTGACGCTTGGCCCCGCCGTCCGCGAGGGTGAGCACGTCTTCGGCGTCGCGCACATCTTCGCGTCCTTCAACGACACATTCATCGTAAGACGGCGCAACCCCCGATTACATTCGCTTCCATTCCCATCCGATTTTGGGCGAAGGTAAAATCGAAACTTACGTGTGTGTTCGTGTGTGGTGTTGCAGCATGTGACGGATCTGTCTGGAAGGGAGACGCTCGTCCGCATCACTGGTACTTAGCCTCCTCACGTTTCTTTTGCAAGTCCCTATGGTACTGGGATTATTGTCTGATTGCAATGTCATTAGTGCTGTTTTGTATTTAGTACTATTTACTACCATTGTAATGGCATTGCTACAGTTGGGGTAGCCTATTTACTTAATAGGTTTTTTCTTTGTAAAGAGGTGTAGCTATAGCTGTAGTTGATATATGATACTGTATCTACTCTCTGATTGCGATGAAATTGTTATTTTTGCATATGCTTATTTGTGCTGTTGGGTATTTACTGGCTCTTTCTTTATAAAGAGATGTAGCTGTAGTTGATAAATATGCTGGTTAGTTTGGCTGGTCGAGCTTGCTATCGACTTCATTCAATTGCTTCATTCAGTTTCATTTTTTCCTTGGATATGGTCTCTAGCATCAAATTGGATGGACTTTATGTGCTATCTTGGTTTATTTATGATGGAAGGAATGCTTTATTGCAATGCTTTGTACTGTTTTTCTCAAGCACGGCCCTTAAGATCGCCTCCCTTCCATTCACGTGGGAGCGTTTCGAGTCATAGCTGTGCAACATTGATAATGAGGGACCAGAGAGTTTTTCTCTGGGTCCTCTCTCTTCCTGTTTGTTTTAGGTATCTTCATCTTGCTATTGTGTATCCTGTGGTGTTTGCTTGGTCTCAGTCAGTTGCTTTTTGCACTGATTTTGCTGGGTCATTCCTGCAGGGTATCATTGCTAAATTGAATGAAGGTGCATATATCATGGAAGGGAACATGATTTCTGTTGTGTTTCATCTTCTGTTTAGTTGTGTGTACAATCCAGTTGCACTTTATCTTACCAGTTATTTTAGGCTTCTATAACATGTGCTGAACCTTTCAGACTACTAGTTTGTTTAGTATACCAGTTTGAGTTGATTAAAGCTTCCTATTGTCCTGGTTTTTGCAAGTTCATTTTTTCTATGCACTCTGGTCTTCCTTTTTCTTTTGACTAGAATTTGACAATTTTTGCATTGTCTAGGTGGCATGAAGGTTAAAGCCGATCGTGATGAGTCCTCACCTTATGCTGCTATGCTTGCCTCACAGGATGTTGCACAGAGATGCAAGGTATTTTCTTACTGTGGAAGAAATACGTTTGATGTTTATAAGTTGGTTCTCAGTTTCTTATATCCTATTTGCAGGAACTTGGAATCACTGCATTGCATATTAAACTCCGTGCTACTGGTGGAAACAAGACCAAAACCCCTGGCCCTGGCGCTCAGTCTGCCCTTAGAGCACTTGCTCGATCTGGCATGAAGATTGGTCGTATTGGTAAGCATGCTGGCCTATGAATATTCCCTTTTGCATCTTTCATCCATTCATCTGAGCTGATGTCTGCTGCCGAATGTTATGCAGAACCAAGCTCAGTAGTGTCTTAGTCTTAGCCTAGTATTTTGGGGCTAATTTGTAAACATGTAAATGCTATGTTTTTCAAGGGCAAACTTCAGCTTGAGCTATGAATGAGCGAAACAATTATCTGGCTACCGTTCTATAGTCTTGCAGTTGGCATCATTGAAACAAACCCAGGGATTGGCATGGTTGAACCAAACCTGGGATGAGGCATAAATGTAGTCCAGTAGTCATCTAAAATACATCCTCTGCTTTTAGGTATCATACATAAATTGTAGAATGTCCTGTGCATATAATTTTCTTTTGAAAAGGTTTTATGACAAATCAAACTTTACCATGGTTGCTAGAAATATTTGGTATAATGTAGTTTCAAAATTTACTGTGGTTTCTCTTGCATGGTTTGTTAAACCTGGGATTCATTGTGTACAGAGGATGTTACTCCAGTCCCCACCGACAGCACGCGCAGAAAGGGTGGTAGGAGAGGAAGGAGGCTGTAATTTCAAGTTGCCTTGGGGCCCTGTCATGTAGTCTCTGCATTAATATATTCCCGCTGAGGAAGTTTCTGGGTTCTGTATTGATTGAAGTTTTGAGGTGTCAACTCTTCGTTTTCTGTTTATAATCGTTCTTGACAAATTATGTGGCATTCAACACAGCAAGGCAGAATTATAAGAGGCCCCACTTGTGATTTTTTTTTTGCATGATATTGGTTTCACTTTAATATTAGCTTTATTTTTAAATGATCTAGTTAACCGGCTGTACTAGTGATTTTTGAAGGCAGGTTGTTTTTATTAAATTATATTGTGTAACATTGCATATAGAAACTATATTTTTACTGTGTAGTTTTCTTTAATAAACTTTATCTAACCATGTCTTAATCTACTTACCACATCTTTTTAAGAAACCTTTTCTTGTTTCTGAGAGTTACTTTAAGTTGCGCCACGCGATCTGTTCTTGCGAGCAATGGCAAACCGAGTTGTTTTGGAAACTGTTAGAAGTGACGTATAGTCCGTAGACCCACTCGGCCACCCCACAGGCATGAGGACCCCCAATGTCAGCCCCATTGCTAACAGAGAGATTCAACACAATTTAGTCCCAGACCTGATGACTATGGCTATGGGGGTATGCACCAAAGCATCCCTCTATGTATTGAAAGAATGTTTGACGGACTACGGTGTCAAATGAACCCGTTGTCAAGGTGACTGCTCTAGGTGAAAAATGATTTGTGTGATCTAACAGACTGTCCGTCTAATCAACAAGAGATTATAGAGTGTGATGTCTCAAAAATGCGCTGCCAAGTGATTTTATGGGTGCCAAGTGCTTGTGTGATTCTTGTATGTGTGAGGCTTTGAGGAGGGTTTCTATGGTGTCATAGACTGTGTCTACCATGGTGCATTATGCATTTATGCCCTTGTAGCATAGGTCAAGATTTGAACTATTGGGGGGGGGGGGGGGTGGGGTAGTCTAGACATAAACTAGCTACCTTGGTCTTGATCAAAAGAGAGTTTGAGATCTAGATCTAACTAACCAAAATTAGAGGACAAGCTAGAGCGATTGGTCTCAGTCACACCATACACATTGTTATCCTAAATGCTAAAAGGTAATCGGTTACATACCGTTTACCTATTACTTGCGCAAAACGGATGTTTAAACAGACCCGGTTAAACGAAAACTGTCTAAACAAGCTAATGACCGTGTAGGTGAACAATGCTTTGGCGTGATTAGGTTAGTCACACCATTCGTGGTGACGCAAAGTCTCATGCCACATCATCAACAACTTACGTGGAAGGTGTTTTCTGAATGTGTCACAATGTACAGTTAGTCATGCCAATATATGTGGCGTGAAATTTGTGGAGTTGCGCCACATGTCCACGCCATTTGACATGACTAAAAGAGCTACTGGAAGGTTAGTTTGAATGCTTTCTTAAAATGTTAGCTTTTCAGCTAAAACAAGTTTTCGACTCGCACAATCGGTGTTCTCTTTCTCGTTCCTTCTCTCCCTTCCCCTGCTACCGGAAAAAGGGCAAAAAGAAGGCGACACTGCTTTCCGGTGGCGATTTCGCCGGTCTTCCTCCTTTCCGCCACCCTCTTGGTGCTAGAAGGGAAGGTTGGCCGCGGAATTGCTGCACGGATGTATATAGGCTAGGTTTAGGTTTACTAGGTCAAGGGTATGCTCACCGTCCGTTGGTAGGGGAGCTAGGGTTTGCCGAGGGGAGGATGGCGGCCCTTTGCGGCTTGCTTTTTCTAGGCATCGTCGGCGAGGAAGAGGTGGCGATGGCCCTGTGGTTTAAATCTCCTCGAGCTTGTCCCTGCTTTGGCGGTGTTCCACTCCACCAATGAGCTCGTGGAGAAGGGGCTTTCGATGTCGAGCCCAGGTGTACCAAAGTCTGGGGTCGATGGCTCGTCGTCTGCCAGGTGATGGTGCTGCTGCTCTTCTTTTGCTTGGATGTAGGGCTATGTCTGGGTGTTGGGTTGTCGGCCGGCCAGATGTAGCTCTTTTCTCGCACAGTGGCGGTAGTTGTCGGTTGCTAGCTCAGATCCGGGAGCTGGAAATGTTGGGGCACTGCCTCGCCCAACGGAGAATCGCCAATGAGCATCATGTTCGTCGTGACGAGTGTCTATTTCGGCTCCATCCAAAGCTTGTGTGCGATGGGACGTCTCCGGTTCATGGTGGTCTTCGACTTCTTTTCTGGCGGCAGTCGTCGATGGCGAGGCAGTCGAAGATGGACGGTTCACGAAGATTCCAGGGGCATCGATGTAATCTTTTCTTTCTTCAGGGTTCTTCGTGAGGTTACGGTGGAACAATGGTCTCTGTATCCAATTTGTACGTGTTTGTATTCGTATGCACTCCTGTATGTTTTCCTTAATTAGATATACATATACGTATTTTAAAAAAAATTCCAACTTTTTTTTTTGAGAAAAAAAATTGCCAACTAGCACACAGTGTTTCTGACTGGGTTAGTGGGCTGGCCTCAATGGACGAGTCTATCCCAATGGGGGCTGGGCCCTTAGTGCTATAGGTGCTCAAAACAAAAAAAAAAAAGCAAGCCTGGTGGTTCAACACAAGCATCATGCATCCTCTAACATGTTCGACACATTGGACCAACAAATCAGATAATGAACGGATGAATAGTTTTGGATGAAGGAGAGAGCATACAGGAAATGATACGGAGTATTGAAACAAGACTGTAAGAGAATGTCGACCCAGGGACATGCAAAAATTGGTTCACATCACATTTGAATTCGGCAGGCAGTGCTGGCGTCAGAGCCAATTCCACGTCTGAATCGCACAATTAAAAGAACAAAACAGAACAATCTATAGTAAAGCGCGAAAAAGCCCCGCACCACCTACACCTCCGCACTACTACCCTTGTCCCAGTCAGTCACGGCTGAGTCCCATGATAAGGCGCCGCCGTATTATCTTGGGTTGCAGCACCACGTTACGTGCTCCAGTTCTGTCCGATGTCACTTCGGCCGATCCGTCGTCAGTGCATCCCCCGATCAGATCGATCCCAGTGCAATTGCAATTGCAACCTCGACCTGTCGTTTTCGGTTGATCTGGTTAACAAGGTACGAGCAGCCAGCCAGCAAGCCGCCCCCACTATTGCGAAACGCCACATGGTCTTGTGATCTCCATGGAATGCTACGGTGATGACCGACCGACCTGCCTGCGTGCTTGTCTCCGTTGTCGCCTTGCCACAAAAAGCAAGTTAGCCAATCGACGGATCGGCCGGACTCACGGCTAGCACAGATGCACCATTTCGATCGACAATTCGACATTCTTCTCTGGATCAGTAGTGGCAGTTCGATGGTGGCCAGCTGCTGACGAGCGAACTGAATGTGCCAGTGTTGGTGCGCATGCTTGTGCTGTCGTCGTCGCCATAGAAGTATACAGAGCTACGCATGCCAGCGGCCAGCCATGGGCTGCTTGTGTTGTGTTCCTTCCAGCTGTGCCTGTCGTCTCGCGTGACTTCTCGTCTGTTGTGTTCTGCGATCGGGTGGTGCCGTTTCTAGTACGCGCGCGGCTACGACTAGCTGTCCAACTATATAGGGCTTTTCGTGGACCGGCGGGCGTCGTCGCTACTCATACAAGTGGCGTGGCAATGGCACGCCCCTTCTGACTTGTATGATCTTTGAGCGTCGACGATTATATGGATTATTATATTGGCTTCCGCGTACGACGGCATGCAGCCAGCGTAATGATGGGCACTTAAAAAAAAAAGAATGATAAAGAAAACTGCGCCACATTCTGTGACGAAAACGGGGACACTTTCACCGTGCATGCATTCCGGAACAATTGGCGGGTTGCATTGCTATCTGGAGGATTTCATTATTTCTCCACAGAAAGGATAGAGGCGGCCAACGCGAGATCTCTTAATTATGGCTAGTTTGGCTCTCTGAAATTGAATTCGTAGTATAAATTATAGTTGTGGAAGACAAATCTATAAACTCCGTTAAATAAAGTCTAAGAAAGAGAATCAATTTCCTATCTCCCACCATATGAATTTGAGATAGGTTTAATGTGAACTTTTAGAAAGTTGTAGAATCTTAAATTTTCTATCTAAAAAAATGCAATTATCAGTTGATGCCAACTAAAGTGACTCATGTTTGACCAGGTTTCTAAGTAAAGATTGTTTACATTTATGGTTTCAAATCAATTTATTCTCTATGGATGACTTCAATTGCTAAGTTTCTAGATCATTTGTTTTTCTCTCGCTGATTCTGAATATCCTGTTGTGGTACTCACTTCCAATTTCCAATTCAGACTGTAGTGGTGAAGATATCAGTTCACATATATTGCCATGAATGCTCAGCAGTGATGAGTTCAAACTACCACAGCAACTTGCCTGACAAATAATGTACTATATATATATTTGAGAGGTGACAGTCCAAAACATGAGGTGCCATTGCTGAATTATATTTGTACCACCGATCGATATCTCTGACCCGGATACCTTGCTGAATTATATATCTGTACCAGCGATCGATATCTCTGACCCGATTACCAGCTAGCCGTATCCTTGTGCTAATTTCTTGATATGTACATCGTCCCATTCATACCGTACGTGTCAACTACAAACTTGAGATCGTTCGTCGGCCAAAAGAAACCAAAAACAAGAGGTTTGTCCTATCACTTTTTGCGAAAAGGATTTTTCCAATGTGTACCAGCAATTAAAGAGAAGCCGTGCAAGAATACTAGTAACATCTAATATAATCTGGTTCTAAGGTCAAAGAAAAGATCCAGTTGCTTTATCTTTCTGGACCGCATGTCATGTGTGTACTTACATGTGATCGGTGACCATCAACGTCACGGGAGTCCTGTAATAACTGATGATGTTCTGACCGGTCTCATCATTTGGTAGCTCCAAGTTGGGCAAAGACTTTGACCCTTCAGAACTGTTTCCTTTTCAAGAAATCCGGCTCGGCTACCGTTGAGAACAATTTTGATATACAAACTTCTATCACAAACTTTAGAGTTAAGAATAAACTCTTTGTTATAAATGTTTGAGACAACTCAATACTCGGCGAAGATGACGTGGACACTTCGCTGTGACTATTTCAAACTTCGTACATATGTTTCCACATGTTTCAGGTTATCTGGCGAAGATGACTTTGCTAAACTCCTGTTAACCAGCGAAGCTGACATAGCGGCTTCGCACGAAGGATCAACGAGGTTGTCAGCTAAGTCGAGA
>CM041637.1:22794393-22860926 GCA_023333625.1 Bothriochloa decipiens
AGTCGAGAAATCATGATCAAGTCCAAAGTTGCTTAACGAGACAAAAGAAAAGGGGCGAAGTGTGTTTTACCACTTCGCCGATGTGCTTTCTAGCTAAATGTATAGGAGGTGCTATGACTAGTTTTATAAGATTTCTTAAATGGCGAAGTCAGGGGTCTATAAATACCCTCTGGGGTGTAAACTTTTAGAACAGAATGAAATACGATTGTAATCTGCGTATTATTTTTACCTTATTTTTATGTGTGTGATTCTATCACCCAACAGATACTGATATATTTATGGTTGTCTCAATAATGTTTTTCTATAAAGTCTCAATAAATGGTTGGGCGGTCTCGTAAATGTCCAATCCATCATCCGTCTGCAAAAATCATTGATTAATAGAGGCGTCTGTTTTATTGGAGACCCATCTCTAAAATTCTTAATTAGAGGCGGACATTCTAATTTCTTAAGACGCCCATCGTTATGAAATAGTTGTTCATGACTTTTTCTGTGTGAACTTGAACGAAAACAACTTTATAGAGCTATCGACACAATCTAGAACTTTATTTGTAGCTGAAAAGTTTGTGGTTTGAAGCTGCTTAGAGTCCCAATACTATTTAATTTTGATGGATTTTAGAAATTTTAAATTTTCAAATAATTTCTGATTTTGACGTGGTATGTACTAAAGTTGCAGTCCAATACAATCTACAACTTTATGGTTCAAAATTTTTTGATTTGAAATCATTTAGAGTCCTAAATTGTGTTCTAAGTTCATTGATTTTGAAATTAAAAAATTTTAAATTTCTAAATAACCCTGTTCATATAGTTAATACCAAAGTTAGGTGCCGACATGTTCTATATGTTCTATACCAAAGTGGTAAGATTCAATTTTTTTGAGTTTTTCAAACAATATCAGATGAAGACACATCCTATGTATACCAAAGCTTTAGTGGTCTACAAGATTTAATAGTTTGTAGTTCTTTTTTTAATTTGAGTTTATTTTGTAGTCAAATATTCAATACAGCATTATGAAATATTTGTAGAAAAGATAGAATCCTATATATACTCACAATGCAAGTGATTTTGTCGTGTAGTGGTAAGGTGTTAGGTCTGAGTAGATCATCTTTAGTTCAATTAGTTTCTAGGTTATACTGAGACCATTACAAAAATGAGTACCTTAAGATGCTCACCTCTATTAATCATTTTTAGAGGTGTTAGTCAATATGCAAAATGAGTATTTGGACCGCCTCTGTAAATAGTGATTAACAATGATGTTTGGTTAGAGGTGGACAACCTGTGTCCGCCTCTGATTTGTCTTGTAGTAGTGTCTGCCAAACAATGTTTTTTGATAGAAATATATGTTTTAATTCGATCAAGTGATTATCTAAAACTCATCATATATAAACTCCTACAAAATGCATCATAGACAAGTTTTTAGTTGGTGCGTCTACAATTAAAAAATTGGAGACGTGCTTTGTTTTCTTCGTCTCACTAAATTGGTGTCTTCTTTGTTCTGTTTTGGTATAGTGATGAACAACACACTGCGGGCTGAAAAAAAGTAGGCTCTCTCACGATTCACTTTTCACCTAACCACTTTGTATACATAATTTGTCTTATCTTATATAATTATTTTTAGTCACATGATCACACACGGAGAATCAGAAGCAAAATGAGGTCCAACACTTAAAAGGTTTGGAAAATAAAATTAGACTAAGGTGATGTTTGGTGCCTTTAGTCACCTCCTAAAGTTTAGTCACCGTTAGTCGCCTCTTAGAATAAACAGGACAAAAACTACTTTAATCACTTTTAGTCACGGCGTTTGATATTTAAGGGAATAAAAATGACTAAACTTTAGTCACTCAGTTTTAGAGACCGCATACCAAGTCCGGTTAGCATCCTGGTCATACATATAATCCATAAGAAGAGGGAGAAGGAGCTCTTGTTACTTTGACGCTGTAAAATGTAAAATTAGCAGCCTTTTATTCATCTCATATTATTGTACAAGAAGACGCGTAATCAATTTCTCTCTTTGCTGGACACCTGAGCACGTAAAGCCTATACTCCCATTTGCGTGTACACACATAAGAAGAAGACGAATCATCCAGCCAAAGGAAGTAAAACAATTCAAACTACTAGTCGTCACTTGTGTGTCGTCGACGATGAAGGGCGAGGACTCAAGGACCTCAACAATCAATAATTAAATACTATATTTCTTGCAGCAATGGTACGGTCGTTGAAGAGAAACGAATCAAGTCATCCACGCTTCTAGGCGCCGTTCATGAGCGGTTTCTTCATCTCCCAGGCAGTCAGGCTTGACACTTTGACGTCCACCTCACCGTTGTTGAAAACGTAGAGGTGAGCATCCTTTCCAATGGCGATGGACGGGTAGACCCGTGACAGGATGCACGTCCTGCCTTCCGCGCCGAAGCTCTCCACCACGGACCGATCGATCTGTAGATAGATGCCATGTCGCACAAGGAAACAAGCAGCAACAAGATAATATAAGGGTATATCGAGTCAAGTGACATTTGCTTGACAGCAGTAGTCAACAATTGTGACATTTGCTTAATTCCCAGTAATTTGACTTGTGCTTACCAAGCTTCTGAGAGCAATCTTCCCGCTTGAAATGTCGGTGTCGACGAAGCCCGCGAAGGTCGGCTTGTACAGATCTGGACTAAGAGATGACCTGACCAACACAACAAAGGGAGAAAAAACAAGCCATTCCATTTAGTTTTGTGTACACATTAATCTGAAGAAACATAGTGTACCGTCTCTATGTGTATGCTCATGTGCAATGTGATTGTTGTGATGCGAGAAGGGGGAAGGATTTATTGTACAGAGTAGGTGTATTGTACAGAGTAGGTGGCCATACTTGGTGGGATCGGTGCACATGAGCACCTTGGGCTTGCCGTATCCGTCCTTGAAGACTCTGAAGAAGACGGCCGTCTTCTCCTGCAGGTCGGCAGAGGCCAGCACCCACAGGCCGAAGGGCCCCACCCCTCCCTTGACGTCCGCGCCCTTGATGCCGCACAGCTTCTGCGCGTCGTTGTCGTAGGCCGGGTCGAACGGCTCCGCCTTGTCCAAGCTCGAGATCTCGAAGGTCACCTCCACATCAGCCTGCCATCATCACAAGATCGACGATGGGTCAACACATAGGAGTAGCATCTTTCTCCTCTGAAGAAAACATTCAGAAAGTACTAGTAGATTGGCTTTGTCAGTCAATATAATCAAGTGGTGACATCAATTAATATGTGGACTGGAAGATTAACTTGTCTTGGAAAATAACAGGCGTGTGCGTTGGAAGATTCTTCTGCTCATGTCCTGTCTGGTAGGTGATTTTGTTACGCGATAAATATGTGTCTGTGTGTGTGAGACAGAAGATTGTTCAAACTTCAATTAGAAACAAGTTTTGTAGGTGTGTATGTAAACCAGCAGAGAAGGAGAGGTGAAAGATCGGCGACGGCGAGGAGACACAGACCCGTCGTATTCCCGGTGTTTGCAAGTGGCAGAGCAAGACAAGCATCGGAGTGGGTTTTTGTAACCTACGTAGGGGGGTATCGCCGACAAGCCATATGGGACCATTATCGGATCTTGGCTGGACTAGACAGATACTCTGCACGTGGGGCCCTTGACTGCAGCTTACAGTGCTACTAGCATACAGTCCTTCAACAAGTTGCGAAGCTTGACTATACTGACCACCAGTACAAGCTACTAGCTAGCACCAGTTGTATAGTTCTTGGCGCACATGCATGTTACCCTTGGTGCCGCTGGCTTAGCTAGTGGATAACGCTTATATATTCACGTGAATGAAAGTTTAACTTCAAAAACGGTTTATCATCGATCAAACAGAAGTAAAACTGACTAACCTGGTAGGTTGTTGCGACGCCTGTGACCTCAAAGTGCTCGCCGGGCTTGACCAGCTTGCCGCCCACACTGACGGGCTTTCCTCTGAGCTTCTCAACCTCCTCGACGGGCCACTGCAGCAGCTGCTTCCCGGTGGGGTCGAGCCAGATCTTCCTTGGAATCGCCTGTCACAAGCACGTATATATTACAAGCAGTCAAACAAGTCGTCCGATCCAATCCGTTGCCAACGATTCAACGCTTTCAAGTTTCTAGCCAAGGATGTGTGCAGCTGAAAGCAGCTCTTACTGATGGCGTAGCTAGCAGCAAGCAATCAAGGCAAACAGGAAGCATCAGTAAAGACTAGACACGGGCGACGACGTACATGGATGCCGGCCCAGCCCTTGGCCTTGTCGTCGGGCACGCTGTCGGACTCGTTGGCCCACCCAAGCAGCACCCGCCGCCGCTTCGCCGGGTCGTAGAACGTCTTGGACGCGTAGAAGTTGCCGTAGTCGTAGCGGAGCCGGTGGTAGTCACCGTTCGGGTTATCCGGGTAGTACCGGTCCTTGCTCTTATCATACTTCCCAATAGTATAGTAGTCATACCGTGTGAGGTCCAAGCTGCTCTTGAGCACGTACTTGGCGCCGGCCTCGGAGGTGTCGAGCCCGTCCTGGAGCGCCGGGCCGGACACCGGGAAGAAGTCCGGGCACTCCCACATCCCCGTCAGCGCCGAGTGCAGCGGGTGCTTGGCCTTGGTCCACGTCTTGAAGTCCCGGCTGCGGTACACGAGCGCCATGCCCCGGGTGTCCCGCACGCTGCCCACCAGCATCCGCCAGAGCCCGTCGGCGTACCACGCCGTCGTCGGGTCGCGGAACTGCGTCGCGTTGATGCCGCCGACGGGGGTCGCCACCGGGTTGTGCGCCGCGGGCTTCTCCCACTCCCGGAGCAGCGGGTCCGACTTGTTCTTGGGGAACGCGAGCACCTGCACCTGGTAGTTGATGTCCGGGCGGTTGATCCCCGTGTACAGGATCGCCGGCGTGCCGTCTTGCAGCATCGTCGCCGAGCCGGACCAGCAGCCGTACTGGTCGGACGGGATGCTCGGGTAGATGGCGGGCTCCAGCGCGATCCAGTTGATGAGGTCACGTGATATGGAGTGAGCCCACACAATGTTACCCCAGACTGCGCCCTTGGGGTTGTACTGGTAGAACAAATGGTACCATCCCTTGTAATACAACGGAGCTGCACAATTTCCAAATTATACGTCAAATAAGGGTTCCTGCTAGTATTCTTTTTTCTATCCAAGAAAACTAACTTTGGCTAGTACAATCTTTTTATTTCTTTATTTACAGTTGCTCTCTCCATAAATATGAAGTCAAATTCTATTGTGTGCTTGCACTGACCGGCTTTTACGCCACTTCTTATGCACCAAACCACGTATGCTGCACATGTATATAAGACTGTGGAGCCCAGAACCCACAGGAAAACGACATCCCTACACGCTGCCTCCTCATGTGGAGTCTGCGGGGCACACGGGGATGCACTGTTTTTGAATGTCAAAAATGTCCTTTGCTACTAGATAGATCAGCACTTTAAAATGCGCCATTTCATCCTCCCACGATTAAGAGACAAGCACAGCTGTTCATGATACGTGCAGACATTATATAGTAGATCTACTTATAGCAGGCAGCACAACACAAGGATAAGAATAAGATAACTGGAAGAAACGGGCTGGGTACAAGGCGTACCGTTGGGGTCTGCAGCCGATGAGTTCCGCCGTCCCAGCAATCAGAACCGCCAGCAAGGACAGAGACAGAAAACAACACCATGTGTTAGAACAAATTGTCTCCGCAGCGACCGTATAGTACGTAATCACAAGAACCATTAGCAAATCAAACACAGAGCATCTGTATTATTGTATTTAACCACCACGCACACGGCCTTATTGATTAGCTGCAAGTCCTCGTCGTTTCTCTGGCTACTGTCAAAGCTCAGCTCAATAGCTTGCAGCTTAGACTTTTCTGGGGACAAGGACAAAGAAAAAAACTGGATGCAGCAAACTCCATGTGAACAACCGAGCCTAGAAAAGACTAAAATTTGATTTTCTCCTATAAGCAAGGCTGCATTTTCTTGCTGCTTTTCAAAGATACAGGCGTGCTTTTTTTTTTTCTCGGAACATGAGCTAGCTCTCCCATCAAACAGATCCTCATGATGGATGACAAGATGAGCTCAAATTATATTATTATGATTACTACTGGCATATATGATTCTCCATTCCTACTCCCTAGCATTCTGTATCCATGGCCTGACACAATTTTATCGCTTGTAGTACAGCAAGCAACACGAGCAACGCATGGGTAGCTTGAAAACACACAGAGAGAGATTAGAAGAGAATCAAGGCGCAAAAGGAGGCCCCGGAGGGTGATCGTTCCAACTTCAAGAGAAGTAGCTAGCTTACCGTTGATCCAGTTCATTGGTGGCTGGAAATGGTACCCCGTCCTGAGCAGGGGGCTGACAATGGAGGCCGGCACCGATGGCGATGCCGCTGCCTCGGCCTCCAGGCTCCGGTGGATGACATGGGAGGCACCGGCGAGCTGCAGCGCGAGCAGCAGCACCGCCCATGGCGCTAGGACCCGCTGCCGAGTCCCCATTGTGTCTCGAGGAGGAAGAGGGAGAAGGGAGGAAGGTAAGCAGGGACGGTTTTGGATGGGAGAAATGGTGAGAAGACCAGGCAATGGGCCGGGGGGGTTTTATAGGCGAAAACTACGCGTTTCAGCGCGTACGTTCTACCGGCTGACTAGTCGAGCATTATAAAATCTCTATCTAATCCGATGGCAATTGGTGCAGTGAGCTTAATTAGTTTCGTGTTCCAAAACCAGCCACTGATGATGAGCTATCGCCGTGTGGAGGTGGGCCCCCTTTTTGTTCTGTCATGGAAGAAACAAATTTAACTACGATCAGTCGAGAAGTCTAGACGTACACATCATCATTGAAAGACTTCAGAGGTCAGAGAGCAAATTCGTCAGAGTAGTGGTTAATCTACTGGAAGTATACAAAACATCATGTGAAAATGATGGAGCAGTTTCTTATCTTGATAATATTACTCTAGGGATGTAAATGCATGGCAATTGGCATGCCAATAGTTGAAAAGGCAGAAGAACAACGATGAGAAATGTGACCAGCAAGCAAGTTTGCAAAAAGATATTCAATCTTATTACTGTTAATTAGAGGGTCACGCTAATAATTATAACAATTCAAAAGATACTGTAGGGCATCAAGCCATCAACTCAATATCTCGTAAGCTGTAACTATATACTCGACACCGTAAAATAGCAAAGCAACGTGCTTCAGCGTCTGGACATGCTGATAGCCCGGCTGGGTGCTAGGCCTGCATCAACCTATCAACAGGTTACAGTCGACAGACTTACAGGTCCAAGACATCCATTTTGCTCCGGTCGAAGTTTCAGATTTAGGGGCATGCTGCATAGTAATAATTATAATTAACTGAACCAGGGCGGCTGCCCACATGTCATATCTCGCAAGCCACGACTACCAACTTCTGCAGAAAAGTAGTAGGAGTGTACGTAGTGCACAAACACAACTGCTGCATCATCTCAACGCTGAAATTTGATGGTTTTTGTGCCATGACTCGTGAGATGTTGTGGATCAGCAGCCACCGGATTTGATGGCCTGAAATATGCGGCTTCGTGCACAGGCAAAACTGGTAAGGCGTCCTCGTCCCACATGGACCATGGGCTGCCTATTCTACAGTATTTGGACTCCAATCCTGTCTCATCTGGTGCGCACGCCTCGTCTACCGTAATGAACGGAGACGAGCAGTGGGCGATGGCCACCGGCCAGGAGCTCAGCCGTGGACCTGGCGGCTAAGGAACCCCATACCCGATGCATCGTCTTATTTTATTTTACCGTTGACAAGAGTATGATATCATCTATAGTACTGTAGAGTGCTTTGGTTGTATAATTAATTGCATTGATGAATGAAAGAAAAATGTTACTTAAGAAAAAACAATAATTTCACCAAACTTAAGAAACATTTTAGCTTGGAGAATGAATGAACTCAACCTACTAGTCATTGTCACTATAGAGTATATATATGGTTAAGATACAGGGAAAAATATCTAGTGGAAACTACAGCTTTCATAAAAATCCGTATAAACTATGGTAAAAAAGTCGTCTAAATTCACCAAAAAATTTACATATGTAGATAATATGATCATACACAACCTTGTAAAATATTTTGTTCAAACTCGACTTCGTTTGTAAGATATAAAAATAATAAATTTCAAGCCAGAAAGTTGTCTAAATGATTTGTTAGAAATTTGTTATTTTTATATCTCACAAACGAAGTCGAGTTTAGAGACGATATTTTACAAGGTTATGTATCATCATATCGTCTACATATATGAATTTTTTAATGAATTTAAACGACCTTTTTACCATGGTTTACACGGGTTTTTATGAAAGTTGTGGTTTCCACCATACCCAAGATAAGAGTATAGTTAGTTTCCAAATCACTATATATGTGTTCTATATAAGTAACTACGAGACTACAAATCCGCAATCAGGGTATACTCCTGTTCTCAAATTTGCATCGCTACTAGCTCCACAAAGGTTTATCTCCACAGTTCGTAAGCACCCTTTGCCATGGTTTTCACAACCCAGAGGAACTCAATGGCCACTGAGCTCCCAGTGTGTGCAGTGATTCACAGGAAGAGGAAGTTTGTGAATGCTCGCTCTGCACTCTGCAAGGGAAGAGCAAGAAAATGGAACGAGGTAAGTGCTTAAAATAAACGGTTAATCTGTATCTCACCTAAGTGAAACGGAGGGATCCGTCACTCGATTCGCGGAGCATCGGATGTGAGCGCTGATGAGGTGGAGCACGTCCGATCCGTGGCGCCTAGTGCGCACATCTCCTTCGCCTCTCCTCTCCGGCAGAGGCGGCAGGTTTCAGTGGCGTTGGATTCTGTTGACATTCAAAATTGTCCAGAGAGCGTAATGAACGTTATCATTATGTTTTTGTCATTAAGAAGACTATGGAGCAACGGGTGCTGGATTAGTCAGAGTCGGCTTAGCCTGGTCCGTAAATCAGAAAAACCGACCTGACTAACTTCTTTAAATGCGAGAATTATGCGGGACCTCACCGTTACATTCCTCTCAATGGTTTGCCTTGTATTTAGTCTGGATGAATTAATTATGAATTTTTGAAGATTTTATCCGAAATTTCTTGCAGCCAGCCGGATTAACTAGGTCAGTCAATCGGCTCTCTTAACTACATTCTGCGAACAAAAGGGTTAGCATCTGTTTCAGCGAACTTGTCAGCTTTTTTTTTTGATTGCACGAACTCTCAGCTTTGACTGAGGTATGTTCATCCAATGTTGATCATGCTACAACTATATATGGAGATATCAGAGTACGTGGCAAGAACTTGTTGAAGAACACATGATTGCTATGTTAGGATATGATATGATATGATTAGCTTCGACCTATGTCACAAAGATTGTTTAAGACAGAAATTATATAGATTATCCACTCAAGGCTATACAAATCCACAATCACAGTACATTCATCTTTTCAAATAATAAATCTAGTAAATATCTACTAGTACTCTCTATGAAAAACGTGTCACTCTACCTTTGTACTAAGTCAAATTATTGTAATTTAACCAGGTTTATAGAGAATATTATCAATGTTTATGACACTAAATAGGTAATTATGTAAAACAGATTTTATACTAATCTAATGACACTTATTTGGTAATATAGGTACTCCCTCCGTCCTAAAACAGATAGGATGGAATGCATGGAGGTCAAATTTTTTTAACTAGGTTTATAAAAAATACGTACAACATTTATATCTCCAATATATTTAATATAAAAATATATTTAACGATCTATCTGATGATACTACATATGTATTATAAAATACTAATATTTGTTTTTAATATATAATCGGTCAAAGTTTACAAAAGTTGACTAATGACCTATATTTTGGGACGAACTGAGTATATTATAGACTTGATCAAACTTAAATAGCTTGAATTTAGAATAATCAATGTTTTTTTAAGGAGTGAGTACTAGATACAAAATAATATATCACTACAGGAATGTGAAATACATTTGTAATTATAAAAAAATATTCTAAACTCTAATAGATATGAAACAAAAGGGTATTTATATGTTTTATAAGAGATAATCCAAAGCATGAGACTCTTTATCAGTGTGACATTTCAGTTGTGAACGAATAAAATGTATGTGAAGCCTTTGAATACTTCAACAATTGAAAAGCCCGTGTGGAACTTCATATATAAAGACCTTATTTTTGAAAGACCATATAAGAAAACTTGGAAAGCGGAGATATAAGCTCAAGGAGACAAATAAAACTAATTAACTCTACCTTGGTGACAATGTGACGCACATGGACCGGCACATCAACCCTTTTTTATTCTCTCAAATTCAAATTCGATGTGATGAAAAGCATATTTCCTGTTTTCTTTGGAACGCTCAAGCTTTGACTACTCTATTTCTAGTTGTCACGTGTAGAAGATTAACACCAAACCGTGCTTGCCGTCAAAAAAAACACCAAACCATGCTGGCAACGCGGACTAAGGAAAGCCAAAGACACCAAACCCAGCTTTGCACACGCAGCAAGCATGCTTAACAATAAATTGATTGGTGTGTTTTTTCTATACATTCTTAGGTTTCTGTCACACGATGCTCTGTAGTGTTACTTGTGATGTTCTGGTGTGTTCTCGGTGATGTTCTGGCATGTTTCTTCTTGTGATGTTCATTAGTGTTTTACGATGTTCTGATGTATTTGTCGTGATGTTCTGCCGTGTTTTTTTGATAGAGAAACATAACTACATTAAGCAATACGTCCAGGCAAATCGCTAGAAACGAGTTCTGCTACAAACTCAGGAACTTGGCTCCAACACAGATTAGAGCCAGAAGCTATCGTACATGCTCCATAGGATGCTAAACAGTCAGCTACCTTATTACAAAGTCTATTGCATTTGACAACATTACAACACGAAAATTCTATTTGCATGAGATCTTGAATCTTACGCACTAAACATCCCATAACGCTTCTATCAATTCTTGTTGAGGCAAGAGCTAAAGCCAGCACAGAGGCATCCAACTCTAAGATAATATGTGTCATCCCAAGTTGAGCAGCATGTTGAATTACCTTGAGTGCCGCAATTGTTTCAGTTTGCAAAGCAGATGATGCTGGGTGATATTACCAGCCCCTGCTAAGCATACATCTCCATTTGTATCCCTTATCACAAAGCCCCAACCTCCAGATCTGGTATGCAGATTATAAGCTCCATCAATGTTAATCTTGTAAAAACCATCAGGAGGAGGTTTCTATGAGTATCTGACCATAGGGTGAGTCTTCTTTCCATTGGCATTCAATTTTTCAAATTTCATCAAGAAAAAGGTGACTAAACTCAGTATTTCATCCTCACTCTGCATCCTCCCTCCATCATTAACTTTGTTTCTTGCTGACCACCATCTCCATAATAACATAATGACATTTAGTTGTATGGTCTTGTCCAAATCCCATAATTTCTTTATGGTTTCCTTCCCTGATTGACATTTCATTAACTCTACTCTAACATCCTCTAGATTCATGAGGCGCCAGCATTTTTTCACATATTTACATTTGAAAAACAGGTGCCCACAATCCTCATCTAGTCTTTTGCACATTGGGCATGTTGTGTCAAGTAGTACCACACGTCTTGCCACATTTATCTTTACTAGTAGGTTGTTATGTGCTAGTCTCCACATGAACATCTTGATTTTATTAGGAACTTTAAGCTGCCATATTTGAAGCCAATTAAAATGACCATCTTCACCTATTTCATTATTTGATGAGGATGCATCATCACCTTTGTCTACATCTCTAATTATCACAACAAGTTTATAGGCCGACTTTACTGAAAATAACCCTTTAGGATCAAAATGCCATGCTGGCCAATCCTCCATATGCTCATCAATTGGAGTCCATAATATTTCTTCTGCATCTTTCGGCCAGAGGAATCATTAACAAGTTGCTCATCCCATTCACCTGTCACTGGTTTAATAAGTTCATTCACTTTAGTCAATAAAGAAGCTCCCCGTGGTGCGATTGGTTTCCTTGTAATACCCTTTGGCAGCCATGGGCCCTCCCAAATTCTCATATTTTAACCATTACCAATTCGCCAAATAATCCCCTCTTTCAGCAAAGTAGCTCTTTTTAGAATACTTCACCATGTATATGATATACCAGGATGAGGTGACAATGGAGAATATCTGAATTTAGAAAATATCTCCCCTTCAGTACCTGCCCGCACAATGAGTCTAGATTAGTAAGCAACCTCCATGCTAGTCGACTAAGCATAGACAAATTGAATAAATGAAGGTCCCTAAAACCAAGACCTCCCTTTTTCTTTGACTTGGCTAACATTTCCCAGGCAATCTAGTGTATTTTATTTGCTTTATCCTGCTGGCTCCACCAGTATCTTCCAATAATACTACTCAACTCATCGCATAAATCTTTAGTGAGATCAAAACAAGACATGACATAAGTTGGAATAGACTGTGCCACAGCCTTGATAAGAATTTCCTTCCCAGCCTTTGAAAGTAGTTTCTCTTTCTAGCCTTGAATTCTGCTCGAAATCTTCCTTTTTATGAATTCAAAAGGTTTTTTCTTTGATTTCTCAATGGTAACAGGCAATCCCAAATATTTTTCAGTGTTAGCTTCATTGGAAATTTATAGATTTATTCTCATCAGATCCCTATCTTGTTGCCCTGTATTAGGACTAAACATTTTTATGACTTTTTTATTAATAACCTACCCAGAAGCCTTTTCATAAATCTCCAGTATATGTCTAAGTTCCATCGCATAAATTGTTCTTGCCCTCATCTGTATCAAGGAATCATCAGCAAAAAACAAGTGATTAACTTTTGGTGCACCTCTGCATATCTTAATTCCTTTAATTTTGCCCTCATATTCTGCTTTCTGTAGCATAGCTGATAGTCCTTTTGCACAAATAATAAACAAGTAAGGTGATAGAGGGTCGCCTTATCTTAATCCCCTTTGAGGAATTATTCTTTGTATATATGAATCATTTACTTTAATTTTGTAAACAACTGTAGAAACACATTTCATAATAAGGCATACCCATCTCTTATGGAAGCCCATTTTCCTCATGATTTCCTCTAAAAAAAGTCCATTCTATTCTATCATAAGCCTTGCTTATGTCTAATTTAATGGCAGCTAAACCTTTGCCACCCTTCTTTTTAGATTTTAAATGATGCACTAATTCATAGGCCAGCAAAACATTGTCTGTAATTAATCTGCCTGGGACAAAGGCACTTTGGGAGCTAGAAATAATATTGGACAGGATCTTCTTTTGTCTAATTCCCTCGGCACATTTTTGTCCCATTGCCATAACTCACTTAAAATCTTCCTTTGCACCTCCCTCATGCTGGTGTTCCCTTCCCCCATAGCTCTCTCCCAAGCATCAATCACCCGAACCTCACATTCATCTTCTTCAAGCCACTTAGCTTCAAATTTTGGTAAAATCTCCACCTGAGTACTCCTTTCCCTAATATCCCTTCTTCCCACATCAATTATGATAGGCCTATGGTCTGAATGTCTAGGGTCACCATTGATCACCTTGACTAGTGGGAATAAGCATCTCCAGGCACTATTAGCCACCGCTCGATCAAGTCTTTCCTTAATAAATCTAGCAGCCAAATTATGATTATTACGCCATGTAAAAGAATCTCCAATAAACCCCAATTCATGTAGGTTACAATCCTCCAAAGCTAATCTGAACTTTTGCATATTTGATTCAGAACGTGGAGGACCACCTTTCTTCTCACAACCAAATAATATTTCATTAAAATCACCACTGCAAAGCCATGGCAAATCAAAAATCTTCTTAAGAGAACGTAGCATTTCCCATGAATTATCCTTATCCTCATTTTTTGATTCCCCATAGAAACCGGTGAATCTCCACTCAAGTCTGTCTTCCTCCTTAATGATACTATCAATGTGATATTTAGAGACTTTTCACATCCACATTAACACCCCTTCTCCAAAACAGGGCTAAACCACCACTTGCTCCATCGCTATCCTTTGCTATCATGTTTGGCATTTCTAGCTTCCATCTCAACCACTCCATCCATCTCCCATTATGTTTAGTTTCTGATAGGAAAAGGACATCTGGGGCCTCCCTCTTCTGGATATCCAGAAGACCACGAATTGCTGGGCCATTCCCCAATCCCCGACAATTCCATGTTATTAGCCTCATTTTTGTACGCGAGGCTGCGGAAGCAACCTCGCGTTTTCAAATTTCCTTTCTTACCACCTCCATTATCCTTGTCATCATCCAATTTGTCGAGCACTATTCTCACTTCGTATCAGGGCACAAGGGCCAGTGAGGAGGCCTCATCAACTTCCTTGACAGTTTCATTGCCATCCTCTGATAAATTCACTAGAAGTCTCCCATTAGGCTTTCACTTTTTAGAGCAAAAGGGTGGTTGTTTGTCATCAGCCATAGACTCATCCACAAAAATATCGCCAGGAAAAGTACTAGCATCGTCATCACATATTTTTCCAAAAGACTTTTTTGAGTCAGAACTGGCTCGCATCCCTGAAACATTACTTCTTCTAGGTGAGTTGTCCCCTTGGGTATGCCATTCAACTTGATTCTTCCATTTTTTTTCTCCTCAGGTGCTCATAGTTTTTCACTGTAAGGGAAGCAACCATTTTCATCTCGCATAGCTGGTTTGGTACATTCAATATCTGAATGTCCTATAATACCACAAGAGAAGCAGAAAAAAGGAACCCTCTCATATACCATATCATACCACTTCTTTATTTGCCTCCTAGAGGAATACACGGACACACCTCTTGGTAAGGATCATTTTAAGAGATAATTATCCTCGCTCTCTTATCCTTTCCCATCGCCCTTTTCTGTTCATCAACATATACTTTTAGCACCCTTTTCCCAATCCTCTCGGCTAATTCAAAACCCCATTTTTTAGTGCGGAGCCCAAGAGGAAGATTCAGAATGTTCACCCAAAAAGCCATTTCATTAAAAGGTACTTCAGTTGGGCGCAGGTCATAATTAAAATCCTACAATATTACAACCTGACGCCCGATAGGTTGACCTATATACCATGGTGAACCATCAAGGATTCTCTTTTTGTCTATTTCAGATTCAAACTCAGAAATAAAATGATTGTCTCTTACCATTCTCGCTTCTAACCCTCTTGGATTACCCCAGGCTGGCAGCATAGCAGACATAATTGCTTGTAAATTCAAGGGATTTGGTGCTAATACCTTTCCAATCACCGCATGTTTTGTCATATCCAAATCTGAATCTTCATCGTCCTCCAACACTAATGTCTCCTTTTCTTTGGCAGTGAGATGAAGCTTACCAAATAACTCTAAACTTGTTCCTCCATTTCATGGGCGACCTCCATGTTAGAATTTCCATTTCGTCTTCCAACTCTAGGAGTTGAGAGAGAGAGTCTCCTCCCATCTCCAAGACTGCAATCCCCTTCTCATTCTCATTCTCCTGACTTTGTGCCATTAGGTATCCCCACCACTAAGACACTGGATCAGACAAAGGACGGGCAGTGATATTAGAATCACCCCTTGTTCTTCTCGAATCGATACCAGATCTAATGGTGATGAGCTCAATCAGCTTAAATCGACCAGAAAAACAGTAAATTTGAATCCCCACAAGCACAACAAGTAATGAAATCCAGGCTTCAGTCCACTGGACAGACATCAAACAACACACCAAAAAACTGCTAATATCCAACAAAACCAAAAGAAGATGAAATCCAGGCTTCAGATCACTAGACGGACAACAAGGAGCACACTAAACAAGCTCCACCATCCTCCTCCAATCTCCAGGCTTCAATCCCGTAGGAAAATGAAGCAGAGTTGAGGAAATCGCCTCTCTCTACTGTTCACTCAGAGGAACACTCGAGAAGGCAGTTCACGAAATTGCTTTCTATGTTCTGCTGTGTTCCTTGTGATGTTCTGACATGTTTTATGTTCTACCATGTCTCTTATGATATTCGGACGTGTTTCCTCGCGAGGACACATGTGTGTCTAGAACATTACCAAGAACACACCAGAACATCGCAAGATATACGGCAGAACATCGTATGACAGAAAGTTATAAATCACATGAGTGATGTTTAGATAACCTCTTTTTTTTCATAGAAGAAATTTAGGAATTTTATACCCAACTCAGATTTTGAACATGCATATATAGTAAGTTTAAAAGTACGGCTAGCTAGCTTATAGCCTATTGTGCATCTGAGCTGAGTCTCTTCTCCTCGTACTAAGCTAATAATATTTCCGTCGAATTAGTATGAAAGGAAGAGTTCCAATGAAAAGGTGCTGTGGGACACATCAACTCAAGATCCCACAACCTGTAATGCTCGAGGTCGAATAGCAAAGCACCGCGGCTATGGCCTATGGACATGATCATATATATATTCATATCATAACATCCCGGCTAGTTCTGGAGCATACATTTGGTTTTGGTCAGTCAACAGGGTTACAGGTCCAGAACATTCGTTTTACCCCTATTGAAATGTCGACATGTCAATGTCATACTCATATCCGAGCACGAACACGTACAGCAGTGCAGTGCAACCGGCGCTGAAGGTCTGATCAACAGCGCCCGAAGCGCCGGCCTAAAAGGCTGAAACAAACCTTGTGTGCCTCACGCGCGCCGTCCCACGTCGCCACGTCGGGAGATCAGGTGGTGTGCTGTACGTAGTAGTATTACGTTAAAGTAGCTTCAGCTTATTATTCTGAAGTATTCGGAGTCCAGTCCTGTCTCATCTAGAGTTGCGTTGCGGATGGCCGGTGATCTCCATTTTTATATGATTCTAGTAGTAGTGATTAGTGAAACCTTGGACCCTTGGGACTGCCGGTTTAGGAGGCTGCAGCATGCGTGACCGATCATCATTCCATCGCACGCGCCTTGCTCTCGCCGCTCCAGTGAGTCGATCTATGGCTTAAGAGTCTGTTTAGGACAGTGTTCCATTCTAAATTTGTTTTTAGCTATGCTTCATCAACTTGATCATAAAACAGCTCTAACTTTAGAGTTACCAAAGCAGATGAACATGTTTGGCATCAAGCATGGCTCCAGTTTTAAGAATAAGAGAGGATTTTCTTTAGAAAAAGTCTAATATGCCATTGATTTTGTTGAGTATATGTTTTGATATCGAAAAAAATAAAAACACACTTTATTTTGTCACCGTTGACCTGGCGGCTAAGTTAGCAAGATGCGAGGCCGCCCGTGGTAACACTAGATCTACCCTCTTCTACTCCTATGCGTGTTTTTTCTGGGCCGGTGCCTTGATTGCCGAACCGTAGGCAATGGCGGCTAGGAAACTAGGAAAGGGAGCCAGCTACATTAACTTTAACAAGACATCAATCAATCTTTAAGCATGGGTTATACGTTTACGTCATACATACATACGTACATATACATACATATATATATATATTGTATATATATATGTATGTATGTATATGTACAGTTGACCTGGCGGTTAAGAACCATTATCTTGTTTTGTTGAACATTTTGAGATATACTACAAGCTCAAGCATGTGCCTCTTTGGGTATCCATATTTGCTGGAAGTATATGTTGCAGCCGTTTGCGTCGGGGCTCAGGATCATATACATCCATTTTCAACTCGGGAATGAACTGATGAGACTTAACAAATTGGTGATCGTCAATCCAGTTGATCTCAATGATTTGTTCTAAGGTTGTATCTACTCACTTCGTCCCAAATTAAATCAACTTTAGTGTTGTCATAAATTAAACTACTAAATTTATATAAAAATAACACCTATATTTACTACACTCCATTAGTAACACTAGATATATTACGAAATATTTTCATAACACATTATTTAGTAAGATATATAGATGTCGCTATCTGTTTTTAATTGGGTCTGTCAAACTTAGGATAATTTGATTAATAGTTATTTTGGAAATTAATTTATTTTGAAACTAGAAGACAAGTAGTAGTATACCATTACTTTCAAGAATCTAGTTTAGAAACCGTATTATTTTTAATGATCCACACTTCCAAAAATCTTTGCTATGGTTAGGCTCCTTGTGGTGAAACATGCCTACCTAGTTTAAGTCCTTGACTTAGCATAGCATGGGTATTTATCTTTTTTGGATCTATTCTAGAATTAACGACGTTTATGGCTTCAGTGGGTAGCCAATATTCTTATCGATAGCGAGACATCTATAGTGATTTCGTTAATCTCGAGATATGTTGACATTTTTTTCATAGATGCTTATAGGGGCTTGTATACATATGTTCATAGGGAGTTAGAGACAACTGTATGTGCGTGTTGAGCGTTTGTGTAAAAGCAATGCTTCTTAGCCTTTAATAAACCTTTCTAATAAATAACTCAATAGATAAACCCTCCTCAACGGAACTCCTAGTGGCGCCGGAGAAAACTCTGTTAGAGTCGGTGGTTAATGAGGATGCTAGAGATAAATTGTACTCTAACTCGGGCATGAAGATTAGACATGAGGATGCCCTTCCTGCCATGTCAGGTAAAGCAGCTGGGTCGTCACCGACCCCAACTAAACTTTCTAGGGGTCAATAATCTCCGAGTCTGAAATATAATTTTTATATGACTTTTAGTTTTTGTAAGTCAAAATAACAATCTGTGAAGTGTTTTTGAAGGTAACATTTTATATGACTGGCACAGAAATAGAGTTTCAAAAACCCGTGCATATGCATCACATGGTGGCTTTAGGAAATGATAGGTGGAGCGTTGTGGTGTGGTCTCTCTTTTCATGGGCTCACTTTTTTTTTTATCTTCAGCCCACCTACGTGTAATATATTGAAAGTACCGTTTCTTCTTATTATGTTTTTTTCACTAATATAATGTCCGTGCTAACACTACGGTTTTTTCTAAAGAATGCTATATAATCACCCAATTTATTTTTTGCAGAGTTTTACTTTTAGACATTTGTTTTTGACTCTATATACATTTTGTGATGGATACGGATGAAGAAAATATTATATATTATTGTATATAGTACAGAATATCATATTATTTTTTAGAGGTAATAATTTTTTGAATTAAATAATTGTTACCTAGGTGTGGACTTCCAGGGGTAGTGGATGATCCAATGCATTCATGGAGATGAACCCCGCCTGCATGTGGTGGGATATTTTCCTTGTCCAGTATAATTGATGTGCTCGGTTCCATATTGGAACAATTATTACCTGTATTTATTATTAGTGTTTAAAAAGAATCAAGCACAGGATGGATTAATTTTGAAATACAAGTATGAATATGAAGTGAATGTGGATTAAGTACCCATTGTTGATGAGGTTGGCACTGTTTGAGTCAAAACGGTGGAAATGTTATTATTTTGTGATGCAGCCTTCTGACGTGTTCGATATTTACGCTGGTAATCACGTTGTTTCCTCTTGCTCTCTTTCCTTTCTTCTTCGGTCATCCTCGCTCGCCAATCACGCTGTACTCATATTGTCTCCTATTTATCTCCTCCCTTTGTTTGTCGGTCATCTCAGCACGATGATTGCGACCTCGCAATGTTTCACCGCCTCCATGAGTCCTCATCTAAAGAGGGAAGTTTGACAAAATTTGGATTAGCTTACGAAATTAGAAAAACAACCCACTTATTAAAAGCATACCGGTGACGTCGGTGATGTCGCTTAGCGCATCGCGTGTATGTCCCGGTGTAGACATTGAAACCACCTGAATGGAGAAAAAGGAACTGCAAAAAGGCATTCATGAACTTTATCGTAAGACGTAGCATGATTATTCAGAGATGCACTTAAACTCTGAACGATTTCCAACAACTGTGATTTTTGCAAAGCAAAATAATGCAATTTGGTAAGTTTCAATACACTACTACTCATACTATGACCTCAGATATGACTCTGAATTTTCTGAACTTTAATGCATAGCTACTAATACACTTTTATTAGTTACTGCATAAATATGCAACCATTCAGCTGTACATGCATATTTTATTAGTTACTGCATAAATATGCAACCATATAGCTGTACATGCAACCATTCAGCTGTACATGCAGAAATATGACTATAGCAAGGAAGCCAATGACATTTGGGTGAGCCTCTCTACGTGCTACAGGACCATGCATGTTGAGATCAGACTACTGCTACTGGTTTCAGAATGACATATAGGGACCTAAGCAAGGCTATTAGACTACTGCTAACTCAGAATCCAGGGACCTTCGTCGACGGCAAGACCTAAGCAAGGCGACACAATTAACCCCGATACTTGAAGCACACCTTTCAGTTTCAGGAAAAAGGGAATCACCAATGGGATATTGCCAACAGACAGGATGGAGCAATGGGCGCCGGCGGCCAGGTTCTAAACATGCAGCAGGGGCAACACCTAAGCATAAATGGTGCTATATACATGGATGAATATCTACCTGCGTGAGACTGGCAGTCACCGATCGGCGGTCCAGTCTCCCTGCCGTCCGCTGCATCGTTGTGGACCACGGAGATGACGGCGGCGCCGGCGTCACGTCGAGTCCTGCACGCGCTCTGTACGTGCTCTTGGCGTAGATCGTGGTTCACGTGGCCAGGGGCCACGTCCGAAGCCGAGCGCGGCGGTTTGCCGGTGCCAGGGGCGAACGCGCTCCTCACGGCGCCTCAGTCGCTGCGGTCGTAGATCGTGGAAGGGACGCGGAGATCGATCGAGCGCGCGCTAGGGGCACCACCAGTCCGTCGATGGTCTCCTCAACGGCGGCCCACCACGTCCGGCGCGGCGCGATCTAGGCCAGCAGGCATGGCCACCCCTTCATCACTTGCTCCATGCGCCGGTCTGATCGATGGCCGGGGCGCTCGTCACGTCGCTCCGGTCGCTGCGGCAGATCATGGCGGCGTAGATCGCCGCTGCGCTGGAAGAGGAAGGAAGGCGGAGATTGTGGCGGCAGGCGGGGTGGATTCAAATTTGATTTGAACCATGATTGACCTAGGTGGACTGCGGCGTGAGGGTTGGTTATGGTGGAGATTAGTGGGCGCGGATTAGTGGGCTGCGTTGGGGCTGAGTTTGTCCGGTCTAACGATTGAAGAAATTTGGTATTATAGTGGAGATTTGATTCGATGAACAATGAACAAGGTCAGATGTTATACACAGTTATTTACCACAATTTTACCTATAATTTGGTGTGCAAAAATTTCAGACGTTTAAAAACATTTAAAACTTCCAAGTTCCTACAATGATTATTTGTGTTGAATTGGAATTTATTGGTTTTTTCCCTTCTTGCTAAAGTTGCATTTTTTTTAGCTCACAGTTTGGCAGCCGCTCTTTTTTCATCATTAATTAACAAAAAAACAAAAAGCTTGCAATCGGCACCGTACGCCAAGAAAAAAGGTTTCCTGCCGGCCGTTCCCCGGTCAGTGCCCCTTTCTAATTTTTTTTTTACAACAAACAATTATATTTCAGCAGCAAACCGCTGCAATCAGTCTTACAGACTGAAGGCGTACATCGTCAAGTGCCTCACGAAGAGAGCACTGATCAGCATGGAAGGCATAAGAACATTTAGACTGAATGTTTGAAAAAGAACTGCCTGAAACTACTAGTGCTTGCCTAGCTAGAACATCAGCAGTCCTATTCATTGATCTATGGATTTTGAAGACCTTGCCATGTCGTCGATTAGCCTACTCCTGAAGGTTTGAGTATGAGGCTTGAGCCTCCAATCCGGAAGCTGATCCTGGTCATTGGCATTGAGGTACTGAACCAGGAGTTGCGAGTCGGATAGAAATGTAGTGCCTTCGAAATTGAGTTTATCATTGATGGTAGCAACCAGCACCAGTGCTGCTGCTTCAGCCATAGGACCGAGTGAACGCCAAAGACCTATGCTTTGATGTAGATTGTTCTGGCCGGCTGAACCTGCGGGTTGATAAAGAAAATACCAATACATGCTGATCTAAGCGGTTGAGAGGGCTGATCCGGGGTCAAGGAAGCATCAGAGTAGCATCTGATTTCCTAGATGAGGCTTGGTAGGCTGATGAAATATGGATTGGTATGTGCATCCGTTCCAGCAAGTGAGATTGTCATACCTTGTATATGCTGGCCAGATTGGACTGGATCATTGGATCTTTGATGCCTTGGTGGATGCATAGCATCATCTCGTATTTGGTCCTGTTTGTCTCCTGTAATTGTAGCATTCATACCTTGCACTCGGTGTGTTGTTGTCGTAGGACTTGCAGTGTAGTCTTGAATTGTTGTGTAGTGACAGTCAGCATGGCAGCTGTAGCACTGTGAACTTAAATTGGAGTACAGGTTTTACCTTTGAAATGCTTGTCATTCCTAGCTTTTCAGAGGAACCACGAGGTAATTAGAATTTTATGAAGGTTTATCTCCGTTGTGGTGGGAGTGAAAATGGTTTGCAAAATTATTTGAATACCATCATCATCTTGTGAAAGAGTATTAGTTCTTAAGAAAGGATTAAAGAAGAACCAAACAGCACCCGGTAGATTGCAATGGAAAAACAAATGAGCATCAGTTTCATTTTGACCACAAGAGGCAAAAAAGGGGTCAATATGAGTGGAGTAAGTGGAGCCTCTTTGAGCAGTGGCTAAGGCACGTCTCATCAATCTCCAAGTAAAAGTCTTAATAAGAGGAGGCAGTTTTTAGATTTTCAAACCTTGTGGAGAATTTGGTTTACCTGTGGTAGGATACTCCTAGAGCCTTGCATAGGAAGTTGAATCTGGTTTTGTGCAGCCAGGTGCCTGTAAATGCTTTTAGTAGTACATATAACTGTTTTGGCTGGGGTCTACTTGAGAACATCCCGTCTCTATGCAGGTATTGTTGTGCCTGTTCATCAAAGGTATTATTTAAAAGATTAATATCCCACTCTTGGGTATTGGGGATCCATAAATCAGAGATAGTTGAAGGTAGGGGGTTAACAAGACAGTTGAAGGTAGGGGGTTAACAAGATAGTTGAAGGCAGGGGGTTAACAGTAACAGGGCCAAGCATATGAGCATGGATAGAATTCCATATAGGGCACCACGGTGTGGACCAGATAGAGGAGTTTCCTGCATGAACTTGATAAGTAACATTATTTGTGAGTTCTTGCTTAACCTGCATAAGGGAAGACCAAAACACTGATTTTGTAGAATTAGAAGTTGCATTCTAGAAGAATTATGGGGATAATATTTTGATTTTAAAACAGCAGTAAGGAAGGGGTTTTTCGAATTTGCAATGTCATAAGCTATGTGAATAACTAAGCTTTTGTTGACAGTGTGAAGGTCTCTGATACCTAGACCCCCATTCTCTTTTGATTGACAGATATCATCCCAGGATCTGTAGGCCATAGGGTTAGAAGGATCATCTTGCTGCACACTGGCCCACTAGAATCTTCTCATAATAGAGATAATTTTTTTAATAAAGGTGTTAGAGAAGATAATTGTGGACATGTAATAAATAGGAATGGATGAAAGAATAGATTGAATGTAAGTAAGACGACCTGCATGATTAATCTTATTAGCTTTCATAGTGGTTAGCTTAGCAAGGAACTTGTAAATGAAATTATAAGCTCTATTTTTATCCTTGTGAGAAAAGATGAGGGTATGCCCTAAATGCATAGTATTGGGCAGCAGATCAGGAACAGGGAAAATGCTTTTAATTTGAGCTCTAGAGATGTCATCAACATTTTTACTAAACAAGATAGAAGATTTGTTGAGATTAGGAGTCTGACCTGATTGTTGGCAAAATTCATTGAGAATATTGTTGATAATTGTAGCTTCCTGAAAGTTTGTAGGTCCACACAAAATAAGGTCATCAGCAAATAAAAGAGAATGGATGGGAGTGCAGTTGTAGCCTAGGGTAACCCCTTGGAGATTTGCATTTTGCATGGCCTGATTTAAGGCAATAGAGACTTCATTGATAGCAATTGCAAAAGGAAAGGGAGAAAGAGGACAACCTTGCCTAATACCTTGTTTTGGAAAAAAGTAGGCAGTGGGATCACCATTTACCAGTACTACCATGGGTGGAGAAGTGTAGCAGGCCTTTAGTAGCTAAATGAAGTGGTCGGGTAGTTGAAGACGGTGTAGAGCTTGTGTGAGGAAGCTCCAGTTTAATCTGTCAAAAGCTTTAGCCAAATCGATCTTGAGGAGAAAAGCCCTGCCATTCCAACTCTTAAGACCAAAAGAGTGACTAATCTCTTGAGTGATGATAATGTTAGAAGATATGTGTCTGTTCTTGATGAAAGTCGATTGGCCATGGTCAATGTAGTTAGGAAGGTGAGGCTTAATCCTATTCACAAGACTTTTTGCTATAAACCTATAGATCACATTGCAAAGGCTAATAGGTCTAAAGTCTTGAGGAATGAGAGGCTGCATCTTTTTTGGGATCAAAGTAATATAGGTCTGATTAATTTCCTGATCTAAAGCTACAATTGCATAGAAATCACTTACAAGTTTATGGACATCTTCGGACAGCCATGTCCATGCAGATTTGTAGAAGCCTGCATTGAGGCCATCAGGACCGGGGGAGGTGTTGCTGCACATTTCCTTGATGATGACATAGAGTTCCTATAGGGTAGGGGTAGAATTAGTGAAAATATGGTTATCTTGTGTTGTGTTGCTGTCGAGGAGTTGCTGTTGTTGGTTGTGGTCCTACTGGCTGGCATTTTGAGCATAGGGAGAAGCAGACAATGAAGACTGAGGAGTTGGATATGTACTTTTCTGCAAACTCAAGCTTTGATTGTATATGTTAGAATTTGAGGTGATTCCATAAATATTATGAAAATAATTGATAAGAATGGAGGCGAGCTGATCTGGGGTAGTAGCTTCAGTGCCATAAGGATTGTAAAGGTAGGCAATGTTATTCTTTCTATTGCGCTTGGTAATGGCCTGATGGAAGTAAGCTGTATTTCTGTCACCTAGTTTGGCCCAGTTTTTCTTTGCTCTCTGTAGGTGGAATTCCTCATGCTTGTCCAGGAGATCATTGTGCTGGGTAGCAAGGTGCTTTTGGAGGGCAAAGTCTTGCTGATGTGGGGGTTTCTATTGCTGTTGAAGGATCAGTCTCAATGGAGCTGAGTTGAGATGAGAAATTAGGCTTAGCTTTTCTCCATTTTTTGAGATCATAGGACAAGTACTTGGTTTTTTGGTGGAATGGCCTGCTGCTCGACTTGTCCCAACTCTGCTTTGCCACCTCAGAGTAATCCTGTTCCCTAAGCCATCAATTTTCAAAGCGAAAGAGTTTGTTAATTTTAGGACAATTGGATTGCATCATAGTAATAGGAGCATGGTCACCATGCAACACTGGTAAATGATAAACAGCAGTACGTGGATGCTTTGTACACCATTCGATATTTGCCAAAGATCGATCAAGCCGCTGAAAGGTGGGAGTGGTACTGAAGCGCTTGTTTGTCCAAGTGTAGGCCAGACCGCTATTAACCTAGGTCAATGAAACCACACTGCTTCACATAATCACTGGACATATTAATACGAGTAATATTAGGCCGACCAGGACCAAACTTCTCACTAACATGCATTAGTTCATTCATGTCTCCCATAGCTAAGATAGACAGGGTGGTACGTTTAACAACAAAATGAAGCACCCTGGACTAGATAGTAGAAGTATTACGGTGACGAGGATCACCATAAATACAAACCAAGTCAATTTTTTTAGTACTAGAAGTACTACTGCACAAAGCTAATATATAGTGGTGGTCATGCTCTACTATAGAAATGTCAACAGCATGGGTCCAAAGCAACCAAAGACCTCCTGATTGACCCTGCGATTGAACTACAAAAGCATCTTAAATATTAAAATGATTAACAATAGAGTTACGAGAAATGGAACTATTCCTAGTTTTTGATAGGAAACAAACCACAACTTTGGTGGATGTTAGGAGGCGTTGTAGATGTTGCATCTTGGAGCTAAGTAGGGAGCCTCCCGATCCCTGGCAGTTCCATGCCAGCATGTTCATGATGCACCCGACGCCCTTGAGGCTGGCGCCCTGGCCTATGCAGGAAGATGTCGAGGATGGTGTTCACCGCCCACCAGGCCATCTTCAGTCTGATGGTGCTGTACCTAATTACTCTGCTGCTGCTTATCTTGATTTTCAGTATCCTGTTGGTTGAGCTGATCGTCCATCTCTGTATCTTTCTGGGTTTGATCTGTAGCTTGTTGAGTGTGTTGGCCGTTTCTGACCATGCAAGGTGGTTTTGATGCTGACTTCATTGCACTGACTGACTGAGGTTGTCCTGCCTTGGAGGTACAGGAACAACAGCGAGATGAGCAGCTCTGTCAATATTCGATGGTCCTCTAGCACGGATTAGCAGTTGGGCACATCATCCCTTCACGACTGTGGCGCACAGGATTTGTTGGATCCCCTTGAACAAGCAGTGTGTGCATCGGTGGTGGAGCATGGAGAGGATCTAGAGGCATGGGTGGAGGTGGGCGGTCAGGAGGTCACGGATCCATGGAGGGGGGCTCCGAGATGATGGATCGGTTGCAATCCATGGTCAAAAGGGGGAGCACGAAGAGAACGACGGAACCAAGAAACCTGGACCTCGGAGACTCTCAAGCAGATGAAACATGTCAGAGGCTGGAAAGCGGCAGATCGGAGTAAGACAGCGGCGGCGGATTCGGAGGAGACGATGGATCGATGAATAGCAGAGAAGGAGGGCTGGAATACGCTGAGATTGAGGAGCAGGCTCCCACCGGTTGGAATTGACAAATGAGGCCGATATCGCGGGGAGCAGGTGACGAACTTGACGATCGACGAACGAAGACAAAATTGGATGGAGTAGGTGGCGATCTGAAGTTGATGCACTCAGTGGCAAAGGATTTGGGCGGATTGAGGTGGGATTAGAGCAGATTAAGGGGTGAATCTAGGGATTGGAAGGAGGGGAAAAGAGATACGGCAAGACGCCCTTGCTACAATGAGCTTACTACGCACGAGAGCAGTCAGCATTTGAAATGAGAGCTCCTCCTTCCTTGTCCTCTATGTTCGTCTTGCTTTTGATGTTTTTGCTCTCGTGCTCGAATCTCGTGCTCGAATTGGAGCACTGATACTTGTCCGTGCCGAGTTCGTCGGAGTACGCCATCATCGGGGATGGCGGACACAGTGGAGTGCGGCAAAGCCCATCACATATCGTCAGCTCACCGTTTTAGCCCATATACACGGCTTAGACCATGTGCAGCGGGTCTCGGTAGCACTTCCTTTTGGAGCACATGCAGGAAAAAAGCTGCAGCGGGGTCATGGACCCGGTCGTGGGAATCATAAGACGGCCTTCTGTCCTGGGGAGGTACGGCGTCCTCCTACATGAGCCATGCAGGGACCACCGGCCCCACCACACGCCGAGCGACAGAGAGAGAGGAGGGAGGAGGTCATCCTTGCTCGCGCGAAGATGGAAAAGGCCGTCAATGGTCGGAGCAATAGAGAGAGAGAGAGGAGGGAGGAGGTCGTCCTTGCTGTCGCTGGCTCGCTCGCCCAACTGCCGCCGCCACCAGGAAGGAGCGCCGCCGCCGCCGCCGCCCAACCTCGGCTCGGTGCGGGGAGGAAGGGAGGGAGGCCGCCTCCGCCGCACGCTTGCCTAGGCCAAGCCCACTGCAAGAGCCGCCTCCGCACGCTCGTCGAAGCCCTGAGTTCGACCGCCACTGCTACCGCCATGGCCGCCGCCGCCTGCCAGAGCCCCCCGTGGGGAGGGGAGGGGCTGCTCGCCCCCGTGCCCGACGCGCCCGCCGGGGCTCGCGTGCCCTCCGGCGCTGCTCACTCCCCGCCGTGTGAGGAGGCCGATGGGGATGGCGCGGCGCGAGGGCCAGTGAGGAGTGGGTGGTGTCCGGATAGAGAGAGAAGAGGGAGGGGAGAGAGATGTCCGCCGGTGGGTGAAAAAATAATAAAAAATGAACTGACGTATGGGTCCCACTAATATAAAGGAGAGATATAAAGGATGCATGGGTGTGGAGAGAAATTGGTATAGAGGAGAGAATATCGATGATCAGGATAGAATATTCCTTTTAGAGGAGAGATTTAAAGGATTATGGCTACGGATAGTCTTAGCATGGCATGCCAATGATGCATGTTCGTTATCGAAGTGCTGGTGAAGTCTAATTGCGTCCAAGAGAAGATCCAAAACTAGTTTCACCGGAAAACGGTCGAGGCATGCAATAATTAGTTCCAATTCATGTAAAGCTGCGTTGCGATAATCAGGCCAGTGTTTCCTCTGTTGCTATTGGCTTAGAGGAGAGTTGCATATTGATAATAGACTAGCTAATTGTTAGTTGGAACTTAGATAAGAACTATTTCACTAGATAGACCAAATCAGATAATAAGTTATTATAACCAACTATTACGGACAGTGAATCCAAACAGGGTCTCTGTATCTGATTTTTCAGTCTCCAGAGGCATCTCTTTATGAGAACGTAAAGGACTACGGATATCTCAAGCATTGACCTAGGGCTTGTTTGGTTGGAAGCATGGATTATTTGGCCTGGCCTGGTAGCTTCCTGAGTGTTGCCTGGGATGCGTTTGGATGGAGCCCTGGGAATCTTCCTGAACCAGGCAAGCGCGGCCTCAGCCAGGCCACCAAAAACGAGCACCTGGCTACAGCAAGCTAGTTGCCTGGGAGATGATTAGCACCAGTTGGTTGGAATCCGTGTAGATTTTATTTTTTCTACCTTTTCGTTCGTTTCCTTGCTAATTCCTCCATTTTAGAATATACGTGACAATTGATTACTGATTATTACTAGTTGCCTAGCTGCCGAAACGCCTTTCCATCCATTCCTTATTAATCAATCAATCATATGTATGCATTAGTTGATAATTTATTGAATTTATTTATTTATTATTTTATTTTTTAGAAAACATTTATTTATATTATTATATATTATTAATTGAATTTATTTATTAAGTATATAAGAAAAATACATTCTTTCTCTTTATTAAACTTCTCAGGCACAGGCTTCCAAACAAACGCACAATCTCTTTGCTTGCCTGGCCAGGCAGATTCCTTCAAATTTCTAGGCAACTCCCAGACAATACTTTTTGCCAGGCAAGTTATCCAGGATACCAACCAAACAAGCCCCTATTCGGTGAAAAAAGCAGTAAAATAGAGCTCGAAATACGAACTGCTACAATTGTGTATCAATCTGGTTTAACCAAATTTGTCGTGTGTTAGTCAAATATACCAAATATTAACCAAATTTATAGTAGATAGTATTAAAAATAATATTTATATCTCCAATTAAGTTCATTTTGAAAATAATTTTTTATTAATCTTATAGTTGTTTTGTATTATAAATTTCATATTTTGGGTGCAATTTTTTCAAAATTCAAGTCATTTAATTCGTCAAAAATTGAGAATTGCATTAAATATATGTGGAGTGTGTCCTATGTAGCTTCCTCCTTAATGTCCTTGGTTCGGAATCTAGAACGATTGGTAGACACGTATTACCTCTATCCCAAAATAAATCAATTCTAGAATCATCTAAAATTAGCCTTCTGGAATGTTATTAAAAGAGACTCGATGGCTTTGTTTGAGTGTGGCAGAACCTCCTAAGTCATATGGCCCACTTGCATCATTATTGTCTAAACATACTCTAAATAACAATGAATGTGTCCCATATGACTTAAAAGGTATGTCGGGTAAATCCCGAATCATCCACGATTCTCCGAGCAGGATCAATCATTACAAAGAGACATTGCAGTATTACAACAGTTTTATACAATTAAGATATATCAGAGTGAAACAGCGAAAGGATTACAATAACATAATTTTATAAACATTTAGTTTTAAACCTTACAAACCATAAGTTTAAATTATACAACTATAATAGTAGTGGAGTAGTGATAGTTAACTTTATTACAATACTAGGCGATAAACTCTGCCCAAGAGCCAAACATTCTATTCGTCATCACTCTCCGCAACGACTGTCATGCAGCAGGATGCGAAGCACTCCTGCTCATGGGACTCACCTGCAACAAGGGTTCAACAAACCCTGAGTACAAAAGTACTCAACAAGACTGACCCGACGAAAGAAAAAGGGTGAAGACCCAGAAAATGCAGGCTAGAGGGACAAGGTAAGGCTTGCAAGAGATAAGGATTTTTGCGAAAAAGCAATTACAGAAAGTAAATTTCTCTTGCTCTAGATCCAGATTACCAACCAACTTCATTTTGATACCTTATCGTCATTCAAGTTATTACTACGACGATGAACACCGATCGAGTCTTCTTCTCCGAGAAGCAACGACGATTCGAATCCATTTTCATACTCAGCTGGGACCTAGATCACTGGGCTACCGGAGACTTTAACTCCGATGCATACCAGATCACAGATATATCGGGATAACAACCGCAGCCATATATCACCACATGATACACATGAGCACTTTGACCTAGTGTACCGATATACATGGGAACTTAAACCCACAGTATAACACACTATGACATATGTGGGGACTCTGGCCCACTATACATCACTCCATGACATACGTGGGGACTGGCCCACTGTATATCACTTCATACATGTGGATTTCTAATTTCTCGATATCATCGATTCACCATCAACACGGGACCTAGGGCATCAACAGACGGAAACACTACAGAGGGACTCCTTTCCCAATGCAAGTTAACCGTTCGAACTCGATATATTAACTATCATCATGATTCCACAAACCAAGCCGTTCTCATCTTTTTCATTCTTTTAGCTTTTAAACACCTAGCTAATTAAGCAGGGCTAAGCATTTCTATGCATTTCCCAATTAACAATTAATAAGGAATATGGGGGTAAAACAGGTAATGTAATTGGTGGTTTATCACTCAACTCCTATTACTTAATGCAACATTTCATAGCTGAAGCGATAAAAATTTTATAAAATAGAATAGAGTTTGAATGCATCCGGGGCTTACCTTGGTATTCGGGATAGGCGGTCTCGAGCTCTGGATCAACTCCCAACTCCTGAATCTACTCTTCCTTGGAATCTGATGTGACAACGTTAAACTCTCCGTTAACGAAAACTTTACGAGAAAATGATATGCTTCAACATAATGGAATAGTAAACATGATGCTCGATGGATGCATGACCAGATTAAAAGCTTGAGCACAACTTTCCTTCATGATAAAGTTGCAAGCCAACAAAACTTACTCACTAATTCGTTAGAGTTAACTACATCTTTAATGAAATTATTTAAGCACATGAAATAACGTCGATTAAGCCCTAATGACATAATTAATATAAGCACAAATAATTAATTTAAGTGCCAAAGGTCATTAGGGTTAATGTCCCAAGGTCATCAATCAATCCCAAATTCAAACAAACCCTATAATGATTAAACTTATTTAAAGGGATTAATTAATTATTTAAAAGCATAAAATAAAGGCATAAAAATTAAAGTTGTCTAATTAAGCTCAAAATTTTATTTTGGAAAGATCTTGATCTAATTAGATGGCAAAACAATTTTTAGAAATAAAAACTAATTATTTCATTTATTAAAAATCATTAAATGTGTATTTTTCAATTAAAATAGCTAATTTTAACTTTTGTAAAAATTACTCAAATTTGTAATATCATATTTTTCCTAGATAGAGAATATTATAAAGAACATACACAAAAATTTTTAGAATTTTTGGAGCTATACAAAAATTACTATAATTTTTTTAAAGAAAATAGCATTTAAATCATTTTCTAGAAAAAGAAAAAGAAAATCCTTTTTCTCTCCCCGCGTTGACCGACGGCGGCGCGACGGTTGACCGGCGTTATCTCGCCGACGGCAAGGTCTCCAGCGTCGGGGCTTGGCCCTACAGGTTCATCTCGGCACGGGGAGCAACTTGGGCTGGCTAATGGAGTGGCGGGGCGACGGCAGCGCACTGGCCGGCGGCCATGGCGGCACGGCGGCGCGGCTGCCGAGCTCACCGGAGCTTCCTACGGTGCGGCTAACGCGAGCAACATGACCAGCACGACTAGGCGGACGTAAAACGTGAGCCAATTTGGCCAAAGCGCGATCCTAGCGGCCTCGGCCTCGCACGCGGCGGCGGCAAGACCATGCCGGCGGCGGCACACGGCGGCTGGTCATGACAGGGTGGCTCAGACTCAACCAAGGGCACAGGAGTATGCAAAAGCTCACCACGAGGCAGATGCGCTTGAAGATGAAGGCTTGGAGTGGTCGGAGGTGAAAACTCAGCGGCGGCAGAGATGGCGGCGGCGTGTTCCGGCGGCAAGATCGGCGTCACGGCAGCTCCTGTACACCAGCGGGCCGACAAAGTTTCTTATAAGATAGAGGAGATCAAGGTGAGCATGTTAGGGAAGAATAGGGAAGAAAATGAACAACCACTGCGGCGGTCGATGGCGAAAAGACTCGCGACGGCGCAGTTGCCGTGCGCGAGGAAGATGACGGCGCACTGGCGACTCCGGCGGCAATTGTAACACCTCTAGTGTTATATTAACTAAAACCTGCCATGCCATCATATGCATTGCAAAGCATTCATGATTAGGTCAACCTTGATGTGCATTAACTAAAACAAGTTTACATTTCATAGGTTGATTGTGTTTCTGGAATGTGTTGTCATATGAAATAATAAAACCCTACTTTTGAATGTCATCTCAAATACTTAGTTTATATTCTATGTACTTGAGGTGTAAACTGTGTTTACACTAGTGTCAATCATAGTGTATAAATATAAGTCTAACTCTAAAAATGATTTCCACATTTGAAGTTGAATTTGGATTCCAAAGCTTATTTCCAAGTCTCGCAATTTAAATTTAAATTCAAATTGGAAATGCTATAAAAGGTTTTTCAAAAGTCAACTTGGTCAACCAAGGGTGTCATTGGGTCATTGACCTAAAAATGTCCTTGGATGATGTATGTGATCGCTAATAACCAACCAATTAAATTAGAAACTAAATCGAGTTTGAATTCGGTTTCAAAAACCCTTTATTTCAAAACCTAATTTTATCCCTTTTTCTGTAATTCAAAATCCATAAGGAATTTGAGGATACTCTAAAAATATAGTTTATAGATTTTGACAAGAGCTACAAGGTTAGTATTCAAAGTTTTTCAAGTTTCTAAAAAGAATTTCAAATGAATTTGAAAATACAGTTTTCCAGTATTTGTCCCCTTTTGATTTTAAAACCATAATTCAAAAATTATGCATAATATGGGAAAACTTTGTATATGAAAAAAGTTTGTCTTGAAAAGTTAAACATTTCATAGTTTTTAATATTTTCAAGTTTATTGAAAAATCAAAAATAATTTCAAATGTTTGTATCTAGGGTTTTATTCCCCTTTTGAATTTGAATTCAAATTTCAAAATCTAGATAGAATTTGAGGATTCCAGTTAAATGAAAAGTGTAGCTCTTAAAAATTTATGCAAATTATATTTTTGGAGATTTTCAAGTTCTTCTGTAAATTTTGGAGTAATTTGTAATTTCAAACGAGTGGCAATTCTGTAATTTTCTTGAACAGCACCGAAACCTATCGTCGGCAGCCATCGCCGGCTTCTCAAGCCGCGCCGCCGTCCACCGCCGCACATGCACGGCCGCCAGCGTGCTCCAGGACACGCGAAGCTTCATCGTCGTCGTGTCGCCCGTCCATGCCTCGTCCCTGCCCTACAAATAGGTTGGCCGTGGCCGACTTCTTCTTCTTTCTTCCTGCCGCCGCCGCCGACGACCTCGCTCCGCCGCTAAAATTTGTCACCGTCGCTTCATCTTTTTCCACTTTGTCTTGCCAAAAGCTCCGCCACGTCCTTGCGCTTCGATTGAGCCAGTTCGTGCCCGCTCTCCCTGCCCGAGCCGCCCGCGCGTCGTCGTCTTCCTCGCGGCCGGTTGCCGAGCCGCCGCGCGCTCTCTCGCCGTTGACCGCCGCCAAAGGTGAAAATATATTGCCTTCAACCGCTCTATCCTATCATCCATCTTCTCTTGCTCCTCATGTGCACTGTGGTTTGCTCTCTGGTGCACAGGACACACCGGAACGCCGTCGTTTTCACCGGAGCACCGCCGCTGCCATCAGCGCCGCCGACTGCAGCTCGCCTTCGACTATTTTCCATCCAACTAGTGTGCGCACTAGAACCGCGGTGAGCTCCTGCGTCTACCCATGCCCTAAATTTCACTCATCTCGCGTCATGGAGTCCGGTCGCCGTGACTCGCCGCCGGCATGAGCTTGTCCCTCCGCCGCATGCGTAGCCGTTGCGGCTGGGGGCCAAATTGAGCCTCATCTTGTTGCCTGTTAGGCTCATGTGGATGTATAGATCGTAACCGTGTGCTCGCCGTCACCGAAGAAGCTCCGGTGAGCTCTCCCGCCGGGCCGCCGCGGCCGCCGGCGTGGGTGCCGCCGCCAACCCGCCGTGTCATTTACCACCCTGATCGACTCCCCGTGCCAAGCTGAGCCCAATGGTTCAAGTCCGGTCGCCGGAGTCCTCGCCATCGGCGAGTAATCACCGGTCAACCGCCGGCGGACCGTCGTTCAGCGCGGGAGCACTGTGCTCCTTTTTCTTTTTCTATTTTTAGAGAATAATTTAAATGCTATTTTCTTTGAAAAATCATAGTAATTCATGTATAGCTCCAAAAATTCTGAAAATTTTTGTGTATGTTCTTTATGATGTCATCTACCTAGGAAAAATATGAAATGCCAAATTTGAGCACTTTTTGCATAAGTTAAAATTAGCCCTTTTAATTAAAAAATGAACTTTCAATGATTTTTAATAAATAAAATAATTGGCTTTTAATTCTAAAATTTGTTTTACAATCTAATTAGGCCAAGAGCTTTCTAAAATAAAATTTTGAGTTCAATTGGACAACTTTAATTTTCATGCCTTTATTTAAATGTTTTAATCAATTAATTAATTCTGTTTAATTAAGTTAATCATTATAAGATTTGTTTGACCTTGGGATTGATTGATGACCTTGGGTCATTAACCCTAATGACCTTTGGCACTTTAATTAATTGTTTGTGCTTACCTGGATCACGTCATTAGGGCTTAATTAATGTTATTTCATGTGTTTAATAACTTTCTTAAATAATGTAGGTAACCCTAATAAACTTAGTAAGTATGTTTTGGGTGGCTTGCAACTTTATCGTGAAGGAAAGTTGTACTCAAGCCATTAATCTGATCATGTATCCATCGAGCATCATGTTTACTATTCGATCATGTTGAACCATATCCTTGTATCGTATAGTTTCCGATAACGGAGAGTTTAACGTTGTCACCCCAGATCCGAAAGAAGAGCAAGCTCAGGAGTTGGGAGTTGATCCAGAGCTCGAGACCATCTACCCCGACTACCAAGGCAAGCCCCGGATGCATTCAAACCATATTCCATTTTATAAAAGTTTTATTGTTTCAATTATGATATATTGCATTAAGTAATAGGAGTTGAGTGAAAACCCACCAACTGCATTACCTGTCTTATATCCATAATTCCTTGTTACCTGTTCAAACAGATGTGTAGTAATGCTTAGCCCTGCTTAATTAATTAAATGTTCAGAGGTAAAAGAATGAAAAAGATGAGTTTGGTTTTATCTGTTGGAATCATGCTTTTAGTTAATAAATCGAGTCTGAACGACTAACTTGCATTGGGAACGGAGTCCCTCTGTAGTGTTTCCGTCTGTTGATGCCCAAGGCCCCGTGTCGATGGTGAACTGGTGACATCGAGAAATTAGAAAATCCACATGCATGAAGTGATATACTGATGGTTGGAGCCGGGTATATCATGGAGTGACTTATAGTGGGGCCAGAGACCCCACATATGTCATAGTGTGTTTTACTGTGGGTTTAAGTTCCCACATATTTCGGTATACTAGGTCGAAGTGCTCACGTGTATCATGTGGTGATATATGGCTGCGGTTGTTATCCCGGTATATCGGTTCACCTGCTATGCTTAGGAGTTAGAGTCTCCTGCATATCAGTAACCTAGGTCCCAACTGGGTATGAAAATAGATTCGAATCGCCGTGCTTCTCAGAGAAGAAGACTCGATCGGTGTTCATCGTCGTAGTAACAACTTGAATAATAAGTAAGGTTTAAGAAGGAAGTTGGTTGGTAATTGGATTTTGAACAAAACAGCTTTTCTTTCTTTCAAGCTTTTCTACAAAATTTTCTTATCTCCTGCAAGCCTTACTTTGTCCCTCTAGCCTGTATTTCCTGAGTCTTCACCCCTCTTTTTCATCGGGTCAGTCTTGTTGAGTACTTTTGTACTCAGGGTTTGTTGAACCCTTGTTGCAGGTGAGCATCATGGGCAGGAATGCTTCGCATCCTGCTGCATGACCGTCGTCGAGGAAAGTGAAGACGAATAGGATATCTCGCTCTTGGGCAGAGCATACAATCAAGATTAATGTAATAAGTTATATTATATTCCACTGCTATATGGTTTGTAATAATCCAACTTATGGTTTGTAAATGGTTTGTAAACTTATGTTATCGTAATCCTTTCGCTATTTTACTTTGATGTATATTATTTGTATAAAACTGTTGTAATACTGCAATGCCTCTTTGTAATGATTGATCCTGCTCAGAGAATCGTGGATGATTCAGGATTTACCCGACAGACCTTTTAAGTTTTATGGAACATATTCATGGTTATTTGGAGTCTGTTTAGACAATAATCATGTGTGTGGGCCATAGGATTTAGGAGGTTCTGCCACAGCAATAGCTGGCGCGAGCGGACTCAAACAGAGCACAAGGATGGGGTGGAGCTAATGGAGAAGAAAATAGAGGTGGAACACGCTCGGTGGTGGTGAATTTCGGCGGCGGAGGACGAGCTCGACGGCGGCGACGGAGCAGAGGAAGAAGGAGAAGTCGGTCACGGCGCTCCTATTTGTAGCCGGGGCTTGGGAAAAAGAGAGGGCGACACGCGGTGAGGACTCTTCGATCGCGAGGCGAGCTGGCGGTCGTGGCAGGGTGGCGGTGGACGGCGGCGTGGCTTGAGAAGCCGGCAATGGCGGCCGCCCACAGGCTTCAGTGCTGTTCAAGCAAATTACAAAATGCCATTCATCGAAAAATAACAAATTACTCTAAAATTTATATAAGAATTTGAAAATCTCCAAAAATAGAATTTGCATAACTTTTTAAGAGCTACACTTTTCATTCAACTGGCATCCTCAAATTCTCTATATATTTTGAAATATGAATTCAAATTCAAAAGGGGAATAAAACCCTAGAAATAAACATTTGAAATTACTTTTGATTTTTCAATAAAACTTGAAAATCTTAAAAAATATGAAATGTTTAAATTTTCAAACCAAACATGTTTCATATATAAAGTTTTCTCAAATTATGCATAAATTTTTAATTATGCTTTTAAAATCAAAAGGGGACAAATGTTGGAAAACTGTATTTTCAAAGTTATTTGAAATTCCTTTTGGAAACTTGAAAAACTTTATATACCATTATTGTAGATCTTGTCAAGATCTACAAATAATATTTTTAGAGTATACCTAAATTATTTATAGATTTTTAATTATAGATAAGGGGATAAAACAAAGTTTTGAAATAAAGGGTTTTTGAAACCGAATTCAAACTTGATTTGGTTTCTAAGTTAATTGGTTAGTCATTAGTTATCACAAACATCATCCAAGGATATTTTTAGGTCAATGACCCAATGACACCCTTGGTTGACCAAGTTGACTTTTAAAAAACATTTTATAGCATTTCTGATTTGAATTTAAATTTGAATTGCAAGACTTGAGAATGAGTTCTGAAATCCAAATTCAACTTAAAATATGGAAATCATTTTTAGGGTTGGACTTAGATTTATACACTATGCTTGACACTAGTGTAAACATGGTTTACACCTCAAGTACATAGAATATAAACCAAGTATTTTAGATTACATTCGAAAGTAAGGTTTTATGATTTCATGTGACAAAACATTTCAAAAACACAATCGACCTATGAAATGTAAACTTTTTTTTAGTTAATGCACATCAAGATTGACTTAAACATGAATACTTTATAATGCATATGATGACATGACATGTTTTAGTTAATATAACACCAGAGGTGTTACATTGAGGACTTCCCGCACTTACCTCTACATAGTCTGAATTTTGGCACAATCATTCTAATCCCAAAATTTAGTGAAGCCAAACAAATACAATGGTATATGCTAATCTGTCTGTTAAATGTAAGTTTCAAAATCTTCACCAAGGTAGCCACAAACAGGATTGTGAAGGTCCTTCAAAAAGTGGTTACATCTACACAAACGGCTTTCCTCCCTGGCAGTAATATTACGGAGGGAGCTATAGTTCTACATGAAACGATCCATGAATTGCATAAAAAGAAATTGAAAGGGGTACTATTTAAAATAGACTTCAAAAAGGCATATAATAATGTGAAATGGGACTTTTTACAACACGCTCTTAGAATGAAAGGGTTTTCGCCAATTTGGTGCACTTGGATACAAATTTTTGTACAAGGTAGGAATGTCGGTATAAAAGTTAATGATTAGTTAAAACCTAATTTTCAAACTAGAAAAGGTATCAAACAAGGTGATCCACTATCCCCCATACTATTTAATATAGCGATGGACATGTTAGCGATCATCATTGTGAGAGCCAAAGAGGATCATCATATTAAAGGGATAGTGCCTCACCTCATAGAAGACGGCTTATCGATCTTGCAATATGCAAATGATACAATTATTTTTATGGACCATAATATTGAACAAGAAAAAAATGAAGTTACTCCTTTGCACTTTTGAACAATTATCAAGTCTAAAAATAAACTTCCATAAGAGTGAGATATTTTGCTTTGGGCAAGCGAAAGAATGTGAATCTCAATATTCACATCTCTTTGGCTGTAAAGTAGGATCATATCCCTTTCGCTATCTGGGAATACCTATGCATTTTAGAAAACCAATAAAGACTGGAGGATTATTGCAGAAAGAATAGAGAAAAAATTCTACAGTTGGAAGAGTAAGTTTCTATCAGTTGGTGGCAGGCTTGTGCTAATCAATTCAGTGTTATTCAGTTTGCCAATGTATATGTTCTCTTTCTTTGAGGTACCTCTTGGGGTCCTTAAAAAATATAATATTATAGATCAAGGTTTTTCTAGCAAAATGACCGGTTGTAAGGTCAAGATGGCGGACTAGAGGAGGGTAAATAGTCCTTTTTAAAATATAACGCTCCCGCTAACCAATATAAGTGCAGAATTAAACTAAACGGTCTAGCCAAGACTTCATCCCTCTAACTATGACTCTAGATACACCTTGTAAAAGATTCTAAACAAGAAAGCAAGGTGTCAATCTAGCTAGTGCTATCCTAAACAATTCGAGTTTGTAAGGTCACATAAACCTAAGCAACTAGTACTTTAGCAAGCAAGGGAGCACCTACATAATTCTAATGAGCAAAAGCACAAATCCAACCTAAGCTCACTAGATGCTCAAAGACAAGGCTACACAAGCCGAACCCAAGATCTCAATCACTTAGCTACACAAACTAAGCAAAGTGAGAGATAAACTTCTAGATACACAAGTAAGAAGATAATTAGAGAGCTACACAAGCTATCTAATCACAAGAGCAACTAAACAAGATATATATATGATGAAATGTAAATACAAAGCTTGTGAATAGAATGCAAATCACCGTGAAGTGTGGAACAAGATGACACAGCGATCTTCACCTGGTTCACTTGGTTGCCACCAAGCTACGTCTAGTTGTGTCGACCACCACACTTGTGATTCCTCTGGTTCTTGACCCGCAAGTCAAGGCCTCGCAAGGCAAACTCTCGCAAGAGCACCGCGAGCGAACCCACACACAAGAGGTTCTCCGGTTTGACTCACAAGCCAATTTCCTCGCAAGCTCCCTCAAGAGCACTGCAAGACGCCGCTATGTTGAGTAAGGTAACTCAATGACATGAGCAGTCCACTAGAGTTACTCTTCGTAATTCCCGCGAGGTGAGCACAAAACCTCTCACAAGTCGACCTTCGGGGAACCGCACAATGTAACATCCCAGATGTTAATAAGCAATTAAAATTATAATCAAGTGCATTATCAAGCAAAATCATTGAGCATCATGGCATAAATGCATTCATATTTTAATTATGTCTTTTATGTGATGCTTAGTTTTATACAAGAAAAGATGATGCTTTCTGTTTACTTAAAGTTTTCTTATCATTTTATGTGACTTTGTAAATGTTTAAAATAACCTAAAATTTATCTTGTTATCTTGTGCTTTGCTTAATGTTTACGTTAGGTCAACCATGATATGTCTCAACTAAAACAAGTTTATATTTATAGGTTGGTTGTGCTTTTGAAATGATGAGTTGGTTGATAATTCAAAAACTACTTTCAAAACCCTATTTTATCCCTCTTTCTATATTTCAAAATCTATAAATAATTTTGAGATACTCTCAAAATATGGTTTGTAGATCTTGACAAGAGCTACAATAATGGTATTCAAAGTTTTTCAAGTTTCCAAAAATAATTTCAAATGAATTTGAAAATATAGTTTTCCAGCATTTATCCCCTTTTGATTTTAAATCCATATTTCAAAATTTATGCATAATTTGGGAAAACTTTGTATATGAAGAAGGTTTGGTTTAAAAAGTTGAGAATTCCATACATTGGGTGGTTTTCAAGTTATTTAGACAACTCAAAATATTTTTAAAATGTTTGTTCTAGGGGTTTTTCTCTTTTTGCTCTCTTTTCAAAATTTAATTTAAAAATACAATTTCTAGGCAGAATTTGAAGTTCTTCATTTTGACAAAAATGTAGAGCTTGAAATTCTGAACATTCCATAGATTGGGAGCTTTTCAAGTTCTTTACAAAAATCAGGAGTAATTTGAAAAATTGTGCCAGTGGTAATTTTGTAATTTCTTCATATCACGAGTTCCACCTCTGCGTGGACGCCGCATCGTTGCTGTGAGTCGTTTGGCCGTGACTTCGCAGCGATTCCTGAGCGTGGGCATGTGGACGAGGTCGCGAAGCTCCTACTGTGCTCGAGTTTGCCTCCTCGCCCTTAAGCCTCGACGCCGGTCTCCACCTTCCTCTTTCTTTTCTCTCTATCTACCGCCGTCATCGCGCTCTCTTTTCGCCGGCGAAATTCGCCTCCACCGCTCCATCTCCGCCCCTCGGCTCTTGACATTAGCATCACAACACCGTTGCGATTCCATCGAGCCCACTCTTGCCTGACATCGCCGCCAGGTTAGCCCTGAGGCCATCATTTTCTTCCCTGCCGGCAGAAGCTTTCGTAGCAAGCCGCCACCTCGCCGTCGACCGTGCCTTTCTGCCCTAAGAAGCTAGCCATGTCCTTGGTTTCTCCTTGCTTGGACCGTAGCTGTCGGTTGTTGCCACTGTCCTTCGCCATCGCTGCGGCTCACGTGGCCACGCCTCCACGGACCACTTCCAGTCGATCTAAGAGCACCATCGAATGCGCACAAGTCCAAGCATGCTTCTATGCCTCTCCTTTGCCGCTAGTGAGCACTTTCCCCGCCGAAAACGGCCTTCCCGAGCGTCCTCTCTACATGAATCGCGACCAGGGACATTGGACAACAATTCAAACAAGTGCAGGGGTCTAACTACAAAGTCTATGACTCAGGTGAATAGTACCCCAAGGACCTGTTTGTAGCAGTTTTCTCAAACTTCAGAAATTCATATCTGGAGTTTGGTAACTCTGTTTTTGGTGAACCAAATTTTGTTATGTTCCTTGTGATGCCTAGTTTTTATTAAAAATATTAAACATCCCATGTTTTGTAGAAAAATAAATAGTTATGTTTTATGCTTTTTATTTAATGTTTAAAAAGAGGAAAATTCATATCTCTTGCTGTGTAGCTCCAAATGACTTGAAATTTTGACGAAATGTTGTTGATTCCATGTTTAGGCTGTAGTTTAAATTTCAAGAATATTGGATACTTTATGATTTATTTATAAATTTCTTTTGCTAATAATTGATTTATCTTGTTTAATGTTTTTATATGGTTTATGATTAGTTTATAAATTAAATAATTAGCTTGATGACTTAGGGTTTCAGTGACTTTTGGATTGATTGATGATCTTGGGTTATTAACACATGATGATCCTTGGCACCTTAATTAAATTACTTGCATTTTTTTTAATCGTGCATCATGCCATGATCTCATCATATTAAAGCATGCATTATTCCATTACGTGTAGTTGTTTTGAGAGTGAGTTGGATCGTGTTGACCAACCTTCGTAAAGATATCGTCTGACAACGGTGTTCAAGAAGGTGACATCCACCAATAATGTTGAAGTGCTTATCCATGGTGTTGGTGTCGTCCATCCATGGTGTTGATGCCAAGTCTAACATCTGTGATCTCAACAAGAACTAACCACCGCTGCAATAAAGACAGGCCCCGGATGCATTCAAACCCTACCCTTGTTTTTATAAAAAGTTTTTATCACTTCAGTTATGTAATGTTGCATTAGGGAATAGGAGTTTGAGTGAAAACCCACAAATTGCATTACCTGTCTTACTTCCATATCCCTCGTCACCTTTTATTTGGGAAATGCGTAGTAATGCTTAGCCCTGCTTAATTAGTTAGGTTTTCAAAAAAGTAAAAGAATAAAAAAGATGAGTTTGGTTTTACCTGTTGAAATCATGATGATAGTTAATAAATCGAGTCCGGACGGGTAACTTGCATTGGGAAAGGAGTCCCTCTGTAGTGTTTTCGTCTGTTGATGCCCTAAGACCCGTCCGTTGGTGAACTGGTGATATTGAGAACTAGAAAATTCACATGCATGAAGTGATATACAGTGGGTCAGAGTTCCCACGTATGTCATGGAGTGATATATAGTGGGTCGGAGTTCCCACATATGTCATAGTGTGATATACTGTGGGTTTGAGTTTCCACGTATATTGGTACACTGGGTCAGAGTTTCCACGTGTATCATGTGGTGATATATGGCTGTGGTTGGTATCCCGATATATCATGTGATCTGGTATGCATCGGAGTTAGAGTCTCTGGTATATCAGTGGTCTAGGTCCCAGCTGGGTATAAAAATGGATTTGAATCGTCGTTGCTTCTCGGAGAAGAAGACTCGATCGGTGTTCGTCATCGTAGTAACAAATTGAATGATGATAAGGTATCAAAATAAAGTTGGTTGGTAATCTTGAGCTAGAGCAAAACAACTTTACTTTCTGTTATATCTAATGATGAGTTAAAATTTGATCCACAAGGGATTTTCTGCAAAAAGTCCTTGCTTCTTGCGAGCCTTACCTTGTCCCTCTGGCCTGCATTTCTGAGTCTTCACCCCTCTTTTTCATCAGGTCAGTCTTGTTGAGTACTTTTGTACTCAGGGTTTGTTGAACCCCTGTTGCAGGTGCTGACTGGTGTTGCTAATCAGTTCATATCGGTGGGCTCGATGTGATCTGATTGTCCTCTCCTGACTTAGGTGCTCTACCTAAGTTGTCTTCTATAGTTCTACTCTGCTTCCGTAATTAAAGTTAAGTTTGTAAAAATTTAAATTATTCATATATTTTGTAAATTTAATTTTATTATTCGTCCATACTCTGATATATATTTTATAATAAATGTTGTAATGTTGCCGCTACTCCTTTGTTGATCCTGGTATGAGTTGTCAAATATGGTTTAATCGGGATCCTTTGAGGGCACCCGATAGGACTTTCTAAGTTATTTGGAACACATGCATGGCTATCAGAGATCTTTGGGACAATGATAGGTGCATGTGAGCCATATAATTTGAGAGGTTCTTCCACACACAATCTCCGTCGCGTGCCTTATGAAGTTTCCAGCCACCAAGCTGTCTAGGAGATGGCAACCTCCAAGAGTAACAAGCTCGCAAGCTCGCAACACGAACACCTAGTGCCACAAGATGCTCTCTCTCAAAGCAATCGCACTAGAATTGCAAACTCACACTATCCAATGATCTCCAATCAACTATATGTTAGTTAGTAGGCTCCCAAGCACCACAAAGGAAGCCACCAAGGTCCTTGTGTGCTCAGCACCCGGCCACACCTGGCCACAATATGTATTTATAACCTAAATGGCCAAACTAGCCGTTGCTCTCCTCAAAGAGCCGTTACAACGCTTTTTGGGACCGTCAGACGCATCCGACGCCTAGCGTCGGACGCGTCCGACGCTAGCAAAACCATCGCACCATGAACTCAAGTCGAACCGGACGAAACAACACTCGTCGAACATGTCCAACGCTCATCGCAGGACGCGTCCGACACTATACAAAATCACGCGTGTTTAAACATCCGACCGTTGGACACCACCGGACGCGGCCTCTTGGCGTCCGGCGCTCCCTCAAAATCAGCCAACCCCACTGAGTCACGTCCGGCGCTCGACGGACGCGTCCGTCGCTCTGTTCAACGCGTAGGACGCGTCCGGCGCTCCGTTCCAAAGCCACAGTTAGCCATAATGCGTAGGACGCATCCTGCGCTCCTCCACAGACGCGTCCGACGTGTGTAAAAACACGTTTTAACACCGCCGCCCATCCACAACCGTAGGACGCGTCCGGCGCTCCACCACGGACGCGTCCGACGCGTGCGAAACCATGTTTTCACACCGCCAACAAACGCTATCTCATCCACCTTTGCAAATGTACCAACACCACCAAGTGTACATCACCATGTGCTTGTGTGTTAACATTTTCACAATCATTTTCAAAGGATTTTCTCTTGTTCAACGCCACTCAATACTAGGAACATCGCAATGTTAGCCCGCTCAAGTGGCACTAGATGACCAATATGCAAACTCGTTTGCCCCTCTTGATAGTACGGCCTATCAATCCTAAATCTGGCCATCAACTTCTCTACACACCTCATAACCGGTGAAATGAAATGCCCTAGCTTATACCTTTGTCTTGCATCTTCATTTCCACAGTCACCTCCAATGTGCCAATGCAACGCATATACGACACGATCAATAAATGATATGATCCACTCCATATCATCACATGACTGTCTTGGTCATCGATCTTGATCTCACTTGCTCTTCTGCGTTGCGTCGGTCCATTGGCGCCAAGTCTTGCCCAAGCTTCACCGTCGCACGGTCTTTCGCTTCCAAGCCTCAACTTGCCCTTCACACTTGCAACCGGTCCTTCGAGCCAAGCCTTATCTTGATCTTCTCCATGCTTAGGTCACATGACTCCATGTCATGTCTCATATTCAATAAGCTCCTTCAACATGCAACCTTCTAGGTCCATCAATCTTGACCTTACTTGCTCTTTACCGTTGAGTTGGTCCATCAGCGTCAAGTCTTGCTTGAGCTTCACCATCGCATGGTCCTTCACCTCACAACCTTGACCTGCCCTTCACACATTCAACTGGTCCATGGAGCCAAGCCTTGTCTTGATCTTCACCTCTTGGTCACATACATATACCTGTGGACTAATCCTGTGTATCTCAACATAAACACATTAGTCCACCTAAAGTTTTTACTAAATTACCAAAACCAAACACGAGACTTTCACCGGTGCAAGAAAAAATATAGACTTATAAAATGGGGTCTAACATGCCAACCTAGAGAACAAGGTGGATTGGGAATTCAAAACCTAGATTTACAGAATAAATGCCTTCTAAGTTAATGGTTATACAAACTCAGTAATAAAGATGGAATGTGGCAGAAATTATTACAAAATAAGTACCTAAAAAATAAAATATTTTCTCAAGTTAATAAGAAAGCTGGCAATTCTCGGTTTTTGATGGGCTTAATGTCAGCGAAGGATTAATTTTTGAATTTGGTGAGTTTAAACTTAAGGGATGGATCTCAAATCAGGTTTTGGGAAGATACCTGATTAGGGAATCAATCCTTTAGTTACAAATTCCCAAACTTTTTTCATATAGTTCGCAAAAAACATGCAATATTCAGCACTACTTCCCATATGTCTCTTTTTGGAGGGCGCTAATTGGAAATAAACAGTTGGAATAGAATAATCTAATTGTTGCGAATGTAAGCCTACAAGTAGGGAAGAATACTATCACATGGACCTCACGTAAAAGTGGTAATTTTATGGTTAAGTCGATATATAGATACCTAATCAATAATGACATCAAGGTAAAACAAGAAATTTGGCATGTAAAAATACCATTTAAAATTAAGATATTTCTTTGATTCCTAAAAGAGGGCGTAATACTTAATAAAGTCGACAACTTAGCTAAAAGAAGCTGACAAGGAAGCAAATATTGTTGCTTCTGCGGTAACTTTGAAACTATTCAACATCTATTCTTTGAGTGCAAACAAGCTAGGCGTGCGTTGCATATGATGTTTGGTATTACCCCACCATATACAGTAGCAAACCTTTTTGGGAGTTGGTATAAACAGTGTGGAAAAGATATAATGTTTAGTATTACTCCACCACATACTGCACCAAACCTTTTTGGGAATTGGTATAAACGGTGTGGAAAATATTCAAGCTTGTTATTACTAGCAGGGGCAGCTGCCTTCTTTTGGTCTTTATGTCTCACTAGAAATGATAATGTTTTTGACAAGTGCAGTCCTAAAAATATTTTTACAGGTCTTATTTAGGGGAACACATTGGTTCTGATATTGCAGTCAATTGTAGCGAAGTGAAGAAACGAAAAAATGCATCTACAAGGCTTGTCAGGCCCTAGAGACATCGGCTTTGGCTTTAGTCCTCTTATATATGGCCCATTTTGTCTAGGATTGCAAATTGATTTTCTATCTTTTTTTGTGAGTCTGCTTTATTAAACACAAGTGTGAGAACTTTATAATAATGTGGTCAGATTTCTCACCTTTGAGTGAGGATGAAGCCGATGTTTATTTCATTATCTAAAAAAGAATCATCTGAAATCAATCTACCCCAAGTCTAACCAACTTTATATGAAAAGTAATCAACATCATTTATAACACCAAATAAACATATTATTAAAACAAATATTTCATGATGAACCTAACGGTACTAACTTGTTTCCTACAAAATGTGATTAAAGCTATGTATGATTTCGGGCAGCTCGAGAAGTTGCTTTATTTTGGACAGATGGATTACAACAAAAGGATTAAATGGTCTGAATAATGGCGTTTACTAATTAATTGGCTCTAGTATGATTAATTTTCTGTGTTCACACAAAAAAAAGGACTGGGCTGCCCCCGGATCGATCAGCTCCATTCCACAAACAGACCACACAGGTACAGTACAGGAGGAATCAATCAATCAATCCGCTAATGATTTCCTCGTGTCTTGCCTTCATGCCATATTGCCATGTCGATCGAATTCGAATCCGCCTTGCCTTCTCCATTTCTTTTTTTTTTTTTTTTTTTGCGAAACTTCTCCATTTCTTTCTTTATAAACTTATAAAAAATACTGTATTCAGAACCGTTGATATGCTAGTCTTTCCTTATCTGTTTGGGTACTCTGTATTCAGAACGATGAGGTGCCAGACCCTATCTTATCTTGCGTAATATGACGCGTGCGATACAGCAGATCGCGATTTATTGCGACACACTGTCATCACTTGCTAATTCAAACATGGCGCAGGACAGCACAACGCGTGCGGGCACGATCGACGGCGCCGGTCAAACGCGACATGCGCGAAACACTGCCGATCTCAGGGTAATCAAAATCGCTGCCGTGCCGAAGCGAAGATAGAAACGGCTCAATCCATCAAACGGATAGATCCGTCGTGCGAGGCTGGAAAACAGCTCAAACGACTCGTGCCAACTCGCACGCGATTTTCCAGCCCAGATCGAATCAGTGAATCCAGCAGGGCGGGACGTTAAAGCCGCGCCCCGATCCGATCTTACTACTATAACTGCGACCGATCGAGCGAGCGAAAGCGTCCAACCCACCCAGCCATCCAATCCGCGGGGGCTGGCCGCTGCCCCGCGCGCAGGGGTAGCACCAGGGGGCGCCGTCCGTAGCCGCCAATCGCCACCGCTGCTCTTCAAGGGCATCCCAAGACGCGGCCACGAGTCCCTCCCACTCCCGCCTGCGCCGGCTCCCATATCGCCTCGCCTCCTCGATCGCCCATATAACTCTGGACACCGACCACAAAGACGAGGGCGACTTCGCCTCACCTTCACCACGCGCGCGAGGCGCCGTGCATGGCCGCGACGGCATGCGCCTACGGCTACCAGGCGGGCGGGCCGGCGCTGGTTCTGCCGCCGGCAACGTTCATCGACGTCGATGGTGCCGTCCAGAAGGCAGAACCGGCACCGGCACCGGTGCCGGCGCCTCCGCCGCCCCCAGTGCCACGACCGTCCAAGAAGGTGCCCCCGTCGTCCTTCACGTCGCACCACCTCGACATCTGCACCGAGGGCCTCGGCGCCGAGAGCTCCGGCGACATCGATCTCAGCCACCTCACCAATGACGTCAAGGACAACGACTGCGTCGACGTCGACGTCGGGCATGCACTGCCACCATGCAAGTGGCAGCATCGTGATGGGGAGCCGGCGCCGGGGAGGGCGAGGAGCCACAGGCCAGCGTTCCCACCGCCGATCTCGCTGATCGGGGCCGGCGGGAAGCCGTGGCTCTACCTCCGGCCACAGCGCGAAGACGGCCGCCTCGTGCTGCGGGAGGTCAGGATACCGTCACGGGAGCTCCTCCAAGCGCGCCGCGAGGACGGCCGGTTCAAGCTCCAGTTCGCCCAGCCCCTGCAGGACGGAGAGGGCAAATGCCAGTTGGCCCAGGGCCAAGATCCAGCAGATGCAATCTAGTTCAGGGTTTTAGGTTTTCGCTCCATTCCGCACGCCTAGCGTTGTTTTTGTCCCTTGCAGAGATGTAAATATAGCGGAATTTATCTTCACTGCCCATTGCTAGGGTTTTGCAATAAGCTAGTGAAGCAGTTCAATAATACTTAAGTGGCAGGAATCAACAAAGGAAAAACACTCTTGTCCAGAACCTTAACCAAACAGGAAAAAAAAAAACCCAACCTTAACCAAGTACAAAAACCAATACGCTAGTATTTGCCTGACACTTGTACCCTACCAGAAACCTGGCATTACATTTTTCTGGTCTAGAGCACTTTAAGGTCTCACATACCCGACAGAGTTCTGAGTTCACAAGAATCCTGAGGTTTGTTGATGGAAAAGGTACATCTCACATGTCAAAGTTAGTTGATGATTGACAGTTAAAGCCATCACCAATGGCATTTTGGAATCAAATATGCTGATTCCGCACGGCACCGATGCAATTATGAATCGGAGCTCTGAATTTTTCTCTGCCATAGAATTACATTGCATGAAAAAGATATATTCTGCTGAATATGAAATGGTGAAATATCACAAAGCACCCAGATGGCTTTGTGCAGGCAAAGCGTCGTTGGACAGGGAAAGGAAGGAGAAAATCTACCATTGTTGTGGTGGCAGCACTCGTGGTGCCTGCCGGTGCCTTCCCATTATTGTGGAGCCCCGAGCTCTTATCCTTTTTTCAAGGACACACGAGATTGGAGCTTATGATTATTTCTCGCCATCCAACGTCAATAGCACTTTGTATAATTCAGGGCGCCGGTCCCTGAATATCCCCCAACCATGCCTAGTCGACTTGATCTCATCCAAGTCAAACTCCGCCACCAGCACTTCCTCATCTTTGTCGTTAGCAAGCTTCACTATTTCTCCAGTTGGTCCTGCAGAGACACATATTTTAAATTGATTGAAGTCATGTTTTTGACTTTTAAGTTTTAACCCTTCTATCTACCAGCATAAAGATATACATAAGCTAGATTACCTACAATGAAGGAATTCCCGTAGAAGGTTATCGTGCTCTTGCCATGCTCAGTCTCAACAGTTTCTTTGCCAATCCGGTTGGAAGCAACAAGAGGGACCTGGATAATTCAAGCAGAAATCATATCGTGACCAGAGAAGTGGCTGTTTCACCAGTATCACTTAGAGAAACAACAAAGAAAGAAACAACTTTATGGTTCCTCAATGAAGGTCATAGTGCATCATGAACTTATACAAAAATAACAAACAGTACCAAGTTGGCACCAGCATGGCCTTGCATAACTCGCTTCCAATGTTCACGGGAATCCAGATTACCATCCTGGGGTTCAGATCCAATTGCAGTGGGATAAAACAGTATTTCAGCCCCCTGAAGTGCCATTGCTCTTGCACACTCTGGAAACCACTGATCCCAGCAGATTCCTACAAGGTCAAGAATGATGGCATTAGTTATAATTGATATTACATTGCATTAATTACTATTAGTGCTACTGTACTTAAACTAAATAAGAGCATGTATCACTGCAGAACATAAACTTACCAACACCAATCGTGGCATACATGGTTTTGAAAGCCTGCATCAATAGCAGTAAATGCATTTAAGTGAACTTTTGCTGATACCAAGGACAGTTAAAGTCACATCATATACATCTATATTTGTCAGGAATATACAAAAAGTGGAAAACAGGAATCACCTTAAAGCCAGTGTCACCTGGGTTGAAATAAAACTTCTCTTGATAACCTGGCAAACAGAAGCAGCTTTTTTGATGAGATAACCCAATCTATAGCAGAACAGGAAAAAACCATTAACTTTACCTGGTCCATCTGGAATGTGTGATTTGCGATAGAGTCCAAGATCAGTGCCATCAGCATCGATAATGGCCACCGAATTATAATGCGCATTGTTTGCTTCTTCGAAAAAACTTACAGGTATCACAACTTCCAACTCCTTTGCAAGCTGTTGCATCCTATGGACCATGACGGGCAAAGCTGCACATTTAAATGCCAAAGAAACAGAAGACATGCATTTATTGACTCCTCACAGGAACAAGCAGGTCTACCTTATAATAGTTGGATTGCCTTTGTAAGTCTTAGCACGCCGAAAGAAATCCATCCTTTGAGCTTGACAGAAATAGTGCCCCTCAAACAATTCCTAAGACATTTAAGGAAAAAACAGAGAGAGATGGAATGAAAAACTGGAATACGGAAATGAGAATATCTGTCAAAACTCCTATGCCCTTTCTGCTTTCAGTTTTAAAAAGAGGCATTGCAATTATAATCTTGATGATCCATAGCTGTCACTAAATTTACCTGAATGAGTACAATCTTTGCACCTTTCTTGTGTGCTTCCCTAATCAACCTGTAAAACAAGCGATCAGTCCCTAAGCTTTCATGGTTTTTCAGCGATGTAATTTAAATGTGGGTGTGTGCTGGGTGTTGTACATCATACTTTCTTCAATGCAACGACATGTAGCTCTCTAGCGTGTTTGAGCAACCAAAAAAAAAACGATAACTAAAACTGAAAACCATGTATTCCCTGACATTTTAAGTAAAGTAATTCCAATCGTGGATGTATAAAATTCCTAGGGTAGTCAGAATATATTTCTAATTCTAGACCTTGTAAAAGTAAGTTCTAAAACTCGTGAATTTTGAACACACAAGAGGATGTTGTACTGACAAAGAAAAAGGTTCAAAAACTTGTGGCTGTTGGACTGTCAAGCTGAGAATGGCAGTGAAAGTAAATGAAAGCCACGTCGACACTCAAGTACTAGATGAAAAGAAATAATAAAAATTTAGAACACCCACAAGCTCATAACTATAGAATAGGTTTGTGAAACAAAAATGCACTCAAGTAAAGCTATGATTTCAAATATGCTGCATGTATGGAAATGAAGTAGCAAAGAAGAGTAACAGAAAGTGAAATAGTAAGTTCAAGAAATTCCATTCAGTACGATAAATCATACTAAATCATACTGTTGTTATGATATACCAACATCAAATAAAGTGAAGACAAGACAAAGTTTGGAACTTGAGTTTTCTTTTTTTACTAAAATATATAATCAAAACAAAGCATTGCACAAATAGCATCCAACCAGGTTTTCCTTCTTTGGAACAGCACTGTAACTATTGAAATATAGAATCCTGGTAACACAGCTTTATGGAAAAGTGGCAGAAGAGTTAACACTGCAACCGCTGGAAAACTGACTCATTAAGCATATCATTGCTAATTTACCAAGATGTGCCTCGGTTTTAACGCAGCAGCTAGAAATTAGAACAGCACCAGCAGCTCGAAACAACTAGGCTAAAATGTAGACTGAGAAACCAAGTCTACAGTAATTTGCATGTTTTTGTGGTGTCCACCATAATACAAATACAGAACAAACTTGGAAACAGACTTTCACATTACTGTAGTAGAATATAGCAGGTCTTGTAGCATTAAGTAACCAAATCCCAACAGCTAAATAAACAGAAACATATTATTTAACTTGTTATTGAGACTCCTCAAGAAGCCATCAGAAATGCATAAATGAGGATAAAGTGGCTGATACAAGTGGTTATGTAAGCCTGTATTGAAGGATTAATCCATAAATGTGCATTTTTATGTCGTTCACCAAAAGCACATCTCAAGGTACATAAAACCGAATCCGAACACCAAAGCAGATGCCTCAATAATTCACTGCAAGAATAAAGTAGCTGACAGAAAAAAGAATGGAGCTGAGAATAAAGTAGCTGACAGGATTGTGCAATCCAAGGCAGAATTTATACTCTTAAGGAGTCCAAAATTAAAGTTTTCTTTGAGGTGATTCTGTACTCTTAGGGGATCTAAATTACATTCGGAAGATACTACAGGAGACCAAACCTGATTGCTTGTATAGATAACTAGTGAATTTGTTTCAGGATAGATACTTGATGGTAAAATAAAAGACTACAAAGTCAATGAGAGGGACTACTTGTGGCACCGTTACTGAAAGCAAACTCCTGCGTGCAATTCAAGTGCCACTAGAGGAGCGCACTGAATGCAGATTTCAGTAGAAATCGTCACGAATCAACCCCTTGTCAGCAGCGACCGCTGACACCAGGACGACGTGCTACCGAGCAGGATAAGAGGTAGACATCACAACTCCAGCAAACTTCATCACGACTGCGAGACAGCGACTAGACTAAACGGCTACGATTTTGGCTCCTTGGGGAGGGGATCTTTTGGGGTGGGGGGGGGGGGGGGGGGGTGGGGGGGGTGGTGGCGCGGCGGGCAATAGCATACGGCATACCTCTCGGCGGTGGCGACGTTCTCCGCCTCGACGTCGGTGCAGGCGAACTGCACGGCGGCGACCGCCACCTTCCTCCCCGCGGCCGCAGCCATCCTCCTCCCCTCCGCGGGCGTCCCACTTCACCTACTCCTCACCTCACTTCCTTGGGACTTGGCGGCCGCCGCTTCTGTGGTTTCAATCAAGCAGAGAAAAAAAAAATCGTCAGTTATAAGGAGAAAAAGGCGCCGCCTTGGGGCCTACCGTTCTTGACCTTTCGTCGTTCTTTCATGTAGGCCGCGAGCAAGTTGAGGCGATTTGATGGGCTTTGTTGGGCCAGTGGAGCCTCGGTGAGCCCAAGGCCCACCATAGGAATGAGCATACCAGGAAGGAAAACCGGAAAAGCATCAGCAGCTGGATTACTGTGACTGGAGGGCTGTATGTATAACGCTGTGCTTGAGTCGCGGTTTCACAAAACCGTGTTCGCTCTCCGGACTCCGGCTCATCCTTATCCTCACTCACGTGAGAATCTGCCAGGTTCGGGAGCATCGGCAGACACTGACAGACCCCTCCTTCCTATAGGCTAGAGATAAGGCCGAGGCGTCTACTAGAAATAGTCGACGAGAATCAGATCCGCGCGTGCGTCACCGGCAACGTGTGTGTTCCTGCTCCTGGGGAGGAAGCCAACTCTGCTGCTTGCGGGACAAGAACAGGATACGATACCGCGGGTGAGGAACCGGGGAGAGATGGCTACAAGAAGGGCCGTGGCTAGGATTACTACTGCTCAGCCTGCTTGGGCGGCCATGGCGAGGAGGATGGAGGGCGTGGGCGTGTCGCGCTACTTGGGCGACAAGGCCTCCGGCAGGGTGCTCAGCGAGGAGGAGCGCGCCGCCGAGAACGTCTACATACAGGTACGGTGCTGATCGCTTACCTACTGCAGCAGTGTGATCGAGTGCGATGGCTTGTTTTTAATTTAATTATTGTGCTATTGCTAACTGAGTCGGGGATTGATCAGAAGATGGAGCGGGAGAAGCTGGAGAAGCTGAGAAGGAAGGAGGACAAGGCCAAGGCCGAGGCGGCCGCCGCCGCCAAAGCCGACAAGAAGGTAAATAACAGTATCCTCCATTTCACTGGATATGCTGTGAACGTCGGATCTATCTTACTACCAATCTATTATGATTTCTGTCTATTTTTGCTAGATTCTGTTATCATTGTGCTGATGATTTATGTACGTGTCGTTATTGTTGGCTTGTTTTGCAGAAGGGTGACGAGGCTCAGCCGAGCTGATCGCCAGATCAGATCGACGCGCTCCTGCGACTGTGAGTAGTTGTGATGCTGTGGATACTACTGATGACAAGTACTACATGTAAACAGAGTCCTCTCCTTGCACTGTTTTACTCTGCATTGAGAGGAACGTTTGCTCTCTTACACTTCTGTTCGTCGTGTGTAACCCTTTGTCACTGGTGTGAACTTTGTTTGTAGCGACGCTTTTGCCTTGTCCGGGCAAATGGAGGCGCCCTTAGCCTTTATGTACATAAGTCTGCCAATAATAATGAATAAATAGTCTCTCCATCAAAACAAATCCCAAAAAGTGTATTTGGTTGTGTTACCATTTTTAAGGTCATAACCAATTATGTAGAAAATAGTGTAGTATCAACGTTGATTTTAAAATGAGTCTATTATAAGAGTATATTTTGATATAAATTTGATGGCATATATTATGCATTATTAATTAATATATAAGTATTGTATCCCAAGTTTTAAATAGAGGTATGCGGTTTATAAAGAAATATGGAAAAAACAATAATTGATGTGGAAAAAAGACTATTATTATATTTGATGAACGCAAATATGTTTTTAAGGTTCTACAAGTCTTGATGACATTACTTAATACTAATATGACATTATAACATGCTTCTTAATTGTTTAAAATATTAAATTAATCTCTCACAAATAAAAAGAAAGAGATTAAGACTGTCTAGTCGTGCGTCATTAGTCTTAAGGTCGTCGGTCTGCCTAATCGTGCGACATTGGCACGTCGGTCTGCCCCATGTGGATGCTCCACATGTAAACCTGGACGTTGATTTGAAAAAAAAAGAAACCTCCGTGATCACTCCCACCCCGCGCCCCCTGCCTCCGTCTTCCTTGCGAGAGGAAGGAAACTAGAAACGTGATTGTCGTCGCCGCCGCCACTCTCCCATCGTGCCCACCCTAGGCGCTGCAATCCAGACTTATCTTGTCGGCAGGCTATCAATCTATCTGATCCAATCCGCTGATGGCCACCGCCGTCGAGGTTGCGAAGGAGGAGCTCCTGTCGTTGGTGGTGGTTGACATCCAGTGCTGCTGCGGCGCCGATTGACTCGGCTCCCCGCCCGTGGCTCCGGTATGACACCCTCACCCACTGCTCTTCCTTCCTTGCTTTCATGTCTCTGCCTTCCCGCGCTGCTTCCTTCGCCCCACTGATCGGTTGATCCGACTGCTCGTTGTTTACTAAGGGTATGCAGAAGATGGAGCAGGCACTGTAGCCGGCGACGCTGTGGGATTCGCTGCCACTCGCTGCGGAGTCGTCGTACGGTCGAGACGCCTCGTCGCCTTTGCGCTTGCCCAGGACCTGATCTCGGCCTGCGGAGTCATCGTATACGCGCGCGATCCCCACCGCCATTGTAGGTCCAGTCTGTACTGTCGACTCCTTCCTCTTCTTGATTTCCAAGGTATGTGGGGTACGCTTTCTATTACTCCTGGATTACTTCTATCGGCAAGCCCCCGGATCTCCAGGGCTCTCCCTGTTCTTCTGTTGCAGTGTAGAGCAAAGTTCCTTTTTATTTAATTTGGTTTACCTGTGATGTTTTATCCGATGCAATTAGTTCACACGTGTTTTTTTGTCAAAGGCAATAAAATTAAATGCAATGTATTTAGTTTCAGTTTTTCTTTCCCTGTGCGTGGTAACCAATTACATGTCTCTCACTTGTAGAGTTGTAGGGCGGTGTGAATGTCGACGTCCAAAGGTTTGTTCTAAGTATCTCAATGTTGAGACAGGAAGTCTTGAGTCATGCCATCTCAAATTTTCGTGTCATGCAGCATATGTCTTTTGTTGTCTGCAGGGAGTAAGAAGAAAAGCTGATGGAAGGAAAATAATAAGGGATGAACGAGCATCTTCTAGACAACCTCCAATTGGCACTCAATATCATTGCCTTCATTCACCTGCTTAATATAACCTTTTAATTATCCTTCAAATTACTGAGTATCATCGCTATGGTTTTGCCATATTTTCTGTTGATCAATTTTCAGTTTCAGCTGCACTGCATTCGTACACTGAATTGCATTGTTTTGGTTCACGTAGCAGCAGAGCAGCATGTGGGAACCTGCAACTAAGATGGTTGGCGTAAAGTTTGCATATCCTCATGAGATTAGGCTGTGTGTGTCTACCTAAACCTCCAAGTCTAACAATATCAAGGTGAGCACACTACACATAGTAGGCCGCTGAATGCAGCGACAAATAGCCAAACACGCACAAAACCTTGACTAAATATCTTATTCATCTAAAGCTTGCCTGACTAAAGAATTTGATATTTGCTTGACATCTCGGTTGTCTTAGGTTCTAATATCAATTGGTAATTATGTAACGCATGCATACAATGAATCAAATCTTAAAATTGATTGTTAAGTGCCCAAAAAAAAGTGAGGCAGTCATTTTCTCTAGCAAACAGTTCATAGTTACTGCATGGTGGTTACTACTATATGCTTGAATTTTGGTATTAAATAGTGTAATATTCTTGCTAATCTGCTTTACACATGTTGTGGTATCTGTTTAATCAACAATCTCTTACCAAATATTTAGAATGTTGTTAGTGCTATTACAATAAATTTATTAGGCATGACAACATGAATTTCAATGAAGCACTTAGCAGGGATGTCATATTTCAGAGAAAAAATAGGCTTTAGTGTTTATAAAAAAAAATGTTAGTAAAATTAAGACCGTCCTGAACTGCTGAGTGTAAAGATTTTTTTGGATAAAATATATTTTACATAAAACAACACCAAATTTTTTGGATAAAACATTTTTTACATAAAAACAGACCATGCGTTGTTTTTTGCAACCACGATTTCAGACATTGTTGCTACTTTTTTGGCCAGCCACACTGCCAGTTAGGCTATACTAACAGAGATTGTTGTCCATTATCAGTGAATGTCTGCTCACAAAACTTCTGTGTTAATATATGTCATTAATGTATAATTGTTTTTAAATACATGCATTGCCTATGTAAGGCGTTGTAATAGAACGAACACAGGGAAATTCAATGGAGTTCTGTGTAGCTCCTTTTTCATCACATGAATACTATGTCACAAAGCATATTTAATGTTTTTCCATGGTTGTAAAACATGGATCAGCTTTTGCTTTGTTCCCGTGACAGTATGCTAGAATTATAGTACAGGTCTTTTGTATTTGAATTACATATAATTGCCTACATCTCATAGAGTGTTACTAATTGCAGATACTAATGGAACAATATTTCAAAGCGTCGAAGGCGTAATAAACTCGATCATAATTCAATACTAGGGGCATATGGTTGAAGACATGCATGCTATTATCTAAAATATGAAGAAGAGTGGCTTGGTACGGGTTCATGGTTTTTGCGACTGATAAGTCAGCTAATACTGTTTTATTATGAGAGAAAAGCATTATGCCATGGCTGGTAAGTTCAACGGAAAGGACGAATCTTGTTAGGGTGATATGAATTTAAATGTGCAGTACTATAAATGCATACCTTGATGAATACAATCCATCAATGAGAATTTTAGCTATGCATAAAAATTTGATATGTAATATTGACATTTCGAACATTACACTTGCATTATCTTTTGTCAACAATAAAACATGTTTATGCTAAAATTATCAGGGCGTTATTTGTTATCGTTGTGATGCTCTCCGTGACTATGTTTGTCAATTTAATGTCGTATCTAATTTTACAGTATTGCTATCTTATTTCGTGGTCCGTGTATTTTTATTATAAAATTTAGTTATCCCATAGTAACGTACGAACACGCTAACTAGTAACAAATAAAATATAAAATAGAGGTGTTAAAGCGGAAATACAAATAGCTTAACGACCAACAGATATAGCAGTGTTATAACCCGCTATTTAAAAGAGGGGTATTATCAGAGACGTTTAAACGTGATGAATTAGCTACGATACCAAGTTAGCTACAGTGCCTTGCCGTTCTCGGCTCCCGCATCTCTGTTTACCACGATATCGCCGTCAGTGAACAGTACCTGTACACTGTTAGTTAACAGTGCCTTACCCGTCAGTGAACAATACCGCCGTTATGTCAAAAAAAAAACAATACCGACGTTACGAAAAGATCTTCCATTACCGTACTGTAACATGTACCCGTTGACGTTCCTCCGTTTTTCTTCCCCGCCACCACACCTCCTTCAAAAAAAAAAAGAAAGAAAAAAAAACTCGCTCGTGCGGAGCACGGGATCCCCACATGTACCCGTTGCTGTTCCTCTGTTTTTTCTTCCCCGCCACCACTCCTCTTTCAAATAAAAAAAGAAAGAAAAAACTCACTCGTGCGGAGCACGGGATCCCTCTAGTTCTATATATTAAAATTTAAAAGGTTCGCTCTTAAGCAATGAGAGGCATATTCATTTTGGGATGGAATAAGCAAATCTTCTGAAGGAAAGAGTAATATAAATACTAAAACAAATGAGCTTTGCGACAAATCAATCTGACATAAGCCAGCAGCAGGGGTATCAACTGATCATGTTCCTCAACTAAAATTCACTCACGTAACACGCCTATCCATATAGACCGTAGAAGAAATGAAAAAATGCACTACTAAGGATACATGTTCTTATCTTTACTAGTGATTTGCGCGCGCGCATGCGCGTGAACAGTGATCACCGTAGTATTTATAGACAGAACGCAAATTAAAGGATCACATGCTCAGGTGTGAGCTAAATAGCACAATGACAGATGTTCATACATGAAGCAAACTTGACAACACGAACGTAACCTAGATATTAGATATTGATGGCCTCAGGTGCCATTGAGATGCTTGTATCAGACGTTTTTGGGTAAGGGGTATTCATCATATTGATGCCTGACCTAGGAGAGGTGGCATATGGCATTGGAGGAGTGGACACATTCCCTGGTTGTTGAATCATCGTATTGAAGAACTTGTAGTATTAAAGAAACCTGAACCTCAATTCCCTGGTTGTTGACACAGTTAGGTGCAGATGCTGCCGTATTTTTTGGGATAACTACCTGTCAATACAAAAGTAATTAGCTGTGTTTTTTTTTGAAATACATCTCCACTGCAAACGGCAAAGAGTTAAGAATACAAAGAGCTTCTATGGCACAAATCTGCAATTAATATGCCATAAAGTTAAATATAGGAGAAACTTTTACAGAACAAATCTTCAGTGTGAATGGTCAAGATTTTAGTGATTGACGATAAACACTTATCCTAACATAATAGGAGTTCCATCTATGGCACATAAAAATGGAGCCATAGATGCCAGAACTCAACAGGTTCATGAAGACAGTTTAGATACACAAAGAAATTAAAATAGCACAACTATGACCAATTTTTGAGCACCGTCTCCAAAAGAAAGCACTCTTATCACATGGCTAGGAAGAGATTGTGGCTGCCTTTGATCTGCAGGTATTATGACGACCTATGTTTTTCCCTTTTAGCCAATTAATTGCTTCAGAAATTTATAGCAGCCAAAAAACTGAGGTAAGCCTGTTAGATAACACTTCTTCATCAATACTGATAATGGGAATAAAATAAAAGGCTTTTTACAATTTAAATACAAAACATTCATCCCAAATAGAACACAATACTGAAAGTGTAGATTAGCATCTCTGACCTGACACACCAATCCAAGTCTGTTAAAAGGAGAGATGAAAAAACAGATCTAAAAAATCCAAAACCTGGTTTCTCCTTATTTTAGTTGCGGATAAATGTTTCAAGAGAGAATCTAAATCTTAAACATTGCTAGAAAAATCCAGATTGCTACGTACTAAATACACCTTAGATCTCCTAAATGATAGTTTTTTTTACAAAACAAATAACTGAAACTGCAGAAAAGTTGATGTTTATAGGTAGCAGGAGGAAGGCTCAGTGGCAACGATAGCTTTGTAGGTCGACGTACCTGAGCTAAGTGCTAACGGCTAACCATTTGTGCTTGCCTCATCTAGTCCGTGTTGGGAAACATGTGCTGAGTATGTCTGTAGGTTGAAATCAATATAATCAACTGGGTCATATATCATGTCTAGATCCCTAGGATACAACATTTCTGAACTGGAATCACAAAGACAGAATATAAATATGCATTTCCCTTCCAACACAGTTTATGGACAAATATATATGCATAACTAAAATAGAAGAAACACCATCCATCATATTAAAGAGCTAACTTTGAGATGCAACCACTGGACTGCTAAAGGTTAGCAGTAAAAATGTAACAATTTTACGTTAGAAATCTAGTTTAAAAGAGACAACATTTGATAGGTTTTTCAAATCAGTCAGGCTTCTGGCACAACCAGACTTGATTTCACAGTCCCAGGATCACGCAGGGAGCTATTCCTGGACAAAACTAACTGATAATGACACGAGCCACAAACAATTTAAAATATTGCCTTGCATCTCACCAACTCACAAGGTTACTAATAGAACTATCAGCAAACAATTTGAATTCAGAATAATTTGAATTGAGGCAGCTTGTGACGCAACATCTTTAGGACTGTTGTTGCAGAGCTAAGGAAGCTATGATAAGAGAACCAAAAGCAAAATTCAAGAACATGTATTGGTGCACATTTTTTGTTGTATAGACAGGCAGAAAGATATCATTGATCTGTTGTAGGTAGGCACAACGGCAGTACTGCCTTTGGTAAACGAAATTTGGGACATGTAGCATAACAGGAAATAAATTTGGAACCAGAAAAGTGAAATTTAGGATGGACCAGAAAACACAGGCAACAAATTTAGGAAAGAAAGGGATAGATGATATGAAACTGAACGCATCACAATCGAACAGAAGGAAGGCATACATAGAGTTTAAATTTAAAAGGGACAAAGAGAAGATCCTCACCCAAACAACAGATGAACAGATCGGTTAGGAGCTGCTGGTGGTGACCAAATGACTACAAACTACCACCTTGGCACTGTACAAGAATCAGGGAGAAAACCATTTTCTTTCATCAATAGCGTGAGAGCAAAAATTTTCTGAACTAACCTGCTTTGATCAAAATATTTACATGCAAATGCTTTCTTTCTCATAAGCTGTCAAGCCAAGACAGAAAAGGAAAGCATATATAGATCATCGAAGCATGTATTTAGACTGGAGTTTTTAAACATACATAAGTAAAAGTAAGATTAATATCGTAGAATATATGCTCATATCTTTGTGCATGCAGTTCATTTAAAAAAAGAGTCGTGGGCTGGATCGAATAAGAAATACCATATCTGCTGTAGACTTGGAGTTGAGGGTGTAGTCGATCGAAGCCAAGAAAAGTGTTGAGCGAAATCTGAAAGTCAATGCATGTTCAACAGCTATATATGCAGGCTATGGTATGAGAAGCATAACAAACGCGATGGAATAATCTCTGGGGAAAAAGGAAGACCTGTCATCGATGGAGATGTAAGGGTTAGAACTCGATGAACTGGATCTGTCCTCCTTGGTCTAGTAGCACCTGGTAGAGTAGAGAATGGAGATGAATGGATGAACGGATCTAGAAGCAAATGAATAGGCGTTGGGAGAGGTCGATGTGTACCTGAACGTCCCGGCAACGCTCGCAGTCGAGAGCAGCACTCTGCGACCGAAACCGTCGCGCCAGGGAGGGCCGCGCCGGGGAGAGCCGCTCGCCGCGCCGGGGCAGGGGGCGCTCGGCGCGCCGCGGTCGCGCCGGGTTGGCCGCGGTTGCGCCACCGGGCCCGCCGCTGCACCCACGCCTGGCGGCGCCGCTGCGACACCGGGGAGAGAGGGAGAAAGAGGGAGACAAGAGAGGGAGAAGGAGGGGAAGGGGGCAGGGCCAGGGGCGGGAGCCCCGTCGGGTGTGGGCGAGAGAGGAGGGAGAGGGAGGAGAGGCGGCTGCGGAGAGGAGAGTGAGAGGTAGGGTTAGGGTTTGGAAAGCCGGTATATATTTGGTGCAGAGGAGACAGGAGAACCGTTGATCGTGAAATTCGACGGCTAGAAATTTTTTTACTGATGTGGATAGCCTCGCTGCTCGCCGTGGCCACGGTGAATGTTATCTTTAAATTTATTTATTTAAATTGCTGTTGGATGCGCCCATAGCCATTTTGGTACTCATTGTGATGGTCCACTTGGGGAGCGGCTGGGAGCATATGCCCCTTAGTTTTCTATTTCTCTTTTTTTGCTATTGCTTTTCTTTCTTATGTTTTCTCATTCTCTTAGATTTCTATCTATTCCTCTGTTCGAAACAATCCTTAAAGTTTGTGTTTGGTGCATAAGAGACAAACGAAGCAACTATTGTCCGTAACTATTGTCCTAGTTTCCGAGCCTGCGCCTCCACTAGTTATAAGAAAACTTAAAATATATGTCAGGTACCATTTTATATATGAAAAACAGGTGAGTGTGCTTCACTACCATTTTTACAGAGCACGACATAAATATTTTTAGTAATTTGAATACAACTTGAAGACCTAGTGAACATTGCTAGTTGTATGGAAATAAAGGGGCCATGCCCATTTTAGTAATATTATTTTTATTTTTAGGTACAATTATAAAGGCCATACCATCACTTGTTCTTTTCGTAATTTGCACGAATGCCCATAACTTGAAGACCTAATATTAATATTTTGTTGGAAATATGACACCCATTATGTCAACACATATTTATTTGTTTCTTGTAGCAAAAACCACCAAAACCAGACACGATGCTCTAGCATTTATATCCCATGATCGAGAGTGTCACACACCCATGTGTGGCGCTATCATCGCAATGGCTTTTCTACTTTATTTCAGTAGAGCAATGGCTTTTCTACTAGACCACTGGAACATGACGCGGTGTTGCCGCGATTAAGTAGCCCTTTTTTCTTAATGTGTAATATATGTGTATATTTATATTAAATGTGTAGCGTAATATGTTTTGGGTAGAAAATTATTTATTTAGAATTTTTATTTATTTTTATTAATTTTTACCATATTTAATTACTAAAATACGATTGTATGTGGCTAGTGATATAAATTTTAAAATTGTTCTGATTTTCGGACGACGAAATGGGGGTACAAAATATTTTGATAGGCTTTAGGCTGGTTATAGTTTATTTAGAAATTTTCTATATTTTTCAGCTACCCGTATAAACAGTAACGGTGTCAGATGAACAATGCTCACAAAAGTGACTTTTGGACCCATATTTTTTTTAAGACGTGGCCACGTCCTCTGTGCGCGAACGCGGCGTTTCAGTAGTAAAAGATAAAAGATAGGGAGTTGCTGGCGCTCGGACGTCCGGCCCAACAAACTCAAGACGGCCCCTCCCCCTGTATGCACATGCATCCCGCTCCGCCTCGCACAGTGTGCCTCCCGCCCCCGCACGCGTCGCCCTGGGCACACCGGCTTATTGTGTCGGCAACATCTACTGTTGTCCAGATCCGTCCCCCACCACACCGGAGAGAGCACCTCTGGCCCACTGCCGACATGCTTCTAACCGGTCCTGAAAACAGAGAAAAAAGGATTACAAAAACATCAAAGAATGACCTAATAAAACAAAAACAAAAAATGCATTGAAACAGGGGGTGTCTATCGGAAACAAGCACATTGCTACTAGCGGAATGTCAACTTCTAACAGAACATCACTGTTGTACTAGAAGAAATATCACTTTTATACTGCCAGAAACACCACTTTTGTATTAGCACACTTCTATACTAGCAGAAACATCAGCTACTTAATCTTTGTTAACAGCCAAAAACATTTAAATGCAACAAACCGAAACAAGGTGCTGAAAAAAATAGATAAAAAAATTGAAACAAAATAGAAGAACACAATGTGTGCAACATAAGAGAAACCAAGGCCTTGTTTAGATACTAAAGTTAGTGTACCTACTTTGCATAGTAAATTCTGTTAAACACTGTAGTAATTTTATTTTTATTTGGTAATAATTGTCCAAACATTGATTAATTAGACTTAAAATGTTCGTCTCGTAAAGCACAACAAAACTGTGTAATTAGTTTTTTATTTCATCTATATTTAGTATTCCATATATGTGTCGGTATTTTGATATGACGAGGAATTTTCTTTTTTAATAGTAAAATTTAGGGGTGAAATCTGGAATCTAAACGAGGCCCAAATTAAAACAAAATAGCAAACACACTAAAACAACAAAAAGAAAACTGAAGTAAACATGAACACCGATTGAAACAAAAATTACTCAAGCATTTTTGAAACAACAAGCATGGTGCAATTGAAACAAAAAACATATTTTGCAGAAACAACACAAGCGGTGCTGCAAAAACAGAGAAGAAATGCCTACTGTTGAAACTAACAACAAGAACATGGTGAAACAAACAACTGGAACACAGTGAAACAAATCAACCAGAGTTGGAGAAGAAAGGCATAAGCTCGTCGGAAAAACCCAAGAAACATCACATGAAAAATTATTGCAACAACCAAAGGAACGAAACTGAAACAACCAGCTGGACTTGGAGAAGAAAAAGGATGAGCTCGTCAGAACCCCTAGCTCGTCGCCGGAGATGGAAGAGAAAAGGAGAGAGAGGAGAGAGGAGGAGCAGGAGGCCTACCTGCCACCCCCCTCGGATCCATCGCCGCCGCGAGCGCCTTGACGCGGCTACCCGCGAGCTCCTGCCCCCATCGCCTGGAAGCTTGGAAGGGGCCTGTAACACTTTGGTGTTAAGCATGCATCATATTGCACTTTATGAGCATAACCATCTCAATTGCATCATTTTTGTTACATGAAATGACAAAGTTTAAATATGTGCTTACCTTGACTTGAACTAGAACTATATGAAGGGTTACTTGTTTGAGGTTGAGTGTTAAATGAAGTTTGTAGAGAAAATTATTTGGAGCAAAACTTATTTTGGGGTCATTTCATGAAAAGGCTTGGAAGTGGGTCAAAAATGTCAAAAACAGTTTGTAAAAATGATTTTCTTTTAATTTTAAATCCCTATTTTTGAAATTCAAATTCTAGGCAGAATTAGGTTTTGATGTTTAAAAGTGAAATGTTCTACTCATCAGAAGGAACATTTCATCTTTTATGAGTTTCTTCAAATTCGGATTATTTTGGAAAATATGGGGTTCATCAAGTCTGCACGAATCTTGGCGCAGTGGGACCCACCGCACAGTCTCTTCTTCCTCCTCTCTTCTTCTTCCTCGCGACGCTGTCCGACCCGACGCCGGACACGTGGCGTCCGTACGCCGGGCCGCTGCAGCTGCTCGCTGTTCCGACCCCGCACCCGAGCGCCGCACACGGATCCCCCGCACCGCGCTCGCCCGGTCCCACAGCTCGCTACTCGCCCTCCGCTCGGCCCCGCTCCGCGCGCATGAGTGCCACGCGCTCGATGAGCTCCGACGCCGCACTGCCTCGGTCCGAGCTCGAGCGGCCGTTTCAAGTCGCCCCGACCGCGTCAGTCTCTCCTTCCCTCTCTTCTCCGCCACCAGACACGCCCTTGCCCTTCATCTTCCACCCGAGCCCGAGCACGCGGACGTCGCCCGCCATTGCCGCCGCCGAGAGCTCGTATGCCACCGCACCCCGTAGCCTGAACACTTTTTGCCCTAAACTCACCAGTCGATCCGCCGAGGTGTGAGGCACACCGTGCGCACCTCTCCTGCCACCGAGACCCAAGGTAGAGGTCGAATCGACCACCTTCTCCTTCGCCGATCATGGCCGCCCGACCACAGCCGCCCGACCACCGCGCGGTCCGCCGTGCCCAGCAACCCCTCTCTCTCAATTAGCTAGTGAATCGTGTCCGTCTGATCGAGTAGGATCGATTGGAGTAGTTCATGAGGTCGATTAGAGTCTGAGCCCGACGAATTTGGCCATCCGCCGTCGCGGATTCGCGCCGCCGCTCGCCGGCGTACCTTGCCGTCGTTGCTCCGGCCATCCATTCGTCACTTGAGCTAGTCCGTTCGAACCGTCTTGGTCTGCTAGAGCTGTTAGGCTGGTCCGTTTGCCCCGCCGTGGCCCGAGATGGCCGGCGTACCGCCAACCCTCGCCGCCGTCCGCCGCTGTTCGTCGCCGCCGGTCCAAACCTCGCTCCTAGTTCACATCTTGTACACCAAGGTGCCCGCTTTGACGAGTTGCGTCTGTTGGTAACCGTGGCTCGGCCGGAGACCTCGCCGTCGGCGAGGAATCCCGACGCCGACGACCATCCCGCGCCGCAAGGACCTCGGGCATGATTCCTGTTCTTTCCCGGACTTGAGTGTAAAGTTGCCAGACACAGGGATTTACCGGTTAGGGCTTGGTTAGTTTCTGGAAATGTCAGGGTCCCCGGTGTAAAGTGCCTTTTCCTTTTTCTTTTCCAGAATTGATTTCAGATTTTATTTAAAGCTTTGGAAATTCATAACTTGCTCATTTTTCATCCAAATGAGTTGGTTCAACTTGTAGTATTTTTCTTATGAGATGATCTATGCCTGAAAAATATGAAATGTGAAATTTGTGAAACTTTTCTGTATAGCTTTATTTATCTCTATTAATTGCATTTATCTTAGGAAATACATAACTAATTCTCTGTTGCTCAGAAAAATGTGAGACCAAGTTTGTTAGTCTTCTTATGTCATGCTCTATCTGTGAAAAATGTTACTAGGCTATATCATATGTAAATTTTGCTATGTCTAGTTATGGTGCCTATTTTCATGT
>CM041637.1:22872438-22887869 GCA_023333625.1 Bothriochloa decipiens
ACAGCACTTCAAGAAACACCTGCCGATATAGCCACAGAACTGCCATCCACCAGCCCTGCCATCATGATGACTGATCCATCGGCAAGCATTGCTGAGGACGTATTGCAAGCTGCCTCCTCCAGCTAGATGCAAGAGATTGCTTTGAAGCAAGTAAGTTAATTTAACCAAAATTCTGCAATATTTACTCTCCTGTAACTGACTAATTCCCTTGTAGGAACAAGACTCTCCAAATAGCCTATTCTCTTTTACCGTCAACATTCCTGACGATGAAGAAGAAGAAAGTTCTGTGCTTGCCTTAGGAGCCATACCAGCTGAAGTCAGAACCAAATTAGAAACATTATTATCCTTATTGCATCAAGATACACCTCAGCTGGTCCAAGATTCAGATTCCACAAGAGCAATTTTCAAAGCGATTCGTGACCAAGTCCCCGACAACGTTGAAGAAATCCTTTTTCATGCTGCCCACCTTGAGAGCCGACAACTCTAGTACCAAAAGGCTGCTCGACGAATTGCCGATAGAGCCGCTCAAGCAAAACTCAAAGAAGAAATACTACAATTCAAGCAGGCTGCCGAAGAAAAGCACAGAAGCATGAGCAACTTAGAGGCTTTGGGCGCCGATCTTGAAAAGAAAATTACTGATCTATCGGCAAAGAGAACAGCTTTATTGGCCGAGTTGAAAGAAGTGGAGACAGCCCTGAACCAAGCCATACACGAGAAATACAACTTGTCCAACACTCTAAAAACTCTTCAAGAAGATAGGGACAATCAAGCTTGTATGGCGCTGACGCTGAGAAAAAAACTTAAACCGATTGAGGACACTGCCGATGCAGACATCAGGAAAGTGGAAGAAGCTGACCAAATTCGCCTGCGCGCGATAACCGCTATTCAATCTTTCCTTAGTTCGTAAACTTTATTCCTGCATTTTATGCATCCATCCAAATACTGGGGTAATATTTCTTTAAATATTTTCCATTTAATGCTCTGGAAAATATAACTCCTTCGAGGGTTTCTAAGATGTATGCGTTACCAGGGGCAGACTGATTTATCCGATAAGGACCTTCCCAATTAGGGGACCACTTGTCGCATTTTGAACTCTTAGTCCCAATCGGCAAAATCAATTTCCAGACTAAATCTCCATTTGCAAATTCTTTTATTTTCACCTTTCTATCATACCACCTAGCAACCCTCTTTTTATTTTCTTCGATGCTAATTAAAGCCTTTAGCCATGACCTGCTAAATCTTCTAATTCATCTCTCATAAGCATATCATACTCATCGGCTGTCAACTGATCCTGAGAAAAATACGCCTAGAACCAGTCTTAATTTCCCAAGGCAAAACTGCATCATGCCCATATACCAAATGATATGGTGAAACCTTAGTTGTACCATGACACGCCATCCGATATGACCATAAGGCTTCATTTAAAAGAGTATGCCATCTCCTAGGATTTTCCTCAATTTTTCGTTTAATAAGCTTGATTATTCCTTTATTAGATGCCTCAGCCTGACCGTTAGCTTGAGCATAATAAGGAGAGGAATTTAGAATTTTAATCCCCATACCAATGGCAAAGTCATCAAATTCTCCCGATGTGAATATAGTTTCTTGATCGGTAGTAATAGTCTGAGGAATACCAAATCGGTAAACAATATACTCTTTCACAAAATCAATCATATTTGCCGATGACACTTTCTTTAAAGGAATTGCTTCAACCCACTTTGTGAAATAATCGGTAGCAACGAGTATGAATTTGTGTCTTTTACTCGACGGCGGGTAAATCTGACCGATGCGATCAATAGCCCATCCTCTAAACGGCCAAGGTTTGATTATAGGATTCATTACCGATGCAGGTGCTCTTTGAACATTACCGAATTTCTGACATAACTGGCACCCTTTGAAATATTTAAAACAATCCTCAAGAATTATCGGCCAATAATACCCATTCCTCCTAATCATCCATTTCATTTTAAATACCGATTGATGTGCCCTACACACTCCTTCATGAATCTCACCCATTAGACTTTTCGATTCCTCTTCACTAAGGCATTTGAGCAAAACCCCATCTAAAGTGCGATAATATAATTCAGTATCAAGGAGCACATACTTGATAGCTTGAAACCTTATACGTCTCTCCACTTTCTTAGATGGATCTTTTAAATAATCGACAATATCCCTTCTCCAGTCATCGGCATCAATTACCGATGTCAGCACTTCTCGGATCAGTTGATATCCCGAAGCATGCTGTGCTAGCCGATTAGCTTCTTCATTGTGCAATCTGAGAATGTGTTCAAGGCGAAAATCTTTAAACTCCTTTAATATTTGCAGGCACTTCTCATGATAAGTAATCAAAACTTCACTTCGGCATTCATATGTTCCGATCAATTGATTAATGACTAGCATGGAATCCCCAAAGACTTCAACTGTATCGGCACGTATTTCTCTGAGCAATTCTAACCCTTTCAGTAAAGCTTGATATTCAGCCTGATTGTTTGTTGAAGTGCCAGCAATCGGCAACAAAAATTCATATTTCTTTCCTCGATGCGAGATTAACATAATACCGATTCCTGCTCCTTCGCCACAAGTAGATCCATCAAAGAAAAGTGTCCATGGAGCAATCTCAGCATAATCTACCACACTGTAATGTTGAGTAACAAAATCGGCCATTACCTGTCCTTTAACCGCTTTAGCCGACTCATGACGCAAATCAAATTCTGATAATGCTAAAATCCACTTGCCGATCCTTCCTTTCAAAATTGGCATCGACAACATATGCTTAACCACATCGTCTTTGCATATAACAGTGCATTCAGCCGATAATAAATAATGTCTTAACTTTGTGCAAGAGAAATATAAACACAAACATAATTTCTCAATAGCCGAATACCTGGTCTCAGCGTCTATCAGTCTTCTGCTTAAATAATATATCACACGTTCTTCCCCTTCAAACTCTTGAATTAATGCTGATCCGATAACATTATCATCGGTAGACAAATACAACTTGAAAGGTTTCCCGTGTTGAGGTGGAACCAATACTGGAGGATTTACCAAATATTTTTTAATTTCTTCTAAGGCTAATTGCTGCTCTGTTCTCCATACAAATTCCTGATCGGCTTTTAATTTTAATAAAGGACTGAAGGCTTTGATCTTTCCCGACAGATTAGATATAAATCTTCAAATAAAATTAATCTTGCCGATCAAGGATTGCAACTCAGTCTTATCGGCAGGAGCAACAACCTTATTAATTGCATCAATAGATTTCCTGCTGATTTCAACACCTCTTTGATGTACCATGAAGCCTAAGAATTGACCTGCCGATACACCAAACGCACACTTAGTAGGATTCATCTTTAAACCATGCTTTCTGGTGCACTCCAAGATTTTTCGTAGATCAGCAAGATGACTCTCAAAACCTCCAGATTTGATCACCACATCATCTATGTAGATTTTAACCAATGTGCCGATGTATTTATGGAAGAGAAAATTCATAGCCCTCTGATAGGTAGCACCGGCATTTTTCAAGCCGAAGATCATGACAATCCATTCAAATAAACCCACATGACCTGGACACCTAAAAGCAGTCTTGGAAATATCTTCTTTAGCCATGAAAATTTGGTTATAACCGGCGTTACCATCCATGAAGCTGATGATCCGATGTCCAGCTGCAACATCAATCAATAAATCGGCAACAGGCATTGGATAGCCATCCATCGGCGTAGCTTTATTAAGATTCCTAAAATCATTACACACACGAAGTTTTCCATTTTTCTTATAAACAGGAACCACATTAGAAATCCATTCGGCATATCGACATTGCCGAATAAAGCCAGCTTCAATTAACCTTGTGATTTCGGCTTTAATATCAGGTAACACTTTAGGATTACATCGGCGTGCGGGCTGCTGATGAGGCCGAAATCCTGGCTTAATAGGCAACCGATGCTCAACTATTGACCGATCTAGTCCAGGCATCTCTGTATAATCCCAAGCAAAATAGTCTTTATATTCCCTCAAAATATTAATCATTTGCTGTTTACATTGAGAATCTAACTTAGCACTAATAAAAGTTGGCCTCGGCCTATCACCGTTACCAATATCTATTTCTACTAAATCATCAGCCGATGTGAACCCATGACCAAGTTTTCCACCATCAGCAAACCGATCCATTAAAATTCATCTTCAGAACTGACTGCTTGGATCAGTGTGAGTTCATAATTGGCAACCCTGAGAAATTCCGTATCCCATGTTTCTCCCGATATGCACTTTGTCCGTTCATAGGTCTCAGAATCAGCCGATGCGATTATATAAGAAGAATCACCAGGGATAACCTCAACCTTGTCTCCAACCCACTGTACAAGGCACTGATGCATCGTAGAAGGAACACAGCACTTGGCATGGATCCAATCCCTTCCTAGGAGCAAATTATAGTTACCTTTGCCGCTAACGATGAAGAAGGTGGTTGGCAAAGTCTTGCTGCCGATAGTCAATTCAACACATAATGCCCCTTTAGCCGGAGACACATTGCCTTCAAAATCTTTAACCATCATATCCGTCTTGGTTAAATCCTGGTCCCCTTTTCCAAGTCTTCGGAACATGACATACGGCATAATATTAATTGCCGCTCCTCCATCTATGAGTATTTTTGACACTGGCTGTCCATCAACTCTGCCTTTAACAAACAAAGCTTTGAGGTGTTGCCTTTCATCATTGGCAGGCTTTTCAAACACAGCCATCATTGGATCCAGAGTTAGTTGAGCTGCTTCATCGGCAAAAACTGCTTGTTCCTTGTCATCTGGCGCCAAGAACTCCATCGGCAACATGAAGACCATGTTAACATCTGTCGATGGACCTCCACCCTTGCGTTTTGGTTGCCATACTTGAGTTGTTACCTTTGGGATGCTTTCTTTTGGGCACTATAAATCCTCTTGACGCATACGCTGTACCCTTCTTTTTTGAATTTTTGTCAATCCTTCAGGGCACCATTGGGGAAGCTTTATTTTCCAAACAGGCTGATAATGCTTTGTGTTCTGCTTATGGAGGCCTATGTTTGGATCCCTGCAAAATATCCCTTCATCAGGAACCCTTTCGTTAGCCATCTCTTCAAGCTCTGCCTGACCCCTTGGAAAACAATCAATATGCCCGCCAAGCCTGTCATGCACACTAACTCTGCCCCTCAGCCGATCAAGTGCTGACACCTTTTCTTTAATTGGCTTATTGATGCGTACCCCTCGATTACTAGAGTGATGTTGTCTCTCTGCCCGATCATTTAAATAGTAACCATTACATTCAGGGCAGGTATTGGCAGTGGGCAATTTAATGCTTTCTTCCCAGCAACGAACGAAAAACGGGCAATTCCAGTGATCTTCATGTCGACGTAACTCTTCCTGTTGCTGCCGATACCGATCCTCACATTGTTGCCGATACCGAACACCATATGGAGCAGGCCTCAGGGGTCTTCTGGAGCTACTACCTTCATTAACAATTCTTTTCCCTTTAGCGCCATCGGCAGGTTCCTTTCCCTTTACGTCATCAACAATTATTTGATTTTTAGGGTCTACCGATGCATTTCTTCTAGCAGCCTCCGATGTTAACACTTTGGTTTTGCCTTTAGCCTCCACTATGTTTGCAGGGAATGGATGTTGATCAATTTTCATCGGCTTCTGAGCTTTTGAATTATCAAATTTGATCTTCCCGGATTCGATAGCCGACTGCAACTGTTGCCTAAACACCTTGCAATCATTGGTACTGTGCGAGGTAGCATTGTGCCATTTGCAGTACCTAATCTTTTTCAACTCTTCTGCCGATGGAATCACATGATTAGGAGACAGCTTAATTTGAGCCTCTTGGAGCAAAAGATCAAATATCCTATCGGCTTTGGTGATATCAAATAGAAACCTTTCTGGCTCTTTCTGACCGAAAGGACATGATATCGGCTTCTTATTCTTTACCCACTCAGCCAAGCCGATAATTGGTTCGTCATCAGAGTCTGAATCTTCTGCTTCTTCTACAAAGGACACCTTTTTATTCCAATTCTTTCTGGGTTCAAAAACCCTAGTGTCCTGATCAGAAATCCTTTGCACTATATGACTCAAACTTTCAAACTCTTGTGACCCATATTTTTCTCTGATGTGTGGCAGTAACCCTTGAAGAGCTAAATCGGCTAACTGCCGATCATCAAGTACTAAGCTGTAGCATTTATTCTTTACATCTCTTAGCCTGTGTACGAAACTTTCTACCGATTCATCACTGCGTTGTCTCAATTTTGTCAAATCAGTCAGCTTCTTTTCATGTACTCCAGCAAAGAAGTACTTGTGAAATTGCTTCTCTAGATCGGCCCATGTAATAACAGAATTAGGTGGTAACGAAATAAACCACGCAAAAGCCGATCCAGACAATGATGAGGAAAATAATCGAACCCTCAATTCATCCCTGTTAGTTGCTTCTCCACATTGAATAATGAAGCGGTTGATATGCTCCATTGTTGAAGTATTGTCCTGCCTAGAGAATTTAGTAAAATCTGGTACCTTGTACTGATTTGGGAAAGGAATCATATCATAGGCTAGAGGGTATGGGGTCCGATAAGAGTAAGTATTAAGCTTAGGCTTAATCCCAAATTGCTTTCTCATCACTTCTGTAATTTTATCAGTCCAGTATGCATCTTGACCTTGCCGAGGCACAGGCTGAACTTCTGCTGGAGGTGCTGGCTGATATGCTTCGATGTGTCCTTGTGACAAATGAGCCGGAGCAATCGGCACATTTGTTATTGCTGGTCCACTAATTTGCTGCACAGGGTTCATCGGCCATGGTGCCGATGCAGGATTCTGAATATCTGCTTGCATATATTGCTGTTGAACCTCTGCCATCTGATACCCAGGCTGAGCAAAGTGCTGTTGAGCTGGCAATGGACCCGTCCAACTTGGATTAGGCCTCATCGGCACATGACTCGCCGATGGTTGATAAACTGCAGCCACTTGTTGCTCTTGCATCCTTGGATGATAGACAGCATAATTCCCTTGATTTGCAGGAACTCTAGCTGGAGGAACAATTGATGCCATAGGTTGGTTTGCAGTTGAAAACCCTTGTTGCATCGACAGAGGGTTTGCCGATGGACTTGTGTATGATGCCTGATAAGGCGACATGTGGAGTCCTCCTGATGGCAACTGTGCGGTAGGTGGCGTTGTAGTATAGTGTGTCACCTGAGTCATCGGTCGAACCGGAGTAGCTGACGTCATGGGGGTTTTACCCGCTGTATCATGCGTCTGATTTAATCCAGAGTTAAAAGCAGGTAGATCTGGAGACATCCCATATCCCCACCAATCGGTAGGAACTTGTTGATTTTGAACTGAAGGACCTGACATTGCTGATGCCATTAGATCTGTATTTAATTGAGTATTCTTTGCTGAACTTGACATCGGCGGTGGAGATTCAGCAGCAGGCAGATCTGTATGAGGAGCAGAAACCCCTGGAGCCACAACAGCTGTAGTAGCCGATGGAGCTGTAGAAGATGACATCCCAGGCTGATGATATACTGGGCCAACATAAGCTGGTACTTGTACTTGTCCTTCTTTTAATGATTGAATAACAGCATTATAAACAGTATTGGACAGTACGCTAGAGTGATTAACCAATGCATGATTTAATGCAGAGTCAACCATTGATTGTAATTTACCAGGATTGGAGTCAAAAGTAACCTGCCGAGGCAACGGCGGGTCTTGTTTCTGTACCACTTCTCCACTCCTATTCTTGCTGTAGGATTTCAGGTAAAGCTGCCTGTAATTCTCCATAGCTTTCTCCATGGCTTGCCTCTGTTCTTCCTTGAGATCCGCTTCTGACACAGGAATCATGTTCTCCGGATTGATCTAAGAAGAATTCGACATGATGATTTTAGTATTGGTCCCACCGGGCGTGCCAAAAGATGTGTTGATGCAAAAAGGCGTTGGATCTACAAACACACCGGGCTAATACCCAACTTCGATATCAAGGCGTGCCAGTCGATTTGACCTGTTAATCGACAAGGAAAGATAACTTGAACAAGAGCTGAACGAGACGACAGCGATACGTCCGGACGTCAAGGCTCAGATTGCTCGGAAAGCAAAACTTGCAAGCTCGTCAGAGATCAAGTTGATGCAGCCCGCCGATTCTTGAAAGAACTCGTTGAAAACGAAAAAAAACTGGTGACGAAGTCGTCGAAAAGTAGATTGCTTGAAAAGTAGATAAAGGTAATAAATTTGTTGTATTTGATTGATTGACCCTTTCTACATTGCCTCTCGGTACATATTTATACCCTGGTACTATGAGTTCTAAACAGACACGACAAAGTATTTCCTAAACAAGTCTTATCTCTAAGGAATAAAAATAATGACTCGTACCAAGGTCGGACTCAAAAGTAAACTATTAAAATATTGGCATAAATATTGCCAGTTTCCTTATCCATTACTTACGATGAAACCTCTATCGGCACGCTCCTCATCTCTGTAGATTCCATCGGCAAAACCCATCGATAATGATTCAGCTCTGCTTTCCACGTTCTTCAGCTCTGTTTTTCATCGGTAACCATGCCTCTCTCTCCATCGGCAACAGCCTTCTGCTCTCATCGGCAAGATCATATTAACCTTCATCAGCAACCATCTGTTAGCCATACTTCAAAGCAAAATAAGCTTAAAAGCACAACCACTCCCTTGCCGATCGGCACAGTTTTCGGCTTATATTGACACGTGTCAAAAAAAAAAAAGGTGTCAACAGGAAGCTTCTATTCTACGCGCCAGTTTCGATTCGAGTGATGATTTGTTTTGAATCGGTCGGGTGCTTCGTGCTCGAGTAGTATCTTAGTAGGAGTACGCCGTCTTTTTTCACAAATGATGATGTCCACTCAGAGCAAACGGAACTGTCATAAGTATTTCTAAAACCATTCACATAACACATCACACAAAAGGGGTCCATAGTTCAGTGGTAGAGCAATCGACTGCAGATCGATAGGTCTCCGGTTTGAACCCGGATGGGCCCTTTGCTGTTTCTATTTTGGTTTTTCAATTTTTTTTGCTTTGCAAAGTCCCCGAGATGCTTGAATGGGAAATGGTTTTGTTGTTCTCAGATGTCTTGGACGGTTGTTGGTTATCCAACAATAAACCCCTTTGTTGTTTTTCGTGCTTTTCAACATTTCCCAGGTTTTATTTTTTCTTTTAGTCATGATTGATTTTTAACTTATTTTTTACTCAATTAAATTGTTCTTACATTTGTCACATGAGTTATTATTTAATGATTTTTAAGTCTTATTTGCAGAAATAGTTTGATTTCGTATAAAAGATTTAAAAGTCTACATGTTCATCATTAGACGTACTAATTTAGACGTAGATCATATCAAAAACTATTTGATATGTTTTTTAAGTCATCCATCACTACAAAAGCACGATGAAGATCCCCTAATGCCATGTGCCTCAGGTGCAAACGAGGTACTCTCTGTATGCTTTGGCATATAGCATGTTTTTGCGTCAACAAGACTCCATTGCAAGAGATTGATTACATGGAGAGAAGTATAAAGGCCTTTTTTTTATATCATTTATTTCATTGATGAAATCACATATTAAGATTATGTATTTGCTCACAAGAAAAAAAAATGAGGGGAGCTTTAGTTTTTTTTTTCACGAGCGTGCCTTGACACGTTTTCTCACTAAGAAGAAATTGATTCAAATACGAACACATCTTAGGACGGTAATCACAAGATTACCAAACTAAGACAACTCAATTAGATTAGATCCTAATTACATGGAACTAAGTTGTGATTCTTCTAACCCTCTCCTAGACTACAAACTCTCTTACAACACTATGATGTGCGCGGCCATTAAGACCAAGCACATTCCAGATAAACATGTTTTCTTAAGACATTAAACAATCAACTAGCAACAGAGCAAAAAGGGTCTACACACAATAAGAATTAGGGGATAGAATGGTAAATATTACAACTTGACCATTGGTGCTGAGCATATGGATATGGTGTCATTGCAAAGTAGTGGTCGAAAGTTGTGGCATGGAGGTTGTACTATGCACAGGAAGCGGCTGCGATGCTCAAAAAATAATGCAACTATGAAAATCGTGCCGGTCAAATTTGTCAAAGTTTGACTGAGTTTGTAATGATTAGTATTAGCATTTATGTCATAACTGAGATTTATTACGTAAATATACTTATTTTGTATCATAAATGTTAGTATGTTTTTTTAAAAAAAAAACTTTGGTTTTAGTTGAAACCGGTTGAGTACTCGGAAATTGAATTGCATTTTTTTGGGACAGAGAGAGTATAATTTTGGTCAAAGTTAACACAATTTGAATTATGACAAACTTTTGATCTCTTATTTCAGAATGGAGGAAGAAAATGTTAGGTAGTACTGTATTACGTACCTATTCAGTTGGATCCAAACCTTGGTGTCTTTATCTCTTTAATTATTACATACCCACTCACCTGTATACCCAGACACCATCTTCCACCTCAGAATGCAGTGCCCGATTGGAGTGATTTGTTTTCTTTTGAATCCGCCTGGTGCTTCGTTCATGTAGTCAAGTGTTTTTGGTACTGATAGCAGCATAGGAGCACGGTCCTCCTTTTTGGACAAATGGTGTTCTCCACCCAGAGTAAACGGAACTGACCAATTGTCTCCGAAGAAATCCAATCTACTATCCGGATCACTGGATTTATGATATATATAAATAAGAAAAAAGGTGACTTAACAACTAAGGGTCCATAGCTCAGTGGTAGAGCAATCGACTGCAGATCGATAGGTCTCCGGTTCGAACCCGGGTGGGCCCTTTTGCTTTTGTTATTTTACTATTTGGGCCCTTTGGTCATTTTTTATTTCGTTTTGGGAGCATTTACCGGACATTTTAAGAGGATTTAGGGAGATGGGCCCTTTTGCTTTTGTTATTTTTACTATTTGGGCCCTTTGGTCATTTTTTATTTCGTTTTGGGAGCATTTACCGGACATTTTAAGAGGATTTAGGGATGCTCCAGTGGCAATGGTTTAATCATATCTTTTATATCCGGGCTAATGCACATACCACTTAATTTTTTTTTTTTTTTTGCGAAACCATTACAGTCATTCTGCCAATTTGCACTATTACTTAGTAGTCGGAGTTTAAATATAGCTCAAACCATGACGAAACCATTACAATCATTCTACTGATTTGTACTTTGGTAGTCTGAGTTTAAATTTAGCTCAAATCATGACGAAACCATTACAATCATTCTGCCGATTTGCACTATTATTTGGTAGTCGGAGTTTTTTTTGGATAAAAGCAGGTTTTATTATACTCATCTAATTCAGCTAAATCGCTGATCACCAAGGCCTCTATGAACTGAGGCATTACATCACACTAGAACGGAACCACTAACACCCTTGACCCAGAAGCTGTTATAGCATCAGCAGTTTTATTACATGAACGAGGACAGTCTGGACAGACACTCACACTCCATGACTGAACTAGTACACGAACAGATCATACTGCAGTGGGCTACATCATTTTTCGGATTTTCAGTGACTTGTCATAGAGCTGAACCGTGCGACCATTCAATTGCTGTAGTGGTCTGGAGTTGTGCCTGTAACTCCCCTCCAAAGGGGCCTTCAGATCAACAGCCTGTTCCTCGGTCATTTCTCTTACCTGCAAATCCATAACTTACAGAATGTAGCAAACTAAATGGAGTAATTCACAATGTTTTCGGCACAGGGCACAGTGACTACCTCGCCAAGAATGTTCCAGATCACATTCTCAGTGCATGGAGGTGCAGTGAGGGATCCAACGTATCTATAATATCTATCCGCGCCCTGCCTCAGTTCTGTCATGTCCACCACTCCAATTGGAAGAGGATCGCCTTTCTCCGCCTTGCAGCCCTCCGCATACAACGCAGCCAACTGTTCCTTTATCTGAAAGTCACGCACAAAACAAAATATATAGTGAGATCAATTTTGGCTATGACGAATAGATGGTAAGTACATGCAACTGCACCAGTATTGCTCAAGCATGTACTAGTTCAAATGCAAATGATAAATCATTTCCACGCTCTGAACCCAAGAGAAATACAGGACACGAACACTTCATTCAGTTCTTGGCTTCTTGAACAGGTCAGAACGTCTCATGGTCATTCAGAGTAAGTTCAAGCCTGAAATATCTAATCATTACTGTCGAGTCATAGTTACCTAAAATCATGTATAGAGTGTGTACATTCATATTAGTCTGGATCATTTTCGTTTCTTATTATTATGACCAAAGTGTAAAAATTACATAGAACTAGTCAAAGTAAAGGGTGAGTCTGTTCACCTGGAAAAGGAAAGGATCTGGTTTGCCATATCGATAAAGGATGGCCACAACAGTAACATTTCCATCTTCAGTTACATGAACCATGTGAAGCTCCATATCAAACCTATCAGGGATATAAGATAAGTCATAGGTGCATTAAATTAGTACAGCAGATAATCCATGCTGTACAAATTCATCAGAGTGTACATGCAAACCTTTCGCCATTGATGGTGTGCTCCGATGGGGAATGCCAATGCAATTGCTTTAGCTTATACTTTATCCCACCCACCTTCACAGTCTCAGCGGTGTCATTGTAACGCAGCTGCATCATTCAATGACACTAGATGATGATGGTCCATATTGAAAAATCCACAACTCAGAATTTGGAGGTAACATTTACATATTTGAGTCTGAAGTTGAAGTTATTTCTAATGTATGTAAAACATCACAATCACATAGCGGATATCAAATCCACTTGTACCACCTGAACAGAAAATTAAACACTTCAAAATGCAGAAGTATATATAATACTAACACAAATTACTTTCATCAACCCCAAAATAGATATATGAAATGTTCCCATAGTACTCCTTCCATCCCATAAAGTGCACTTCTAGGATCCTTTGGGGAGATTAATGTTGTTAGGCAATGACATAGATACCTCTATCAAAAGTTGTCCTAGCACTTGGAAACAACCAAGCCTACTAATGCTAGGTGTCGTCCATGATCTATAAGTGCATTTACTGTAGGACAAAATTTTGAATGGCAGAAGTGCACTTATTTTCAGGATGCAGGGAGTAAGTATTAAGCCAAAGGTTTTTTTAAGTATACATATACCTTGTAATACAATTAAAAGTAACTGTTTGGTTCGGAACAAACCGCGATGTTGAAGACATTGTCAACAATGCTTGCATTTGTAGCTGTATAATCCCTTTCAAGGGGCTCCAACTGCGGAACATAGACCGCTTCATCCTTCACGATGTCGATTGGAGATTGCTGTATTCCTTTTGAGCAAAGTGTGAAATTAGGGCTTAAGCTTCCCCAATACTTTGGGCCAGTACTTCCACTGTAACCAAAGCTCACACCATCTGCATCAAGTCAAAAAGAGGTTCTCATCTGACATCAATCATAACACCTTTAATTTTTTAGGCTTTTCATACAAATCTTATCTTATGAACACAAATAGAAAGCATACTCTTCTTAATTCATTGTTTTCATCAATCTTCTGATTTGTGTGAATATACTATTGTCATAAATTTTTTTGGCTTTCATCACCTCATAAAATCTTTATAATTGAAGCATTTAATTTTTCAGAATTTATTTTCCTTGTTCCCTCTTCTTCCTCTGAATGAACATATCATGAAACTATTGTGTATCTTCCAAATATAGAGAGACCAAACATCTACCTTTGCATTTTATACTAAATTCTATAAGAATATTTCTAATTATGTTCTTTAAACTCCACGCTCCGATTCAGAAATGTCAAAAGAATGATCTCTGGGAACAATCAGGAGGAAACTATAGACAGTGGTAAGGACAGTTGCAATTGATAACACTGAACACTGGGAGATGATCTATCAACGACATCGGAAAATTACCATAAATGCAGCTAAACACTAGAATAACTAGATAACTTAAAAAAAATGCAGTACAAGACTTGTGCCATGCCACGTGATATCAAGTACAGTACCATACAACAGAGCAACAACGAACTTGCTGCAAATGACACTTTTTGGTTATGATGGTGCTTGTGAGAATGCAGGAAACAATGCGTACCATGGTCACATGCATGGTGCACGAGGAAGCAAGAATACATCAGTACAACACACAACAAACTTCTCTTGGTAGTTGCCATCAGTGCAACACTCAACAAGTCAACACCCCGCTCAAAAATGAACTTCTGGTTTGCTTCCAATAGATGCAGAGTAGTGGAGAACCATGAAACTACAAACCCTCAAGAACGTACAAATATATATATATAGGAAGCCTAAAAGACTAACATTGTTGTATGCTTGTATAAGCCAGGTTCAGTGTACCTGTTGATATAATATGTAGACCGATTCAATGCTTGATGTTTTGGTTCCAGCAAAGGGTTATTCTTTGTTTAATTGGGATCGTTACTCATGTAGCATCATGGATGATGTCAGCTCAATCAAAAGGTAATTCCTCCATGACACATAAAAATAAGACAAACCATTCTTAGGAACTATAAATGTATCACTACACAGTGATGGAAACAATGTAGGTACACTTTGCTCGCATAGAAATTGATATTAACAATGCTGACAACCATATTTGTGCAGGGTTCAAGCCCCAGCCTCTGCATATTTGTACAGGGATGGCTGCTGGCTATTTTTTCTTCCCCAGACTCTGCAGTGCGGGAGCCTACGGCACTGGGTACGTCTTTTTTTTTTAATGGTGACAACCATACCTAGATAGTACATTGCTTTTCACACACATAAACAAACAAAATTGAAGTGGACACAACTCAAACTAACAGAGTATATACCCATGATTGGTATTTTCCAAGAAAAAGCATCCTAAGCGCACACACATAATTGGCAAAGGCAAAACTGATGACGACCCAAAGAACCTCTGAGATCAGAAATATTTAACTCTAACACGTATTATAAGTGGACAATGCCACACACCAACCACAAGAAGTTAAAAGCAGACCTCGTTTATGGCATCATAAGGATATTAAATTGGAATATACCATTATGGAAGGATTGTGGGTCTGGGTCATATGAGATTAACACATTGGTCATATTATTTGTTCTTGAAAGTGCTGGAGACCTTATGTTAAGAAGAATAAGAGAGCCTAAGAATACTCATACAGCTAGTAGTGGGGCAGGGCTAATTACATCTAGGCTCGCCAATGAACCACTAAATGGCCAGCGACCAAGTATGAGCATTGCTAGTACAAGTGCTGCTCTCCTAGCTTGGTGCATCATGACTGCTTTCCACCCAGGCAATCTATCAGGAACTTTATCAATTATAGGCATAGCACAAAATCAGCCTTGGAGAGTTCCTTCATTGATAATGGCAATTCAAGTTTCAAGATATTTGGAAGGAATTTCTTAAAAAAACGAGAGAGATGCAAGAAATTCCTGCACAAGGCTAGGCACACAATGGATGCTTGCACAGCTGCACAGTCC
>CM041637.1:22887969-23106387 GCA_023333625.1 Bothriochloa decipiens
AAAAAAAAAAAAAAAAAAAACACAGCAGAACTTCTTGCAAGAACAAAAACTGTCAAAAATCCCAGTCAAACGATGCACAAAAAGCATACGGGTTATTTCCCTGCTGACAGAAGCATAGAAGTTGATGGTAAAATAACAAGGTTTACACTTCAAAGCATTTGTTATTCTCCTCAACCACAGAGCAATTACATAAACCACATGATCCTACTATCCTAGTGTACAACTATCCAATCATGTGTAGAAAACAATGAATTAATGGATTATACAACCACGAACTGGTAAGAGAAGATTTGCTCCAAAAAAAATGGTAAGAGAAGAATGGTACCCCCCCCCCCCCTCCTCCTCTAAAAGAACATCATATTTTACTTACTACATGAAACTACTTTATTAAGCAAATAAGAGACTGTTCCACTATCTTTAACAGCATTAAGATGTATATAATACCTATCTCCATGAAACTGCCCTCTTTGCCCCTGGTGCTGCACAAGGATCACAACTATACAAGACCAAGAGTTTGAATCGAATAAGCGGCAAACATTATATTGAAGCGCTGGATAGTGGTCATCTTCTCTTACCAGTCCGCACATCAATGTCATGACATTGAAGCCCTTGGTGCCTATTTCATGGGAATTCTTATCAATAGCTATTCTTTGGGTGAAAAAGTTTGCACATCAATGTCAAAAGCATAAAACACAAGGACGAAGAAAAGTACAAGCTCAAACTTTACTACGTCTAGTTGTGTCCACAAAAAGGCTCCTCGTTATAGATTCAGAATGTTATGGCATGGATCTTATGACAGGCCAACCTTGTGCACTAGTACTATCATCACAAATAAACTTAGATCTCAATATTGAAGTTAAAGTTCAGTGATATGTACGTGCATGTGATAATTAACATGCCTACATATATACAGAACAGGCCGGATAGAAATTCTACATATATACATTAGGGACAACGAACATTTGCACACACTCTCAAATGCTAACAATTTATTTGTTAATCTAGGACATCATAAGGCTATATCATTCCTCTCAACCTCCAATGCTATTTCATTTCGCCTTGTGAATGGAAGTGTGAAAGGTGGATTGTACTGCAGATTGAGAAAATCTAGAATCAGGCACTGATAACATTCCTCCAATAAACTGGGTAAAACTAGAGCTCATAAACCGTAACCTTTTCAGAAGCTTTACCTGTGCGACTTCCACCACTGAATCATCTTTCACTCTAAACTGGGTATCTTTGTGGAGAGATTCACGCAATTTAGATTCCCTCTGTCTTATATCATCATCAGTAACCAAACCTGTACAAACACCAAAGGAGTATGGACTATGACAGTGGTAGCATGGTAGACAAAGAATGCACTGTGGTATCAATATGATTTCATAACTGACCATATCCAAGAAATCAACAAGGAATGGAGAGAAATGATTCATTTAGATAGAAGAGAGCTAAGCATCTCAAGCTTCAGAGTATCAAAAACAAGTGGAGATTTTGGTCGTTGTTGTATAAAGGCCGGGGGCTACCCTTGAACTCTAAAAAACCAATGGAGATGCTTACTGTTTTGAAAACTCTCTAGTCAATAAAATTTGTGGTTAAAAGTGTTTTTTAGCTATTATTATTTTTTGAACAAAAATAATTGTAAAGGGTTCTCTGTAACACAAATGATAAATATGTAAAGCTCATCTCGAAATACCAACTTAAGAAAATCTGGTTCGATTTGTGTCATCATGAAAGTCCATATTAAAGATCGTGTTGGAGGTTCTGAACTGGGAAGGGAAATGATTACTCCTATAATTCTAAACTATTTCCTGACTGAAAACGAAAGGCATGCGGCTAGTGATAATAACAGTAGGCTCCATGCCAATGTTTGGTAGATTAATTGTTTATTACCATTATGATTTTTCGTTCAAAGGATCCTTTTTTCAGAGAACCGGAGGGGCCGAAGCCCCAACAGATAAAGCTTACAGGTTTACAAGCCCTCAAAGGATCTTGAGTAATCAACAGAAGGAAAGGCACAGAAAATTGATACAAAATATTTCTATCTTTTTATTACAAATACTGAAAATAAGATTTCAAAATGGGTACCTATAAATTAGTTACTTGATTCTGAATTTAATGAGATAGCTTCTTAAGAACCAGGGCAGAAATCAGATACAGTTATGAAATGGGTATGGTAGAAGTACAAGATTATGGACCTGAAAAGGCTGCAACAGCAACTATTTTGCTGGGTACCTCCTTGACAGTCACAGAAGGATCTTTTGGGCGAGGCAAGTTGGAACCATACTTTGCTGGCATCACAAATGACATTGTCCGTTTATTTTTACCAGCTGACTGCAGGTCACAACACAAAAAGGAAAGGTAAAACTTGATAACTCTCTAGATAATGAAGTAACCTGAATCGCCAAACAAAGACAGCTCAAAACAATGGCACAAGTGAAAGCCAAATCCACCTTTGTTATCACTGGGGTCGTCATGTCCATTGTTTCACCGTCTGACTCACCCTTCCGGGTAAAAACCGGCGTTGTCATTTCCATTTGCTCAGATGTTGTGTTCTGCAAGCAAGCATGCCAACAATAAAGTGAATTAACATGTGTATTTTCACTTTAATTTACACTATGACTATACAATGAAACAAGGGAAGAGACTTCTGACCCGTGGTAGAAACGTGGCAAATACCTTACCGAATAAATAACACGCCACCACGTTGAATGACTGAGATGATCCGTTGAAATAAAACCCAGATCTTCCGGCCATCGTTGTTTCAGCAATGAAGTATGACTGATCAGAGTTCACAACCAAAGACATTCAGTAAACCTCATAGTATTATCATATCCCAATGGTTCCATTTTCACACATGCACAAAAAAAATTTAACCCATGGGCTGAAAAGCGAAAACATATTAGCACGATTACCTCCACTTCTCTGATCTCGTACTCTGCTTCGCGCTTCAGGACGCGGAACGGAACTGTTCTCGAGATCAGGCACTGCAAAAAGCACATGAATGAATCTAACTCAGAAATCGAGGCCTCAAATCCTGAGGATTTTGCGATTTTCGGGAGCACAAGCTGTTGCTATTCATTTAGTTTACCGACCGGACATGAGGGCCTCCTCGAGGGTGCGGGGCTCGAAGCGGCAGGACGGGAAGGCGTACTTGGCTGCCTCACTGGCGAGGTCGGCGAAGCGGCGCTGCGAGGCGGATAGCGCCTGCGAGGCCAGGGCCAGCACCAGCGACGCGCGGGCCTCCGCTCCGCTCACGCGGGTGCCCGCGGCCGCGACGACCGTCCGCGGCCGGCGGACTTCTCGGGGAGGCTGGCGCTGGCCTGGGGTTCGGAGCGGCCGCGGGGAAGCGGAGCACAGCGGCGACGGCGCCATTTGATTTTTATTAGTTCGGCCGACCGGTGACCACGAGGCGCAAGCAATGCGGTGCGGATTGCCTCGCAGTGGCGCCGTGGTAACTGGCCGCCGGTGGCGCTCGTCGGTGGGAGAAGGCGGTGGCCTTCTGGTGTTTGCTCTATTGCGGCAGATTTTTACGTTGCGACTTGTGGACGTCCTGAATCAGAACTTATGAATCTGGGGGCGGCGGGAGCGCGAGGCGGTTTGGGTGGTTTTGCTAGCTCTGAGTGAAATCCGATTATCCTATAATCCTAAATCCTAAACTCCTATAGGCCAAATGTTCGCTGACCTATTTCTCTGACTCATTCTTCCTCTGCTTATGTCATCCAGTAACACACCTCATCAATCCGGTCTCTTCTCCCGTCGTACTCCTACCTGCCTCTTGAGTTCCATTCCATGCAACCGTGTGGCAGTTCTCAGTTTCTATAGTGTCTGTAAATAACAGCACATCATCCACTAAGCCAACAGCACCATGGCAGCACCAACCGACGTAAACACAGCACCATCAGCCGTACAGTGGATTAGTGGTCCTTCATGCACAAATGCATGTCATCCGAATTTACTATTGTCGTCCTTTGCTCTCTACGGTGTCAGGTGTACTCCGAACTAGAAGAGACAGAATTCTAGACTCTATCGGAACAATTGATGCACTGAGCGTGAGAGGTCATCTCGTCTCCCTGGCTAGAGCCTGACTCCAACGAAGCCTCTACTTATGTTCCCATTATTTATGTTCTCTCATGCTATAGTTTCGTGCGCCTACATCCAGCAACCATCTATCCATCCGTAGGCCCCACGTCACTTTTCTTCTCTCCCGTCCCGTCCCCAGCAACACCCGCTGCTCCCCGCAGCCCCCACCCCACCCGCCGCGCCACCAACACCACCGCCGCAAGACGCGCCGCCGGCAGCGCGGCCGACGTACACGGTCCGGTCACCGGCAGCTCCGGCAGCGCCGGCAGTGCGGTCACCGGAGCAGCTCGGCGCGGGACGCCGACAGCTCCCGCCTCAGCTTGCACGAGAAGAGCCGGCACGCGTCCATGCTGAGATCCACAGCGGCCACGAACGCGGCGGCATCCTCGGCGCACCCGACGTGGGCGACGCCGACCTCCACCGTGGGCCTGCTGCACCGTCCAGCCCCCAAATTCCCCTGGACTGGTCCCCACTCGCCGTGCTTGTGCTCTGCTCCGTCGTCCACCGCACGAGATCCACAACCGGCGCATCCTCCACCACCCAGTGCGAGATCCAGGGGCGCCGGTGAGAGATCCACCACCAGCGCATCCACTCCCATGATGAGCACAGGAGCCATGGCAAGCATGGCAAGCACGAGCTCCTCACCTCCCCTCCAGCGAGCCATGGCCACCACGGCTCTCTCCATCAGCACAAGCTCCTCCGAGTTGCCAGCGAGAGCCCCTCCCCGGCGTCGTTCTTGCCAGCGGGAGCCGCCCCCCGGCGTCTTCCTTGCCAGCGGGAGCCCCTCCCGGGCGCGGTTCCTTGCCGGTGGGATCCCCTCCCAGGCATGGTTCTTGCCGGCGGGAGCCCCTCCCCGGCGCTGTTCCTGGCCGGTGGGAGCCCCTCCCCGGCGTGGTTCTTGCCGGCAGGAGCCCCTCCCCGGCGCGGTTCCTGGCCGGCGAGAGTTCCTCCCAGCAGCCTGCCCACGCGACCCTCTCTGCTCGAAGCTCCTCTGCTACCGGCCACCTACACGGAAACATTGGAGAGAGGGGAACGGAGGATGGACAGGAACAACGTATAGATAGAAGAAGAAGGAACTCCGCGAGCCGCCAGACGCCCGCCCGCCCGCACCCAGCATCAACAGCAACCTCTGCCGCATCCTCCGCGAGGCCTGCTGCATGGCGGCGTGCCGCGGTCACCCATCAGTCGTGGGCATCCGGAGCGTCGCGTGGGCACGCTGCTCTACCGCTCGCCGGAGCAGCTGGCAGTGGAGGAGGGCGCGAGGACGACGGCGGGCGGGGCGCCGGTGCTTGCGGACCCTCCCCTCCCTCCGACATGGTCTGCCAGAGATTCCTCTTCGTTGCATTTGTTTCGTGCTCGCACAGAGGTGGAAGAAATAAAAGACAAGGCGGGCCCGGTAGCATTGAGACAGGATCTTGGGTTGGAGTTGGACTCAACTTTAGTCCCCTGTTACACGACTAATTTTGCATGCTGGGTCCGAGTTGCTCTTAGAGCCACCATTTCTGACATCATGTGCCCATGGTCTTTGCTCCTCCTCGCCTCCCTATGCTCCAATCTAGAGGACCTACTCAAGAATGGCGAGATCAGTGGTGGCGCGTTGCGAGGCCACGGGCCACGCGCGAATCGCCGACTCATAAAGATGCTCTTTGTCTACGCGGTGGTGTGCAGGCGCCTTTGCTAGTCCTCCTCGGCTTCTTTAGGCATGGTGTCAGGGGCTGCGCAGGGTCGCCATGACCTCATCCTCGACTCCTATGATCCAGTCTAGACGGGCTACACTACGGCGAGATCGCGGCGTCCCGACATGGTTTTGCTTCATGTCTACTACTTCCTGTCTACTGCTTATATCTTGAACTAAACACACACATCATATATGCGGCCAAGCGGGCATGTACGTTCATCAGTGATATCAGTGATGAACCCATATAATGTGGCAGAACCTCCCAAATTATATGGCCCACACGCACCTATCATTGTCCCGAATACCTCTGATAGTCATGCATGCGTCCTATACAACTTAGAAAGCTCTGTCGGGCGCCCTAAAAGGACCCCGGTTCAATCACATTTTATACTCATACCAGGATCAACAAAGGAGTAGCTGCAACATTACAACATTTGTTACAAAATAAGAATCAGAGTGCAAAGAAAAGATAAAAGTAAATTTATAAATTATAAATAAATTATCTTTTATAAACTTATCTTCAATTACGGAAGCATAGTAGAACTATAGAAGACAACTTAGGTAGAGCGATTAAGTCGGGAGAGGACAACCAGATCACGTCGAGCCCACCGACATGAACTTGATTTAAACACCAATTAGCACCTGCAACAGGGGTTCAACAAACCCTGAGTACAAAAGTACTCAACAAGACTAACCCGATGAAAAAGAAGGGTGAAGACTCAAGAAATGCAGGCTAGAGGGACAAGGAAAGGCTCGCAGGAAAAGGAATTTTTACAGAAAAACTCTTGTGGATCAAGTTTTAACTTATTGTTGATTATAACAGAAAGTAAAGTTGTCTTGTTCTTACTCAAGATCACCAACCAACTTCATTCTTATTCCTTATCATCATTTAAGTTGTTACTACGATGATGAACACCGATCGAGTCTTCTTCTCCGAGAAGCAACGGCGATTCAAATCAATTTTTATACCCAGCTGGGACCTAAATCATGATATGCATGAGGCTCCAACCAAAATGCATACCAGACCATAGATATACCGGGATAACAACCGCAGCCATATATCACCACATGATATACGTGAGCACTTAGACCCAGTGTACGGATATACATGGGAACTTAAACCCACGGTATACCACACTATGACATATGTGGGGACTCTGGCCCACTATATATCACTCCATGACATACCTGGGCTCCAACCCTTAGTATGTCACTTCATGCATTTGGATTTCTAGTTCTCGATATCACCAATTTACCATCGACACGGGACCTAGGGCATCAATAGACGGAAACACTACAGAATGACTCCTTTTCCAATGCAAGTTAGCTGTCCGGACTTGATTTATTAACTATCATCATGATTCCAACAGATAAATACATCATCTTTTTTATTCTTTTACTTTTTGAAAAAAACTACTTATTAGGTAGGGCTAAGCATTACTATGCATCTTTCAGAACAGGTAACAAGGAATATGGAAGTAAGACAGGTAATGCAATTGGTGGGTTTTCACTCAACTCCTATCACTTAATGCAACATTTCATAACTGAAGCGATAAAACTTTTATAAAATAAGAGTAGGGTTTAAATGCATCCGGGGGCTTGCCTTTGTTGCAACGGTCGTTAGTTCTCGTCGGGATCACAGATGTTAGCTTTGGCACCAACACCATGGATAAAGACTTCAACATCATTGATGGATGTCACCTTCTCCGAACATTCTTGTTGGATGGCGTCTTTTCGAACATTGATCAACACGATCCAATTCACTCTCGAACAACTACACGTAATGAAATGATGCATGCTTTAGCATGATGAACTCACGACATGATGCACGACAATTCGTTGGTGAAAGCATAACAAGATTAACTAACTAGCTAATTATAAACTATTTTAAAAGCATTACATAAGATAAATATGAAACTCCACATACTAAAATCATATAGCCATATTAGGTGTTAACATGACATAGCAACATCATACAAAGGCAAAGGAACCATATTTTCCATTTATACATTTTTATTACAATTATAAATTATTTAATAAGCAACAAACAAGATAAATCAAAAGATTAAGCATATGACATCCAATGACCACAATATTTTTACTACAGCACACACATGGCATAATAAACATGTCATAAAAATTTCAAGTCAAAAGAAGTTACATAGCATGAGATATGAATTTCCTTCTTTTTAAACATTAAATAAAGGCATAAAACATAGCTAATTATTTTTCTATAAAACATGACATGTTTCATATTTTTAATAAAAACTAGACATTACAAGGAACATAAAAAAATTTGGTTCACCAAAAACGAAGTTACCAAACTCCAGATATGAATTTCTGAAGTTTAAGAAAAACTGCTACAAATAGGTCCTCAGAGCACTATTCACCTGAGTCATGAACTTCGCAGTTAGACCCCTGCCTTTTATCGAATTCAAGAACAAGGTCCTTCACGTGATTTGGACAGAGGAGCTCACTGGGACTCGCGGTTTCCGACGATGGGGTGCTCGTCGGCGGCACGGAGAGGTGGGGAAGCATCCAGAGGCTCATGCGCATCCGCTGGTTGTCACATCTCGAGCGGAGATGACTCGTGGAGGCGTGGCCACGCGAGCTGCGGCCATGGCGGCGCGGCGTTCTGTGGAGCAGTGGCTCTGGTGCGAGATAGACGAAATCGAGGGTGCGGTTAGCTGTAGGGGAGCAAGGCAAACTCAAAGACAAAGAAAAACAAGAAAAACAACCGACAACGATGGTTGTTGGCGTGGCGACGCTCACGGCGGCACAGTGGCCGGTCACAAAGAAGATAATGGCGGCGATGGCGATTTCAGCGGCGCGAGGCCTCGAAAGGGTGCTCAGTGGACGCGTAAAAATGTGGCGGAGCTTTAGGTGGTGAAAGTGGTGGCGAGGCGCACTCGGCTGCGACGAAGGCGAGCTGCAGAGCTCGGCGAGGGCGACGGTGGAAACAGAGGAAGAGAAAAGAAAAAGACGGCGGCCGACTCTGGCTTTATATGCGAGGATGAAGCTTCCAGGGCATCCAGCAGCTACTTGAGGTTGGCCACGAAGGCGTCCGCGCAAGAAACACGTCGAAGATGCGGCCAAATCGAGCACGGCGACGACGCGGCAGCCCAGCAGAGGAGTAACCCGTCGGTCAAAAATTGCTAATTACAAGATTGCCACTGGTCGAAAATTGCAAATTACTCTAAAATTTATATAGGAACTTGAAAATCTCTAAAAATATCATTTGCATAACTTTTCAAGAGCTACATTTTTATTTAATAAACATTTTTAAATTCTGCATAGATTTTGAAATATGAATTCAAATTCAAAAGGAAAGCAAAACCCTAGAAACAAATATTTGAAACTACTTTTAATTTTTCAATAAAACTTAAAAATCTTCAAATCTATGAAATGCTCAACTTTTCAAACCAAACATCTTTTATATACAAAGTTTTCCCAAATTATGCATAATTTTTGAATTATAGTTTTAAAATCAAAAGGGGACAAATGTTGAAAGACCGTATTTTCAAATTCATTTGCAATTATTTTTGGAAACTTGAAAAACTTTGAATACCAAAATTGTAGCTCTTGTCAAGATATGCAAACCATATTTTGAGAGCATCTCAAAATTTCTATAGATTTTGAAATATGTAAAGAGGGATAAAACAGGATTTTGAAAAATGGTTTTTGAATTAGCAATCAACTCATCATTTCATGTATAAAACAAAGCATCACATAAAAGACATTATTAAAACATGAATGCATTTATGTCATGATGCTCAATGATTATGCTTGATAATGCACTTGATTATAATTTTAATTGCTTACTAACATCTGGGATGTTACATATAAGCAGCAGACACTCCGTGTTAGCAAACTTATTCCATGGAAACTGAAAATCACCGAGTGCTTACCACCAGCAGCCATGTTGAACAGGAAGATTATGCAATGGCAGCTGATATGCCCAGGTAGGATATGCCTAAATTTTTAGTTCATTTTTTCTTATTTTTCCTCTCTTTATTTTCACTCTAATAAGTAAATTGAAAACTCATTTCAACGTCCATCATACATACTATACAAAGTATCATTAAATATTTCATAAAACTTAATTTCATGTAATTAGCAATAGCGTTTGTATTTTCTTTCATTTCTCTATATATTGTTCATACGTTCCTATATAGTGGTGATTAACTCAAATACCGCGGCAACGCGCGGGGTATTCATCCAGTAAAACTATATTGGGAATAATATACGCTCTTAACTTTTAAAATCAGCAATCATGATCCCTCGACCATTTTAAAGTGGTTTCTTAGATGATTTTGTTGATGTGGTAATAGTGGCCACCTGTCATTCAGACTATCTCTTTCTTGTATAAAAAATTAACTTTATCCTATAAAGTCATATGAATACAAACTCTATATGAAAGATCTATAATTTTATAGTTGATAATTTCATTATCTAATATACTTTAAAACCTTAAATACTTGTTTTGAATTATTAGATTTTAAAGTTCATTTTTAGGAACTTGTTTGATTTTTCCACCATGGCAACGCCGAATTTCATTACCCATAAGCAACGAAATTACAATAGTTTGTAAGAAAGAAAAACAAAAAGCCAACCGGGGCATCCACCGCGAAAAGCAAGAAGCCACATTGATCTGAACAACCAGGTTTCAGCATCAAAGGGCGCCACTCACCTCTAGACCTGAAGGTTTACCCATAATGCAAAGAAAACTAACGCATAGCTGCAACAAGGGTCTAAAAACAATGTATCCCAGCTAAGTTCAATCCTTATTACATGCCATGTTAGGCAGCAAATACTTGACAGCAAGAAAGCTTGCAGATAGTTTAACGCGGTCCTGCAGAGTTGAAAGTTCTATGTTTGGTGTTGGTAATTAGTGACAATGCCTAGAGCTAATCACCTTGGTCTAGCATGCTTGTAGCTATATGGTGATTGGCTTAGGAGACATGGTGGAGCAAGGATCAATAAGGATGAATGTGATCAAGTGCTCATCATGGTCAAGGTGGATGAAGGTGCAATGCAATGCCGATACTCAACACTCAAGGAAAAGGTATATGGTAGGGCTTTTCGGTTTGCATCTAAGACACCATAGAGGGTGTGGATGACTTAGGATACATGGCCGTACTATAAAGAGAGGATTTCACGTTGCAATTGAATCCCAAATGTGCCTCTAGGTGTCATATTTTGAGCATAGGCATTTGGATAGAGTGCGTCTTCTTTGCCTTTTTACTTAACATGAAAATGAGCTAAAACATGTGTTTGAATGTTACACATACTTGGAATAGCTCATACATGATCAAGGCAATCAAGAGGTTCGACGAACTCTTGTGGAAAAAGAGAGTTGATGGCTCTTGGATTGGAAAACTACTTTGATCCTTAGCGATTTGGATCAAGATGTTTAGTGGGATGTGTAGTCCTTTGAATAAGCTTTTCAAAGAGCCCAAGATCATCGAAATCGGAGTTCAGAGCTAAGAGTATGCATGTTTTAGTCGAAGAGCTATGCTGCTGATTCTGACCTACGGATTATCCGGGACAAAAGCGTGGACTGTTCGCAGTTCATATTTTTGATGGCGAACAAAGCTGCTCTGGTTCTGGTCGCAGGTCCAGAGTTGAACCACGAACTATCCGAGGTTCAGTGGGCGGGCTGCTCACAAAAAATAGGAATTTTAGTCTCCGGAAGTGGCTGCTCTCGACGGGTTTTCATTTGGTAACTCTGGACTGTCCGAGGTTCAGAGGCCGAACTGTCCGCAATTCATATTTTGAACCTAATGGCTAGTTTTCAGAGAAGGCTGGACTGTCCAGACTTTAACCCCTATACTGTCCTGGGTAGCCGTTTCTGCTCGGGATTTTGAACCTAATGGCTCTATTCGAAGGGGTACGCCTATATATATGTGTTGGCTGGCTCTTGGAGCTCTCCCTCGCCATTCTAACACTCTTGTGACTCCCTTGAGCTGAGCCAATGTCCTCATATTCATCCCAACTCATCTCCTTGCTTTCGATTGCAACATTCGAGTGAGATTGAGTGATTCAAGTGCATTGATCATTGTTTTGCATCTAGAGGCACTTGAGGGATTGTTTTGCTACGGGTTTTCTTGTTACTCTTGGTGGTTGTCGCCACCTAGATGGCTTGGAGCAGTTGTGGAGGTCCTGCACATGTTGGTGATTGTTCGTGGCCGGCTCTGGTGATCTTGTGAGGGGTTTGCACCTTCCCCGGTGGAGCGCCTAAGGTAGCACTAGTGGATTGCTCATGTCATTGCAACTTCTCACCATTTTGGTAGGTTCTTATAGCGCCTTTGAGAGGCTCGATGTGTCATACTGATTAGCCATCGAACCATGTGGTGTTGAAGGACACAACGGGGACTAGCGTGCCGGCAAGCACGTGACCTCGGGTGAAAAATTGGATTGTCTCATATTGTGATTGATATTGATATTCTCCCGGTGATTGATATTCATTGTCATTCATCATCTTGATTGGTTCTCTCTTCTCGTTGTCGATATAACAAGTTCATCCCCCTTCTAGCATTTCTTGTTTTATATTTTTGTTTTAGTTTGCTAGCTTGTTGTGGTAGTTTGTTTAGCTTAAGTAGAACTAGCTTTGTATCTTGTTGGCGGTTGTGTGAATTAGTAGAATTCTGAATTGAATAGGTAGCTGGCTTTCACCCCTTGTAGGCTAAGCAAAACCGCATATCGCCTCCTTTTATATTAATTAAATTATTTTAGTGGATCTTGAAGAAAATTTTATTAGGCTATTCACCCCCTCTAGCCATCTAGACCTTTCAAGAGTTTATGAATCCACCACACTTTTTGGCCTCCATCACATTTTTTAATTTGGTCGGATAACAGTGAACTGCGTGCTTCCAACCTTCACGCCTTTGGCTTGGTGAAAATGCAGTGCCGCCTTCTTGAGGACCTCCACACCATATTCCATCTACACCGAGGCTGCATCTTTTTGTAGACCTGCCCAATATGTTAGGTTGGCACATATTAGACAAATGATTTCAGTAGGGGTTTTAATTCTTTTGCCCTGTAGATGCACATTGTTCCTGATTTTCTAAATTGACCAGCAGACAGCCGCCAAACCCACAAAGTAGACATGGTTTCCACCCGGCAAGAAGTGAGCGATCCAAACCCAGTATTGCTCGAAGGAGTTTGGTCTCACATTTGCACCAAAAATGTATGCCAACAAGGAACTTGTTTGATATAATGGCTAATTACTAACTAGATAAAATTAGTTCTAACCTATTCTTACTGCACCTAACACTTAATGAGGGTTGAAAAGATCAAGAAGTTCAATATGAGGTAGACTTGGGCTAATCTAAAAATCTCGCAATTAAAATTTATCACTTAATCCATTTCACTCCTTTTGCCTCGATCGTGTTTCTAGCCTACTCTCAAAATTTTGCACCTGGTTCCAACACTATATTAACATGAAAATACTAAGAATGCAAATACATGTAAGTAATTATAAAAATGTAAATGTTCAAATTAAAGAGAGGGTTAGAAACACATAGTTTCGAGGTATCAAAGCACTCCTCACTAGTCCTTGTTGGAGGACCCACGCAAGGGTTATATTTCTCATTTGTTCCTAATCCTTCACCTCTATGGCATAGTGAATCTCCCGCAATCGATCACAATATGAGTTAGGTCTCCCACAAGCCTTGTTGAGAGATCACCAAGCTTTCAATCACCACCAAGTCATCTAGGTGATGCCAATCACCAAGAATAACAAGGACAAACTCTCACTTGACCTAACCAATCCTAATGCGATGAGTTGATGCACAATTGCTACTCCTTAACACTAATGAAGTCCTTAATCTTGCAATTAGTAATTCGCAATCATTCTACTAAGCTTGGACTCTCCCTTGATCTCCCATAGATGTAACCAACACTGTAGCATGGCAAAAGAGCTGTCATGGTCGAGATGGAGGGGTATAAATATCATCAACACAAGCAACTAGCTGTTATTACTCCACTACACAAATTTCAGCGCCATCGAATGATATGGTGACCCTTTGAATTAAGCACTGGACTAATATGGTGTTTGTCCAACGGCTAGTATCTGACTATTTGTTACTGTGTATGGTGAAGTGACCTAGTAACACATAGTCCCATAAATTGGTGGCCAATATCCTCTTTGTTGGTAGCTATAATGAGCGTGACGACGGGGGCTCCCGAGGCCGTGACAACAGCATAGTTGTTGGGCAGTGGCGGCGCACGGGCAGGAGGCAGCGGCGGCATGGGGAGAAGAGAGGAAGAGGCGGCGCGTAAGAGAGAGGAGAGATTGGAGAGGTATTTGTTCTTTATTGCTTAACCAATCCAGTTACATCTCCCAAATATTTGTAGTCCTGAGATTTCTTAGCCTCCAAGCAACTATGAGATGACTTGTTCACTAAGCAAACTAGGAGATCCCATGGATTCCCCTTTCTAATTTAACTGACTCCAATTACCTAAATTAACTCAACTCTTTCCTAGCCAACTTAGACTCAATTAAGGTAACAATATTGATGACAAGGATGGTGCGCGAGCTGCTGCACCGGCGGTGAAAGTGGCCTTCCCGAGCGAGGCCCTCTTGGCACCCGATGCCTCCTCTTGGGTTCCATGTTGGCCCATTTATTCCATCAAGGGAGTAAGCCCGCATTGCACGCATGATAGTAGCTTTCTGGATAACATCATATAATGCCCTATGCATTGCCTAAGCACTGAATCAATCCGATGTTCTCTGTTTCTCTTTGTACAACAAACTTACTTGGGCGTACTCTGAGCTACCTAGTGCTAAGTTTCACAAGTGTACACCACACTAACTCACTAAGCTCATCTAGGTCAAGATTCTATTTCATACCCTCCTTTATAGTAGACCAAAGTACTCCACGTGACACCTAGAACTAGTCTGTTATTAACTTTGTAGCATATCCTTTGAAAACCAAAACAAATTCCATTAATACTAGAAACTACGAGCGGCGTTGCCCCGCGATGGCCTGTTTTGGCCAGGCTATTTGTTTGAAGTCTATATTTGCAGTTAGAAAATGTGGCATGTGTTACCAGAAAATATATGAACGATGATGTCTCCCTTTTACTCCTATTTAAGCCTCTTTATTTTAAAGCCTGGTCATTGTAGAGGTAAGCATGTAGTTGCTAATGCTAAGGTGATGGTATTGTTGAGGACTGACTTTGTAAAAAAACTGCAGTAGAAACCATTTCAGAAAGAACATATTAGTCGATTAATGAAAGGTCATGTGACCATGGATGCCATAAAAGAGAGCTCATGTATTGAAGCTGAGGCATGGAAAACAGGGGAAAATCGATTGTATTGTTGTGTTTTAAATGAATTGCATAGACTTTAGCCAGCATATAGGATTTTCTAGTGCAGAACAATATACAAGATACATGGTACAAACTAACTTAGGTTGCATCAGCTGTAGCAATAAAACAGTGTGGAGACATGAACATTGCGTAGCATTTGTACATGTGTATTAGAAGCAATAATTCTTAAAGTAGTTTCATAAGTTGAAAACCAAAGACGTACACAGGCATGATGAAACTGATAAGATATAAAGGAGTAAATTTCTGTCCATAATAATCAAAGACAGCACATAGGCTTTGAATTAATACATAAGGCAAGGAATGTAACAACCCTAAAAATCCGGTCATCGAAAATACGGGCTTTCAAAAATTTTTCTAAAGATTACCAGTGTATGGTGGATGTATGTAGGAAACCCACCAATAGATACACAAGTAGCACCCGATATTAGCCCGAGCATTGCATTTAATTCACCAGAGTTGGATTCGTATTTTTCCCGATTTTATGTGATGGCCGATAAAATCAAATAACCTGTCATCGCATGTGTGAACAGGTGTCGACTAACTCCGGAAATGGATCCATCATGACCTAGAGACCCTAGTGGACCCACCATGATGTATACATCATGGTCACTAACCTCACTAACCTAGGGTTGTGGCTAAATTAGTTGCTTTGCAAGAAATAGAAATAGAAAAGAAATTGGAAAATAGAAGGAAAAAGAAAAGGGAAGCCCATGAAGCAACCAGCCCAGCCCAACCCGCGCTTCAGGCCGGCCTGCTGTCCTCTCCCCGCGCTGGCCCAGGAGCGGCCCACCATGCCGCTCCGCCCCGGCCTGCCAGCCGCCCGCGACGTCCATGCCCGTCGCGACCTGCTGGCCCAGCAAGGCGGCCCGCCAGCGCCGCACGCTCGCCGCGAGGCCGGCCTCGCTCACGGCCCAGCCAGCCCCGCTCACACCGCGGCCCGCAAAATCGAGACGGCCCAGCATGGGGTCGGCCTCCCACACGCCCGCGTCCGCCCGCGCTCGCAGTCACTGACCGGTGGGGTCGGTCTGTCAGCCCCGACCTCCCACCATTTTTGGCCGCCCGCGCGTCGCGTCCGCCGTGCCAAAAATGGCAACGGCGCCCTCCGCCGTCCGCCGCTCGCCCGTGACCCGCCACCGTGCCTCGGATGCCGTCCATCCTCACCTGCCCACGCTGCGCCTTTCCTTGAACCCTAACCCTAACTCCGGAATGCCCACGACCGCCCGATGCGCCTCGCCGCATCGCCGTCGTCCGCCACCTCCATGGCCGGCCGACTGCTTATAAAAGAGGAGCGCCCGGCCCTCTAGGGTTTCCCCATCGCTCTGCCGCCTTTATGGAGACCCGCTGCCTAGATCAGCCGAGAGAGAGAGAAGGAGGGAGGAGTAGGAAGAAAGCGCTGCCACGCGGAGCTAGAGCACCGCCGCCGCCGCCGCCGCCGTCCATGCCCTGAGGAGGACCCCGGAGTGCCGCACAACCGTCTCGACGCCGCGGCTGTGCCTCCCCCACACCAAGCCACCACCAAGCCCTTGTCGCCTGCCTCGACCGTCGCTGCGCAGGTGAGCTCCGTCGCTCTCGCCCTGCTCGGCCATGGTTGCCGCCAGTACACCGCCACCGTTCTCGCTCCCCTCTCCCCCTTTTCCATCTTTAACGTCACCAGCACATCCGCCTCGGTTACGAACACCTCCATGGCAACTTCGTGGGACGAGGGGTGGACCACAGTGGGGCCTGGCACCTTTGCCGGCCCTGGTCACCTCGGTTCCCGGCCACCGGTGCGCCGCTACGACCCCACCGTCGCGCGCGCCCCTGCGAGCCCTCGTAGCCGCACCCGTAGCCGCTCGGAGCTCCCAGCTGCTCCACACGGTAGGAGATGGAGGAGATGAAGCTTGGTGTTGTGCCAATTTGAAGATTCGCCAGCCGCCGTTGACCTTCGCCATCTTTAACCCGCCACCGCCGCTTGCTTCACTAGAAGGCGCGTACCCAAATTGATCTTGCCTACCACCTTTGCCTTGGCCCCGTGACCACGTTGCGCTAGTTAGTGCTGAGCCCCACACGCCGTAGCGCTCCGTCATCGCGTCCCCGCCGCTCGGAGCCGCCGCCGTGTGCGCCGCCGACGAGGCCGTGCCCCGCGAGCCGCTTGGACTCCACCGCCGCACCTGCCTAGCCTAGCCGTAGCCGTAGCTATAGCCCAAGCTCGTCGGGCCGGCTAGAGCCGCCGTGCCGCTCGTCGCTGGCGGAAGGCATCGGTGCCTGGCCACACAAGGGAGAAGAAACAGGGGGAAGGTTTCCCCGCCCGTGTGGACCAAGTCCACCGCGTGGACCCAGCCAACCAACCGCGCAGCGCCACCTAGCCACCCAGTCTTTGGTGCACCGTGAACCGAGTCCGTGAGCCAGAACACCGTGGACCGAGCCCGTCGGACTCTGACCCGCCATGTGGCACAGCTATGAGATGACACGTGTCCGAGCCGGGCTGGCCCAACCGGCCCAGATCCAGCCCTGCCCAGGCCGTCGAGGCCCGGTCGAAGCCCGGTCGGCGTTGACCGTTGACCAGTCAACGTTGACCGTTGACCTGGCCCCACCTGTCGGCCGCTGACCGAGCTGACGTCAGCATGACGTCATCCAAGCCATCTGACCTCGCGTCCGTGCTGACATCAGCATGACATCAGCACTGCGACAGCACCTGTGCCCGCACGCCACGTGGCCCAATCAGGAGCCGCCACGTGTCGCGTCCAGGTTAATCTGCCCTTTTTCTTTTTCAAAAAATAGAATAAACTTCGAAAATTCATAACTTCATACTATCTCCGAAAAATATGAACCAAGTGTCCAAATTTTCATAAAAATGAGCTCTACGTGATAGGCTTATGTATGAGTGCATTTGGAGTTATTGAATTTTATTGCTTCTTTGTGTTGACTCTATAGGAGCCGCTAACGCGGCTATTATGTCTCGTTTCAGAGGAGGATCAGCTTGAGGAGGACGACTACGAGTACAAGGAGGAGCTCAGTGATGACTTCGTAGGTGCCACACCCCACCCAACCTCGTAGATCCTATTACGCATGGCATAATATCTAGCTTGCTAGTGCTTTAATTATGAATATCACCTGATGATAGGTTGCATGGTAGAACTGCTTGATGAGCCTTTACCTTGTCGCAACCTTACTCCTGCACATCTGCTGATAGGCTAGACGCTTGCTTATTTACTTATGATGCTTTACTTCTACTACGCTTATATCTGTGTGATGATGATGCGTGGTGGAGAGTATGGTTGAACGGCTAGGGCAAGTGGTGCCACTTTTACTCAGGGAGAGTGCTGCGTGCGTCTTGGGTGTGTGGTGAGGGTTGAGTCGATCGGACAGGATTCTACGATGAGCCATGTGGGCGAGTCTTGCCGGGGAATGTGTTCTGGGCATTTCCGTGTGAGGTGCTTGTGGCGGGCACATTGTGAGGTATAAGGAGATCCCGGGGGTGAGAACCTTCATGGAGCGAAGCCCCGGGTAGGAGGTGCTGTTGTAGCACGGACTGTTGTAGTCCCTAAGGGAAGATAATCCTGTCTGATCCCCCTAGTACCTGATATCTCTTGAGGACCGGAACCTTGGGACTTATGTGCTCACCACTCGCTCTTGTATGGGCGGGAGACGGATGTCTGACTAGCTAGGATGGTGCCACTACTACTAGGTTGTTAGCAGATAGTGTCGGGAGGTACGAGCGTGGAGACCCACACCCTCATTAGACAGCATAGTGACCACGGGGGCCCGGTAATATATCTCACAGTCTCAGTGTGCCGGTGGTACCTATCCGGGATGTCCCAGTACTGAGTGGTAGGGTGGCATTGCACCGGTTAGGAAGCAGCCAGAATCAGCTTAGGCGGGGCACTGCCGATGATAGTGATCTTGTGGTTACAGGAGTACACGCTCTGCAGAGTTTATGAATCTATATATATAGTCCGCGAGCCACTGGTATGGCTTTTTCCTAAGACCCACGCTTCTCGGGAGTAGTGAGAGGAGTCCTTCTATTTCTTCCCCCTGGTGTTACCCTTCTGGCTGTAAGCCGCTGAGACAGGCTCTGAGAGGGAGTTGGACCTGTCGACTGAGTGCTAGAGGGTGAGATGTGTGTGATGGTGATGGAATGGGAAGGATATGTGGAAGGGATGGGTTAAAACTTGATGAATTATATTATATAATATTGGTCGCTACTTGCATAGGAAACCATAGCCATATATTAGGTCGCTTGATTATATCCTCTGCATCCCACTAAATACTACATAGCAAAAGCAAAGCATAGGGTGGGAGATGTGGCCAGTACAAACCGTACTAAAAAATTATTTGGCAGGTGAGCTCGACTACGACTATGACGATGAGGAGTAGACATCTCGTTCCTACACTCAGGCTTCTTTTGGAGATGTATTGTACTTCCGCCTTCCACAGCCGTTCCAGAGGCTGCTGCTACTCTGATGATTCCGCCAGTGTGGCGGCAAACTATTTATGTAATTCCCCCTAATTGTACTCTTTTATTCGATGTATGGATCCTGTATCGACTGCTGCGAGATAATGAGATGGTTTGAGGCTTCGAACTATTATATTATCCACCATTCTATGCATTTTTCCTTCGTGGAAAATTAAGGATGTTTCAGTTGATACCAGAGCCATGCTTGACCCTAGGACGAGACCCATAGGATTGGACGATAGAATTAGGAGAATCTTGAAATCTCTCGGTTATACACCGACCGCTGCATACGCTTTTATGCATGGCTTACCTCTCTCTGCAACTTTTCTAACTCCTTTCTCGTGTCAACCTGCAGATAGACCCCAACTTGCCGCTTGGTCCGTTACTGCCGATGGATGTCGTTGAGTTCAGACTCGACGGGACGGAGCATGGAGGCTATGCTCACATGCTTCGCGAGGTTCTCACTGAGCTTGGTGTTCCTGTGGAGAACGTCGAGTACCTTTGCCGCGGCAAGCCCGCCCTTGGAGGAGGCATCGTGGGCTACAAGGCAGTCCACATCAACATGCCTGCAAGCATGAACCTGCCCGAAGTTACCGCCTTCGCCGACTTCGCCTTCGACAACGACACCAGCATGTGTTTTTAGACTGTTTCGCGCCAGGCACTTCGCACTGTGCTGCACAACGGAGCTGACTATCTGAAGGAGAGTCGCTTCCGTCTGCTTTCCCATGCCCTCGACGTTCAGTAGGGTACTTGGGAGGAGGTCGCCTACACCGAGCAGAATACCAGAGTTGACCGCAACCCCTGCCACCGCGCCTCTATGATGTGCATGCAGTGCCAGGAAATGTACATTGCTGAGTTGGAGTGGAAGGGACGCCGTGATCATCGCTACCTGATGGAAGTTGACGAGAGGATCCACAAGTCAGAAGATAAGGAGGCAGCATGGAAGCAAAAGATTGAGGACCTAGAGCGTGAGATAGCATGCAAAGAGCACACTCACTAGGATCAGATCACTAGTCTGATGAATGAGATGGATAAGCTTCAAATCACAACAGTCATCTCAACAAGAATATCTGGGAGCTTGAGGCCACTATAGCTGAGAAGAACAAAGACATTGCAAAGAGATTCCAGGAAAAGAGTCAAGATGCTGCCTATAGGGACAAACTCCGTGAGCAGTGCAAGGCTCAACGTGAGAAGTGCTACAGGAGTACACTCTTGCTAGCTACAACCAGGAACACCTGAAAAACTACATCCACAAGACAGCATACCTCATGGATAAGCTCAAACGCACTATGGAAGCTTGGAAGAGGTCGGATCGTAAGAGAGTCAGAGAGTACGAGGAGTTGCAGGACGAGCTTCCCTTACGTGCCCGTAAGAGGGTCAGGGTTGAGACATACGAGCTAGGGCAATCTCGCCTCAACTTGAGTGGATGTCCCACCACTGGACTTAGTGGACAGGCAGTGTCAACCCCTTAGCTCGAGGAGGCCCGTTGTTATGTCTCTCGCCTTCAGATGACTGACGAGCAGATCCAGGCTTCTGGCATCGGTATACCTCCCACAGCTTACAGTTTGGACCAGCCTCTAGAGATGGTTTAGAGTAGTATCAGATCGGGAGATGATGGGCCCTATATGGCCAAGTGACCAGACTCACCATGATGCTGAGTAGTTGCCCACCCCTTTTGCTAGAACTACCTGTGTGTAGTACGTTTCTCGCGAGTCTCTAAGCGTAGCCGCTAAAGACATCGCCATGTACCCACCTGATGTAATGAATGATTCAGTTTTTATCGCATCTTTTTGGATCTTCATGCTTCTTTTGTATGAGTGTTGGATAAATTAAAAATGCTTTAAAATTATTTTAAATTACTACATCGTTGATATCGAAGTTATATTACGCGCACAAGTGCCCTAATCTAAGGTTTATGATGAGCAGGAATGTCCACTTGTCGTGCCAGCTGCCTGAGCAACCACTCCCCCTCACCTGCGCCCGCCAGGGGCCGTGGACACGGTCGTGGTCGGGGTCGTGGCCACGTTGGTCACATACCCATTGACCTTGAGGAGCCACCCCGCGCTGCCACCCCACGGCCTGCACACCCACCGCCACCACCGGTTGTTGAGCCGGAACCAGCTGCCGGAGGCGCGGCTGGAGGACAGCCACAGCCTGCTGCTAAGCCCGAGCCCAAGCTTGCCGCAGGAGGAGACGCAGCTCCACCACCACCTCCCATGCCACTTTTGGCGGATGTGATGGCCCAGCAGACCGAGCTTCTTCGAGTCTTAGCTGAGAACGTGCTGCACCCCCAGCACAGGGAGCCCCGCGATGATTTCTATAAGAAACTGGAGTTCTTTCTCAAGCTGAGGCCCCCGACGTTCGATGGCACCAGCATCGACCCTATCGCTGCTGATGACTGGCTTAAGGAGATTGAGAAGAAGCTGGACTTGACCACTTGCACTGACGAAGAGTGTGTTGGCTTGGCAGCTCACCAGCTTGTGGGTGCTGGGCGATCTTGGTGGGATAGCCTCTACGAAACCCACCGGGACCCCGCCAACAACTCCTGGGATGAGTTTGTGGATGAGTTCCGTGCATTCTTCATCCGTGAAGGCGCGCTGGAGAAGAAGGAGAATGAGTTCCGTAGCATCTCCATGAGAGCTGACAAAGTGCATGAGTACACCACCCCCTTCACTAACCTGCTGCGCTATGCACCTGTCTCAGTGGTGAACTCTGAGAAGGAGAGGATGTACTACTACCACAAGGGCTTGTCTAGCCACATCAGGCTCTCCCTCTCAGGCACCAAGAGCCACACCCTGCGTGACCTGATTGACAGGTGCATGGAGATTGAGAAGGACCGCGACGAGGTTTTCCCGGAGAGGGAGGCGCTTGGCAAGAACAAGAAGTGCCGTACTGAGGGCACCTCCCGCGCACCTGCCCCACGGAGGTCACATGGTGAGACATCTCAGCCTCCCCGCTCTCGCTTCGCCCAGGGAGCTGCTCACGATTCGAGCCGGGGTGGTGGTACCCACACCAGCAACTACCCCCGCCCTGCTCAGGACCGCCAAGTGTACGCTCGTGCCACACCAGGAGGTATCACATGGAGGTCCGCCGCGCCAACCCCCACAAGCGGCGTGACCTACACTTGCTTCGCTTGTGGCCAGCCAGGTCACAAGGCAGCCAAGTGCCCGAACAAGGCTGCACCAGCTACACCAGCGCCCGCCAGGCAGAGCCAGGGCACCCCGCACAAGCAGGTGCCATCCGGAGCACCCCGATGCTGCCTCACCCACATCTCAGCAGAGGCTGCCTAGAGTGCCCCCGACGTGGTGTACGGTATGTTTTTAGTGCATGGAGTTAAGGCATCCATGCTGTTTGATTCAGGTGCTACATGTTCATATATATCCTCCAAGTTTGCATGAGAGCACCATATACCTGTCACTCCATGAAAAGAAGCCTTATACACCAGTTCACCTTTGGGCACCATTTGTTGTACCAAAATATGTAAGGGAGTGAGTATCACCATCGAGGGTCTTACCTTTCTTGCTGATCTTACCTTGCTACCCTTCGAAGGCCTAGACGTCATTCTAGGGATGGATTGGTTAACCCAGAACAAAGGAGTGATATCTTGCTCACCCAGATTTGTGGATATAACCCATCCAAGTGGCCATCAGATCAGATGTGAACCAAACAAAGGGACAGATGTTTCCATGCTGTGTGCCCTGGAAGAGAAGTCACTTGAGGAAGTGCCCGTAGTTTGTGAGTACCCTGATGTCTTTCCGAAAGAGCTACCAGGAATGCCACCGGACAGGGATGTTGAGTTCGTGATCAACCTGATGCCTGGTATGAGTCCAATTTCCAAGCGACCCTACCGTATGGCAGTTGACGAGCTTAAGGAGCTTAAGAAACAGCTTGAGGAGCTATCCGAGAAAGGGTTCATTAGGCCCAGTGCCTCACCCTGGGGATCTCCTGTTCTGTTTGTTAAGAAGAAGGATGGAATGCAGAGGATGTGTGTTGATTACTGGAACCTGAATGCCGTAACTATAAAGAATAAGTACCCTCTGCTGAGGATAGATGACCTGCTTGATCAGCTTCACAATGCCAAGTACTTCTCCAAGATCGACCTCAGATTAGGCTACCATCAGATGAAGATCAGAGAGGAGGACATTCCCAAGACAACATTTGTCACCAGATATGGGCAGTATGAGTACACCGTCGTGTCCTTCGGTCTTACGAACGCACCGGCTTATTTTATGAACATGATGAATAAAGTGTTCATGCAGGAGCTGGATAAGTTCGTGGTGGTCTTCATTGATGACATTCTTGTCTATTCAGCCACCGCCGAAGCGCATGAGCAACATCTGAGGATAGTGCTGGAGAAATTGAGAAAGCATCAGCTCTATGCCAAGTTCAACAAGTGTAAGTTCTGGCTTGAGGAGGTCGCTTTCCTAGATCATGTGCTCAATGCTGACGGAGTAGCTGTTGATCCGTCTAAGATTGAGACAGTGAAGGAATGGGAGCAACCACAAAATGTGACTGATGTGAGAAGTTTCTTGGGATTGGCTGGTTATTATTGCCGATTCATCGAGAACTTTTCCAAGATAGCTCGCCCCATGACCAACCTCCTAAAGAAGACCAGAGTGTTTGAATGGACGCCCCAATACGAACAAAGTTTCCAGACCCTGAAGGAGAAGCTCACCACAACACCTGTTCTAGCTTTGCCCGATATCCACCAGGACTTTGTGGTCTATTGCGATGCATCTCGCCACGGGCTCGGTTGTGTTCTAATGCAGAACGGGAAAGTCATTGCCTATGCTTCCCGCCAGCTTAAGGAGCACAAACAGCGTTACCCCACCCATGATCTTGAGCTTGCAGCTATGATCCATGCCTTGAAGATTTAGAGGCACTACCTGATTGGGAACAAGTGCGAGATCTACACCGATCACAAGAGCTTGAAGTACTTTTTCACCCAGGAAAATCTGAATATGAGACAGCATCGTTGGCTCGAGTTGATTAATGACTACGATGTGGAGATTCTCTATCACCCTGGAAAGGCCAATGTGGTCGCTGACGCTCTTAGTCGCAAAAGCCATTGTCATGCCTTGTTCACCACCACCTTGCCCAAGAAGTTGCAAGAGGGCATTGATGGGTTACAGATGGAGGTGATACCTCATGGCCTATTCAATGAGCTTCGCGTGCACTACACCCTCATGGATAGGATCCGTGAAGCCCAACGCCATTGCCCAGAAATTTGGGAGATACACGAGCTCCTGACATGAGGCAAGTGCCCAGAGTTCAGTGAGGATGAGCTAGGCACTTATTGGTACAAGGACAGAATTTGTGTGCCTGCCGACCCAGCTATCCGCAACGAAATCCTATCAGAAGGCCATGACTCCAAGTATTGTATCCACCCAGGCAGTACTAAAATGTATGCTAATTTGAAGAGGAAATTCTGGTGGAAGAATATGAAATCAGACATTGCAGAGCATGTTGCTAGATGTGACATTTGCAAACGCGTCAAAGCTGAGCACAAGAGGCCTGTAGGACTGTTAAAGCCACTTGATATACCTGAATGGAAGTGGGATAGCATTTCTATGGACTTCATTGTGGGTTTGCCTCGAACCCCGAAGGGCCATGATGCTATATGGGTGATAGTCGATCGCTTGACTAAGGTAGCTCACTTCCTAGCCATCAAGACTGATGCCCGAATCAGCCAGCTAGCAGATCTGTATGTTGAGAACATTCTCAAGCTGCATGGAGCCCCTAAGAGCATAATATCCGATCGTGGGCTGCAGTATACGTCCAAGTTCTGGAAGGCCCTAAACAAGTCGATAGGGAGCAAGCTAGATTATAGTACCGCATACCATCCTTAGATAGATGGATAGACAGAAAGAGTGAACCAGATCCTTGAAGATATGCTTCGAGCTTGTGTTCTGAAATATGGGACTGATTGGGAGAAGAGCTTGCCCTTTGCAGAGTTCTCCTACAACAACAGTTACCAGGCTAGCCTCAAGATATCATCCTTCGAGGCTATGTACGGAAGGCCGTGCAGAACACCCTTGATGTGGTCCAAAACGGGTGAAAGATCGTTCTTTGGCCCGGCCGCCATTAAGGAGGCCGAGGAAGGAGTCGCCCAGGTGTGAGAGAATCTGAGAATTGCCCAGAGCCGTCAAAAGAGCTATGCCGACAAGAGGCGCAGGGACCTCGAGTTTGAAGTCGGAGACTATGTCTATCTCAAGGTCTCCCCGCTTCGAGGAACCGTCAGATTCCATGTGAAGGGAAAGCTAGCACCAAGGTATGTGGGACCGTACAGAATCAGTGAGAGGATTGGCAAGCTTGCCTACAGAATAGAGTTGCCCCCGCAACTGGCAGGACTACACCCAATGTTCCATGTGTCGCAACTGCACAAGTGTTTGCAACCGCCAGAGCAACCAATACCCGCAGAGGCACTCGATATTCAGGACACTTTGGAGTACAGAGAGCACCCCATCCGCATCATGGACAGAACCACCAAGGAAACTAGAAACACCAGCACACCATACTTGAAGATTCAGTGGAGCAACCACACGGAACGCGAAGCGACTTGGGAGAAAGAGTCAGAAATGAGGAAGCTCTACCCCTACCTGTTTGAAGAGTAAGTTACACTCTTGAATCTCGAGGACGAGATTCTCATAAGGGGGTAGGACTGTAACAACCCTAGAAATCCGGTCACCGAAAATACGGGCTTTCAAAAATTTTTCTAAAGATTACCAGTGTATGGTGGATGTCATATAGGAAACCCGCCAATAGATGCACAAGTAGCACCCGACGTTAGCCCGAGCATTGCATTTAATTCACCAGAGCTGGATTCGCATTTTTCTCGATTTTATGTGATGGCTGATAAAATCAAATAACCTGTCATCGCATGTGTGAACATGTGTCGACTAACTCCGGAAATGGATCCATCATGACCTAGAGACCCTAGTGGACCCACCATGGTGTATACATCATGGTCACTAACCTCACTAACCTAGGGTTGTGGCTAAATTAGTTGCTTTGCAAGAAATAGAAATAGAAAAGGAATTGGAAAACAGAAGGAAAAAGAAAAGGGAAGCCCATGAAGCAACCAGCCTAGCCCAACCCGCGCTTCAGGCCGGCCTGCTGTCCTCTCCCCACGCTGGCCCAGCAGCGGCCCACCATGCCGCTCAGCCTCGGCCTGCCAGCCGCCCGCGACGTCCGCGCTCGCTGCGACCTGCTGGCCCAGCAAGGCGGCCTGCCAACGCCGCACGCTCGCCGCGAGGCCGGCCTCGCTCGTGGCCCAGCCAGCCTCGCTCGCGCCGCGGCCCGCAAAACTGAGACGTCCCAGCATGGGGTCGGCCTCCCGCACGCCCGCGTCCGCCCGCGCTCGCAATCACTGACCGGTGGGGTCGGCCTGTCAGCCCCGACCTCCCACCATTTTTGGCCGCCCGCGCGTCGCGTCCGCCATGCCAAAAATGGCAACGACGCCCTCCGCCGTCCGCCGATTGCCCGTGACCCGCCACCGTGCCTCGGAAGCCGTCCATCCTCACCTGCCCGCGCTGCGCCTTTCCCCGAACCCTAACCCTAACTCCGAAATGCCCGCGACCGCCCGATGCGCCTTGCCGCATCGCCGCCGTCAGCCACCTCCATGGCCGGCCGACTGCTTATAAAAGAGGAGCGCCCGGCCCTCTAGGGTTTCCCCATCGCTCCGCCACCTTTGTGGAGACTCGCTACCCAGATCAGCTGAGAGAGAGAGAAGGAGGAAGGATTAGGAAGGAAGCGCTGCCACGCGGAGCTAGAGCGCCGCCGCCGTCGCCGCCGTCCGCGTGCTGAGGAGGACCCCGGAGCGCCGCACAACCGTCTCGACGCCCCGGCTTTGCCTCCCCGCACCAAGCCGCTACCAAGCCCTCGTCGCCTGCCTCGACCTTCGCTGCGCAGGTGAGCTCCCCCGCTCTCGCCCTGCTCGGCCATGGTCGCCGCCAGTACACCACCGCCGTTCTCGCTCCCCTCTCCCCCTTTTCCGTCTTTAACGTCACCAGCACATCCGCCTCGGTTACGAACACCTCCATGGCAACTTCATGGGACGAGGGGTGGACCACAGTGGGGCCTGTCACCTTTGCCAGCCGTGGTCACCTCGGTTCCTGGCCGCCGGTGCGCCGCTGTGACTCCACCGTCGCGAGCGCCCCCGCGAGCCCTCGTAGACGCACCCGTAGCCGCTCGGAGATCCCAGCTGCTCCACACGGTAGGAGATGGAGGAGATGAAGCTTGGTGTTGCGCTAATTTGAAGATTCGCCGGTCGCCGTTGACCTTCGCCGCCTTTAACCCGCCACCGCCGCTTGCTTCACTAGAAGGCGCATACCCAAATTGATCTTTCCTACCACCTTTGCCTTAGCCCCGTGACCACGTTGCGCTAGTTAGTGCTGAGCCCCGCACGCCGTAGCGCTCCGTCACCGCGTCCCCGCCGCTCGGAGCCGCCGCCGTGTGCGCCGCCGACGAGGCCGTGTCCCACGAGCCGCTTGGACTCCACCACCGCACCTGCCTAGCCTAGCCGCAGCCGTAGCTATAGCCCAAGCCCATCGGGCCGGCTAGAGCCGCCGTGCCGCTCGCCGTCGGCGGAAGGCATCGGTGCCTGGCCGCACGAGGGAGAAGAAAGAGGGGGAAGGTTTCCCCGCCCGTGTGGACCAAGTCCACCACGTGAACCCAGCCAACCAACCGCGCAGCGCCACTAGCCACCCAGTCTCCGGTGCACCGTGAACCGAGTCCGTAAGCCAGAACACCATGGACCGAGCCCGCTGGACTCTGACCCGCCATGTGGCATAGCTATGAGATGACACGTGTCCGGGCCGGGCCGGCCCAACCGGCCCAGATCCAGCCCTGCCCAGGCCGCCGAGGCCCGGTCGAAGCCCGGTCGGCGTTGACCGTTGACCGTCAACGTTGACCGTTGACCTGGCCCCACCTGTCAGTGACCAGACCCGTGGGCCCCACCTGTCGGTCGCTGACCGAGCTGACGTCAGCATGACGTCATCTAAGCCATCTGACCCCGCGTCCGTGCTGACGTCAGCATGACATCAGCACTGCGACAGCACCTGTGCCCGCACGCCACGTGGCCCAATCAGGAGCCGCCACGTGTCGCGTCCAGGTTAATCTGCCCTTTTTCTTTTTCAAAAAATAGAATAAACTTCGAAAATTCATAACTTCTTCATACGATCTCCGAAAAATATGAACCAAGTGTCCAAATTTTCATAAAAATGAGCTCTACGTGATAGGCTTATGTATGAGTGCATTTGGAGTTATTGAATTTTATTGCTTCTTTGTGTTGACTCTATAGGAGCCGCTAACGCGGCTATTATGTCTTGTTTCAGAGGAGGATCAGCTTGAGGAGGACGACTACGAGTACGAGGAGGAGCTCAGTGACGACTTCGCTAGTGCCACACCCCACCCAACCTCGTAGATCCTATTACGCATGGCATAATATCTAGCTTGCTAGTGCTTTAATTATGAATATCACCTGATGATAGGTTGCATGATAGAACTGCTTGATGAGCCTTTACCTTGTCGCAACCTTACTCCTGCACACCTGCTGATAGGCTAGACGCTTGCTTATTTACTTATGATGCTTTACTTCTACTACGCTTATATCTGTGTGATGATGATGCGTGGTGGAGAGTATGGTTGAATGGCTAAGGCAAGTGGTGCCACTTTTACTCTGGGAGAGTGCTGCATGCGTCTTGGGTGTGTGGTGAGGGTTGAGTCGATCAGACAGGATTCTACGACGAGCCATGTGGGTGAGTCTTGCCGGGGAATGTGTTCTGGGCATTTCCGTGTGAGGTGCTTGTGGCGGGCACATTGTGAGGTATAAGGAGATCCCGAGGGTGAGAACCTTCGTGGAGCGAAGCCCCGGATAGGAGGTGTTGTTGTAGCACGGACTGTTATAGTCCCTAAGGGAAGATAATCCTGTCTGATCCCCCTAGGACCTGATATCTCTTGAGGACCGGAACCTTGGGACTTACGTGCTCACCACTCGCTCTTGTATGGGCGGGAGACGGATGTCTGACTAGCTAGGACGGTGCCACTACTACTAGGTTGTTAGCAGATAGTGTCGGGAGGTACGGGCGTGGAGACCCACACCCTCCTTAGACAGCATAGTGACCACGGGGGCCCGGTACTATGTCTCACAGTCTCTGTGTGCCGGTGGTACCTATCCGGAATGTCCCAGTACTGAGTGATAGGGTGGCATCGCACCGGTTAGGAAGCAGTCGGAATCAGCTTAGGCGGGGCACTGCCGATGATAGTGATCTTGTGGTTACAGGAGTACACGCTCTGCAGAGTTTATGAATCTATATATATAGTCCGCTAGCCACTGGTATGACTTTTTCCTAAGACCCACGCTTCTCGGGAGTAGTGAGAGGAGTCCTTCTATTTCTTCCCCCTGGTGTTACCCTTTCGGCTGTAAGCCGCTGAGACAGGCTCCGAGAGGGAGTTGGACCTGTCGACTGAGTGCAAGAGGGTGAGATGTGTGTGATGGTGATGAAATGGGAAGGATATGTGGAAGAGATGGGTTAAAACTTGATGAATTATATTATATAATATTGGTCGTTACTTGCATAGGAAACCACAACCATATATTAGGTCGCTTGATTATATCCTCTGCATCCCACCAAATACTACATAACAAAAGCAAAGCATAGGTTGGGAGATATGGCCAGTACAAACCGTACTGAAAAATTATTTGGCAGGTGAGTCCGACTACGACTATGACGATGAGGAGGAGTAGACGTCTCGTTCCTACGCTCAGGCTTCTTTTGGAGATGTATTGTACTTCCGCCTTCCGCAGCCGTTCCAGAGGCTGCTGCTACTCTGATGATTCCGCCAGTGTGACGGCAAACTATTTATGTAATTCCCCCTAATTGTACTCTTTTATTCGATGTATGGATCCTGTATCGACTGCTGCGAGATAATGAGATGGTTTGAGGCTTCGAACTATTATATTATCCGCCATTTTGTGTATTTTTCCTTCGTAGAAAATTGAGGATGTTTCAAGGAATATGTGGGCAGAACATATACTTTGGTATACACAGAATTTCTTTTTGCATTATGTGTTGAGTAGTACTGCTAATGGAGACTACTTTTAAAGAACAATCGAGCAAGGACAGTTACAATGAGGGAACCAATTTCAGCACAAATACACTTCCTAGTGAACATGGAAGCATTTGTAGAACACTACAATGATGCGAATGCTTGGTTGTTCCACACCTGAGCATGATCCGCAAAACAATGGGAGGATTTTGTGGAAAACACAGAGTAGAGCAGGATCAAAGATCTTTGTTATCAGAAGTAATGGGAGGATCGAATGTCCCCCAAATATGGATATTATCATCTGCAGGAATATTGTAGTATATTATCATTAAAAAAAAGCATATCGGCAATAGGCGCCGAAGTATCTACTGTGAACAAAACCACGGCGGAAGGCATTTACGTCATTAAAGAATTTGGTGGGTCTAAAACAGCAAAAAAAAAATACTCATATCGAAAAAGTATGCACACATAACTAAATGAGAATGATGCTTAGGAATTTGTGTATATCATTTAGATTATTTCACTTGGGCTATGCGGGCCTTCTCACTTGGAGTGCACAAAAAGTGATATCAGTTCAGAGAGTACTTTGCATTTGCACATCCTTAGAAAATAACCAAAAAGGTGAAGTGCAACTACAACTGGGTGAAAGAGCATTCCCAAAATAGTCGAGACTCAAGATCTAATTTTGGAATTGCATTGTTAGATCATAAACAAAAAAAAATTATGTAGAATTGGTATATGTTTTGAAAGGGATTGGTTGCGATAATATATTCAGGTAATAACCAAGGCATGTTTCAATGCTTGTTGAACCAGGAAAGTTTGGGAAAGTTTATAAGTTACTCCCTCCATGCTTCAATGCAGAAAAGTCGCCACCATCATTTCAATATGCAGAATAAGAAGTGTCAGATTCTATTACATCATTAGTTGTGTAAGAATGTGATTTGGCTCAAAGTTTAAAAGATAGAAGTGTAGACTCATTGGAATGAACCTATAGCAGCTTATTAAACTAAGCAAGAGGCTATCAAAGCTTGTGTCTTCTATCCCGTGGAGAAAGCAAAATCGTGAAATAGGATAGGATGATTTGTTGATGAAACTTTAAAGTTATATGAAATAAAAATGAACAACTCATATAATAGGGTGATGATATGGCCATTTCATCAAACACATGGCATGCAAACTCATAGGAGGCCATCAGGTCAAGCACGGAAGGACAAAAGCCAATATGGAACCACTTTTTATGATGATTTACATCACCTGCTCGAGTGGGAGGAGATTGACGCCACCTCCTCTTCATCCCAGCCAGCAGGCACCACAGCACAAGCACCGAGATGTGTCATCTTCTCCAATGTTGTACGGGCTGCGCCACCTCGCTGGTGGTCCGCACCGCGCCGACCGCGACAGCGAGCGGCCGTTCGTGGCCCGGTTCCCCCATTGCAGCAACCCATTTGGGAAGATTCGCACCAGCAGCTGTAGAGGTGAGTCGTCGCGGCGGCTGGGCCCCTACCCGTGTCGGGATGGCTGGAGCCGCCACGCCCGCGCCGCCGGCCGCGCCGGGGTCGCAGGGGCCTCTTGGTCCCTCGGTTGCGCCGGGATGGACGAGATTGGAGCGGCCGGGTCCGCCGCTCCCGCACCCCACCTGCGCCGGGGTTGCCTGGGCCGTCACCCGCGCCGAGATGGCTGGGAAGGCAATGCGCCGGGAGCCCGGGAGGAGCGAGGCGCGGCGTGCGGTGCAGGAGTCGCCGCTAGTGGGTTCGCGAGGATTCACGATTCTCCGGGTTGATGGCTGAACGGTTGGGAGGCCCGCTAACCTACATCGGACTGTTCACGTAGCTCGTTGGCTTGATCGGACGGTTTGTGTCTTAGCGGGCGACGTGGCCCTATCCGTTAGCCTGCTTTTGGTGCAGAAATCATATATAGAAGATATAAGCATAAAAAATAAATTCTGATGTTTTTTAAGCTTATATTAATAAAATTTAATATAAGCATAAAAAACATTGGAAGTAAACTTAATGAGTTGGAGAAAAGATTTGAAGAATGGAATTATTATTATTATTATTATTATTATTATTATTATTATTATTATTATTATTATTATTATTATTTATCTCCTATAGAGCTCATCAAATGTACATGGATTCGTCCCATTGTTCATCCAAAGGTCATGTAAACAAAGGGTGGTAACTCCTACTTTGCATTTCATAAACTTTATGAATTTTACCTTATTCTCTTTTTTAGTTGCTAGGTAAAGAAATGGCTAGGGGCATGATATAGATTTTGGATGAGCACAAGAGTTCAATTCACCTTATTTCATCAAATGAGAACTATTGCCATTCAAATCAATAAAGTTTCACTTATTATTGTCAAGTCAATGGAAACTTATGGTAATATCTATTTTGGTGGTGGTATGTATTCTTCAACATAATTTCAATTGTTGTCAATTTATTGCGTCTTGGCCAAGATATACGATGAACTTATCTAGTCTAGACTCTTAATTGGATCAAGTGTATGAACATATTAAGGGGGAGACATCCTATATATCTTGTGTCTTTTAAGACATATTTTTTTGTAAAATTATGTGATCTCTTCCTTATTGTATATTTTGTTTGGTAGAAAAATTTAGATGGCCGGAGCAGTTGCCTCTGACATGATCATCACTTGAGAGGAGAGGGGAAGTCGCTCAATCTCATCGCGCCGGACCCCGGTGGGCTGCTTGGATCAAATCGATCAAATCCGATCCTCGTGGCCACGGCCAGCACACACACCTCCCTGACGACTGACGTCCACCTCTTCCTCCCTTCCTCAGCCGCTTCTCAGTTCTCACACAATGCCCAGTGCCGTCGCCTGAACCCCACCCCAAGCCCTCCGCCGTCGACCCGCCCTCCCCCATGGCCGCCGCCGCCTCCATCTCTCTATCCCTCCACCTCCGTCTCCGCCCGCCCCTCCCTCCTCCACGCCGCAGCCCCCCGCGCCACGCCCCCTTCTCCCTGCTCTCCCCTTCCCTTCCTGGCCCCAGCCGCCTCCGCGCCGCTCCCGGCCGCCCCTCACCGTCCCCGTGGCGCCCCGACGTGCGGGCGCGCGCGGGAGACACCATCGGGGCGCCGCCTGCGCTCGCGCGCCCGGGCGGCGCCGTGGAGACGGACCGCCTCCCCTCCGACGTGCGGGACCGCGCCATGGAGGCGGTCGACCACTTCGGCGGCCGCGTCACCATAGGCGACGTCGCCTCTCGCGCTGGGCTGCAGCTCACGCAGGCGGAGCGCGCGCTCCAAGCACTCGCCGCCGACACTGAAGGCTTCCTGGAGGTGCGCTGCTGTGCCTGCCAGTTATTACTCCCTTCCTTCCCTCCTCGGCTGGTATGGTAAACCTTCTGGCCTTCTCTGATTATCGTCGCTGATTGTATAGGTGTCGGAGGACGGGGAGGTGCTGTACGTCTTCCCAAAGGACTACAGGGCAAAGCTGGCTGGCAAGTCGTTTAGGATGCGGGTTGAGCCTCTCGTTGACAAAGCCAAGGTAATTCCGGCATGGAAGGTGTAACAATGCGCTAGGTTACAATGAGCTCTTCTAATATCTGATATTTGTTTGTGCTGCTGCTCTTTTTTAGCAAGTGGGTGCTTATCTGGTACGTGTTTCATTTGGCACTGCGCTCATTGCCTCAATTGTGCTGGTGTACACTACAATAATTGCCATTCTCTCAAGCTCAAGGTATGTTTAGTATAGCAGGAAAGAGTTTATGTGCTAATTCTATAGTATGTTTACTGCCTAAAGGCCTGTTCTGGAACAATATCTTCATCTTTGTCATATGGTTCAGTTCCCTGAAATGGGCATTCTGAGAATTTTAGCTTAGACGCGCTCTCTCTGTAATTTGATCCGTGAAGTGTTGTAAAAATGAAGCACACACAGATTTCATGAGTTGCTTTTTTTTGGAACTTTAGTTGTAGGTTTTGTCATTTAACTGAACACCCCTTTGATTGGTAGCACTTCCTCTTCTACTAGCAGTGATGAAGATGGACGTGGTAGGCGGCGGAGATCTTATGGTTCTACTGTCATCATTCCGACAGATATGTTTTGGTAAGTTTCATATACACTTTGTGTGGTGTTTGAAAGTGCTGGATCACACTATTATGTTATTTAACTTAATAAAAGAACAAAAGGAAATTCCCCTTGTTCTTGGACTCAATGGAGCTACTCAATCTGTCAACCTCATGTCCACATCATTTATTACTGTACATTTCAAATTGGACGTTGCCTGTACTTTGCATGCTTAGTGTTTTGGAATTTTGTGTTCAAATAAACCATCCTAGGGGAAAAGGGAAAAGAACACAAAACAAAGTTATATTTGAAATGTTGCTTGTTGGCAAACCAATAGAAGAAAGTATATGGGTTGAAGGTATATACGTTTTCCAGGAATGCATCCATTACACTTGTCATGCAAATCATCTAATGATTTGGGCATGATAATATTCCTGATGAGAAGTTCATGAAATTTAACTACAAGAACAATGATTCTAAGCCTCCCGACTATTCAGTTGTGAGAAGATTCTGTATTGTGTTGCTGGAAAGTTCCAGCGACAGTGTTCTCACCACTTCATGTTAAGGTGACTATAATGAAATGGGACATGCACATATCATTTTGTAATTGCAATGTTGTATCTGAAATTCTGAACAAGAAAGTATCATGTACGTTCTTATTATTCACACTGTTCATGTGCTTGCAGGTACTGGGACGTAGATTATTACAGAAGAAGGCGTCGAGTAGAAAACGAAAATGGGATGAACTTTATTGAATCTGTAATCTAAAAGGGTTTGACTTAATTGTTCATTCTCACTATGTTTTGATGGAATGTGTAGGTAGTTTGAAACTGTATGTAATGTTTATTAAATAAATGCCACAGGTATTTTCGTTTGTGTTTGGGGATGGTGATCCAAACGATGGGCTTGAAGAGAAGCGATGGAAGATGGTATTTTCTTTTTCTTTTGAGAAAATTTAGCTTCTTCATGACTATTTATTATATATTCATTTTTGCTATTACAGATTTCTAATTTCTATTTGAATTCACAGATTGGGCAGTACATTTCATCAAATGGTGGAGTTGTTACAGCTGAAGAACTGGCACCGTTTCTTGATGTGCCACCTCCATCAGAAGAGTCCAAGGCATGGGAACTCTTGCCCTAAGTATTGCTTATTTTGTTTATTTTGTTTAGAGATTAAGTTCTCTACTCCCTGCACTTGTGAAAGCAATTCACTCTTCCTTTGAATAATAATAAACTGAGGAGAGACTTATCGTATTCATATTTTCATGTCATTTCTTGAATTGCAGGATGATGAATCATTTGTTCTTCCAGTTCTTTTACGCTTCCAGGGACATCCAGAAATTGATGAGCAGGTCCAACCTTCTTCTCTCCAGTAGTTCAGACTTGTAACTGAGAACTACCGTTGTCAAATGTCGTCTACACTTTCAACCCACCCAGCTAACACTAGCGGAGGCGATTGTGTGCATTAGGTACCACAAAAAAATGGAATAAAGAAACAGCCCCAATCATGTCAGGTTTTCTACTAAAAATTTGTAGAAGATCTTAATTGACTAACATGCTATATCATTAGATTGGCTCACTTGCATGTCTAAGTATCTAATCGTTCAGATTTATTGCAAGTTTCCAATAAAGAATAAAGAAAAACGATAAAGGAACATGCAATGTGTGAGTGTAAGAAAAAAGGTACTGGGAAATGCCATGTCCTGGATGAGGTTTCTCAGATGCCATGCAGGTGTGGCCAAAGCAAAAACACCCTTACAGTACATGCACTAGTTCCTTCACTTGAGGTTGAGGAAGAAGGGGAATACAGGCATATGGGGTGCAACCATCACACATCAGTAGTACGCAGGGAGTTAACTGTTGCCCACCTTGGCTGACAGATAGCCCTGCCTGTGCCAGCTACATACGAAACATGGCATTCTTCTGAGTAACTTAATGGTTTTGTTTTTCTTATAGGGCAATATCCTGTATCGATTCCCATCTCTGCAACGTACTGCTTCATCAAAAAGTGGTAGGAGCAGGGAATATGTGGGTACCAAATGGTCTGCAATGTTTAGCGGAATTGAAAAGTACTTAGAAGAGAAACCATGGAAATTCAGGTCAGTATATATCATTGTCATCCTTAGTGAAGTTTTTTTTTTTTGAAAAAGATCCTTAGTGAAGTTGAACTAACCCATGATACAATTTTACCAAATAAAGAAGTGTGAAACTCCCATGATAATTGTTTAGATTTCTAATAAAATTAGTGTATGTGGATTTTAAAGATGTTAAATATTGTATTGTAAATATGGTACATCAGGAGCGCAATGCATGAGGATATAGAGATTAGGCGTTATGTTATATAGGTTGATTCATTAAGTGATTTTTTCGTCAGCTCTAAATTTGCTATTTTAACCTATCCTATGCCATTTCATACACCTACCTGTTGATTTTGCAGTAAAGCGAATGCATCGGAGAAGGCAATGGTTGCTGGTTTGGGAGGACTCAATCTCTTTGGTGTCATCATTCTTGGAAACTTGTTGAAGTAAGAATTATAATAATTCTGCCCCCACGTATCATTGATATGTAATGCTAACAATATGTATTAAAATTTATCATGAAGGCAAATGACAGTGACACCTGGTGGACTGATCTCATTTGCAGCACAGTTATATCCTTTGCTTCAGGTATGGCTAGGCTTGATATGCCTGTCTAGTACATATCATGGTCACTACTCTAGTCATTCCATTTATGCATATTAGGCCTGACAGAAATGCTGTGAATGTTGCAAAAATGGTGATTCTTGAATTACCCATGAATTAATAATATGATCAAATGATATGTACTGATACAATGTGGTCATTTCTAGATCTATGCTGGCTCCTTTTTTGCAATACCTTTATTTAGATGGTTTCTGCTACGCAAGACCAACAATGACATTAGAAAGAGGAATAAGGCCAGAGAACAGCGAGCTCAGGAACTCGTGTCACCAGATTCTTCTCTAAGAAGAAAGGTAATAACAATTGAAGTTTCACACAACTCTGTAATTATTTTTCCGTTACCCATGTGTGGATCTGTTTGGAGAAAATCAGGATGGATTTGGAGCATTCACAGAAACCCTATACACTGGACTTATTGTGATCGGTAGCAACTTATTTTTTCCTGACATTATAAGATTCTAAAAAGAAACCTGTTATGGGCTTAATAATGTCCATGACTGGACCAGCAGATCTAACAGTGGCTGCGATCTACAACTTTGTAGCGGGTTTTTTTTTTTGAATTGAAGCTATTTAGAGTTCCAAAATATTGTTATAAGTTCATGGATTTTGAAATTTGAAATTTAAAATATTCAAACACCTTTGGATGTTGACCTTGTCTATATCAAAATTAGTTCTCCATATAATCTACATCTTTATTATAGTGAAGATTTTTATTTAAATTATTTAGAGTACCATTTGAGTTAAGTTCATAGATTTTGAAATTCAAAATTTTAAATTTCTAAAAATGTTCACATAGTTAATACAAAAGTTGTATTTGAAGATCTGATTTACAATTTTTATATTGATAAGTTTTTAATTTGAAGCTGTTTAATTTTTCAAAAATCAGTTTTGATTCAAACTTTTGAATTTTCAAAATTTTTTGATTGAGATATGTCCAATACCAAAGTTGTATTTTTTTTGAAAAGTTTTCTACTAAGATAATTCAGCTGAGTCTCGGATTTGCTAGGCAGCATTTGTACTCCTAGCCCGTATAGTTTTGTTCATCCTCCTTCTGTTTCTTGGGCTCATATGCCTGCGTATGTGGAGTCGTTATAATAATAATTTGAGAGTTTTTCTATGACACTGTTATGATTGCCCGTTATCCACTCAAATTTAACTTCCCATGTCATGCATAAAAACTATAAATTGCTTTAAAAAATTATTAAGCAGTCCTTGGTCTTATGAGATAGAAGAAAGCCTCCTTTCACCCTTTGGTACGGCCACGTGTAAACAGTACCCAGTACCCACTGGATTAAGCATAGTTTAGGGTCATCTCTCTGCCTTTTGCTGAGCCTCTTGAACTGCTTTTAGCATTTCTGCTAACTCTCTTAAACAGCTTTCAATCCTTTTCTCCTTCGCCTGGCTGCCACCACACTCTGCCATGCCTCTTCTCTCCCTGTGCCCCCATCTCCATGGCAGCCTCCTCCTCCCTTCCTAATAACTCAGATCCAAAGTGAAGCCACTGTAGAGGGGCTTAAAGCATAAGATCAAAGTGTGTGTCGATAATCTGTTATACAGCTTGGACCTTCCATTCTCAACAGCTACAATAAAACTGGTCATTTGAATGAAAATAAATGCTTATCATGACATTTTTAGATTGTGTGGTGTGCACGTCTTTGTTGCATTCTTTAATTACTCAATTTATTTTGGTGCCTTCTCATCAACTTCATGCGATACACATTTTGGATAATAAATTACTACATCCAATCACAATTCACAAATATAAATCTATCTAGGTTTGTCCAAAAGATCTTTTCACCTTTGACTAACGATATCCAAGATTTTATATAGATTGACAACAAAAGATTGGGATTCTAGATTCATTGTGAAAAAAATATACTCCTAATATATAATTCTTTCCACTTCAGATAATGTATTTTTATTAATATTACTAGCTGTCGATGTCCAAATGACCTTATATTTCCAATTAGAGGAAGTAATTGATACTTGGCGTCATGACCTTCACTAAGTTGGTCTTTTTTGAACTTTTCAAGTAGCAGAAATTTTGTATGCTAAAAAAAAGCATAAATTTGGCTTGTGTTTTTCTATATTTTCAGTTGCTCAGTGCACGCGATATGGCTGAACGGAAAGTAATTACGCCGGAAGAGATCGTCTATACTACTCAAAAGGATCTATTGGAGCAGGATTATGAAGTCAAGGAGTGGGAGAGGAGATTTAAGGAGCTTGAATCAGAGTGATAGACATGACTGATATACTAGACATTCGCGGTAGCTCTACATGGTCCTCACGTCATACTTGGTGGTAAATTTTTATCTGGATCCAATGGAGTGGAAGATAGATCTGACTGAACCACTCAACCAAGTGAAATTGGATGGTACTGGACCTCACTAACAGTCATATCACCACCAGCCCACCACTGACTACTTTGCTATGGAAGTTTTATGGAAGCTGTTGGTTTAATTGAAATCGGTCATTGTTTGCAAGCTGATGTACATCTCAGTGGCATTGATCTGCATATTTGTATAGTTCGATTGACGGGACTGGAGATCAAATTCAGAATTCGACACGAAAAACAGGGAATATGGATATGTTGTTACTCCGTTTGAATGTGAGTCCCACCAGAACATGTAAAAAGATCAGTCTGTAAACAAGGGACTCAGAGTTGGGCATTCGGGTCAGAACTGAGAACGCAGAACTTAAATTTCAGCCAGGTGAATCAATTCATGATAGCAACGTAGCAATTTCTTGCATTAAGCTGAAAATGTGCATCTCCTGTCTGCGTTTGTCATTGTGAATTAGGTCAAGCAAAATCTGTTTCTATTCTCCATACACGGAGAATTAAACAAGCGAAATCTACCAAGGTCAAAAGAACAGAATTACATAATATGTTGATATCAATTATCCCACCAATAAATCGTTGCAGTCAAAGTCAATGCAGCAATTCCTACTGTTGGTACCTTCCTTTTTTTTTTCCCCCTTGGGTCAAATCGACGATGCATATGCTTCAGTCAGTTCTAACCTATTGTCGGTATGAGTACGGTATAAGGGCTTCTGATCACTATCAGAAATCCAGCATACGCAACCAAGTTGAGGTGGCCAAATCACTCAGAAGTTCCTGCCGAATATGCCACTTTGTTATTTATCTGACGTACAGAAAAAAAAAATGCTGTACAGCGTTAATGTCAAACTGATTTACCTCGAGTTACGAGCTCCGACTGGAAACCCTGTCAGCATGAGATGGTTAGCTAACATTTCGTGGCTGCAGTTGTTACTTGTTAGTGCTCCTGCTCCGTCGGTAGCTTGGCTGTCAGGATAAGACGAACGCGACGGACGCGATAGCGACTAGTGCAACCAAACGAATCACCTGCCAAACACAAAATGCATATTTGAGTTTAATTTAATATATACATGCACATTTCAGACGACAGCAGATGGGATTGGTCTTTGTGTGAATTTGTGCTAATGCAACTACTGATTACGGTAGCCTCCGCCCTTTTCCCGTGGTGGAGAACCTATTCCTATTCCTTCCGATCGAGCATGCCTAACCTGGCCATGCCACTCGGCATCTCACTCCAGTGCTACACTAAAACGTGACAAGACTGGAAGAATCAGACTGATCAATCAATCAAGAATATACCGTACGTACCTGTCGTGCTGCCGTAGACGACGACAACAGCATCGGCGGCGGGAGGTAGCCGTGCAGGCCGACGTTGTACACCGGCGTGCCGTCGGGGTAGAAGAGGCCGTAGTTCCTCTCCGACGCCGGTCCGGGCTTGAGGTTCTCGTTGAAGAGCGCGAACACGTAGACGTCCACGGGCGTGGCCGGGCGCAGCGGCGTGCCCTGCTTCATCTCGATCCGCTGCAGCAGGTTCCGGATGTACGTACCGGCGTACTCCGGCGTGGCTCCCGGCTCGTCGGCGTCGCCCCGCGACGGCCACCCGGTCTCCGACACCTTGACCTCGACGTCCGTGTACCCGAGCCCCTGGATGGCCGCGTACACGGCGTCCACCTGCGCGTACAGCATGTTGTCGTAGCGGAGCCCCGTGCGGGCGTCGAGGACGCCGGCGGCGCCGGGCCGGAAAAGCACGTAGTCCAGCGGCACCCTTGCCGGGTCGTCCTTGTACGCGAAGTACGGGTAGCAGTTGATGAGGAACGGCGCCCGTGTCGCCGACAGGAACCCCAGGAACGGCTGCAGGTGCGCCAGCGCCGCGGGCGTGAACGCGCCGGCGGACGGCGGGAACGAGACGCCCATGATGTCCAGCGAGTGCGCCGTGGTGACGTTGACGCGGCCCTGGAGCCCCAGCGCGCCCAGCGCCCTGTGCACGGACTGCATGGCGGGCAGCACAGCGGCCTGGAGCGCCGTGTCGTTGCCCTTGAACACCTCGTTGCCGACGGTGACGCAGGTGATGCGCGCGCCGGCGCGGAGACACGGCACCACGTGCTGCTGCAGCCACGCCTGCGCCGCCGCGGGGCTTACCATGGCGGGCACGTACTCGTTGCCGATGCCCACCACGAACTCCACGCCCGTGTCCAGGAACGCGCGCAGCACGTTGGGGTCCGCGTCGTACAGCTTCACCTTGCTGATCCGCATCGACCGGAGCAGATAGGATACCTGCGCCGGCGAGGGGAGGTTGTTGGCGATCTGCCCGTAGTTGATGCCGATCGACAGCGACTCGGCGGCGACGGCCACTTGCTGATCTGCAATAATTATTATTTTTTTGTTATGTATCAGCATCGAGGACGAGTAGAAATCTAGTGTGGGTACATACGTACGATTATGGAATATAGGAGTATAATGCAAATATGCAAGTACACCGTAGCTAGTATAACGCTACGGAGCACGAGATCCAAATCCAATGGAAGCAAGATCTCAGTGGACCACATGGGCATGTGTGGTTCTGCCACCACTGCCACAGAGAGCTACCAATAACAGAAAAATACTGCTATATATTAAATCGGCGCACCTGCTTATAAATTCGAAAACCACGTGGAATGCCAAATCGCAAGTTGTTGCACACATCGCCGGGCACACCAGATTGGTAGCTGGCGACCTCCAACTTTGCAGTGTGGAGAAAGTAGCAAGCTCATGCTCATCGTCATCAGGGACAGATAATTCAGGAGCGCGCGAGTAATAAAGCTGGCCAGTGGGCATTTTGCGCTTCGGAAAGGATATGGCGATTCGGACTTGAGATATGCCGCCATAGTGGGCAGCGCGCGCCTTACGCCACGGCGCACCTGTCAAGCAAGACTAGAGCGAACATTCCGTGCCATTTCCATTGTGATTCCATTTTGCATTTGGGTTTAGTTAAACGGTCAAGTCCTGAATGATGAGCACAATTGGTTTTTAGCAAGAGCACATGGAAATGTACTACTGCATAGTCTTAACAAATCAAATGTGCCTTCTACGTTACGTGGTACTCTAGGTAGAATCTTAGCAAACGGCCCTTCTAATAACCTACAGTGTCAACCTAGGTTGGAATTGGATGGCATGATTGACGATCATGAGACTATGCGAGCTCCAATATTAGCAAGGCAACACAAAAACGTAGCTAAGCTAAAGATTAGGCAATTGGCAAGAACGTCACACACTACCTTATGCAGGCTACTCAAGAACCTCAACCATTGGGTTTCTAGCGGCCTGATTCTAGAGGTTGGCTGGAGATTGATTAACCGGTCGATGCTAGTAAACTTACCCGTGAGGAGGATGGGGACGACGAGCAGAACGAAGCAGCAGGCGGCGGCGAGGTTGCAGGACGGAGCTGGCGGCGACAGAAGCGCAGTTCTTGATGGCCTCCCGGCTGTTGCCATCCACGCACCTCAGACCCGCCGGATTCCGCCGCTCCCAGAGGGACGAACACGCGCAGGGCCGCAGAGGAGGAGCGCGAAAGCAGCTCCAATCAGATGCACAGAGCGCTGCTAGCCTGCTACAGCCTTTGTCCGCGAGTCTCTCCGCACGCGCGGCTCTTGCGGTTTGTAGGGAAGGCGCACCCAGAGGAATGGCTGCTTGGAGGCTGTTGGCTATATAGGCGGATGCAGAAAGCTTGCAATGTCAGAGAGTGTGTATATATAATTTTTTTTTGAATTTGTGTGTATATATAAATAGATAGGGTCTCTCCTCTGTGGCTCTGTCTGGCTTGATCCGTACGTAGCACCGGCTCCGGCAGTGGCGATAATGCGAGGAAAGAGACGAACGACCAGCCGGATGAGGATAGGGGCCCGGGTCGGGCGTCCTTAGCTCATGTACCACCACGCTTTGGCACTTCCAGTTCCAGCAGAATGGCACCTGCCACCTTCCTTTGGATGCCTCCCTCTCCGACCAGCGCTCCACTGCAGGCCCGTATCATTTTCTATGTTTTAGGTTTACACACCGTATTTATTTAAACAGAGTTAAACGTTTCTTATAGATCGAGATGCCAATCAGCTGGGTTTGGTTTACGAACTCCGATCCCACTACCGACCAAACGTTTGACCTTTGTTCCATTTATAGATCGAGATGAGTTTTTAAACTCCAAAAGGTTTCTTATAGATCGAGATGCCAATTAGGCTGTTTCGACCGTTTCAATGGTCGATCCATTCAATGGATTATTTAGAAAAAAAAAAGTCTAGAGAGGAGTTTTTTAAACTCCAAAAGGGAGTTTTAGCAATACCATGATTTTCAAAATACAAAGTTCTTTACATCCAAACACCGTTATAGTTTTTTAAAACCAAAGTATGCTATAAAGGCATGGTATTTTTTATAAAACCAAACGACTTTGCATCCAAACAAGGCCTCAACATTATAATAGAAAACCTTGACTATCATCGTTTTTCTATTTTTTCATTTGCTTGTTATCTCTCTCTCTTTCTCTCTTTTCTATCGTGGGGTGTTTACTTCGATGAACCACTACATTTAAGAATTTCAAAAGAAGTTTTGACTAAGAATTTCAAAAGAAGTTTTGACACTAAATAATTATGAATAAAAAATTATCAACTACAAAGTTTTAGATCTCATTGAGAACCAAATTTTTTAATATAAAATTCCATCTTTGTGATTCGACTTCATGCAAGCTATGGATTTTTTATATAAACATTAAGGATTGCAGTAATAATAGTCAGGTCATAATGGCTACTTTTAATTTCACTCCAATCTACTCCTAGAGAAAAAAAATTATTTTAAAAGCCAAAGTGTCTAGGAGCCAGTTGACACAATTGAAGAGTATCCTCTAGCAAACAACATTGAGTAGTGTCCATCAGTGAATACCAACTTTGAAGATTGTCGTATAACAAATTGTCACAATTAAATGTGGTGGTGCATCATGAGTTATCTGATCTCATATCAAACATTGGTGAAATGATTCCATTCCTAGTGCTTCTACTGCTGGATCTTGAGGCAAAAGGTCGTTTTAGGCCTTGGGGTTTTGGCCTACCTTTGTGCAAAGAAGCGAGACGGAAGGGTGCATTTGATTTGAGGAATACGGTGGTTCATTTTCTTCTCATTTCTCGCTTTTCTATTTGGTTTGTGAAATTAAATGAGTTGATCCTTCACCGCGTCGTCTCTTTGCAACCTAATAATTAGTATTGATTCCACCAGATTCATAAAATGAACTCGTGATGCATCACCAAGGTGAAACATGATATGACCATCCAAACACAGCAGCAATTAAGTCTACGATGCATTCTCCGACCGAAATGATGACAGGGAACGGGCAAATAAGAGAGATTTAATTTGCAAGTCAATCGTGAAACGCTTTCCAGCTGCTGAAATTTTCCAAATCCGATGCACCGGCCGGGTGGCTTCCCTTGTGGTTGGTGCCGCGTGCGTGCCGGTGCCGCAGCTTGGGTTCTCTCGTCTGTGACGACGTGAGGTGAGGTCAGTCACGGAGTCCGGAGTTGGAGGAGTCAACCAGCAGCACTAGAGCGTCGTCCCGATCACGGACTGATGGTGTGGCCACGCGGGCGTTCCGGGAGCATCGCGTCGGTGCGATCTGCGTCTGATGGGCGTGGGCGCCGGCCGGCCGGACCCGGAGGAGAGGAGCGCGTGACCAGGATCCGAGTCATCATCCCTCGTCGCTTCGGGTAGGTGGGGCTCGCGTACAAAGCAGGCACGCTTCCAACGTGAAGCTGCTGTGTGGCAACAGCTACCCATGGCTCGCTCGATCGGCGGCCACCCCGCAATCGCAATCTGGCAGGAGGCACTGTACTAACCGGAAAACCCTTACTTCCACCATAAGCGATGTATTTCCCGTTGTTTAGAGCACGTGCAGTGCAACATACGATGGTTAAACAGGGTTTACCATATAGATCGAAAAGCTTACTTTTTATGTTTTTTTCTCAAAATAGAAACCCAACATGTGAAGTCAATCAAAAAGACTAAATTATTCGATTTTGACAGTTTAGAGGATGTCCGTTATCTTATCATTACGCAATTCAAGGTTCAAAATCAGATTAACATGATTTTCCTATAATCATGCCAGTTCTTGTGGGGGAATAGCATCCCTCGATCTCGCTATGCCCGAAGAATTCTCCACCATGTGAGTGTTATACTGTGCAATTCTAAAAAGGAAAAAAAAAAGAAACAATTTGGTAGTGGTGACAACCCACAAGTATCGCCCATTTTCCATCCTAACTTTGTTTATAGTTTTAACTTTATGACCGGAGGTGATATATTATAGAAAAAGTTAAGAGTCAAAGATATGCATCTCAAGACATATACAAAAGTAAAATACTAACTTTACAACCAGAGTGAATGAAAACGTGTACTCCTAGATTGATCTGTTTATGTAATTTATATAAGCAAAAATGAGTGGGATCCGTTGGACCGGTGGACTAAACCGACACCAGACAGTACTGGGCCTGCATGCACGGACCGATCGTCGCAGTTTTTCAGTGGAGCAAAATGTTCGCACGTGGACCAATATGGCCCATGAACGATCAGTGATTTGATGCACAGATCTTGAGGACGGTTATAAGAGCCTTAGTAGCACATGAGGTCCTGTGAACCTCTAATCATAAAACAATTCGTAAAAAATGTCAACGCTCATACCAAGTCAAGAATATAATATAATCTAAAATGGACAAAATCCATAAATAATCAGCTAATCAATTGAGCTAAACTCAGTTTACAATGCCTCTCCTTTAGTATAATTATTATGAACTTTTCTGGTTGACTTCACATATTCACAAGTCGGTTACAACTTTACATTGCTTAGATTCTTTCTTACTTACCACTCATGACATTTGCACCTACCTAATTAGTCACTAGTTAATTGGTGACTCCATTTGCAAATCAACTTTGTATAAAGTTCATTCAGGTTGACATGTATTAGTTTGTATCTAGCTTTCACTCTGTTCAAACAATTCAAAAGTTGCATTAGCTAGCTAGCTAGTATGGCAAATTCGGTGTATTAGAGCAACTCCAACAGACATGCTATCTTGGTTGGCTATGCTATTTTTAGAAATTCTTGTTTTGTAAAATAGCAAGCCGTCCATTCCTGAAATCTTGCATGCTAAATATGCCTTGCATGTGCCGCTAGCTATATATCTAGCCTTGATATAGTACAAAGCCTGTTGGAGTTTTCTATTTTTTTTATAAAGTTTTATATTATAGAGGTTTGCTAAATCATAGGTTTAGCTATCTATTTTTACCATTTCTCTTGGAGCTGCTCTTAGGCAATGTGTAGGCTTGCACAAGTTAATAGGGTCCTTTCGCTCAAAAAAAAAAAGTTAATAGCGTCCATGAAATTGGAATCTTCTCACTTTCCTAACCTTAGGGATGAATACACTCGAAAAACTAATATAGAAACCGAACAGCCATTATGAGATTTTCCCCCTTTTCTTAAAAAAGGTAACTAATGAAAAAGGTAAAAAATATTTTTGCTAAAGTAATAAATAACAACTTATCGCTTATCGCTTAGTATGATATTATCCCATACAACTTTAATTCCACCCCAACTTACAAACTTCTCCTCTAGTATCATTGTCTGCTGCTCCGACTCTAACTGTGAGTGGATGTTAGAGTATATATATTGAGATATCTTCATATATGGTAGATTAGGATTGTGTGATTCCAACTTGCCTTATCTCTACATAGAGGGTTTATTATTGCCCCAGAAGCAACGTGAAGTCTTAAATATAATCTGTCCATGAGGCTCAACGATATAACTAACAATTACACCAATTTTATACCTCATATACGTCTAGAAAATAGAAATTGGTTCTACTGTCTCTAGAAATTTGTTCCAACTTCATTATCCTTCCTCCAATTAAATTTATATTTATAGTGATATAGTATATGCACATGTACTGTAACTGTACTCGCAATTATCCTCGATACCGGTCAGACGATGGCGTGTGTGGTCTTCTCCTGTGTGATGTACGGCAGTATCAATCTAGCATCGTTGCTGATTGGCTCTTCTTGCGACTCTAATGAGTGCAACAGTACGGCACAAATGTTACTGTGGCAGGTGCAGTGAGTGAAACAGTACTTAACCGTACTTATTATGACTGATGAGGACGACTAGGTAAATTGACTAGTCCGCAACATGTACAGTAAATTGAGGAGGGGAAGAAGAATCTGTTCCACAGACGGAAAGACGATCGAATGAAAGAAGGGCAGGAGGCCACGTCGGTAAGACGTTGATGCAGAATCTGGTGGGGATTGGATTCATCGTGGAGATCTAAAGCTGCGTGTACGCTCCTGCTGGTTACTTCATGCCACAGATATTGTTTGTCTATCTGTCACAGTTCTCGCGGTAGCAAAAGTTTTCATTAATTAAGCAGCAGGCATATTCATGCATGAATTCATGATTAGAAAAGCCATGAGTGCATGCAATCCCGTGTTCAGGTTTAAGTTTCTAGATTCTGTTCTAGATGGATTTTGAGATGCTTTGATGGAATGATGAATAAGCAAAAGAGGAAAAAAAAGAAAGAAAGAATTGCGAACCTACGATGAAACATCAGCAAGAACTCTATCTAGCTCTGATCATCAGCTGCAAAAATAAACAAGCAGATTGGGACATTATGCTTAAAATGGTGATCAACTACATTAATTACAACCACCAGTACTAACAAAGCAGCATGAGGTATTACTTCGTGGTGTGTATCCCCATCGCCATGGATCAAGTTTCATAGTCCGATCGAGCACGCAGTAAAGATTCAAATAGCTAGAGAGTTGAAAGCAAGTATGTACGACGCCGGTATTCGTCGGATCGGAGTAGCTAGCAAATAAAAACGAAAAAAATAAAACACACTCTCAACTGCGGCGGCGGTAGTAGTAGCCGACGAGGACGACGAATCGACGATCACGAGCAGCCGTTGTGCACCCGGAGCGGTCGCCCCGTGGAGCCGTGCGAGACCGCGGGCCCCGGCCGGCGCGCCGTGACGGTGGCGCACTCGGCGACGAGCGCGTCGCGGGCGTTGAGCAGGCCCGTGGTGGCGGCGAGCGGGCGGTCGAAGACGGCGCAGTCGACCCAGTCCTTGAGCAGCCGCTCCTGGCCCCACATGTCCGGGATCCGCACCCGCCCCGCCATTTCGGTGCGGTGCCGCTTCAGCCGCTCCCGCGCGCTCTCTTCTGCCACAGCCGCCGGCCGCCGCGCCACCAGCTCCCCGCCGCCGGTCCCCAGTACCGCTTCCTCCGCCGTGCCGTTCTTCTTCTCCGCCTCCGCCTCAGCGGGGACTGCCGGTGGCGGCTGCTGCTGGTGGTGGTCGGGCTCGGACGACGTCCCTGCCGCGGGCGCACGATCGTCGTCGTCCGAAGCGGCGGCGGCACCGCAGCAGGCAGCCGCCTGCCGCAGCTCGTCCTCCGCGGGCAGCCGTTGCTGCGTGCATGGCTCCGAGTCGTTGGGCGGCGGCGCCATGGCCATGCAGTCCAGCAGCCGGCCCTCTCCGAGATACGGATGCTGTGGTGCAGCTGGAAGGCTAGGCGAGAAGAGAGAGGAAAAGATCGGCTGTGGGGGGATCGGTGGTGGGTGGGACTTGCCGGGGGAGGGAGGGAGGATCGGCGTCGGAGGTAGACGGGCGGGCCGGGGTGCGCTGTCTGCTACACGTTAAAGAAGCTTGGGGGTGGCGAGGTTATGGTGCCCGGGAGGAGAGCGTGGCCTCGCGGGCCGCTGTGTGGCTGCGCTTTGCCTCGGCGACGTGGTGCGCGCGCGCGGGCGGAGGCGCTGTCGTCCGCGGTGGGGCGGGAGGGGAAGCGGGTGAATATGCATGGCTGCGCGTCGCGCGGCCTTTCATTGGCCGGGGCGCGTCGTGCGTGTCAACGTGTGGGCTTCACCTGTGATGCTGGATCGGGCCTGGCTGGGTGGCCGCAGCAGGGCCAGTGGGTTGATGGGGGCGGATTTTTTGCAGGGGCCACTTGCCTACGCCGGCCGTTCTCAGCCGCGCGCCACTCGCCGTTCAGATTCTCCTCTCGCTGCTCTCTGTTTCACGGTCCGGCCGGGGTCGTACGCCCTGGCCGCCATCAAGGATGCTGGCTACGTGCATCGAACCTACTAAAACATTTCGCCGGGCGCATATACATTGTCATGCTTTACGTTTCTTTTTTAATAAAAACCAGCAAAGGTGCCCGTGCGTTGAAACAGATGATGGACAAAAATATATCATTACCATCAATTCCAATCTTTAAGAGAAAAAATCTAGCATTGTTTACGAAGTTTGTCACGATATCTTGTACGACGTTGTTGCGTGTATATATAATTATTGGCACACAACACATTTCTAGTCATGAATGAGTAAATTATTTTCTTAGTTTGAAGCAACAAGTATTGATAAAGGTACTTTATCCATTTTATATTTTGGTGAAATAGAGCACGGTGGTGGCTGAGGTGTAATTTTTTTTCTATTTTTTCCACTTCTATTTTGGACCCACTTAGTACAACACTTTGCTCTACTGTTAGAGCAGTTTGTTTCCAAATGATGAAGCTAAAATTAGTAAAAGTGGATTCAAAATTTTGTCTTTTTATTATCAGGTATAGTGGTATACATATAGATCTATACAATACCATATTTTAATATATGTAATACTATATTTTCCTAGTTTTTCGTTTTGCCAGGTTATTTTAATATATGCGATACCATATTTTTGTACTTTAATTTTTTTCATTCTTCTAATATATTCAATACTATATTTTTGTTCTTATTTTTCTTTTGCTTTGAGCGATAAGTATAAAAAAGTTTTTTATTATAAAATGATTTTGTTACACATCAACAAAGTTGCTGTGGTATGGTGGTAAACTTTAGCTAGTTTAAGCCGGAGACCACGGTTCAAATCCCATCACACCCCCCGCGTAGGTATTTTTGGTGTTTTTTCAGTCTGGTTCGAACACAGGGACATAAAGCGTGGACAGAATTTGTGGGTGAACTGAAATTTGCAATTAAATATTAGGTAGACAAAAGAGCTAGCCTCCAACTAAGACAAAAAGTTTGTTTCTTAACACGTACCCTACTATACAATATACAAACTTTCTTAACACGTACTGTACTATACAAAGACACTCCACAACTTACATACACTAAATTCAAACAAAATACTCCTTGCCCTGATACATCCAAGTTTTTCACTATGTCCTTCTCAGGCCCGCCCCACCCATATCCCATCTACTCCTCTACCTCTTAAGGCATGTCGATGACGATCAAACATTGAAAGAAAAAAACAGATGATGATGATCTTCACAAGGGTGGTGATCTCAAAAAGGCTATGATGGGTTTAGATGGCATCACACAAACTGTGACAAACTGATGAGAATGATTTTTCTTGAGGTTTGGTTTGTTATCATCTCCTAGTTGTAGCTTGTAGAGGATCTTATGGCAAGGAAGAGAGGGAGGGGGAGAGAGAGAAGCTGCAAGAAAGAAAATGACCTAAGAAGTTGGTAGCGACGGGTTGTTCTTGAGTTCCTGGTTTTAGAGTTGGACATGGAAAATCTAGCTTTTCGGACGATCTGAGAAACTGAAATGAACTTTATGACCCATGAGAACTATACATAATTACCTATAAGGCACGACTCTGTGGCTCATCCCATAAGGGTCCAAGGTTTTTAGCGCCTTAAATGTTCTGTCCTCAAGCCTCTCGAATGACATATATGTATATCCTACTATTTCTCTATGAACTTTGCTTGAGTTGAGTATTGAAAGGCTAGAAAGATTTGTCTCAGAAAACATATTAGGTTTGGATATCATCATGACAAATTAACTATTGTCACATATTTTGTGAACTACACAATTCATTTGGTGATACTTCTTTGAAGAGATTTAAGCATAACCTAAAAACCATGGGGCTTGAGTAATCTGCAGATGTCTGCACTTGCAACTAGAGTAATCTAGTTAGTCAAAGCTGTAGCGAACTGCATAGTAAGATATAGACATAACACGTGTATGGAAATGGCTTAGATAATAGCTATGAGGTTCTTAGTATCATATGTATGTAGCAAGTTCAAGTGCGATATTGGTTTTAGTTAGCTCATGATGCCAAACAAGGAGCTGATGCTTCAACAAGTCAAGAATGTTTCAAGGCAAGAGAGGAATCTAATTTTGCTTTGATGGAGATCATGATGATAAAATAGATCGAAGGGTGCACATTGCACAGTTGCAGATGGAGGCTACAATGATATCCATCTTGTTGAGCGGCGAAGGCAAAAACTCAAGTCCAGTGTAAACATGGAGGTTCACATATGATGGTTTCTAGGAGTCAAAGCTCAAATCTAGTGCTGAATATTTTATACGGATTTGATTACATTAGGATTTGAGTTGTACCCCCTCCATCCTAGTATACAAGGCATAACTACTTCTAGTCAAAGAACCACGAACATATTTATTTTTATCTCACAATACTAGTACTACATTGGATTCACGTGCGTCTCAATGAGAGAGAAAGAGAGTACGCGCGCTTTGCGATATATAGGACATGAATAAAAGTGATTACATCTTGTACATCCAACTCCAACCTTACCCTGTATTGCCAAATAAAAATAGAACAACTGGAGTATTTTGCAATACAAGATAGAGTAGCCAAATAAATATACAAACAGAAGGAATATTTTGCAATATAGAGTGGAGTCAGAGTCGATGTTTTTTAACTCATTTTTTAGATATGAAAGAGGATTACTATTATTGTAATTGTGGCGACATAGCGAGGGAGGAAGGCGGTGCCTTACTGGGACCCTCGAGTGACTAGTGTTGCTGTATTCGGGAAGCAACATAATCATGCCCTAGAGATATATGTTTTGGTTGAAACTCGTGATAAATATTATGCCTCCGATATTGTTTGTGATCTCATATATTCGTCTCAATGGATCCATTCAACACTTTCGCGTGTGGGGATTTGTGGAAAGGTTGTTGTTGTGGGGCTAATTTCTAATCGGAAGAACTATTCCTCAAGCGAGCATTTTGTTTACTTGTCTAGCGATAATGACCCCTGCATTTTGAAGGGCCTGATGCGTCGTCTTTATGACAAGAGTTGAATCATGTCACTACAAAGTTGAGGTGCTACCGATGGAGATCTAGAAAAGAATCGGCTGTGCTCAGTAGTCATTGCTGCAACTATGGCCGCAGCAACCACACAAGTCTTGGCGATACAGTAGAAAAACTGTAGTGTGGCAACCTGCTGCGCCAATAGGCACCGATCAGAGCCGAATGTACATGATGTATAGATCCCCGGGCAGTTCAAATCCCTGCTGATGGCCGGGCTATATCTACATCTGTGGCGTTCAGGTGCCCGCCGACGATGCGTGGCCTACAAAAAATCGACAGCTGTGAAGATACCGTTGCATCCACATTCTAGTGGCCTGTTTTGTAGCTGCAAATTAGCCCAGTGTATATGTGGTACTATATGCTTTAGGAGATCTTTCAGTCAGATTGGAATAAATCTAGATTGACAAGCAGTGTGATGTGCAAAGCCACAAATGCCTATTATGCAAAAGTTTTTTTTTGACAAGAATATTATGCAAAAGTTGAGGTCCGTCTACCTGCTAAAAGCAAGAATATGCCTATTTCAGTATTTCTAGAGCAAAGACCAGGACCCGTGAAAAGTTTCTTTTTGAAGAGCAGGCCCCTAATAACAGTAGAGGGCTGCTTTCTTTACCAAATGATAAACTATCTAGGAACATTGGCATAGTTCACTCAAGAAGAATGAGCACGGATTAGAGTCCATGAAGGCAAAGAAACGCTCCAAGATGTCCACTACCAAGTAGTCCATTAGTTCTAATTAATACTTCACTACTCTGTCCATTTTAAATTATAAATTATTACAATCTTAAAGAGTCAAAGCATCCTAAGTCATTACAAGAACATCCACGCGTCCTCGTCTTCTCAAAACATTATTCGGCTTTCTTCACATTTAGGAATAAAATTCTTGGAACGTGAATAAGTCCATTCTCCACGTTCTAGACCGCTAAGTCCTGAATCTGAATATATAACAATTTGAGGCTTAAACATGGAGCACGCCTTGATTGAGATGAATCCATAAAGATCTTGGAAATGGACAGGACACTAGTGTTGTTTATATCAGGCTGTGATCGAGCACGTACGGGCGTGGGATATCGAAGGGGTAAAAAATCATGAACAGCAACGTATATCTATATATTACTATTTAGAATAAATGCAACAATGACCTGAAAGGCACTCGCACGTTCAAACAAAGGCGTCTCGAAATGCTATATGCCTAAAAGGATTTCGAGAGGCATGCGAGCTTTGCCATTCAGCCACAAAATGCCAGCGGTATGCTGCTTGCATCAGCCATTCCGCTATATGCGCAGCAACGTTGCTCTCACCTTTTCTTTCTTCGGAATAGTATTAGAGATATGACTTGTGTCCCCCAAAATCATTTTCCATCTCGCAAAGAGAGAAAGCGACGGTTGACACGATGCCCAGTTTGGAAGCACCTTTCCTTTCCTTTGGAAGCTAGTACTGCGCTGTCGTCTTTTTTTTTTTTTTTTTTGAGCATTACTGCGCTGTCGTCTGTGAAGACTGTATCGTGCAATGAGCCCATTAGATGAATTAGCCCCCGCAAATTTGACATATCAGCAGCCCATGAGCCTATGAGCCCATGGATGTGCTTCGGCCTTTGAGTCCGCTCTCGACGAATTTTTTTTATTAATAAATTTATTTTTTAAAAAAATTACAAAATTAGTCTACGTTTTCAAAAAATTACAGGTTTAGGCGACCAGTCGCCCGTTGGAAGGGCGACCAGGCCAAGTTCGCCCGGCCAAAGGGCGACCGGGCCCAGTTCGCCCGGCCAAAGGGCGACCAGGCCCAGGTCGCCCGGCCAAAGGGCGACCAGGCCCAGGTCGCCCGGCCAAAGGGCGACCAGGCCCAGGTCGCCCGTCCAAATGGCGACCAGACTGGCGACCTGGTTTTTTGGATTTTTTTAAATAATATTTATTTATTTGGAAATTTCAGGAAAAATTTCGGTTTTTTTAAATATTATTTATGTATTCGGAAATTTCAGAAAAAATATCGAAGTTAGAGAAATAGCAAAAATAATACGCAGTCATGCAATTGGCGTGCGAAAACGCCATTGTCGTGTGCTCGCCCAAATTTAATAGATGAAAAAATACAACAGTGAAACATTAATTAAGTTCTAAAAACTAAAATAATATCAGTACAATATCATAGAAAACAACATCGGCGGCAAATCATACAAAACTAATATGGTCCACGCTTAGGTGCAACACCCCTAATCGTGCCAGGCTTTGGTGCTTTGCGGCCCGCTCGCACATGGCTGGCTGAGTAAGTAAGCGGCGAAGGAGGAACTGTAACACGTGCAGGACGGCCTCCAGCAGCAGGTGGTGTCGCGTACTCGTCCTGTGAGGGCTGTGTCTGTGGTGGTGCTTCACGTAGCTGCGATGACGCAAGTACGTCCGCCGGCTCCTGCTGCAGGTAACTCTCAAGGTCGAAGGGTGTCGGAGATCGCTGACGAAAAGTGTCAGCGTGCTCAGAGATGTCCGATCCCTCGTAGTCGTAACGGGTCGTCCCTAAACATATAAGACCAATGTTATGATAACGCTGATGGTAAAACTAATATATAACGTGTCGAACTCTTAAAAGTAGGTCATACCTGGAACCATGGGTACAGCGTGTGAAGAGGAACCTCCGAAATCGAACTGATGCCGCGAACCGTCAAAGTGCATACCTGACCATGCAGAGTGAATGTAATGTTACGAATAAAGCAGTATTAGATAATATAATTAAATTTCACCACTATATCGTAACTGTAGGCATGTGAGCAGGCTGCGAAGATGATCCAATGATATCGAACTCCGGACGCCAACCGGCAGAGTACGTAGGTGGACCTGAATAATGAAACTTATAAGTAACGAACAAGTTAGCATTACTACATACGAAGAAAATATAACTTACTCACCTGTTTGGTACGTAGGCCGCGGAGGTAGTGGCGCCGTCGGTCCGTCAGGCCTGTTTGTCACGTGTGAAGGTCGAGGGACGACATCCGGCTGTCGCCCGCAGGGCCGGCACGACGTCAACTTGACAATGTTTGCAGCAGAGTCGTACATCCTCTGGACCGCAGCGGTAAGCTCGTGGCTGGTCATCTGAATGCCCTCCCTCAACCGGTGCAAGAGCGATCCACCATCCACAGTGATACGATGACCCATGTCGGCCTATTAACAAAACGAGAACATTGAAGTAATTACGATAAGAAAAATATTAAACGAAGTGGGTTGAAGTTCATAAAGATCGTACCGCCAACGACAACGCCTGATCTCTGTGCACAGGGTACGTGTCCGTCAACCTGGGGACGTGGGTCCGTGGCTCCGCTGGTGTATACGTGACTCTGATCCGTGTGCGAGGAATATACCAACGTAAGTAGTCCCCGTAAGCCTGCAAGGAAAACGGTCTGGGCTCGTAGGTCACATCATGTAGTGCGTTGGCCCACTCGTCGACCCACGGCTGTATACGGGAGGACCAAGTAACGCCTGCCGGTAGACCCCTCCGCACGTAACTATGGATTTCAAAACATATTAATTATCTTTCTATATATATTAAATACTCAATCAGAACGAATTAATTGTCTTATAATTACCCGTGCACGGAAAGAGGAACAATATGGGCAACCGGAAGTGGGAACGTCTGGTTACGACCAAACTGCCGCATCACTCTGTGAGGAGCGTAGTCCTCGACAAAGATGTCGAAAACGACAGCCTTACGTGTCATCCAGTACTCCTGATCCCTCGTGCAGAACGACGACAACCCATTAGGCGCTCGTTTGGCTCATACTCAATCCAATCTGAGAAGCACCTGATTGATGACCCCGACCTCCGAACCACGTTCCTCAAGGCATCCGTTGGAAGGCCTGAAAGAGGAACAGACATATCATTCGGGTCTTGATTCGTACGAGTCGCTAACTCTTCTGTTTGCTTTGTTGTTAATTCATCAAGACGTTTCCACATTGCATTGAATTTTCTTTGTTGGTTCTGATTGCACAACCTCTTAAACATATTCATAAGGTGTTTATTTTTGAAATGGCTGAAAAAATTTGCACCCAAGTGCCTCATGCACCATCTTGATTGTATGTCCGACCATCGAGGAGGAAGATCACGCTCCACTGAACCATATTGCATATCCGTTATCGCCTTCAACAAACCGGCATGTCGGTCATGTATGACACAAACATTAGGTCGCCCTTGCACCACTGCTAACTTCACACGCTCTAGAAACCAATATCAACTATCTGTGTTCTCACTTTCCACAAAAGCAAAAGCAACTGGTAGTACTTGATTATTCCCATCAACACCAATAGCAGTTAGAATCTGACCTTTATACTTTCCTGTTAGAAATATACCATCCATGCATAAAACAGGTCTGCAATGACGAAATGCCATTATACATTGACCTAGTGCAAAAAAGGCTCGACGAAGTATTAACTTTCCGGCCTCTTTTGGATCAGACACATCCATGATATCATAATATGTACCAATATTTCTTTGTCTGATGGTTTCTAACAATCTTGGTAGGTTCTCATAAGATGCTTCGTACGAACCGAATCTCTTCTCAATGACCTTCTGTTTTGCTCGCCACGCCTTCGAATAGCTGATGGTGTATTTAAAATCTTCCTCTATAGTAGTCACTATAGATTTCGGCTCATACCTTAAATTATCAACAATTCGATTATACATGTACTCTGCAATGAAGCTCGATGTAAGAGCAGTATTGGACTTCTCTAATTCTTGTAACTCACATGTATGTTCTGTTACTATAGAGCACTTCCAAATTGTACTCCATTTTTGCTCATAAGCATGTACCCTAAATGGACAGTCCGAAAACACACATTTAACATCATATACTTTCTTGTTGGACTTCACAACTACAAAAGACCGCTTCATTGACAGAGACCAGTACTTCACGGCACTCATCACTTCATCTTTGCCTTTGTACATACCTCCCTCTACTAGTTCATTCTCATGATATTCCCACGGCACAGAATTTCCTTCGTTGATCATCAAATTCTTCGAACTGTTACTCTTCCACTCCAGTGGGACAGGAATTTCATTCTCATCTTCAGATGACTCAGTTTCAGATATATTCTCATTCTCCATATCTTCCATCGCCATCTCTTCAACTATATGTTCTAAGCGCTCTCCTTCGTCCGCTTCACCCGTCGGTACCATAGATGACAGGTGATGATCACCCTCTTCATTATCTTCCTCATTATCATTGTCATTGTCATGGCTCGGACCTCCTTCTTCTTCTACACCGTGTACCTCATGAACCTCCTTCGTATATGCCTGAACAAGAAGGACTAGAGGCCATCCACGTTCTACAGCTTTGTTGACGTATTTTCTCCATGTTGATGTTGCATTAAGCGGTACTAACTCCCAAAAAGTGCCCTCCCGAGCACGACTAACGATACCCATGACCTTAACGTCATGTTGGTTGCTGTCAAGCCCAAATATTCGCATCAACCAATTCTGCACACCACTAATTGTTCTCTCATTTGCCCTAGACACCCATCTAGTTACTGAGGAAAATCCTGACAGATCAACCCCGTGTACACCTTGAATAATTTCTCCTTCTCCATAATAAATTTGAAATCCTAACTTCTCCGACATCTGTGTAATCTAAAAATTTCAGCTAAAATACCTTTTTAGTAATATATTACTAATATTATTTCAACTGAAATATAAGAATATAAATACCTTTAACAATATATATAAAATAAGAATATAAATAATACTACCGAAATATAACATTAATCGCTTAACTGCTAATTATATTATCTAACAATTAATATAACACACATTAAATAATTATATATAAAATTATTTTTTTACTTACCAAAAATTTTCCTCTTCTCCTCTTCCTCTTCCTCTTCTTCTCTTCTCTTCTCTTCTCTTCTCTTCTCTTCCTCTTCCTTCCTCTTCCTCTTCCTCTTCCTCTTCCTCTTCCTCTTCTCTTCTCTTCTCTTCTCTTCTCCTCTCCTCTCCTCTCCTCTCCTGTTGCGAAATCCCAGCCGGCAGCGGCCGGCCGCGGCCGGCTGTGTTATATATAGCGGCGCCACGTCGCCCCGTGGCCGGGCGACATGGGCCAAGTCGCCCCGTGGCCGGGCGACATGGGCCAAGTCGCCCCGTGGCCGGGCGACATGGGCCAAGTCGCCCACTGGCCGGGCGACATGAGCCACGTCGCCCACTGGCCGGGCGACATGGGCCACGTCGCCCACTGGCCGGGCGACATGCGCCACGTCGCCCACTGGCCGGGCGACGTGGGCCCCACCCATGCCAGTGCACGGACAAGTCGCCCACTGGTCGGGCGACATGGCCCTCTTCGCCCTTCCAACGGGCGACTGGTGGCCTATTCCTGCAATTTTTTAAAAATGGAGACTAATTTTGTAATTTTTTTAAAAAATAAATTTATTAATAAAAAAAATTCCGCTCTCGACCGTGTTTCTAGTGAACTTCTTATTTTAAGCCAAAAAAATACTAAAATAGTCTACGTTCCTTTGCTAGTTCATTTTTTTTTGGGGGTTCTTTTGTCAAACCCAAACATATAATTGAAGGGCCTCCAAACATGTTGTGTCCTTTTTAAGTACATGGTAAAAATCAAGCGCAATTTCATCTTTTTGGACCTTGATCATTCCTTTAATAGTTTTGAAATTAAAATTCTTCCTACAACGCTATGTTTGAGCTTTCACATAAATTATTTAGCCTGAAAATGGTCTCTAAAAATCCAGGAAAAACATCTATTTTTGTTGTTGAAAAATTAGTATTTTATCATGTATATTTTCTAGCATATGTTTTAGTGAAATCCAAATTTTCTTAATAAAGCTCGTGTTTAAAACTAAATTTCTTCTCTATCATGCAAAAGGTTTGCACGCTTTAATATTAATATAGTAATAGTAGTTACATTTAAGATATTACTGAAGCTAATAAGCAACCTAAGTTTCTTGCGCCCGATGAAACCGAGCGTCGCAAGGAGAAGTGGCACCCTGGGTGTTGGCTCCCCTAAATTATCAGTATTCCCCTCTTTCGAAAGCTCCCAAGCAATAAAGACGAAGATCCAAAATTAAATTTTGATTTTAGATCATTAAATTGGTACGCTAGCGAACTGATGGTACCATTGTGGTGGAATATGTTCATCTGGGTTCAAGTCTTTAACTCGGCACGAGTACTTGTATTTTTTTATTTATTTAAGGATTTTCTGGCGTTATGTTTTAAGTGGTAAGCGATGTTTCCATCGACAACGAGGCCAGTGATGACTTCGGGAATTTTTAGATTTATCGGTTGTCCAGTCCTTCAGAGGTGCTCATATGGATAGAGATAGATTTGCGTACGTGTATTCATATGAGTGAGTGCATGTGTATGTTGTGAGCGTCTGTGTTGTACTATGTAATTCTTTTTTTTTAAAAAAAATAGCATGCTAAATGGCATGCCAACACAAGGACTTGCGTGTGCTTAAACCATGGTGTGGGATCTCTTCGCGTTCAATTGCAATGTGGTTGTACTCTGATCACTGATATAATAATGTTACTCTTTAGTGAAGAGTATATATCCTGCACATTCTAATCACCGTGTCTTGTGTAGGCAATGATGCAGGAGATGCTGCAAAGCAAGGTGCGTCAGTGGCAAGGGATATGTCCAGCCGAGGCCGCTACGGCGGTAGCTTAGCTTGCCGTCGGCGGCGGGCAGGCATGTTGTCCAGTCTGCTACGCCACGAAAGCATCATTGCCCAGATGTGTGAGCCGTTGGCAGTTGGAACTATCATACTACTCCCTGCTCACAAAAAGCGGGAGAACGTTGCAAGACACAGGTCAGCATCAGCCCAACCAGCACCAAAATTTGCATTCATAGAGATCACAAACCCTCCAGTGTTGACGAACAAGAACCCAGGTCTGGCCTAATGGTCCTCGTCTCCTGACATGATGCAATCACATGAATTCGTGCATGTCGAATTTTTATTTTGTCGATGAGGATAAGGATAACTCGTACATTTCGGGCGACGACTGATGACCTGACCCAAGGAATTTTCTTCTCTCAGTCAAAGTCAAAGATGCTAGCCTTTTTTTTTTTTCTCCACGATTTCTCCTGGTTTTCCATGTATCCTATTCCTTCCCACGGCACCACCCACCACTCCACTCCATTTGAAGCAAGCTGACAAGCCCGACCCTCAACTACAAAATCTGCACATCAGCGCACGCATGGATAAAATATATACTCGGAAAGATTCCCATGAATTATGGAACCAACAACTTGCTAAAAGCTACGCGTAGGACAAGTGCGTCGCAAATCATACTTTATAGACATGTTCGATTAGCATATATATATATATATATATATATATATATATATATATGCACAGAAGAGAGACGAGAGCAGTCGCCCTCCTCCCCAGGCAAGGCTGCAGCTGCAACTCGAGAGTGTAGTGGTGACCACGCACCGACGGGTCACGGGGTGAGACCTGCTGAGTGCTGACCAACCGTGAGCTGTGAGCTAGCCGGCGACCGACGACACTAGCTAACACTAGGAACCAGCAATGGCTCCGCTCCATCTGCTCCTCCTCCTGCTGCTCGCCGCCGTGCTGCTCCCATCATCGCCCACGACGGCGGACCCCGACGCGGTGCAGGACTACTGCGTGCCAGACACGGGCGCGCGCGGCCGGCCCGTGGATCCATCACTCCTCCCGTCCTACCCGTGCAAGAACCCCGCGAACCTGACGGCGGGCGACTTCGCCTCCGCCGCGGTGCGCGCGGCGGGCAACTTCTCGTCGGACACGGGGTTCGCGGGGGTGTCGGTGACCCCGGCCACGTTCCCGGCGCTGCGCACGCTGGGGATGTCGTTCGCGCGCGCCGACCTGTCGGCGGCGGGCGGCGTGAACCCGCCGCACTACCACCCGCGCGCCACGGAGACGGCGCTGGTGCTGGCGGGCCGCGTATACGCGGGCTTCGTCGACTCGGGGGGCCGCCTCTTCGCCAAGGTGCTCGAGAAGGGGGACGTCATGGTGTTCCCGCGCGCCATGGTGCATTTCCAGATGAACGTCGGCGACGAGCCCGCCACCGTGTACGGCAGCTTCAACAGCGAGAACCCGGGCATCGTGCGGATCCCGGCGACGGTGTTCGGGTCTGGGATTAAGGAGGGTGTGCTCGAGAGGGCGTTTGGGCTCTCGCCGGAGGAGCTACGACGGATCGAGAAGAGGTTCGGGCCGCCCAAGACCAAGACGTCGGAGATGGACGATTGATTAGGCCAGTAGAATCGGGTTACTAAGAGCAGCAGCAGACTTTGTGATCTGGAATGTATCTCTTTTCATCTGTTAATGTCTGTATGTATGGATTTATTTGGCGGTGGTTATCATGGGATCGATAGCGTGGTAGACTTTCGAGTTTGGAATGATTTGAGCCTCTAGAGCTGCAACTGTAATGCTGGTACAGATGTGATGGGTATGGGCGGTTAGGTGTCACATTCAAGTGTCTATGAGATGTCTATGGGCTTATATATATTATTATGTTGTTAAATAAAGCAGGCCGACTTGGTTTGTTGTGGATAATCATTCTGTTCACGCATGGGAGGTGATCGATCATATTGTATTAGTAAACAAACTAAACACATGACTAGCACGTACGCTATCTTTATTATGTATACAAAATAGTACCCTGAATTATTAGTGGGCCTAAAGCTTCTTTTCAGCCTGATCCTCACAATTCCTCACGTAGCCACTCTGCACTTCCCTGAATTATTAGTGGGGCCTAATAAAGCTTCTCCAAAAAGAAAAACGCGCTCTGTTTGAAGCGAAGTTAGTATTTCATCATTTAACGAACGGGCACCATGAGCAGAGAAATGTGTATAGGCTTCTTTTTTTTTTTTTTTTGTTGAAACTACAGATGCACGTGACTTATTTACTTACATACATATTTCCTCTATATATCTGCATAATATAGGACATGAATAGAAGAAACAATCGCAAAGACATGTCCGTAGCAGCATTCTCACTACTGCACTGGTACAAAGCAAGAGGAACAGAGGAAGTGGGAGAGGGAGACTCGACGACGACGTACAGTCATAATCGTCACTACTCGTCGCAGAGCAGCAGCGACTTGACGATGACGTCGGCCATCCCGTCTGCCATGGGGAAGAGGTGTCCGGCCGTGGGCAGCTCGTGGTAGCGCACCCACGGCAGGCTCCGGGCGATGTACCTGGACATCGCCACGGACACGACGCGGTCCTCGGCGCCGTGCCACAGGTGCACCTTGCCCTCGCCGCCCGGGAACGGGTCCTCCAGCTCCAGCGGGCTCCAGCTCCACTTGCCGAAGCCGACCATCATGTCGCGGTGCAGGCTCTCGTACTCCCCCTGCTGCCGCACCTGGTTCTGCAAGTCACACAATGCACAATTGCAAGGTGAGCAACATCACAATGCAAGTCACAATCTATGCAAGGTGAAACGCATGTAGATGCAGGGCTAGCTTACAGGGTGGGCTCTGTAGGCGAAGTTGGGGAGGAGTGCCAAGTCCTCCCGGGAGAAGATGGCCGGGTTGAAGGAGATGACGCTGGACGCCGGGAACAGCTTCTGGGTGTTCCACCAGTAGGTGAGCCAGGGCGCGTGGTGCGACACGCCCACGGCCCACTTGTCCTGCGCCACCTGCACGTCCCAGGCCTCCTGGCTCACGTTCGCCGGGAATCCCGACCACCAGAAGTTGGCCACAGGGCCCAAGATGGCCACGCCCGAAAGCCTGCAGCAAGTTTCAGAAATCCATTCATCCCAGGATCGACCTTGCCTTCAAAATTCAGACTTGACGCCGCCTGCCTGCCGTGTGTGTACCTGTGCGGGATGTACTTGAGGCAGCTCCACATGACCTGGCCGCCCATGGAGAATCCGGCGAGGTAGAACCTGGGTCCGAGCTCCAGGGCGTCGGCGAGTTGCTCGATGTCCAGGGCGAGGCTCTTCACGGTGCGACCAGGGTGCGGGTCGCTCTCGCCGTACCCGGGGCGGTCGAAGGAGAGCAGGTAGATGCCGAGCTCCTGGGCCAGCTCCGGCGAGACGCGGAGCACGTCGTACCTGCTCGAGTCGAACGCGTGCATGAAGACGATCTTGTACTTCGCCTGGTCCCTGGGCACGCCCGACTCGTGGTAGGCCAGGTGCCGCCCGTCCTTGAGCTGGACCCTCGGCGACGTCACCGGCGGGCCGCCGGGCGTTCCGGGGATCTTGGGAGGCGGCGCCTGCAGCTGACGGTACACCAGCGCCACCAAGAAGACGATCGCCAGGCGCGGGAGCCTCTTCATGATGCCTGTGTTGGGGACACCACCCACAAGTTGCATCGTGTTACAGAGGAGAGAGACGTAGTATGCATGTAACTTTGGCATTCTAATTCTAATCTTTGTCGAAAGGGAATTCTAATATTTTGCGGAAGTCAACCAAATTGAATACGTATCTGTCATCGTATAAAAAAAAAAATGACGTACCCAGTGCCATAGGCCCCCGCACGCAAAACAACCGGATGCGTTTCAGCTGCCGTGTATACTCTGTTTTCAACTGGTTGACGCACACTTTGGATGTAACGCATGCAGCATGAATGCGTGGAAAACTGTTAAGAGTTTCGGATCAAACGTAAGTGTCTTGTTTTTGACACCCCAATGGGCCAATAGTAAAACATATCCAATTTCAACGAGAGTGTCGCCGTCTCGCCGATGGATAGATAGTATGTCGTATTCCTATGGTCGTCTCTCTTCGCCGGCGGCGAATAGTGCGGCTGAAAGCAACAGGTTGCTCAGATAAGTCATCAGATTGCAAAAGCCGGAGACGATATGAGCTACGGAGTAAACAAATGACGTGTGTATCAGACTGGTCATAATACTGTGGCCATGCACATGTGTAGGCCTAATATATTGGCGGTCAACTCCCATCCTAACACTGGAATGTGTCCACGACACACAGTATGGATCATTATACTATGTACTCCAACTATACAAACTAAAATCCAATGTTCTAGATAAACATGTTGCGGAAATAACAATTCTTTGCTGGGGTAAAGAAACTGGTGCAACACCCAAAGTCAGCATATGCATATATACTATGTGTATGCTAAAAGTCTCCGTCTCCATATCTCTCCCTTCTTCTTCCGGTGACGATAGGTACATATAGTAGGAAAATCATGTGTCTGTAATTGTTTTAACCGCCAACGCAATTGTTGTGTCTCTCTTGAAACAACGGATCTCAAGAACAAAAAAATGTTTTGTCTCGTTTTCTCGCCATCTTCACTGCGAGCGAGCGAGAAAGACCGAAACAGTGCCACACGGAAACAGGAGCGCCCAGTGAGCAGCAACGGTCGGAGTGCCCGAGGTGCCTGCCTTGTACAGTATTAGCGACAAGGTTACCAAAATTTTATCGCTCTCTCCTCATCATATCAATTTTTAGACTCATGCATGGAGCATTAAATATAGGTAAAAAAATAACTAATTACACAGTTTAGTTTGAAATCACGAGATGAATCTTTTAAACCTAGTTGGTCCACGATTGGACAATATTTTTTAAATAAGACAAAAGAGTTACTATTTATCATGTTGAAATTTTGTTGTAATCTAAACAAGGCCAAAGACATGGTCCATCACCCATATGCATATGCTAGTACTCTTGGGCCTTGTTTACTTACCCGAATCGGCGGCCGGATTCGGGGAATGCACAGTGCGCGCGTCAAATCAGCGTACTGTAGTATTTCGTTTGTATTTGATAAAAATTATCTAAATTTTAAAAAATTAGGCTTAAAATATTCGTCTCGTAAAGTATAACAAAACTATGCAATTAGTTTTTAATTTTGTCTATATTTAGTACTCTATGCATATGCCGACATTTTAATATGATAGGAAATAGAAATTCTACGTAATAAATTTAGGAGTGAATTTTGATATCTAATTTATATGGACGGATGAAGAAAAAGATTCACATCGGCACTTTGGGGCCAGCAAACATTGGGTTCAACGCCCACGTGAGGTAAGAATGGATGAACATGGGGCTTGACCACCACCCGCGCCGGCGTTACAAGCGGACAAAATTAAAGGATCTCTATTCTCTAGGCCGGCCGGGAGCCCGGAGGGCGAAGGACGGAGACGATCGGCGAGAGACACCCGTGCCTACAGACTCGGACGATGAGCACCCGACAAGCAGGAGAACAAGAACCGAGAGGGAAGAGATGGTCGCTGTAACAGCTAAAATGAATCGGGCGCGGCAGAGTTTGACATGCTGATCAAACCATCTCTCTTTCTGGCTCGCTCGCTCGTTATTGTGGATGGTTGGTTATATTTATTACTTGATCATCAATCAGTTCATCACCCAATAACCCTAGCCATTGAGCTTGAAATCTTTACCTCCTTTCATATTATTGTTTTTTTTCCCTCAAAAAAAAAATAATATGAAAGGTGCAAATCCTATTGCGTACTGGATCGATGATGCAACGCACGGGCGTTCTGACAGGACATGGGAAAAGGAGAGGGAGAGGGAGCAGAGAGATGGAGGCGTACCGGGGTCGGATGACTTGGGCGGCGGCGTCGCCTTGCCGCCGGCGGACGGCTTCTTCACCGAGTCAGCACCCATGGTCGGACGAGACGGTCCTGCGGGCCGCTCGAGGAGGGAAGGCGAGGGAGGGCCACAGAGGCCAGGGACCAGGGCAGCAGCAAGAAGATGTCGGCCTCGAGTGCCGTGGGCGGTGGGACGGGTAGATCGGACGGATGGTGATTTGGGAGGGAGGCAACGCAACCAGAGGCCATTTTATAGTGAGCCACCCCGGGTCCGAGGCTCTTCGTCTTTTTGTCGTGCCTGGTTTCCTAGCGCAGGGGCAGGAGAAATGGAGAATGCACGAGGCAGAGGGCACGGACACCACCTCCCAAGTCCCCGACCCGGTCGTCCCGTCGGCGGCGGACCGGTGCCTGCTCGTCGCGGACTGACGCAGGGAAGCCAAGTCCTGGCAAAAAGGACGCGCAAGCGCGGCGCCGTTTCGTGCCCGGCGGCTACGGAATTTCGGATTGCAGCCAGGCTCAGGCGGCAGCACCCCGGCGGCGACCCCCGCCCCGCACGTCCAGCTTGTATGCTTCTGTGCAGACTCGAAAAACCCGACGTGCCTGCCTGACATGGTGCTCAAAAAAAAAAAAAACCATTCGTAACGACCACCCCTTTTAGCATATTATGCATATGCGAATCTGGATGTCAGAAGCCCTCTGCGCCAGCTGCTTTGCCCCAGCAGAGAATTGCTGTTTCTGCAACACGTTATTTTCAATTCGTCTATAACATTGGATTTTAGTTTCTATGGTTGGAATACATGGTATAATGATGTTGGACGGGAGTTATTGACCGCCAATACATTAGATTAGACCTACACATGTGCATGGCCACAGTTGGCCATCCGGTATTTTTCGTTTGCCGTCATGACCAGTCTCGATACACACGTCATGCATGAGACCTTGCTGTTTACTCAGTCTGTTACAGTGTTATTATACTCATGAAATCCCAGTGGCTAGTCAGACACATGGAGCGACACATGCTACAGCTCGGGAGACTGAAAGACGTTTGTACAGTATATATAGGACTGCAGTTTGATGAGTATAACCGTTGTTTGTAATTCGAGATTTTCTACGGTCAATTTACATGGTCACGGGGATCAAGTGGACCATGTGCGTAATGTACCTCTCTGACGTGTGGGGTCACCTGTGTGAGTCAGCTACAAAATCGGCAACAGCTGCAATAGTATTTGTCGGCTATATAAGCCAAGAGAGAGGGAAATGAGGGATCAACCTGCAATCAAATACTCTGTTCTTCCACTAGAACATAATCATGTCCTCGGTACGCTAGCCACATCTATCCTCTGTTCTTCCACTTCTATTCGATGTAATATCTGCAATGTATTTTATTAAAAAAAAATATATAATATTTATGTTTCTCCTGAATAACTTGGTTTTCCCTGAAATTCATATAGTTTGGATATGTTTGTAAATGCATCTACCTAGTGCTTGTTTCGTGATGATTTGCTTTATTGCACAGACCGCGAGAGGATCGCACGGACCACCGAGATGATATTCCGTAGAAGATGAGTTGGATTAGTTGGATTGGATGCAACCACCAAATAAATGAGGTAATAAAAATATAAGCACGTGTGTTGCACTTTGAAAACAAGACATGAGAAATATGAGGCATTTCGAAAACAAGATATATAAAACATAAAAACGTGATGTTGCACACTAGGGGAAGAACATCCAGATTATATGTTTCAGAAGATTATCCATTAAAAACAGTTCCTCATTTATATTATCTTCACTTTCCAGATCATTGTGACGCATGCCATTTTACATGATAATCAAAGAAAATATTGGCTAAAAAATATGCATGTGCTGCCTGCACCGCAACTTTTCTGTGACTATTGGTGATCCCCGAACACGTTAAGTCCGGCGGCCATGTCGTCACCTCTGACACGATACTTCTGGCAGCCAAGGCACCTGCAATGGTATAAACCACTACAATATATATAGTGCTAGCTTTTAGTAATAACTTATAATTTGATTAGGCTCATATGATATTTTCACATGATCTTAAAACATGTGTGAGAGTCTAACTCTTAATCAAAAGATAGTGTTTTTTTTTTCTTCTACTAAAATATGAAAAAAAAAATACTTAGAGCTAGCTTATGAGTTAGCTATTGCGGGTGTCCTTGCTTCCTCCCGTTGTAGAATATCTGAGTATTTGACCATAGCCTTAGAGTACGTGCCACAATATTTGTCCATGATAAGTAATACTTAAAGGCTACAGAAAAATATTGATTCCAAAGAAGAAAAGTAGTCGTTGTCACAATATGTATATCAAGCTATTTATGGTAGAGATACTCCTACATGGTTTATTTATCCTTAATTAAGTTCTCAATTTAAATTCTATCAGATCGAGATACTCCTACACGGTTTATTTATCCTTAATTAATTAAACTCTCAATTAAATGATTTCAGACCGAGAATAGTACTGAAGAGAGCGACAACCTTTTCCGAAATCAAAAAATGCAGAAGGACAACGATTGCAGACACAAGGGCAGCGTGAACTTGATTCAGTATGCTTTTTCAACTATGGCGATTTTGACCGCCCAGAGCACGACAAAAGTAGAGCAACAAAGAATTTCAAAACCTTAAGATTGTCTCCAACAATTGCTACCCAAACGCAGCACCCATACGCCGGAATCGGTGGCCACCAGTGTAAGGGTCCGTGACCCTTAAACTCGACTCTCCAACAGCCCACGCATTAATAAAAAAAGAAAGAAAAAAACAGCCGAGGCCTCCTCTTCCTTTCCTCCTATCGACGAGTCCCCGTCCCCGTCTAGCCGCCGCCGCCTCCTGTTCCCTTCGCCGGTGGCGTTGGGCCCCCTCGCCGGCGAGCTCCCTCCCCTGCGCGGCCTCCCTCCCTCCGGCGTTTCCTCCCAGACCCGGCGAGGCAGCCAAGCCGGTGGCTCCGGAGGTGCTACCATGGCGAGGTCGCCTCACCGAGTCGCCACTTGCCGGGAATACTCGCGGCTTTGCCCATGTTGACGCCGCCACCGCCGCCGAGCCTGCCCATCATGCTCTTGAGGCAGGCGCAGGCGGCCTGCCGGTCCGCCGTCGACGAGGCCCGGCTGTTGAGGGAGCGCACCCCACTGCGGAGGGCGCCGACGCCGTGCCATGGCTTACCCGAGGCACGGCGCCACCGAGGACGTCACGTCCCCACAGCTCACCGCCGCTGACACCGGGCCAGCCTCCGGCGAGCCTCGAGCTCGATCCGGCCGTGGGCGCAATTAACGCGAGAGGCTCCCGGTCGACCTGCCGCCACTCGAGGCTGCCTTCTGTGCGTCGTCGTCACCCCCGTCTCCCTTCCGCCATGTCGCGAGCAAGCTGCGGAAGGCAAGGCTGAGGCTGAGGCGGCCGGCGGCGATGACGGCCAGCAGCAGTAGCGTGCCGAGGCTAACCAAAGCGGCGGGCCCCACCATGGAGGATGGTGCCAGAGGTTTGGATGGTGGGTGAGAGATGATGTATTTTTAGTTATCCTCTCTCCTTGGAGGCAAAATGGCTACTAGCTTTACCTACTCCGCTGGAGGATTGTTTTTCATGGTGCATCACCCATTTTGAGATTAGGTAGTGGTATGGGTTGGCTGTTGGAGATAGCCTAACGCAAGCACAAGCAAGAAGTGAAGTCGTGTAAGGGACAACACACGACAGTTTAACTCTCAAGCATGATCTTGAAATATTATTAGAGTTGATCCGGAATGAAACGTGAAAAATCACAAAGATTTAGACCATTAATTTAATATATTGTCACCATGATAATAACAACCATTATCATTAGACCTATAATCTCTTTTAGAAAATTACCCACCTACACCGTTAGAGCATCTCCAAGAGACATGCTATCCTTATTTTGTATGCTATATTTAGATTTTTATAGCGAAAAGTAAACTCTAACAGTTATGCTATCTTGTTTTGTAAAATAGCAAGCTGGTTATTCAATCTCGTATGGTAAATATAGCTTGCATGTGCTGCTAGCCATCTAGCATTGCCATAGTAGAAAGACTGTTAGAGTTTTCTATTTTTTTACATAGTTTTCTATATTAGAGATTAGCTAAATCATATGTTTAACAATCTATTTTTACCAACTCTTTTGAAGTTGCTCTCATAGAAAGTAAAATAAAGTAACTTTGTATTTAACTATCTACGTATGCAATTATATAAAACAAATCTAAAGTAAAGCCCCTACATGTACATCTAACTTCCATTGTAATGACATGTATATTACCACTTCTTGCATTATTAAAAATAAACTAAAATATTTCATTGAGTCTATATCTAAACTACCGAAGTAACATTATTACGAAAATATTTAAATCACCGTAAATTACTTACATATGTTCAAAAGTACCTATTTCTATTAATTTATTTTAATATAAAAATGGACTTAAAATTAAAATACATGTTGTGACATCAATAGTTCAAGTATACATGGAGCATGAGAATTATATATCTACATTTATGTTTTCATGCAAAATTCCTGCAATGACTCATATACTAATGTATTTAAACTATTTGAACTATTAATATCCATGAGAATATATTATGTAAACTTTCACTTTATAATTTTTATGTTTTAACTAAAGCACTATGACATAGTATAAATGTAACCATTAGCACTCTCTTTTCTATGGAGGTACTGCTCGGCTGTGCCGACGCGTCCATTCGTGCAGGCCTTGCTCAACTGCACCTGTGTCCACTCGCGTAGTACACGCGCCAGCTGTCGGCCCCTTGTCTCACCGGCGACCAGCGGCCTCCTCTCGCCCTCTCATGCGTTGTGGTTGTTATGTTTCCGAGGAAGAAGAGAAGATAGAGTGGGATGAAAAAGATGTTGTTGGAAGGGAGATAGAGAATAAAATATAATAATATTTATTATGGGAAGACACCTTTAATGTGTGAGGTGTTTCTATGTATAGTTTCTTGCTGACGTGGCTGCTACGAAAACGGTGCATAGTTTTAAACATTAGGACTGCTCTAATATTCCCTCCTAATATCTGGACCTCCTAGACCTTACTTCAAACTCTACCACGTATCTTGAGCCTCATGATGTAGGATTTAACAACTATTTATATCCTCATAGTAATTAAAAATATAATTTATGATATAAAATCCTTATTTTCAATAAAACATAGTATAAAATAAGAAAATATATAGCAATAACTTGAGTTTCTAATTTAATTAAATATTATAAAATGATAGCAACTAATAAAATCAACATTTGAACACCAAAATACAGATTTATGCATGGCATCATGACATATGGACCGCATGTATAGAGAAGACATATGAAGGTTTGCGTGTGTGCAAGGATAAGTGTGATCTTGTGATCTTGTGTGAATGTGTGCGTTGTACTGTGTAATTGAAAAAAATGCAAATCGAGGAAACTATAATATAATTGATAGATTTATGGTGAGTACAGGTATGCACATATTGTGTTAGAAAATGAAGAAAGATAGCAAAAGAAAAGTGATGTTTACGTCATGGGTGTGCAACAAACAGAAATGTCTAATTTCTATGTCTCTTAAGATTCTAGCTTTCTCATGTAGGAGCACATGTTTAGTTTTTTAATAAAAGAATGAAAAATTTATTTTTTGAACCACAGTATAGTATATTATTAGAGACATATACTCCCTCCATATAGGAAAAGAAAGTTGTTATAGATAAGGTTTAGGTTAAACATTGAGAACATAAATAATAAATAATTTTTAGAGTTTAAAAATGCAAAAACCATATGAATAGATTTGTTTTGAAAAGTACTTTCATAAAAGTATAAATATATCACTTTGTGATGAATATTTTTAACAAAAATATAAAATTAAAGTTATATTTTAAAGACTATGCCACTGTCCTAACGGCTTCTACATCATATACAGAGGGAGGACGCTTATTTTATGAACACATGCCTACCTATTTGATCAACTTTGGCTATCAAATCTCAAAGTTGACGAAATCACCATAGTACTCCGTTGTTGAAAGGTACGTTGCTACCACTAAAAGAATAAGACCATTAGATCTTTGAATAAAAATAGAAAATAATAAGAGCAGTTGTGTCAAATCAAGAGCATATATAAAATCTGGTGAGCATGTTTTAAAATGAGAAAGCTTAGTTACTGTCAGTTTACATACAGATGCAAAAGTAGGCGAAATGGAATGGAGAAAATGGATGCTTCATGGGGAACTACTTACGCTCTAGCCTTGTGAATATTAGTTGAGGGCTCACCAAACAGCCTTGATATATATCATCGACCTCAGATCCGGCCCTTGTATATGCATGACGACACATTCGATACTTTGGAAAATATTTCCCTTTCATCTATGATATTTAGTCAACCGTGTAACAAACAGATCGATGTGGCCTCGCTCTATTGGTGAAACTTCAGTGCTCCCATTCCACCGTTAGTGTGTACGATTGAGATTCTGTTCTGTGAAGAGATTAGTAATAACAGAATAGTAAGGCAGCTTATTGAAAATTCGCGGCCATCGTAGTGACCTGTGGTTTGATGGATGTTAAACAATTCGTTTGTGCTGATCAATGTCTGGGAAAATCCTGGTAAACCATAAACAAATACAGACTTAAGTCCGTATAATGCATCCTGTGTGACAGTATGCTCCATGATTAGAAAGGAAGTCAGAAAATAGTAAATTAACACAAGTGGGGCAGCGGCTAGGGTCACATATATGAAAGGAGCGAAGACACCTAGATGCGGTTCACGTATAGAACATTTGTGTTTTCAGTTCGCAACCAAACATATTCGCAGCAACGGCCACTGAATGATCTTCCCTGTAAGCGTTATCTTACATCTAATGTGTTTAGGTGAAATTGATAGGATATTAGATGTGATTTTTTTTTTACCACGAAACAACTTCTCAAATATGCTTACTATTCAGAGGAAATACCAGCCGGACATGCTGATCGTCTTCAGACCAGATGACGAAAGTAACGCGACGGCTCGATCTGTTGCCTAATGCCTACTTACGACATTTGGGACTCCCGTTGAAGATTTCTAAGGATGCCTCGCGCTACCCTACAAGTTCTCTCCGCAAACCAGTCAAGAACACGCTGATGAGCTGATCTTACCGGCCACCAGATTTCAATAAATTTACATCACCATGAGATGAATGTTTTCTCCTGGTCCTCTATTGCTTGTAATGCTTATTATTATATTACCTCTTTAAACTGACTCTTCTCTGTTTCAAAATTGACCTGACTGATGGCATGGAAATTGGAAATCATCCTATTGACCGTGCTGTTTCAGGACTGATGTTGGTGACCATGACCATTCTTCTAGAAGAGGAAGGAGCACAGATCGACGCCGGTCTCGACGGTGCCTTCTGAAAGTCGTGGGGTGAGTAGTATAGTCCTGACTACGGCGACAGTTAATATCATCTACTCCGTACTTTGAATCTTTTTTGGAATCATCGTACTTTGAACTTGGAGAAGCAGTTCAAACTTCAACTACCCAAAAGGAATCAACATTGCAATGCCCGATAAAAGGAAAAACAGTACGCAAACTGACATAACAGATCTTCATATCCCATATATATACTACTTCTTATTAATCACTAATTATGTACCGTTACCAATACTCCTACTTAACACCGTACCCGGATATAAATTCATTAACTAAACTTTTAAAACTTTGTCTGAAAGCACACAAAAAACATCATACTTAGATTTAGCGAACTGAACGTAATAAGTTAGTTGTTTTCGTAGGTTGCTTATGACCATATCCACTGAGTATAAGTCCTCGATATACTTGATTTATTTTTGGATTTATTCTTATATTTGAGGGAGTGGTAGATGGACATACATATAATGACATTGCCAATCTACATCTCACAGCTTATAGTACTTATAAGAAGCTCATATGGTCACATGTGCATCCGTTCATAAGACAAGTGTGCACATATCTATGAGCATCTACGTTTTTTTGTTTTTATTCATCCTAACTAGAAAAGTGGCACCACAACATACACTAGCTCATGTTTCTAAAATGTGAAACAACATAATGTTTTTTAGATACTCTCTCTGTTTTAAATTATAAATTATTTTGATTTTTTGTTATATTAAACTTATTATGTATGTACACTCAAATTTGGTGTACAAATCAAAAAAGTTTTTTTTTTTGGAGCGGAGGAAGTACATGAAATGCTCATATGTGTGCTATCGAGAAAAGTGGAGAGAATGGGTCGCAAGCCAGAGCTAAGACTGCCAGCCGGGCAAATCTGATCCAGGTCAACTTAGACTCTGAGTTCGAATAGGTCCAACCCAAAAAGCCTACTCGTTCCATTGTTTTTCTATAAATTGGCGGGCTCAGCAAATTATCTGGCTCAAAGTGATCCTGGCCTAGTGCAAGCTTGGCCCCATAGTACTGTTTTCATTTTTTTTCTTTCTACAACAACAATAAATAAAAACGCTATCTTGCTTTTTTCCGACAAGCACGATATTTTTGACGGAAACTCTAAACTCTCTTGATAAAAACTCTCAGCCGCTATTTTAATACCAGCCTAGCCCGACAGTTTGTAGGGAAGGACATTACTCAGGCCAATCTCAATAAAGATTTTATAGAATTTTGTAGACACTAGCAAATATGTATATGCAACACGCACGTGTTATTTAAACTATTTCAACTGCAAAACAAGTGTTAATTGAATTATCGATATACAATAAATGTGGATGGCAAGTGCTAGATCGTTTTGATCATGTCAAACAAGGTTCAATCCTCGACTCTCCGACACTTAAGCTGATGGGGTGAGGTACAATTAACTCATATTCCAACACTTTCCATGGTTGCGCCTCAACCCCCGACTCTGGTAGCTCCGCTCCTCGTTCCTTTCATCCCACGCGTGGCTCATTGCTTCGACGTGTTGAAGTCCGCGCCTACCTCGACGACTCGCGTTGCTCTAGCACAACGCCTTGCCCATGCGGCTCGGCAACTTTGCTCTGTCCTTTTTTTTAACAAACATACCTGTATTAAGAGTTAAGGACACGGTACAGATACACGTCCACATAGAGATACATTTGAGAAGGATATAGAAGACAGCTGTGAGACCATTTTACAAAGAGGCCCCTAACAAACAAAGAAAATACAAATGAAGTCCTGAAACCTCCGCAGGTCAAACTCTCCAGACTTCGCTGCCACCGGCCATCGTCGGAGGTCCTTCGCCGCCATCCCCAGGCCGGAGGGAGCCCTATCGCCATGAGGCTTTGGAGGTAGCCGCAGTAGACACTCGCACCGAAGAACGAGATGAAGCGAACGCTGAAAAAGCATCGGCCAGGGATGCACCCCGAGCTCCGTCGACCATGAACAGGGACTCATCGATGACGACAGAGGCCGCCGCAGGAGACCCAAGCCCTGTCCACTCTCCAAACATCCACGCAACCCATAGCTGCCTCAATACCCACGAGCCAAAAAGCCAGAAGACGCACCTCCTGAACGGACCAATGCGCCGCCGGCCCTAGACTCCAAAATAAAGTTCCGCGACCTCGCCATTGACGCCGGAGTCGAACATCACTGGGGCAAAGGAGAGGTCGGAAGAAGTTATTCCCCTGCGCCGTCACCGTCTCTGCCTCACCGACGACGCCAGGAAAAACAAGCTCTGCCATCAACACCGACGGCGAGCAAAACCTAACCATAGCCGGCGATGTGGAAGGCACCGGCGAGATAGACAAGCTACAGGCCCCAACATCACCGGCACCTGCGCCAGTGCCGATGAAGTGGAGGAAGGGCCGGAGGAGCTTATTCGACCAAGGCAGCGCCACCTCCACCACGTGAACGCCACCGTGAAACCTATGACAGAACCGACCAATTTATTAGAGCACAAGCACATAATTAGCCGTCAAGACAGCAAACTACATGATTGAGACCTAATAAACCCGGTAGTCATACCGAAAACTCGAAGGATTTCAAAATTTCCAGCACGACCAAGATCGTAATGAGTTTAGCGTTCACCGTTCACAACGTACGTAGTTCGCACATAGTTTTACACGATCGGAGTATGAATAAAATTATTACAACCCAAGTTTAAATTTCAAAATAAAGCGGAAGCGATTGAGTTCAATACCACACACACTCATTTCAAATACGGTGCCAGGTTCTTGATCCACATCCAACAAAAGCATTAAGTAGAGAAGAGTGACCATGCCCAAGGTCTAGTCATCACCCAACGCGGGGTAGAAACAATGCTGACAGTAGCCATAAAACATCTCACCATCTGCAACAACATGGGAAATAAAACCCTGAGTACTAGAATATACTCAGCTAGACTTACCCGTCATAAACTAAAAATAAATTGACTCCAAGAAGTATGCAAGGCTGTATAAGTAGGGTAGCTGACTTATTTAATTACAGAAAGGCTTGCATTAAGGAAACATTTAATAAGAACCTTCTAGCAACGTATTTTAATCTGATTAACCTTATCATGCTACATTAGCACTTGTACTAAACAAGCATGGTAATAATTATTCAACAACCAAAGTAACCAATTCCGGTTGAGTATCTTTCAATCTCAACAGCTCAACCATCTCATCTCTTGGTTCAAGTTCTTACTACGATGCCGCTGCTCAAGTCAAGTGTTCACTGTCCAGGAACGATGGCGATTATAATCGATTACTAACCAGCTGGTGGGGTATTCCTCACACAAACCACACTCACCCGCTAAGGTGAGCTACAGATCATCGAAGATTTAATTCAGATAAGTCACGGGATCAACAGGTACCATCGTATCCAGGAACCGCCCGGCTGCCTTATTCAGGGCGACCCTGACCTCGGACTTACTCTCCGCGTAACCCGTGGTCCCCCAGCTTCACCAATACGATGCGTACAACAGGTCGACTCCCGGTCCAAATCAAACTCAGGCTTCGCGGTCGGAACGACTTATCCTTCTAGCTAAATGTGAGGCATAAATTCAATATGACTTGAGGACGTACAACGGACGGGGTCCTAGTTCGACACAGACGGGATAACCTCACCGAACCTCCAGTTCAGTCTCAACACCAATCCCGCCCGGTCTCGATTTATTATCTTCACATGGTTATCCAAGATAACAATGTATTCAACCATTCTGAGTCACCACCTATAACTCGTGGATGATAGGAAATCACCCGACTTCTACCGATCTAGTTAAAGCAGGGTTAAGCAGATAATCGCACCTGAACCTAACAGGGTTGAAGGATAAGCAGTGGCAAGGAATATAAGTAATGCAACAACGGTATAAAAATAACGCCTATAACTTAATGCATGAAACAAGCAAAGGACTCAAGTTAGATATTTTGCAAACCACAGGAAGAATGCTCCGGGGCTTGCCTTTCAGGAAAGAGCTTGGCTGGTGGTCGGGACACTTGGGAAGATCAGCTTCGGGATCCTCTTCTGCTGCGATCTCCCGCACCAGAGCTTCCTGCTGGCGTTCCTCTTCTGGTGCTCCGGGAACTATCGTTTCGAGCTCTGATGATCCTGTATGATGCATAGTGAGTATGAATACCATGTATACAAAGAAATACAATGCTAATGCTGATGGTGAATGAATGCTCAGCTAAGATAAATGATATGATTTTGAAACATGTAAGATAAGCACATGTAATCTGCATTCTCTTCTACAAACACTTCTTTTAAACAAGCCTCGTATTATAATTTACTCGCATGCTATAAGGAATTATAAACAACCATTGTTTTGCATACTACCTTCTACTGAACCAAAACCAATAACAGATCACACATATCATAAATATCATAAAAAGCATTTTTACACACATGAAATGATAGCTTTAAAGCATTATTACTTATTAAAAGAAATCAGGGTAGAACTACAACATGACCTTAGACTACTCAGAAAATTCTGTAAAAATTACAGGAGCTTAAACATACCTAATATGGGCTACCATAAAATTTTTAGGTCAAAACAGTAAGTACTTTATCCTCCACAAAAATGACAAGGCAGCATAATTTAATGGGGCTAAAATACTTTGTACATAGGAATATGTCAAACAACAGATCTCAGAATATTATTAGTTTTAGATTAGCCTAAAAATACTCTCCAAAAAGTTTCATGTACAATTTCCTTATATATTATTTATTATGAATTATTTATCATCTAATGGAAATAGGCACCGTAACTAGACAGAGCAAACTTTCCACAGGACATAGCCTCACAATATTTTTCACAGATAGAACATGACATAAGAAGACTAACAAACTTGGTCTCATATTTTTCTGAGCAACAGAGAATTACTTATGCATTTTCTAAGATAAAAGCAATTAATAGAGATAAATAAATCTATACAGAAAAGTCTCACAAATTTCATATTTCATATTTTTCATGCATATATCTTCTCATAAAAAAAACACTGCAAGTTGAACCAACTCATTTGGATGAAAAATGAAGAAGTTATGATTTTTCAAAGATTTAACAAAAATCTGGAATCAGATATTTAAAACGAAAAAGAAAAACACTTTTGCATCGGAGACCCTGCGGTTAATAGGAATTCACTAAGCCCAATAAAGAAGTTTCCTGAGTCTGGCAGTTATGCACTAAGCACCCTAGCTTTTGTCGTATTCAAGGACGAGGTCCTTGCACAGGGGAGAGGCAAATCGACGGCGTCGGTGCGGCGTCACCGGCCGTTGCCGTGGCTCCCCGACCAAATTGACTTGAGGGAAAGCTAGAGCGGTTCAGGGCGAGTCGATTGAGGGTCAAAGCGCGGCCAGAGCGAGGCCGTGACGGCTTGGCCAAGTGCGCAGGCAGACGACGGCTTCCTGTCGGCGGCGCAACCGAAAATCCGGCAGGGATAAACCCTAACTGGCTCCATTGACTACGGTTACAGCTTCTACAAGTCAAAGCGCAGCTAGAGCTCGAGTCAGAGAGAGAAGAGAACGGCCAAATCGACCGGAACGTGGCGACGGTCACCGTCCCGCCGGCCGCGGAGAAGAATGGTCGATTGGGGGTCTTACCCTCGGCGAGGACGGCTGCTAGGGGGCGCACGAGCAAACGCACGTCGAGGCGAGTCAAGTGGCGCGCTCAGGGAAGAAAATGAGCAGTGGCGAGGCTCTACGATGGTCGTGCGGTCGGCGGCGGCGACGGCGAGCTCGCGGAGCGGGGAGAGAAGGCAGGGAGAGCAGGCAAAAAGGAGGGGGACAGGAAGGAGGGAGCGGCCCGCACCCGCCTTAACGCGGTCGAGATGGTCGTGGCCGTCCCAGACCACCGGTGTACGCGCACCACGCGGAGCGCACGGGCTGGGCGCGATGGGCGGTGGCCGGCCATTTCCCTGACGGCTTTGACCAACCGTCACTGAAATGCTATTTCCATGACCTCTAATACAAACTTTTCTGCCCTATAACTCCCAAACCAAGCCGAATTAGCGAAAACTTATATTGAAGAAAATATAGCTCTTGAAGAGTAGAACATTTCATCTATACAAAGTATGGCCAGATTCTGCATAGATTTTGAAATACAAAAATCCAAATGAAAATGCTTTAAAATTCCCTAAAATAGAAAAACAGCCCCCAAACCTGTCTTTTTCAACATTTTTGAACATCTTCCAAGCATTTTCATGAAAAGTGGTAATAACAACTTTTGTTCCTTATGAAATTCTCTACAAACTTTATTTAGGGTGCACACACATGCAAATAGTCTAGCTACCACTTTCAAATCAGTCAAACAAAGCCATTTTCATGGTCCACCTTGGTCAACCATGACATCAAAGCTCAATTAACCAAAACCATGAACATAAACCTAGGTTCAATTGGTGTCCTAATCATGTCTAGGTTACTTTAGAGGTCATCAAACACCAAACGCTCATGCCACTTATCCAATTCATGTGAAATACAACCATAATTTGAATAATTCAAGCATCCACATAAAATAACAATTGCTCTTTTCATCAATGCTATGCATAATGATGCTTATGCTTAAGAATGCAAGTGATTATGCATGCTTAACACCAGAGTGTTACAAAACTACCCCTATAAGGACCTAATCAACGACACCAAACGAAGAAGCACCGCTCTCCAACACATCCGGGGCCGAAGCAGCCATTGGAGGCGGAAGGGAGCGGCGTTCCCGCCGGCGAGAGAAACTGGATCTCGTTTCGCTTCCTTTTCACCCCTCTACTGTAACTCTGCTATATCCTTCGGTCCATCTGCGCCGCGATTCAGGCCCGTCGACTTCGTTCCACATTGGCTACTCTATCCAAAGGCCGCCGCCCTGCAATGTCCTGATCAGCCGTACTTTCCAAATTCGGGTGCCCATGGCTTGATTTGGACGTCGACGGTGTCTCTCCCAAAGTTTTGGATGGGGCCTGTCTAGTCAGCACGCGTGTGTTTTTGGGGATGTAGCATGCGCGTGTTTTCAGCCAGGAAAACACATGAATTTGAGAGAGGCAGAAATATGTGTGTTTTTTTACTATTCTAGCACACGAATTTTGTCAACCTGACAAACAAAGCAAGCCCCACTGCACAAAGGAATATTCGTGTGATTTTCCTCAAATTAGCACACAAAAACCAAGAAAGTGGAAAACCGTGTGTTTTCCAAGGAAGTAGCACACGAATTTGTACTTGTACAAATTATACTTATACTAGTTGTATTTGTACTTATACAAGTTGTATTCTATTCTACTCTATGTCAAACAAGGCTCAAAAACCAATTTTTGTATCCATGTGCTTCTTGTCTGTTAGAGCCCACAAACCTGATGAGAAAAAAGACCCATGTTAACAACTCCACACCCATCAGCCAAGCAGCCAAATGCTAACCCTATATGACCAACTTAGCAAAGAAGCAAGCCAAACAGATCGCCCCCAATTTGTTTTGCCTCACGTAGACAAGGCCAAAGGGGGTGGAAACCTTAGATCAAAGAAGGGAAAAACAGAGAAAATCACCAGATCCAAGGAGGAAGAACTCACCTCAACATCATCCAAGATCAGCAAAGAACAATTTCCATGACATGCCTCTCTTAGATCCCTGGCTTCTTGATCTGAAACAATCAATACAGAAGAATTTACTTCATTAGAATTGCAAATCAACAGTCAGAGAGTACCAACTTGAGTAGATTTGTTTTTAGCACAAGTGAAGGAAGGATTTCTAGGCACAAGTGGTAAATTACTGCTGCATAACCTCTAGCAAAAATCACACATGCTGACTGCAACAGAAACAGAAACAGATCTATCATTCAAGTTGATTATATTTCCTTTGAACAAGTAAAAGATGTCAGAGCAAACATTTCATCATAAACACTCTTGCATTTTTATCCCCTTAAGATTACAAACTAGTCTACTAATTATGAGCCTAACTGGTTTTTCATGAACCTGGTCCAAACAACTAGTTCATTCAAGCAGCAAACAAAAGAGGGCTCCAAAAAAAGGTTTACCTCTCACAAACAAATATAAATTTGCCACAAACAACGAGTCCTAGCCACAATCCCATTATGATGCAATAGAAACCATCTGCTTGGACAAACAAAACATAACCAAAATTGGTGGATCATCACCACGTGTCGTTATCAATGAACAAGGCACATCACTGTAAAACCACAAAAAGAGTGCAAAAGTACTTACCTCCATCCCAACATGCAATCACGACACAACATGAATCGACCATCAGATATCAGACAGACACATATCAGTCCACAGCCAGTGACCATCCCACAAAGAGAAAAAAAAGTGTGTTAGCACAAAGCACATTGGCACTTAGCTTCAACAGTCTAGAAACAAGCTTTTCAATCTGCTAGTACTAATCCAAACCTGTCCTTATTGCATCTTCAACAAAAATGCTCCCATCAGGATTTGGTCTTCCAAGAGGAAAATGAACACTTCTCAATCTTCAAATCCTTCCAGGCACCGTAAATAAAATAGAAAACTAGTCAACTAGGGAGTGAGGCTAATTGTTCTTGCTAATCCTGCTCTAAAGAAAATAACCATAAAACTCCACAGTCTCATTTTGAATTTATAATAGTGATATATACAGACAAGCAGATTACAAACAAGTTTTAGCTTTTATCAATGACCAATTTCAAAAATAAGACTAGCACAATTACAATTGACATAATTTCCAAATGAGATTAGCACAATTACAGTTGATAATTCTTTTCTATAGAAAGACAATTGATAAAATTTTCAAATGAGACTAGCACAATTACAATTGATAATTCTTTTCTATGAAAAGACAATTGACAAAAATTAAAATGAGACAACACAATTACAATTCTTTTCTATGGAAAAAATAATTGACAAAATTTGAAATAACTAGAACAATTACAATTGACAATTCTTTTCTATGAAAAGATAATTGACAAAATTTAAAAAGAAACTAGCACAATTACAATAGACAATTATTTTTTATGGAAAGACAATAGACAAAATTTCCAAATGAGACTAGCACAATTACAATTGACAATTCTTTTCTATGGAAAGACAATTGACAAAATTTAAAAATGAGACTGGCACAATTACAATTGATAATTTTTTCTATGAAAGGACAATAGATAAATTTTCCAAATGAGAGGAGCATAATTACAATTGAAAATTCAAAAGTAACATACTACAATTTTTTCTACAAAAAGACAAGGACAAAAATATGGACTATGTTGGTAACCATCACAATTAACATATTACAATTTTTACCTATAGGAGGACAAAGACAAATAACTGAAATATGTTGGCACAAATCACAATTAAAAAGATTACGACTTTTTCTATAGAAAGACAAGGACAAAGATGTGGTAAATGTTGGCACAAATCACAATTAACATATTACAATTGTGAATGCTTTTCTTACTAAGTTCAAAGGATTCTTGTCAAAGAATCATTTCCTTACTAATAGGCAACCAACAAGCAAAAAGGGATATATTGCACATCCTCAGAACTAAAATTGCGGTTACATGCAATTTGCATTATCGCTGATTGCAATTAATTAAATAGATATTTTATATATTTTGCTTTCATGAGTAGGAAAGGTTAATAGGAACAGAGCACATAACTACAATGGAGAAGAATATCATGAAACCAGCTGATACATGCAATACCACTCAACTACCTTTCAACTTTTTCACTGTAGTTAAGGAAACAATTGTCGTATCAAGGCAAAAGATCTATTCCTTAAAGAGAAGAGTTGTATTACAATAGAAATTATATCCACTCCATAAATATGTAATGTCTTGTGCTTACAATAACACATACAGAAGAATATCAATGCCCTAAAGCAAGGACAATTGCATGCTCTAAGTTGACTAAAATAGTGACAAAGTTATTTATAAAGACCAGATATTTCACATGTTACACACCATAATTACAGTAGCTGAGTTGTGCAGACTACTAATAAATGTGCAATCAACCAAATGATGCTTGTACAAACGGAATAAAATAAAATCGTAGTTCAGTATAATTCTAATACAGTTTGCAGTAGAAGTTCATCATTCTCCATGGCTACATGCAGGTAAAAAAATGTCTAGCTTAGAAAACTTAAGCTAGACTATAAAACAACCTCATATTCACTAATTAAGTTCATATAAGTTCATAGTTTAGACAAGTTAAACTTAAGTTCACAGGAAAATACACTCACAGATCACAAACAGAGCAGTACTAGTCAAATCTAGTTCCTCTTGCTATTTTGTGCCTACCGACCCACTTAACTTATTGTGCTGGAGTAATGATAAAATGGAAACGTGTCTTATGTTGCAGATCACAAAGGATAGCTTTCCTGCCATCATGAAGCTACCCACTCTTAAGAGTTGACATTGGTAGGGTGTATTGGAATTCAACCATAGTACAGGCCAGATTTAAAGTTTCCCTACCAGATTCGTGTATACATGGATCCCTCGAGACGACGATCGAGGGCAAAGACTCAAACACAGATAGTAATCTATAGCGGACAAAGTGCTAGCACCGCCTTCTCGCCGGCGCCCAAAAACCAAACCATCAGGCTGAGAGAAGGGGCACTTGAAACTGAAGAAAAGTTTCTATGGGGTGTGTGGCCTGTACAAAACACAACACAAAATGGTCACACTGACACAAAACACTTTGCACAAAAAGCAGGCATGGCCCCTCCTCTCTCGTGTCCCTCTATGTCACACATACAAATGCAATCACAAAACCATAACTAACAAAACCCAATCACAAATGGGGACAACAACAATAGATAGGCACTTGGGAGAGGAAAAGCTAACAGGTTGCAAACATCTTCATATAAAGATCGATTAACATACCCTGCGAGTAGATGTGGCTACTCCTGATTTTGTGATTGGAGCCGCAAAAGGCCAGTTTGTATAGAATTGGTCCAAAATAGAGACACTTGGTCCATTTTAATTATCCTAATCAAAACATAAAAAGGGTACTGATGAGAAAGAGTGAATATTGGCAGCACTAGAACAACCAAATATGTCTCCAATAACAATGACAAAGACAAAAAAATGGTGTGTGCTGGCACAAATCACGCACCAATTTATGCAATAACAATGACAAGAACAAATTGCATATGCTCAGAACTACAAATGCAATGCTCAATACTTGCAATTTATATTATTGCTAATTGCAATTAATTAACTTAATGTTTTTGTTTACATGAGCAGGGGACATCAACATGGACAAAGCAAACATTGGCCAATGACTTACTAGGATTTATATAGGCCAATGGCTTACTTGAAATGCAAGAATGAATTTATAGAACTGTATATTGGCCAGTGACTTACAATGACCACAGTATAAGCACTCACAAATGCTTTGAATGTAGTCCTCAAAGCAGTCATCTCATAGATGCAGTAGCTGGACAATGGACATTGCAAGAATTTAGCCAATATAACAGACACCCAATATTGAGAAGAATAGAAAATTGATGTGTATAGTCTTACCATGGGACCATATGAAATATGTCAGTAAAAAAGTTCAGGACACATGTAACATGGAGTTTCCACAATCTTCAGAAGTGGCACAACATTTAGAACTATCAGAAAATTACTGGAACTCCTAGGATAACAAATGATGGCTCTTCGTATAGAGAAACCTAAAATGAAATAGATCGCAGGCCCTTATTAATTACCATTAGTTAAAATTACACTAGAGGGCAACAATGGAACAGTTCTAGCAAAGTAGCAATCTGAAAAGAACACTACACCGAACACTGAACAAGCTGTAAGCCTCTAACTAATTGCAAGCTGGCAAATTAAATCTCACATGTACATAGACAAATACTGGACAATGAACACAGGCATCTCGGAAAGTGTAGGCTACACTGCACACCAGTCCCAGTAATCTAGAAGGGCGTCATGCTCAAAACTAAAATCAATCTATAAATACGTACAGTCATCCCACTGAGACAGTATAATAGCTGCACTCTAATATCAACAGACATAGAACATAATGATTTAATTGACCAATGACTAGGAACAATTAAAATCAACAACTAGTCGGCAAAAGAGTAGAATATCCCTAAGGATTTGGCCATGTCCAACGGGGGCCTCCTGAGACGCCGGTGCGTAGTGGGGTTCTAAAGCGGATCGATAATGTAAAGAGGGGTAGAGATCGACCTAAACTGACTTGAAACGAGTCGGTTAAGAGAGACCTTAAAGAGTGAAATATCTCTAAAAATTTAGCTATGGATAAAAACGCTTGGAGACTAGCAATTAATGTGTCTAAACCGTAATCTTTTTTCTTATACCATTTATATGTTTTTTGTTTTCATGCCTCTTTTGAGTTTCATCTCTAGCCTACCCCAACTTGCTTGGGACAAAAGACTATGTTGTTGTTGTTGCTGTAACTAGTCAGCAAAAAACTTTAGGATGAGCTACTTGGTCAATATAAACGTCATACAAGTACCAACTCTTAGTTCACATATATGATACCACCACCGTTTTAGATTTTTTATCAGAAATTACCTAATTCATATAGGTCAATAAATTGGAGATGCATAAGAGAATGTTACTTATTACAAACAACCACATGAGGAGACGTATTATTCAACATCAATTCTAAACAATTTTCATTCAGTATCCATGTCCTTAAACAAAATGGAGTATGCATTCAGGTTGTATAGAAATGTGGTGATTAAATGTGCAATGGTTGACTAAAAGAAGCAATACGATATGTTGTCAGGTACCTAATAATTGCATCTCTTGTTTAGTAATCAGTAAACATTATGTATCATAGCAAAGAATAATTAGGAGGGCTTGCCCCAATTCTTTTCTATGAGAAAAATTTATAGTAATCTCAAGACATTTGCTCTAGCTCCAAACAAATACACAAATACACAAATACAGAGAAGTCAAGCAAAAATGCTCTAGCAGTGACAAACACACAATAAAAATAGAGAGCAAAAATGCTCTAGCGTGCCCGAGTTCCCTAAAATCACCAACCGAAGGAGGAGGTCCTAACCCCCACGGCAAGCAGGCTAGATAACACCAAGCCAAGGTTGAGTTCTACAACATTTTATAAGGTTTCAGCCTCCAGATTGGAAATGGGGTCACAATTATCACATTTGCAGAATCAGCATCAGCACAAAATACTTGTAGGCAGAGATTTTTTTTGATTCTCAAGTGACTCAACATTTCTAAAAGTTGCCTTAAGGTACTGATACAAAAAAAAATAATGTATCCTTATGCTTTTTACTCTAAAAATTCTCATTTATCCTTTTAGTAATTGAAACCTGCACACCTTCGATATGCACCCTCCACTTAAAAATAGGCAAGACAACATAATGAAAAGGGATCAAACTAGAACCATGCAATCTCTGCTCAATAACTCACTACAACTCTAGAGGTGCATCAGAAGTCAGCAAAAACCCTTACACAGAATGCTAACAAGGCTACAGATATTAACAAGGCTACTACTGATCAGAGTGGAAAGGTTCTTTCACAATTGGTGGGGCATATATCACCGTGCCGAGGCAAAAATGCTTTTGTGTATATATAACAGCTAGTGAAATTGTAGCATACACCTAAGGGCTCACTATTAGCATACACCTAAGGGCTCACTGTTGCCAATGGATTGGGTTCAAAGCGAGACAGAGTCCTATATGAAATGAAACAAGTCTGTTCGCCGGTGCCCATGGAGTCACCAACTAACCATGCTTCCTATACTGGAACAGATAGATGGAGCTGAATGGAGAAAGACAGTCTTGTTCACCAGCCCAAACCATGGTGACGAACGATATAACTGAACAATCCACATCTTGGTGAACCTACTACCAGTTGCACATTTGAAAATATCAAAGTGATACAAGAATAAGAAATAACAACTACTAGCTACAGACATACGCTACCTGGACAAATTTTGTAGCAACTCTTATCAGACATTCAGACTTACAGATCAAAGGACCTCTTAGAGCTGAAGCAAAATCTGAAGCTGAACTATGTGCAGCTGAGGTCTGAGGCATAAGTTGAGTACTGAAGAAGGTGATAGATACTGTAATGTGCAATACAAGCAACATCCGAGGAAAAACAAACTAAACTGAAGGCATGTGCTTTTCTTATCTCATCTCATCTGTAGGTTAATTAGCACTACAAGAAAAGAAAACAAGGAGATACATGTTGTCATCATGAATTCAGCATTGGTCCATTCCCTGTTTATGATCCTGCAAGCAGTAACTACAGGCTAAGCCGAACATCTCAGTGAAAGAAATCAATGCAGAATATAAAAATGTTCAGTACGGTGCCAGGAATCTGAACTCTGCAAGAAAATCTCAGAATGAGATGCTTAGAAGAAAACATACTGACGACAGGGCAGAGAACAACAATTACACACATACACATACACATCTGCAAGTTTCTACATGCTTAGAAGGACACACACATACACAGTTACACACCACATACACATCTGCAAGTTTTGCACTAGGACAGAAAGATTATCCGTTAGATTGTTGCTAGCTCCTGAGCATAGTGAACTTCACATTAAAAGTGTCATGCAATAAACAAGTACATAAACCATGGCCCGGAACTAACAATTTTGCCATGGCAATATCCACTAATACGCAATGCACATGCTAATTTAACAAGTACAACTACTAGAAGTATCAGGCTTCTGGGTGTAATGGTGTATAGATCTCAACACCTAACATAGCCGTAAGACGACCCAGAATCAATATGCTAATTTAACAAGTACAACTACTACAAAGTAAATGATGTAGAACCAGTAGAATTATACATCCGCTATAATGAATCATAGATTTTTTTTACAACAAAATCATAGATTCAATCCACAACAACAACCAGCACCCATGTAACAACACCTAGCACGAACAGAGTTGCCAAGTTGGGTCAACATCTAGGACAGGCTGCCACTGAATCTCTCCGTTCAATAGCTTCCTGAAATTTGGCCGAAATTATATTAGAAACTCAAGTCAAGTCAGGAACACTAAATGGAGACTGAGCCAATAAACTAGTTTATTGTATTCTGACGACCGTGCTCTAGCAGGCACAATCATGGAAGATTGAATGATTCATCCCCAACCCAACGAAATCAACAACAAAAGGGCCCCAAATCCCCCAAATACGACCCTACTCCAACCAAATCGACAACCTTTGGCAAACCTACCACGAACCCTAAAATCAAACAAACCCAACCCCATCAATCTGCCCTCAAACACACGAATCGAACTCCAAATCAATCGAAACCTAAACCGGCAAGGATGGACTACAAACCTTTGATACAAGCCGTTGACGAAGACGGAGTTCGCCCAGAGCAACTGCCAATGACGACGGGCAGCGGATGAATGGCTTCGAGCGCACCCTAGGAGGAATAAGGTCGCCGACGACGGGCAGGGGCAGCACTCCAAGATGAACACGACGTAGATCCACTGGAGGAGGAGGCGCTCCCACCGATAGAACGCCCGGAGCACGCGCCGGAGAAGAACACCTTCCGCAGCAGTCCGAGATGGAGAGGAAGAAGATCCTGTAACCCCGCAGCCGATTGATCCACCGGAGGAGGGGGCGCTCCCACCCCGGAGCCCGAGCCGGGAGGAAGACGGTGGCCGCGCCGTCGGCGACGAGAAGCCCCGAGGCCAAAGGAGGAAGGCGAAATGGAGAGAGAGAAATGGGGGGAGGTGGAGAGAGAGAAACGGTGGAGGCAGACGACTCCTCGCCTACCAGCGCATCCCCAAAATTGAAACAGTGTCACACAATGGTGGGACCCACCCATCAGCTACACAAACAAAACGCCAACAGGTGGGAGCACAGACCACAGACGTCCGGCCCTCCATCGTGCGATCAACGACAGAAAAATTCGTGTGCTGCCGCCGAAGAAAACACGCGCGTGTTGTTTAGACTTCCCGTTTGGATGCCTTGTTCAACTCGATTTTTCTTTGATTTAGTTCGATTTGTTGTCTAATTATTATGCCCAATTTGGATCGCACGTGTGTCATAATACTGTTTTCAATTTTTTTCTTTCTACAGCAATAACAAATAAAAACACTCTCTTGCCGCTATTTTTCGACAAGCACGGTATTTTTTTGACCGAAACTCTAATATCTCTTCATAAAATCTCTCCCGCTGTTATTTTTAATCCAGCCCAGCCGACATTTTTAATCCAGCCCAGCCGACAGTTTGTAGAGAAGGGCGTACTCAGGCCAATCTCAATAAAGATTTTATAGAATTTTATAGATATTAAATATGCTGACACAACACCGTATTGACGAAGATAGATAGTAAGTGTTTTATGAGAGTAGAGAGAATTTCATAGAGATAAAACCCTTCTATATCATTTCTAAAATATGGGAGTGCAAAAACTAAAACATAAAGTATCCGGTAAAAAAAACTAAAACATAAAACTCCCACTAAAACTGGCTTTAGCCTAGTTAGCCCTCCGTTGATGAACTGTTACTATACTTTACAAATATACATAGATATATATTAGTGGGGCTGGAGCCCAATTTGGCGTCTGCCAGTGATGCCGATTGAAATGGCTAGCCTTGTCAAAAATGTGATCTCTAGTACAAATTGAAAGGTACCGTGGGCACCTAAGAGGAGGACTGGGTGTCATACAAAACTTGAAATAATCTAGAGCTTAAAGTAAATTACAACTAGAAAAAACATAAACTACTCTAGCATAATGTACACTTAAGTTTTTCGGTTATGGTATAAGTACAATACATGTACAAAATACAATTGTCATAGTGTAATTTTTTTCCGTTATGACGCACAAGCATAAGCAAGTAGTAAAAAATAGCTTCTCTCTAGATCGACCTTCTTTCACAGGGCTGTTTCTAGAGCTAGTGTTTAGTAGAGCTTCACCCAAGATGCCTCAAAAATCCTGCCAAATAGAAATTACCCTCTAGGCTGGTGGGGATTTCATATTGGGTAAGTCAGCTTAACGCAACAATCTAAAAAGTTTTGTTTCATTTTAAAGAAAAGGCGCTTAGAACTTTGGAAAAAAAAAAGGGAACTCGTCATGGTACGGCAATTCTCAACCAAAAACAAATCTTTCGGTTTTTCTCATGTAATATTAAGTTTGCACTAAGTCAAATATTCTTTACTATAACCACAAATTTCAAAAATGCTGAGATTGACAACATAACATTTACATTATTAGTTTTGCTACAAGAAATCACAACTAGAATTTTAGATTTCTCCTAGTGGCGTGGGCTTCTCTTTAGAACCTTTTGGATCCCCGGAATTCATGAAAATGAATTTGTAGTATAAACTATAATTGTGGAAGAAGAATTTAAGATTTCATATCTTTCCAAAGTTCACATATAAGTCTATCTCAAATTCATCGGGTGGGAGATGGAAAATGGACTCCATGGATTTATTTTTCTGCTCCCCACCTAAGTAATGTAGACTTTATTTAATTATTCCACAACTATAATTTATGCTATGGATTCAATTTCGGAAATTTCCATCATCCAAACGGGTCCTTAGTGTTTTGGTATTCAAAATTTAGTATAAATTTTTACAACCGAATGTCTCCCTGTGAGATTTTCATATGCTCTGACTAGTGATAGTGTTTTATTTACTATTTAAAACACTAGGAGAATTTCACCATTTTGGTAGTGAATATTCTATAAATATATATAGTGTTTATTTGTTGTGAAATTACGTAATTTTTTAAAAATTAATGGCCAACTAGGAATGCTTATTAACTTAGGACAAACATAGCACGACCTGTAAAAAAACAAGGGAGTAATATAAGTGCCTGCATTAAAAGACAGAAGGCAGGATCAGGGAAAACAAATACTCCTAGGCTTATTAAGTTATTATTATGATTGGTTGGATCCATCATTATTTTTTGGGTAGTTGTTTTATATAACCTAAATGCGTGCACTAGCTAGCTTATGACTGTTTTATTTTTATTTTTTATTTTTTTGACGAGGGCTAGCTTATGACTGGTTGGATCACTTTGTGCTACTGCAAAGAAACGGCCACGGCAGGAACGCCAAATGAGCTCTTCCCACCAGTTTGGCCCTTTTTTCCAATTCTGGACAAAGTGCATTATACAACCTGACATGATTGCACGGAGAATGATAGACGGAATACCATCTTACTTCTCTCTTTTCCCAGCTTTGAACAGAGCACATTCTGCAAAAACCCAGCATATTTGCACACAGCACAGCACACTGATGATCTACGCGTCATGGATACATCGCCTCACACCATTTTGTTTTCGCTTTAACCTTTAAAGAATGCTCTGCTAGTTCCCCTGCGATAGTTTTGCCTTTTTTTCTATTTGAGAACAGAGAACATTCCCTACAGCTAGCTAGCATGTGACAGAAATGACAAAGCATTTAGCATTTCGCATCTTCCAGTTTGACGCTTTGCTGCGCGTTATTTCAACATCCTGCTGCTTCGGTGTCCGCAAAGCAGTTTCGATTGAATCTGCGACCCCTTTGTAGGAACGAAACTTTTCCATTTGTAGCACTGGTTGATTGCACTCTAGCGAACATCTTGAGTTCTTTTCAATTATGAGCTATTTTCTTACATAATCACGAACCAGCTAGAGCACTTTGATATAATGATGGATCCTGTCCTTTCTAGGCCAAAAATGTACATTGACTGATCAACGTCAGACTCAATATCAGATTCCAAAGAAATGGCTTCTAGGCTTCGGTAGCCTATAATGCTGCCCCAACGCTGAATCCGAAAACAAAATTATGGTCCCAGAGGTCTCGCTAGTGTAAGTGTGTTAATGTTGTCATTTTGTGAATCTTACTTTAACCTCAGAGTAAGCACCAGATTAGCCAAACACCGACTACACAGCTAATGTATTGTAAAAAAAACTTATAAAAAGGAGTTCATGTTGGCATATTGCTACCATTAAGAAGTCAGGCAATCTATAAATATCACCCCTTCTTTTACGTGAAGGTATGCATCCAATATCTCTGCAAATGAACACTTCTCGTGGTGTTTGGTTTAGGGGATTGGATGAAGTAGGCGGGTTGATCTCACTTTCAGTGGTGTATGGTTGACACGTAGGGGATAAAATCATCTCCATAGAAAAATATTCCTTAGATTGTATTTGGGACAACAATCCCTCCACTCAAAAAATAAAAATAAGTTACACACTCGTCCCTTGGTGATGTCTTTCTCCATCTGTCTTTGCTTCTCATCTTCTAGACATTGCTAGAGGGCAAGGGCTGCCACGACAACGGGTTTGGTTGAGAAATAGGGGACAAAATCATCCCATACCCCACCCAAAATTAAAAATAAGTTACAGGCTCGTCCCTTTTTGATGTATTTCTCCTCTATCTTCACTTCTCATCTTCTAGACATCGGTAAAGGGCATGGGCGGCCACGGCAACACGGGAGAGGCCGCTCGGAGAGGCTATTGAGGGAAGGGGACACCATAGAGAAGGGGCACCACGGGAGGGGGTTACTGACTTACTATTGTCGAGGTCGCATGGAGGGAGCACGAGAAGGGGATATCGCATCCTTGGGCAGCCGGTGGGCAAATCCCGTCATGGCCGACTAGGAGAGCTGTGGTGACGGTGGTGAATTGAGCGAGCGAGCTTCGGGTTGGACCAGCGGAGATGGTAGGTCAAATCGAGCTGAGGCAGCATGGTCTATGGCAGGTAAGGGCAAGCCGAGGAGAGAAGATGGTGAAAAACCAGATGACTTGTTGAGCCATATTAACAGTTGATAACATAAATTAAATAGGAATCCATCCCTTGAGGCCCTCTTGATCTCTTCTACGGAACACAAACAGGGATGACTCAATTCCCTCAACCAAACAAGAAGATAGAAATACCTTGTTCCAAGAAACTAGGGCGACACCATCCCCAAATAAACCAAACGCAGCCTAAGCTCATTTTATAGCTTATAAATTGTTTTAAAGCTAGGGTTTAGCCAAAATATACCAACTTATAGAGATTGAATTCTTTCTATAGTTCTACATGAGAAATAAACACTTCTGGAACACTATTTTATTTGGGGATGAAACTGCCAGAGCTATGTATCCTCGAAAATCATCTGTTTCGTTTCCTAAGAAAAGCCGGTTCTTTAGTTACAATGCCCAAATTTCTATTTATCAACTTTTTTATATCTATTTAACTATAATTTGATGGTATCTCGTAAGGACCAAAAAGAACTCCTAAAAGGTGTCACATATGTTACCTTGCACGTCAAACAAATCACTGCCATTAGGCTGGTTTGTACCGAGGCACGAGCAGGGCCTCTATACAAGCCCAAGTGGCTATATAGCGTCTTTTCCTATATGGCTGTCTCTCCGGAATGCTCTACTTTGCTGTGAAAATTTTGCATTTTAGCCATTTTTATTTTTATAAAATAGACCCTTTGGCAAAATCTTTTCTAGAAATTGACCCAAAGCCTAGCGTCATAGTGTGAGGAAAATTGACCTCATGGGCCATTTTATTTAGATTTTCTATGAGAAACTATGTATGTAATCTGATAGAAAAAAAAAGATGCTTGCCATCTCTAAGCCTATATATATAACTTCTTCCAGATAAGAGGAATAATATAAAGTACTAGTATATCTGTATGGTGTGTGGTCTCCTTTTGTTAGGTGTTTTCTAGAAAGACGGGATGAGATAATGCCAATTTGTCTAGAGCAGATTCGGTTGGGATTTGAATGTTTATTTCAGTTTGTTTGGCGACGGTTTGGCCCCTACGTTGCCACTTAATTTCCTAGTGACTTTGTGATGACAAGACAAGCGAGTGAAAACCAGCACATTCAACTTCACCCTTAATACCAAATAGCAAGCTAGCATGCAATGCAAGTATATTGCTACAGAGATTAGAGTATGCAAATTAAGGACATGCATGTACTTGGAGATGGTTCTACTATTTACGGAAACAAGGGTACTAACCTTTACCTAATGAAGAGCTCATAATTGAGGATCTCCTTTTCCCTCAAAAGAAGTGTTACGAGCAGAGCACTTTCGCACAGGGGCCACTTTGTGGAGTAGTGGAGGGAGGCCTAGCCCACTTGAGAGTCTAGTTTATGCCCTCCTCTTGCACCTGCCTGACAGGAATAATCACCAGGAGTGGCAAGTTCGCGCAAGTGCAATGCTGTTTAGGGCATGTTCTTTTGCAGCCCATAGCTCAGCTCAGCAGAGCGGTGATTCAGCGTGCCTTGCTTTTTTACCTCAAGAGAAAAAGATGCTCTGGGTGCAGTTGTGCTGCAGCTTTGAGAATACCCAAGCTTGCTCTCCAGCTGCAAAAAGCAAAAATAAAATATGGCTTTCAACGCAAAAATAAAATACATGTAAATAAAGGGATAATCAATGGAGAGAATTTACATTAACGTTGTATGCTTCTTTATAAAAGGATGGGCAAAGAATACAACCGAAAGAACTAGCATAATCAAGCTGCCATCTTTGACACCATTCCCTACATTAACTACCACACATTATGTCTCTGATTTTCTGAAGAAAATAAAATAAGATGCACGTTTAGTGAAGATTCTTTGGTACACTAATAAGCATTAACTCCACAATGCAAGTTTAAATACATACAAACTCATACTATCATTTTTGTACAGAAAACAAAAGGTGTGATGCGATTAGTTGTTTGGTGCAAGGTACACCCATAGACATAGCTGAATCTCCAAACTAGTTTCCCCTCGTTAGAGAAGTATATAGCATGTATATGGCACAAGCCTCATATATTTCAGAGGGCTCCCTTGATCTCTAAAGGACGTGATCAGTTGATCTGTGTTCACCAGAGAAACTATAATAATATGGATGTAATAAAGAGCCTTTTCCTATTTTGCCAAATGTGGATTCTAGGCACTTAATTATTTCAGCCTGATCGAACGCCCATAAATCTTCTGAAGAGAATAAATATCTTTGAGACAGATGTGGAAATTGGAATATATTGGATAATAAGGAACTTGTGTGCCGCAAGTGCCCCCATTCTATAATCCAGAGTCCATCCACATCACACCTGGAAGAAAATGACTGAGACTATATAACAATCTAACATGTTAATCTATGATAGTAGCCACCGTACAAGACGATAGAGACGCTCCAACCTGAACTTTTTAAGAACTTCTGTTTGAAAGGTGTAATATATGATGATGATCCATGACACTCAGCTTGGAATATATAGCTGGCCAAACATATAGATAAGGCTCGTCTCTTCACGTCTATAAATAGAGGCCAACGCCCTGGCCTCTTGGCAACACACACGCACATAGGAAACTGAAGCTCCTGCACTTCACCATTTAGGAAGCACAAAACACCAACTGCTGATCATCGTAGGCAGCAGGTTCAGCTGAGATTTGCTTCAACTGTAGACATGTCAAGGGTGTTGGAGCCTCTCATTGTGGGGAAAGTGATTGGTGAGGTGCTGGACCATTTCAGCCCCACGTTGAAGATGGTGGTCACCTACAACTCCAACAAGCAGGTCTTCAATGGACACGAGTTCTTCCCGTCGGCAGTCGCCGCCAAGCCGCGTGTTGAGGTCCAAGGAGGTGACCTCAGGTCTTTCTTCACATTGGTGATGACTGACCCTGATGTTCCAGGACCTAGTGATCCCTACCTGAGGGAGCACCTTCACTGGTAATTTAAGCAACTATCTCCAATACTAAATAAAGTAATCATAGAAGATAATCAACTATCACCTAGCCACTATAGTGCGTAGCTTGACTCGGCCATGATTAGCTAACGCTCACTGAGATTCGGGCATGCATATACTTTACATAGCCGAGTTAGGAGTGGCATGCATAGTCTTATATATAATAAATGTTCATATTGTTTCAAGGCATTTATAGAATAACATATATGTAGCTAATCAGGTGTTTTTTTTTTGTTGGACCACACCCGGGCACTGGCAGGATTGTTACTGATATTCCTGGGACTACTGATGCTTCTTTTGGTAAGTCTTTTTCTTGTACATGTTGCTTTAGTTCTTGCTAGTTTTGAGGTGGGGTGAGTACAGAGCCGCATGCAAAAGGGCGAAAAATGGGTGAAAAGGGGTTGTGGTGTACAAATCAATCACCGGTTCTTTGTCTTCTCCTTCCCCTCGCCACTCTGTTTCTCCTCCATCTAATGCTTGCCGTGCATATTATATATACATGCAGGGAGAGAGGTGGTGAGCTACGAGACCCCAAAGCCAAACATTGGCATCCACAGGTTCATCTTTGTGTTGTTCCGGCAGAAGCGCCGGCAGGCGGTGAACCCGCCGTCGTCCAAGGACCGCTTCAGCACCCGCCAGTTCGCTGAGGAGAATGACCTCGGCCTCCCCGTCGCCGCCGTCTATTTCAACGCGCAGCGCGAGACCGCCGCCCGCCGGCGCTAACCGTACGGCTCAACGTACAAAACAAGACCAACCAACGACCCTACGTGTGCCTGGTCTTGCAATTAGCTGGGCAAGCTTCTTTTTTTTCCCCTCTTAAGTCTTAATGTATGTTTGTTCAAATAAAAAGGTAGCTAATCAGCTGCTTGCCTGTGACCCCATGAGCTAGCAGCTACAACCTACTAGTACTTGCTGCACATTCTAGATGATTTGTGAAGGTGACAATATGATTGGTAGGGATGCAATGTTGACCGGGCATAGTGTGACAACTTAAGCAATGGCCATATGGGGGAGTACGTGTCGAGTTGTGAAGGGGAAGGGAAAGCAACGGCCATGACTCTTGTATCACATTGCCTACTATTCTGTCAAAAAGAGTGCTTTGTTTGTTTGATCCTCTCACTAAGCAGCTTGCTACTTATTTTTGTAATGTGCCATCGTTTGCTTTTCCATTTCTCTTTATATTATCCCACATTCCCACTTTTCAATGATAAGACGTCCATATATATATATATATACACACACACACATACTCTGTCCGTCCCAAAATAATTATCATTCTCGTTTTCTGAAAAATAACTTTAAATAATATTATATAAAATATTAGTATTATAGTACACAATTAATATCATTAGATAGATTATTAATATATTTTTTTATAATAAATTTATTTAAAGATATAAATATTATATATATTTTCTATAAATCTAGTCAAACTTACGCCACCGAGACCAAATACAAGAGGTAATTTGGGATGGAGGCAGTATGCTCTCACTGGCCGTATCACTAGCTGTCTAATATATGAAGCTGAAAACAAGAATGCAGCATCTATTCGAGGCCTCCTTTTTCGCGTCGTTTCAGTCGTTTTATAATACACGATCTTGCAATGCTGGTTTCTTAATTGCATCTCTGCATATATGCCAGATGGGCCGTCTAGCCACTAGGATTACAAGTGCATTTATCTGAATAAGTTTATGAACAAATATTCCTTTGAAGAAAGATATTAATTACCTCAGAAGGCATCGGTCTAGTACTCAATGTCATGTCAACTAGCCTTTTCAGCCGTTCTCTTGAACAATAGCGATAAAGCTCTTCAATACATGATGACCTTTTTCAGTTGTGAGATATTCGTACAATACCAAACATATATATATAGTCTTTGGCATGCCTCAAAGTAAAGTTATACATATTAGGTGTTTTTCTTTTCTAGTAAAGCAAGAAACCGACAAGTGACAAGAGACCATGTCAGGCAGGATGGTTGTGTTACAACAAGCTCCGGCAACAGTTGAAATTATCCTTCTTTCTATTAGGTGTTCTTATTATTCTCCAAATTGAAGGTTATTCTGCCTTTTCTAGACAAACTAGAATGATCAGCTAAAACAACTTACAATTTGAAACCAAGGGAGTAGTTAAGATCTATTTCACTAACTAATTTATAGCGCTCGAGCTAACATCATGAGTCATATTATGCTTCACCGTAGGAAGAATGGTATCAGCAGCAAAAGCAATCCTAGAATCAAAGTGCGTCACTAGAATGACATTGACACCCGAGCTAATGCATAGAGCATAAGTTCAAAATAGATAGTCACAATACTGTAGTGCCAGCAAACGCCAAGTTATATGTATATCAGTGGGAGCAACGCATGCAATTCCACGACAATATGCGTGTTGTAGGAATACCGTACATGAGCTCGGCCATTTCGTTGCCGGTGAACAGTTCATAGAAAAATTCAGTCAAATCCTCCTCACGTGGTAATACGACTGTTCCGATGCGCCAGGATATCACATGCCTATATAGTACGAGTGCTTAGTGAAGCAAATTAAGCATGACCTATGGAAAAGGTAACACAATAGTTAAGTAGACGCAAAGGTAATGCAACACATGCATAAACAGCACATGTGCTCCAAAAAGAAAGATGACATGATAAACAGAAGTGAAAAAAATGAACAGGCAGCTAGTCACGCTGAGGCAGCTGGCGACCTGATTCACAGCACTCGTCTTTCTCCAGGAGGGGAGGGCCGTGTCCGTGTACATACCAGACAAGGACAGAGCATTGCAGGCGAGGAAGTGTGCACGTACAGGCGCTGGAGCCAAAGGTGGTGGCCGCAAGACGTGGGAGCGGGACAAGGCACGGATTTGATAGGGTAAGTTGGTCCTTGCCACAGGACATTCCTCAGAGCCTAGCTCCACGCGAAACCCGGTAGCCCATCGACGTGTCGTTGCCTGAGATCGTCTCGGCAGGCTGGGACGTCCCATCAGCCATCTTATTGGCGCTCCATCGAGACGGAGAGCATCGGGGGCACACCACAGCCAAATCCGTGAATTATCTGCACCCATTTGTGTACGTACGAGGTGGATGCGATCAGCCTGCTCCCTTTAGAATATTTCCCTGTTTTATAAGTAGCCAAGAACCAATTGCAGTTGCAGCTGCAGGCATTCTGGATTCCAATGCACTCCAGTGGACATGCTTCAGCCTTCAGGCACTGCAGAGGAGCTATGAATCAGCTCCGCCAAGCACACTGCACACGACCTCTAGTTCTACTCCGCTCCTGGCTTCGATAGTACTGACCTTACATAGTGGCCGATATTTGGCACGGCTGGGATATGCTGCCGTGGCATCAGATATGCTTGCTTCTCCAGTTCTGTAGAAAGGAAAGTGGCAACAGCTGTCGGCACAGGACACAACAGTCAACCGTACAAGCCGGAGATGATCATATGTGTGTACAAGCCCATGTGTAAATGGTACAAGTTGCCCTGCACTGCAAGTACCAGCACCGGAGGGCGGAGCCTTTGTTCTCCTCCAACAGGACATAGATGTCGGCTCCTGGCGCATGATCCGCGGATCCGTCCATGAACATTGCACCAGCACAACACCATCTGTCCATCCACGACTCCGGGTCCTCAGGTTTCGTACACCAGGTGAACAATCAGGACACTCTGCATCTTGTCAAAGGCAAACAATCTCTCATACATACCAATGTCCCAGCCTTTGCATAAATAATTGATAAAAAAGGCGGCAAGAGCAAGCTGAGTCTCATCCCACATCCCAGCTTTTGCCCAAAGAAAGATGTACCGTTGCCAATGTAACCTGATGTTATGTAGTAGCAACAGAAAACCAGCAACTTGGAGGCCGTCCATAAAAATTGACGGTCTCAATGGTCACTAGATTTGTAAAGATTGAGTAGGATCAGCATCCTGCTATGAAATGGAATGGATATGTTGGATGATCTGAACAAGAAAGTGACAGTTAATAGGAGGTTAGATTGCAACATAATTGTGGCTAGAAGAGGGAGTACCATCCCACAGTTATCTGCTCCAGTCACCTCCTAAACACAATAATAGAATCGCTGCTCTACAGGCCGCTGTTGTTGTCATGGCTCCCAGAAACCATTATTACCATCCACATAAAGAAAAAGTTAGTACCAAGGAGTGAGCCTCAATGGCCACAAGGAGGGTCAGTCTGAAGGATACTATGAAATTAAAGTGTATAATGATCTTCACAAAATCAGCTTTGCAGTCAGCAATTCTTCCTTTTACTGAACTTCCTGCATGACAAGTACATTTTTCATTTCTTTATTCAACTATCCAAAAACATTGAGAGGAAGAAATCTGAAGACTGTGGAGGAAAGACGTAATATCATTTCTTCAGGCAAGAAAGCAATTTTCTGTGCAAAACAATCTCGATATGACTGCTTTCATTCCAAACAACTGAACATGTAGATCTCATTTTGCTTTGGCATCACGAGATAAACACTAAGAGCTCCTGACTGATTCCCTGTGTTACATACCAAAATTGAATTATGAAGTTACTTCGCAGAAGCCAATTGTTGATCCTTCTGGCGCCACCAATTTACTATGATTGAATCAATAATGATCTGCAGAGTGTTGCGGACATTAGAAATGGCCCCTAAGAGTGCAAGTGACATAGCAATAATGTCTTTACAATGAGAACCTGGTTAATGTGTGCGGCAACACAAGGTATGACCAGAAATCCAGATTCCCCAAAAGCTCCTCCAAGTTGCTCAACCACAGCAACCAACACAGGCAACGTTTTCTACAGCAATAAGAAGAAAGCCAGCTAAAATATTTTCATGCCATGAAAGCAGAATAACAACTTCATCTTTACCTACTAGTGTTTTGGAACAATTTCAATAACAAATTGGATAAGAACAGATATTTTTGGCCATCAAATTATTAAAAGTGAGACAACTTTGGCCCTCGACCATGTTTCAAAGTGGATTTACATATATATGTATTTTCCTAAAATAATAAAAATATGGTTCAATCTTTAAACATTCATAAATAATTCATTTTAAATTGAAAATTAACAAATTGGTGCCAATTTCTTTCTATAATGGTGCTCTATTCAGAGTTACTTGGATCTTGTACTTGTTCTTGTTGCTATTGTTTTATTTCTCATAGTTACCGCTGTTACTTATTTAAATTATCATTTTCAGATTTATTTTATATTGATTGCTTGATTAGTTGATTGCATGATGTTTGAGCCCGTCTTACTTGAAACCTATTACCCAGTCATGCAAAATAATGTAAAGCAATAGCTATGCAATGCCTAAATAGGATCTATATGTGGGGGAGCATGGCATCTGCGAGGTTGGCGTCACCTTTATGATCCATGTACTCGAAACCATTAGATCCTTTTCGTTGATCTCATTGTCTAATATAGCGCAAAACGACAATTTTAATAAATAACGATCATGACTACGGGCAATAAAACATTAGAAACAGGAATAAGTAAGATCCAAATAACTCAGTAGAGCATCAATATATATTACACTTTTAGAAAAAAAGTTTGGTACTGGTTTCATATTTTTTTTTTAAAAAATGAATAAGTGATTATTTTTTTATAATTTCAAAAAATCACATTTTTATTATTTTTAAAAACATATATAGGAAAAACACCTTTGAAACCAGATTTATGGCAGAAGTCATCTGGTTTAATTAGTTGGATGGTATATCTGATTTTGGAGTTGGATGGTCAAGATCAGACTAAGGCGATAGTTCGATGGCCAAAAATATTCTTCCTTCCAAGAAGGTTTCCAAGCTGCTTTTGATCCAGTAACAGAAGGGTGGCCATTCTTGCGGTGACTAACCCAGCAATGGACAGAAGCACAGTAAAATATGCATTGCAAACCCCCTATTCGGCTATTCGGTGGAAACGTGAAAGCCCATATAAAAGCATCCTAAGTAGTTTAAAAACATCCTAGATGTGGTAACGATTAGCTAGCCAAAAAAAAATGTCTTTGGCTTGCTGGTTGACTAAGCTCTGTCTTGCACATTAAGCTTGGAATCTAGACCACCCACCTCACACTACACGCTACACTGCAATCCAACTCATGACAGTAATAGTTACCTACACCTTGGTCCTCGGCTAGATGCAATATCAGACAGGCCCACCATATGGTCAGGTCAACAGGAGTTTGATTTGTATCATTCACATGCTTTATATTTCTTTTAGTGATGATAAAGACTGACCTGACTGGCCACCAAAATGACAGCTCGTGCGTACTCTTTCTTTGCAAAGACTGACTCCCCTTTCTGTTCAAGACGTGACAAGACCTCCAACATTGCAGCATTGAAAGCCAGCAGAGCAAGATGAAGAAGCCTGTGAAAAGAAACGTGCTCATGTTAGATATTAATTAAGGTGTAGCTGAAGACAGCTACAATGCTGCAGTTTATATTGGAGGCAAAGAAAAGAAAAGACTAAGCAACACCATTGACAAGCAAGGAATCAGTTAAGACTAATGAAGAAGGGTAGTCCCCATTAGTTCTTTTCTGTTTTATAGAGACAGGGAGTATTGACTCAATCCTGACTGATGGTTATTTAGTAAGGCTGTGGAATTAGAGTAGAAAGTGTTCCAATCTAGTGTGAAACCCAGAAAAAGACAGCAACAACAGAATAAGTATGCAGTTAACACTACTTTAGCATTTTAACATGACATGACACTGAATAACAGTAGGTCACTTGATATATCAAACTGCCATCTGGATCAACATCTTAGCAAGCGTGCCTATCAGTAAAGTCGAATGTTTTGAAAAAAAAAAAATATAGTTGTGCATTCATGCATCACACTGAATGTTAGGTGGAAGTTGATTCCTTGGACAAATTTAGAACATAAAGATTCTCATGAAGTTGAAACAACAATAATAGTTTGATAGGTAACTGAGAAGAATAACAGTTCAAGGCTTCAAGCACAATACTTGTGCAGTAAGCAAGGAAAAATATAACAAAAACATGAGCTTTTTCATAGATACAGAACAAGAAAACAATTGGAATAATCTTCATCTACCCTTAAGCATTTGATTCCACATCCACATAACAAGATTTACAAACATTCTCACTGTGATAAGCTTAGATGGTAAACGTACACTCCAATAGTAACGGCAACAGCAAAGGATTTTACTTGAACAGATAAGATCAGTGATCTTGATCTACTTACTTGAATCCATGGGACCTGTCAAATAAAATATTTCAGAACTGAAGTCCATATAGATCACAAGGCATGCAGACTTGCAATATATTGACACAAATTACAAAAGCAACATAAACTAAAGCGCAACTCCAAAAAACTTTCTCCCACACCAAAACACTCTCAGTTATGCTCTATTCAAACTTGAAAGTTGATTTCTTGTTATATGATTGGATCAACAAAGAGCCCAAATACTCATTAACAATAAACTTCATGCAGGATAGGTTTATGCATGCATCAGTTGCCCTCTTGTACTCGCTTCGCCAAAAGGGCTGACTAATTGGGCTGTAAACACTACATATATGGACCCAAAAAGCATGACATGCTGTCAAGGGAGCCAGATGTTACTGATTATATCAAAAAAATAAAACAGTTCCTTCACTAATTATGAATTATTGTGATTACAAGCAACATTTTCTATAGAGCAAGTAAAGAACATGTCAACTGGCATATGTATTAGAGACATACTAGGCTGAGGAGAACAGCACTTGCAACTGAAAAGCCTTGTCGATTTCCATCAACAAAATCAGCAATACCTAAACACGAGATGCATGAATGATAATTAACATGAATAACCTGGAGTGGCTGTCAAAAACTGGAAGATATTGAAGTTTGCACACCTTTTGAGGTTTCTCGAGCGACCTGCCAAAGAACAAACCATCATAAATGTCTCCAAGAAGCTTCAGATATTTCAAGTCTTTAAGGAAAACATGGGGATACATGGTGAATTCAATTATTTCTTGTTTAAGAAACAGAGAGTAAATTCAAAATTAATCAGAAAAACATTATAAACACTTAAGTTATAGGAGTTCAAATTATCCTTTGCATATTGTAGTCAGGTGATTCATGACTGATAACACATTCTACTTAAATTGTGCTCCTAAACATCCGACAAACAAATCACGCTTACCAGATCATATTGATCATGAAAGGTAGTTATATGAGACTCAGAATAAGCCCTGTTATTTTTACATCCAAAGATTAAACTGAAGGGAGATCTGGACATAATGGGTGCAGTACATTGTATTGAGATGAAATAGTAAGATACGACATGGAGTACAAAGATATGAATAACCACATACCTTCCCTATAACAAGAGGGATTAGAAGATTGGTGACCAGACTTTTGAATAATTGCTCAGTAGGCAAGGAAACCCCAACACCAGTGCCAATGTATTTTGCAAGAGAAAGAGGTACCTGATTCCATGATCACAAAGAAGAATGGCCAGATTGCTCAGCATAGGATGTTTTTTCGCCTTTCAAAAAATTATTGTACATAGGAAAAAAAAGCCTCACTCATAATCTAGACATCCACCATTTTAAATTAAAGGTGTAATTCATTTCATTAGAGCAAACCTTTGACCAGTACTTTATTAACAATAACTAGTAAAAACATATGCGGCCAGTTCAAATTTTAAGTCGATTTATATTTGTACTGAGTCAAACTTATCTAACTATTTCATTAGAACAAGCCCTTGATCAGCAATTACTTTATTAAAAAAATACTAGTAAAAAAAACTCACCCAGTTTCAAAATTGAAGTCGTTTTGGCTTTGTCCCGAGTCAAACTTATTTAACCATGAACAAGTTTATAGAAAATATATTTAACATTTAAAATATTTTAGTCTATAATCCAGTTTTTTTTGCATGTTTGAGGACTGGTGTCATACTCAAATTTCATAAATTATCATATCAGTGGATAACTGGATATTCATTTTACATGTATAAAACCAAAAAGAACCACATGACTGCAATCACACTCGGCTTGAAACACAAGAAAGTAGCATCTTGCTACCATCAGCTGATCAGCATTTATATCCAAGAACTTTGGCATAAAGCTCCATAACTATAAACAACAAAGTTAAACCTATGATATTGTATTGGGTTAGTTAATTACTTATTTCATTTCAGTTGCCCATAAACAAAAAATTACAGTAAATTTTTGCTTACAATTATAATGCCAAGTAAATTGGATGCAACCGTCATTGCAAGGGCAAGTGCAGAGTTACCGCCAACAAGCTGCATGGTGGTAAAAATATTTTATTAGATTGTAATGCTAGTATAGCTATATGAGAAAATATGTGGTACATGTTAGTAGATAATAGGAATAAGTATTAAGTAGTACCTGTGTTAGCGTAACTCCACTCGATAGTGTTGTTGGCATGCAGCAAAATATAGCTAATCCTGTAAGATGCCAAAAAATAAATAAGCTATAAGGAACACAAAAGTATGAGTTAATCACGTGGCAACAAAAAATGTGGGATGAAAACAGAAAATTCGTCATGAAAAGTAAGCATGTGCTTGCCCCATTTACCAGTGATAAATTCGTGAGGGAAGAACTGAACTTGCATAACAAACTGAGCAAGAAAGGGTGTAAACAGCAAAATAGATCCCTGCAATTATATACAATAATATAAGACATTAACAAACTTATTGAGAGCACTCCATTGATGACCAATAGAAGTATGGGAACCAGTATCCCAAAAACAACCCGAAAGGCCATTTACTCCTGGTAAGAAATAAATGCCAGAAAATCAATGGCATGGAATTTTCTTAAATTATGCCTTTGGATCAAATGAGTGTAGCAGAGATGCGTATGTTGCGATGGTGTTGTGGGCACACAAGGAGGGATAGAATCCGGAACGACGATATTCGGGATAGGGTTGGGGTGGCACCAATTGAGGAGAAATTGATTCAACACCGGTTGACATGGTTTGGCCATGTGCAACGGAGGCCACCTGAAGCGCCGGTGCGTAGTGGGGTTGTAAAGCGGGTCGATAATGTAAAGAACGGTAGAGGTCGACCTAAACTGACTTGGAACGAGTCGGTTAATAGAGACCTTAAGGAGTGAAATATCCCTAAAGATTTAGCTAGATAGGAGCGCTTGGAGACTAGCAATTAACGTGCCTGAACCGTAATCCTTTTTTCTTATACCCTCTACGTGTCCTTTGTTTCCTGGTCTCTTTTGGGATTCATCTCTAGCTTACCTCAACTTACTTGGGACAAAAGGTTATGTTGTTGTTGTTGTTGCTGCTGTATGCCTTTGGATCAAATGGGAGTGAGAACTTTATTCCAGCATACTTATAGTTGTGCCACAAAATGATATTAGAACATGCAAATCCGACATCCACAGAACAAACATAAGATCATACTAGTCCGTATAGTCCAGCAGGCCAAGCTCCTACCGCTGCACCAAGCTCCCTAGTGCGCAGGGTCAGTCCTATGCAGCCAAGAGAAAGCTATCAGCAGCGCACAGAAGTAATAGAACAGGGATTCACACGAATAGGTTAAGCAACCGAACCTGAGATAACAAATATCCCAAAAGTGCTGTACTTTGACAGGGAGTATTTGTGAGCAAGGCATCCAAGAGTAGGATCTAGGAGACCCAATATGATCCCACCGATGAGAGCTTATCAATGAGAAAGACACAAATCAGTCCATGAAAGTTCAACACCAGAGACATTTGCATGCTCTTGTCAAATACATAGCGATAATGTGAAAGCAATTATAGACATAGTAGTAGTCTCGACACAGCACCTTCAACTTTTTAGCAGCAGATCATACTTGATTTACACTAAAATTTTCTGCACTCGAGAAACAAACCCATCTCTCGCTAATCCACTATGGTTCAGCTTTGTATAGGTAGAATTTCAGGATGACACAGATGCAAAGGCTATTTCGGATTTGGAGTTAATAATGCATCGAAGCATTTGAAGTGTACCCAGTTAGGGTCGGAGTAAATAAGTCGAATTATACAATTAAGACAAGTATTGCATACAAAAACAGCAGTAGAGTACAAAATCGCCCATAGGCCATAGATATCAAGATGATTAAGCACCAGCTGGGAATGGGATCGCATACAAGCAAGAGCTCACCAAGCGGGAGGAAGTTGCTACGCACGAAGCCGAGCAGGGCGGCCCCAAGCGTGGGAGGCGGCACCGCGCGTTTTCCTCCATCGCCACTGACCTGCGGAGCAAGTAGGCATTTGCAGCGCCTTTTCAGGCAACTAGGCATTTACAGCTAAATCGAAGCATGGCCCAAGGAGTAGCAGAGAAACCGAGTGGGGGTTCGATTTAGTTGTTACCGGCGAAGTTCCACCGACGGTGGCGCGCAGAAACCGCAAGCGGAGAGGCGGCGTAGAAGGCAGCGCGGAGGCGACGACGGTGGACAGGAAGGCGTTCGGTGTCGGGCGCCCACCGAGGACGCCGGACCGGAGGGTGAGGATGGATGGGCGGAGCAGGGAGGGATGGTGGGTTATCATCGCGGAACTGGAGGCGGAGCCGGAGGCCGGGGAGACGCCGGCCCTGTGATTCGTGCTGATCGTTTCGGCAGGTTCGGAGGAGACCGGGGCCGGAGCCGGAAGCTGAGAGGGGGCGCGGGCGGCTGGGGAGACGCCGGGGGCGGCGAGGGGGCTCGGGAGGCCGGGTTGACGCCGGCGCGGCGGAGGCCGGGGCCGGAGCCGGAGCCGGAGCTGGTGCGGCGGCAGGGGCGCGTCCAGGGCGATGCCGGAGCTGGAGCTGGAGAGAGTCGGAGCGGGGGAGCTAAACCATATCCGAAATTCCGAATCATGATGCATCTTTGGATGGCTCACGATAAGGTATGGCGGCCAAAGCCAAACTACCCGCGAGATGATTTTTTATTCGCGAACGCGCACCGGTAGGAAACTTCTTCCGTACCCGCGCCCGCGCGGGTAATTCTGCCCATCGGGTTACACCCGAGATTACGTATATTTATCGTACATTCACGTATAAAAAAATAACTCTTTCTAACAGATAACATATTGACATTCATATTAAACTTGATATCATTGCAATAAGCTAACACCAGGGGTGTTTTAATTAGACTTAGGCCACATTCTTGCGTTTTATGGGCTAAAATACGTAGGGTATCTCATTATTATTTCTGTGGGTTTTTTTTTTTACCCACGGGTACAAGGGTATGGGTAGTATACATCCACATCCGTACCCATCATACCCATAGGTAAAGGTTTTCGCCCAATAACGTACCCACGGGTGAAAAAATCATTCCACACCCGTATTTTTATCGGGTAAAACCTGCGGCTACTCGGGTTTCAGATACCCGTTGCCATCTTTAGACTAAACGGCTATGGTTCTGATTTTCCCGCGTGCGCTTGCACCCACCAACTGGAGAATCGTGTGCGCCTGGGAGGGGCTCCAGCCGACGCTAGGAGCCTAGGAGAAAAGAAAAAAAAATAAGCAATTAAAGTTTTTTTTAAGAAAGGGACTAGATTTCGTTAAATCAAAACCTTTTTTATAGGGAGTAAAGGGCACGAAAGCACATTGGTTGTATCTTCTGAAGGTTGAACTGAACAAAAGATCCAGCGTTGCTAGCATCACCACCAGCAATCGAAAGGGTAGATCCATTGTCGCCAGTAGCACCGACGCCCGGAAAAAGACGATCCCGTAGAAGGGAAAATAGATTCAATCCCTTCTCGAGAAGGACTATACCAACATATCTCGATCTCAGTAGCATGCCATTGCCGAAATCGACGACGCGTCCACCAACGATCCGGTACGAAGCAGGAAGCCAGATCGAAAACACCGAAACGACCAACCAAAACCTAGCCCAAATTATTAGGTGGAAAGGGAAATAAACGGAGAAAAAACTAATAAAAATAGTAGATCGGCTGAAATGATGGACCCGCTCCTCCTCACCACCGACAGGCGAGAGGAACGGGGGCCTAGATAGCGGCGGCGGCGGCTGAGTCTCCTAAGGAGGAGGAGGCGGCCCTGAAAAAGAAGGTCCGGTCAGATTTGGGCATGCCTCTCTAATTAAATTTTTTTTACAAAAACCATTAAAGGCCTACTCGATTGGCTTTCAATTTTTGCCTAACCAACATTATAGCAAGCCATAACTTAGGATTGCCAAATCAAAATGTGCCAAAATTAGGATAGAAAATATAGTCGTGCATTTGGTTTACTACCAAAATCAAGGCTTGTTAAATTTCTTTTTCATGAAGTTTAAAATTTTTTAGAGATTTATCAAAACTTTAGTTATAAAAATTATTGAGGTCAATTCTTGATATTTGCCCCCGGAGACCTCACAGTCCCCAGCCCACAGGAAACGGCGACAAGCTTTGTCTATGTCTTCGGTTAGGATAGTAGACCCAGAATCAATTTTGAGAGTAATAAAAGCATCATACTCAAGAAACCAGATTGCTCGCTGCTTCCTACTCCGAAGGAGATCGAGGAACAAGAGCCGTGCCACCGCACCAAGCGGCCGCTCTGCTTTATCACCGTTAATAATAATCGGAGCTCAAACAGATGTGTCGTGCACACGTTGCGAGGTTTGACTAGACCAACATACGCACTCGAGACTGCTGGTGCCGCCACCGCTCTCCCTCCGACCGCCTCCCCTCGGCGCCCTCCCACACGGCAAGGCGGCCACATGTCCCCGAAGCAGCCCGCTTCGTGTCCTCTCTCCCGGCTCACGGAGCCCGAAGCGCTCTGCACGCGAGCGGGGGGCGGCAGGCGACGTGTCGCGGAGGCAGGCGGGCATGGCCACAGCTGGAGCTCAGCCGCGGCGACACCCAGACACCCTCTTGCTGCCTTCCCCCCTCCGACTCTAATCCCCCCAACACCCGGTCCGCCCCCGCCCTATTTATCCCCAGCGATAGAGGACGGTCGAGACTCTGAAGCTTCTTGCTGACGGCTTCTTCTCGTCCGGTCGCCATGGTCAGCTCTCTGTCTTCTCCCTGCTCGTCCTTGGCCACGAACATTGCTGTCATCTAGGTCTTTTTCGTTGTTTTGTGAAGTTCAGTAGTAGAGTGTCATGCACTAGTTACATGTTCGGTCGCTCCATCCTGTTTTGGACTATTTTGGTCATTGTTTTGTTTTCTTGGGTCCAAATCAGTGGATGCGTGTGGTTCTTGATGTCTATATTTTGCATAAGAAGTTAGATTGGATTGGATGTCACGAGAATGTGCCCTAATTATTTGACCGAGCCCTCTAGCATAGCATGCATGGTTCGCCAATCTATGACAAGCGTACACCTCTCACAGTTCCATTTGTTCAGCATCCGCTGACCTGAAATGCTCTAGTTGTAACTGTATCTAGGATCATCTCACCAATCACGAATTCTTTGACTTGTACAGAAAAAAACAAAAACTTGAATGCAACAAATGGCTTAGTAGTTGCTCATGGTCTATCTGTGTAAATTTTACTACTTTTGTTTGTTAGATTAGATGTTCCCATTATGCTAGAACTGCCCGTCATACATTTCCACTTAAGAGTGGGAAAAAACTGTTAGTTTTGCATCTATCTCGGATGGACCAACTATGAACCTTCTTATTGTTCCATGAAAGATCCTTGTGATACATACCCGAAATCTAACGTTTTAGTTCTGTTATTATGTTTAGCCGTGGCATTTTCTTTCTACCCATTCTGTCATGTAGTTTCTGAATATTCTTGTCTGACTAAAGTCTGAACTCTGTTCTTGGAGGTACACGAGACGAGATCGCGTGTGCATGCAGCTGCCCAGGAAGAAGGCAAGCTCGCCTCAAAAAAGCAGAAATCAGAGAATGAAGACCAGGGAAGGGGCCAGCATGTGCCCTCCAAGAACAAAAAGCCTGCCGACAATAAAGGGCAAGATGGGGAGTCAGAGGCACCAACGAAGAGCAAGAAGCTCAAAGCTGATGAATCTGAGCCCAATGGGAGGGGAGCTGCCGCAAGAGACTTTGCAGAGTTTTGCAAGGCCATAGGAGAACACCTCTCCCTGGAGGACATGCGCAAGATCCTTCAAGCCAATGAGCAAGATGCTTCTGGATCGGAGGATGAAGTCGTTTCAAGATGGTACTGAACTTTTGCTGAAACTAGAGTTCTTTATTTGTAACTAGAACCTCCTCACTCACATGCTAAATGTCTCACCATTTTTTTTCCATATCTGCAGTGCGGATATGATGTTTTATGGGCCTCTCAAGAAGTGCCTAGTATGTGGTGGTCAGCTTGAATTTAAGGGGTGGAAATACAAGTGTACTGGCAACTACAGCGAGTGGGCACACTGTACTTTCAGTACTAACGACCCTTCAAGGAAGAGTGGTCCTATACAAGTTCCTGATGACATAAAAGATGATTATATCCACAAGGTAATTAGATTGCAGTTTGTAAAGTATAGGTACTGAGCAGTGAGCACTTCATCGAGCATGGTTTAGTTCATAAATGCCCATATACTATCTGCATTGTGTTTATTGCTTTGCAGTGGCTGAAGCAACATGAAGGGAAGGAGTTCCCTAAACGTGATGTTGATGAAGAGGCCCATATCTTCTCTGGCATGATGATTGCCTTGTCTGGACGGATGTCACGCTCACATGTAATGCCTTTGAACAACCTCATCTGTTAGGCAGTTAGACCTGTGCCTGTACCTCTGAGCTTCATGAATCTTACTCTGTTAATGCTGAAAATGTCTAGGGTTACTTCAAGGACCAGATTATGAAGCATGGAGGGAAGGTCAACAATTCCGTACTTGGTGTGTATCATATTATCCTGCATTGGTTTTCATGTATATTCGTATGGTGTTTGATGACGGTATGGCAACATATACTTAATGACATTGGTGCAATTGTCTTTGCAGGTGTTACCTGTGTAGTGGCTTCTCCGGCTGAGAGAGATAAAGGTGGCTCTGGAGGATTTGCTGAAGCATTGTAAGACCTTGCCTAATATACTTCTGTTGTTGACATGTTCCTTGCTTTGAGTTGCCATAGAAAGAGATAGCACAGTTGAACTAAATTTCACAATTTATACTTCACAGGGAGCGTGGAACACCTATTGTTAGTGAGGATTGGATAATTGATAGTATTGAGAAGAAGGAAGTTCAGCCTTTAGCTGCCTATGATATTGTTTCTGATGTTGTTCCGGAAGGCAGAGGACTCCCACTGGGGCAACTTGATCCAAGTGAGGAGGCCATTGAGACCTTAGCTGCAGAGGTATTTTGCTTAATCTGGTTCCATTTGCATTTGTCAGTTACAAATAGGTATTTTGCCTTAATCTGGTTCATTTTGCATTTGTCAGTTACAAATTTTTTTAGTTCCTCAATAGCAATTATTTGTTGGAGTAGGTTAAACTTGCTGGCAAGAGATCTGTCCACAAGGACTCTAAACTCGATAAAGATGGTGGATGTGTCTTTGAGAAGGATGGCATAATCTACAACTGTGCTTTTGCTCTATGCGATCTTGGATGCCAGATGAATGAGTATGTATTTGTATTCTCAATTTCTTATTTATATTGCAGTATAGCTTTATGTGGGTTTTACTTTGGTTCATGTACCTCAGAGCTTTTTTCTGTGCAGGTTATGCACCATGCAACTGGTTATGGTCCCTGAAAATCGTATGCACCTATTCTACAAGAAAGGTCCAATTGGTCATGACCAGATGGCAGAGGAACGAGTGGAGGATTTTGGTAGCCGTGTCGATGATGCTATTAAAGAATTTGTTCGGCTATTTGAGGAGGTTACTGGAAATGAGTTTGAGCCTTGGGAAAGGCAGAAGAAGTTTGAGAAGAAGAGTATGAAGATGTATCCGTTGGACATGGTACTTGTTATCTTCTGGTTCCTTAGCACTAGATTTCATTTCAAGATGTTGCTTAGCTTTTTTGTTTATTTTACTTCTTCCTCATGATTTCATAGATTCAAGATGGTTCCTTAGCACTAGATTTCACTTCAAGATCTTTGCTTAGCTTTTTTTGTACTTCTTCCTCATGATTTCATAGATTCAAGAACTGTGTTGTATGTCAATCATGTGGCAGGATGTTGGGGTTGATGTGCGTCATGGAGGTGCAGCACTTCGTCAGTTGGGTTCTGCAGCAGCACATTGCAAGCTTGATCCTTCTGTTGCTTTCCTTGTGAAACAGTTGTGTGGCCAAGAGATTTACAGGTGTCCTTTAGATGAACAGAGACTATTTTTATAAGTTCTAGTTGAAAGTATAATCTTTTGGTTGGTATTTTTCATAGAATGTTCTCTCTTTGAGAAATCAGCACAACAGATGCAATATAGAAACCAGATTTTAATAATTTATGTGACAGGTATGCTTTGATGGAGATGGCCCAGGACCTGCCTGATGTTCCCATAGGAATGCTTACTGATCTCCATCTGAAGAGAGGTTAGAACTTCAGTGTTTCCGGTTCCGCTATCTAGCAGTTTATCATCAATTGTTCACACTGGCAGGGGAGGATATGCTGCTTCAGATGAGAGGAGATGCAGAGTCGGTGGCAGAGTCTGGCCCAGAAGCAGATGCATTCTGGACTGAAGTCAGTAGCAAATGGTTCACTCTGTTCCCCACAACTCGACCATACACGATGAGGGGGTTTGAGCAGATTGCTGACAATGTATGTTACTACTATGCGCTACTCTACTTTTGTTTTGTGTCATCTGATCTACTCGGTTGAAATTTTCACAATTCCTGTGGATGCAGGTAGCATCAGGTTTTGAGACTGTCCGTGATATAAATGATGCATCTCATCTCATTGGCGACATGTTCAGTTCGACTTTGGATGATCCACTGTCTGAATGTTACAAGAAGCTCGGTTGTTCGATCAATCCTGTTGCTGAGGACTCAGAAGATTACAAGATGATTCTCAAGTACCTAGAGAAAACATATGAGCCTGTCAAGGTGGAGGATGGGGTAAGATCTCATACTTCTCTGCCTGTAGATCCTGATTCCTTCTACACGAAACATGTCCATGATAGAACTTCGGTGCAGGTTTATGGTGTGTCTGTTGAGAAGATATATGCTGTCGAGTCCCGTGCATTTCCTTCTTATGAGAAAATAAAGAATCTGCCAAACAAAATTCTTCTCTGGTGTGGTATGTCTTTTTCTATTCACTGATACCGTGAATCATGAGTGCTAAGCATGCATGAGTCGATAGCACAAAACAAGCATGTATTCTCATTCTAGTTTTAACATATGGCCTCTTGTTTTGGCACAGGGACTAGAAGCTCTAACTTGCTTCGGCACCTGCATAAAGGATTCCTGCCTGCTGTCTGTCATCTTCCTGTGCCAGGGTACATGGTAAGTAACCACCCATTGACCATGTCATCCACTCACATCTCAAGAGATTTGAGAGCTCTGTTCAAGTGATCTCGTGTGACATTTGCAGTTTGGCAAAGCCATAGTCTGTTCTGATGCAGCGGCCGAAGCTGCCCGCTACGGCTTCACTGCAGTTGATCGTCCAGAAGGGTACCTGGTCCTGGCGGTGGCCTCTCTGGGAAGCGAGATCAAAGAAGTCAACGGAACGCCAGGGGCAGAGGTGAACCTTCCCTCGACTCCAGTGATCTTGAAGCAGCCACCCCCTGTCCTAGCTAAGCTAGGCTCTGATCAATCCGTCTGTCTGTTTTGATGAACACTAAACAGGAGGCACAGGTCTTCGAAGAGAAGAAGATGGGCGTGAAAGGTGTCGGTAGGAAGACGCCCGACGAGTCGGAGCACATCACCTGGAGGGACGGCGTGAAGGTCCCCTGCGGCAAGCTGGTGCCGTCGGCGAACAAGGACGGCTCGCTCGAGTACAACGAGTACGCTGTGTACTACCCCAAGCAGGTACGTATTATTTGCGCGTGGTGAGTGGCTTGTGGATTGGCGATTGCCATGGTTCTGACCCGTGACCTGGTTCGTGTTGTGCAGGTGAGCATCTGCTTCCTGGTTGGGGTGAAGTACGAGGAGCAGAACATGGAGGTGGTGCCGGACGACGAGTGAAGTCCGTGGCGTGTCCAGGAGATGATGGTCCTGGGATGCGACCCTCTAGTGTTAGCGTCATCTCATCTGGTAGTAATCTTTTGTGCTGTAGTAGCAGTAGTTAGTGCAAGTAGCGGCGATGCGTTGGGTGGCAATGTGAGGTGCCTGTGTCCCCTATTTTAGGCTGCCTCTTCTTGGTTTGGCCATTGCCGTGGCTGTGTGTACTCTGTAGTGTAGTAGGGAAGTGCCAGTGACCCTGGCTACAAACCCTTGAAAGGCTGGACAGGACGAACCTGATGTGCTGCCGTGTGGGTGCGGCTGCAGTATGTAAATATTTGTTCGTCTGGGATGTTAATGTTAGCAGTTAGCACGACTCTGGTTTAACGCTGAATGGACATGGTCAACTAGTGTGCATCTCGAATATTATTATGTTCCAGCGGCGTGAATTTTTCGTAGTGGTTGGGCTTTCATTCTCCAGAGAACACATGGGCGCTAGCTTGTTTCTGTAGTAGCAGCGCCATTTCCTCTGGACTGCACGCTCGGTGCAGCAGCTGAGCTTCGCAATCGCATCTGTTCGTATCACCCATGATCATTGTGCTTCGGAGCAGCACTCGATACCTTTTGGAACTTGGCATTATGATTCATGATCAGGTGCTTCACAGGATGCAAGCGTACAAATTTTGCATCTGGCAGGTTATGTACTAGCGTACTCAATAGTTTCTCAACACTGGTCCCTTGGACCATACCCATTGCAGCACCCAGTTGCTAGTAGTCACAAAATACTTCTATGTGAATGTGACGCTGTCTCTGAAAGGAAGGCCAATGGGTCATCGGTACCACAAGAACGTGCCTTGTGCATTGGCCTCTTATATTTCTTCTCCATTTTACCGAGTGAGAGTACATGTATAGCTTATCTTGTCTGCGTTCTTGCAAATCTCACTTCTCTTTTCGGTCAGCAAGAAATCTCACTTCCCGGCAAATCTCATTATGAATGTAAATGCAAGCAAAGGGGGAGATGGTGGAGCTATTAAGATAGTAGATGAAAACATATCTTTTTGCAATGATGTGGCAGTGCGATCTAACTGAAGACGGTTGGGTCAAGGACATAAGTGTGTCTGCGACCAGTGGTTATGTATCGAGCTCCTTCTGATGTGAATGTGTGTCGTTACCGAGGAAATGGGTATCCCAAACCCCAGGTTTACCGAACTAAACCCCGCAAAATCAGCAAACCAAACCCTCCAGTGATCTCCCGCGCTAACGTACGAAGGCCCGCAGGCAAAGACATATCGGGCTGACCCACGAACGGACGACGATGGCCCAAAGCCAAAGCCTGCTCGAGGGGTTACCGAACGAACCAGAAATTCGAGCGACCCCTCGAGGACGTAACTTCGCCCGCCGAACGAGCCTGCCCTCGAAGACGGAACTTCGTTCGGGCGAATGGGCGGTCCTCGAGGACAGTGCACCCCTCGGCTACCGACTCTCCCGTACGGATCCGGACGCATTTAATGCAATCTACCTACCCCCGCCTAACCGTATGGCCACAGTTACGGTAACAGTCACGGGAGCTGCGGTCAAATCTTGCTTTTACCGCCCATGCCCCGGAATCCTGCGGATCGTGCTTCGCTGTTGCACCATGCCGAGCACTGTGCCATGTCCAGCACCCCCTCGAGACGTATGAGTCAGTACGTTTCCCGCATTTCCCGGGATTCGGCCTTATCCGGTGAGGCTCGACGCCTTCAACTCGACCACCTCGACCGCCGCCCCTCGACGTCAACAAACGAACCCTCGAGCGGGACTCAACAACTCCCGACGCGACGGCTGCAGGACCTCCCATACCGACGTACATCGCTACAGTGGTACCGATGTAATCGGCCTCAACGTCATACGTCATCAACGTCATGCGAACTCGAAATACATATACCCCTGTGCCCCTCCTTCATCTATAAAAGGAGGCGCCAGGGCGTTAGAAAAAGGGACCCGGACTGAAAAACAAGAGGATCTAGAGCATAGAAACGCTAAGGCTTTAGACCACAGAACTACACCGTGAGTTTGTGTAAGGTCGAGAGCTAGGCGGCCGACCGCCAAAGCCCCACCTCACGCTCCTCACACCCGCTTGTATTTTCCCCTGTACTAGCACTTCGGTGCAAGATAACACGAACCATCCTCCCCCCGCTGGATGTAGGGCCTTCTTTGCCCGAACTAGGATAAATCGCCGTGTCCTTCTTGCATCACCCACCGGATTAAGGGAGCACGCAATTACAAATATTACTCGTTGGTGTTAACCCCTCGAGGGTCAGAACACCGACAGTTGGCACGCCAGGTAGGGGAGCCGCGTGTCACTAACGATTTCCCGCCATTTTTTCGGATGGGCGACTTTGTTTCACCACTTCCGTGCGCTACGGTGATCTGGTTTGGGAGCCTGGAGTTCATGTTCCTCGGCCAGGGCTATGACATGACCCTGCTCTCAATCAGTGACCCGAACGGAGGTCGCGGTACGCCCCCACGCTCATGGGAGGCCGCTCGCCAGTCTCACGACCATGCTTCCACATCCAAAAGGAGGCACGGTCGACATTGTCGTTGCCATCAACCTGGGTCGAGGATGGTTCCCGTCGCTTTCTCCTCGCCCCTGACCGGAGATGAGGAACCTCTTGTCGAGGGATTGTCTGACCCGAGTTCAGGGGTAGAGGGCGAACCGGCAGGACCCCATCACGACCCCGACTCCACCTTCGCAGTACGCTCATCGAGGAAGCGCGACGAAGTCCCCGCTCGATCGAGCCCGCTCTCGCACGAGCTATTTGAGCGTCGTCGGCGGCCTTCGTTCGACTTCAACAATCCCACGACGACGATCTCGACAGCGACCCACTCCAACATGAGCACGTTAGAGGACCGCCCAGGCGCCCTTCTCCGTGCAATGACGGACGTGGAGACTGTCACACCAGCCTCCGAGGGCTTGGCCTTCGTAAGAGTGCCCGGCCCCCGGAGGTACACCGTCGGCACACTCCGACGGCAGCTGCAGGAGGAGGCGTGGGGGCAATTCCCCGTCTTCTGCTGTGGCGACCCTAACTCTGACTCTGATCATTGGGATCCTACCCGCGAGTGCCTCCACATCGATGGTGATGTCAACTCCGATCAGGAAACCATCGATCCAGCGGCCGCGGCAGCTGCCGCTGCGGCGGGGGGTGCTTCCCCCAGAGCAGAGGACCAACAACCAGATGCACCCCGAGAGACATGCCCCCGTCCTGTCGAGCAGGACGCACAGTTGGCACAAATTAGGGAGTTGCAGGCGAAGCTCGCCGACGAGCAGGAACGATTGCGCCTGCTCGAGCTAACCCTCGAGCAAGAGCGGCGACCGCCCGGCGGAAGAGCCCGAGCCAGGGCCCGAGAGGTCAACCGGCAGATCAACGAGGCAGGGGGACTAGAGCAACCCGCAAACTGTTATCCCCGAGCAAGCCATAACATTGTCGCGGCGGCTATGCTCCTACGCAATATGCCTGCGCCATCCAACCCGCAAGCTCGGCGGATACAACGCGAGGTCGAGGACCTCCTTCAAGTAGCTACTGTTCAGCAAGCCGAGAGCTCAGCCTCGAGGCGTCGAGGGGCAGCCTCCGAACCGCAGGTCGAGCCCTCCCGGCCCGAAAGGGAGAGCTCGGTCGATCAGGGGGCGGCCCCCCGACAGAAGAAGAAGCCGGCCCAAGAACGTATCAACGACGACCGCGCTCCCCGCGACGCGCGCCCTTACATTGTCGAGAACCGCAGACACAAGCACGGGGATGCCGAGGATCGAGGGTACAGTGCCCATCGTGGAGGGAGTTACGACAGCGTCGAAGACCGACAGGTCCCGGAGCACTTCCTCCCTGGCCCGCTTCAGCTCGTCCTCGAGTTGGCGAAGCACTTCCTCCCGGCTGGTGTGCGTTTCGTGGAGGAAGTATGACTTGGAGTAGGAACACCTCCGCACCTCCTAGGGATGAGAAGTCGAGGGTTGAGGCATTTCATACGAAAGAACTCAAAAAAAACCGCATACGTTCTACACAGGGACTCACCGCGAGGTTCCGGTAGAGGCCTTCGGCCAGCTCGACGCCCAGCTTCAACAAGTGCTGCAGCCACGCCCGGGACTGCTCGGCGTCCTCCTAGCACTTGACTTCTGTTGGGTAGTCCATCGCGATCCCCGGAGCACTGGAGTCACCGAGTTCCCGGAGTACGATGCGCTCCTTGCCTCAATGTGGCAGGACCGCCTTGACCTTGGTTCGCGCCAAGGACTCGATCTCGCCCACCACATCGCGCGGGACGCCGTAACTCATGGCCAACTCCGCCGGGGTGCGAAACTCCGACGCGGCGCGGGCATCCCTCAGCTCGGGGTCAGAATTCGACCTCCTAAGCATGCCAGAAGCCGCCGTCTCCTCCGGCTGCTCCGTCGACGGTTGTGGCGGCTGACCCGACGCTGCTTCTGGCGCCTTCGGAGGCAGCGGAGGTGTCAAGGCCGTCGCTTCCCCCAACACCATGACTTGTGGTGCCGGCAGGACCACCATCGACGCGTCTTCCGCCGGGTTCGGTACCGAGGCCTCCTCCAGTTGCGTCCCCGGCAGCCGCGGGGCCATCGACGCCTTTGACGCCGTTTCTTCTTCGGCCAGCAGCTCGTCCAGGGTAATCACAGACACCCATTGCTTGGGCAGTCCGGAAGTCGCCTCTGTCTCCGGCGCTTCGGGCGGCTGCTGCGCCGGCGGGTCCAGCGGCGCCGTGTCCCCCGGCGGCGTCTGCTGCGCCCGTTGGTGCTGGGGCTGGCCCTCAGTTTCCTCCTCCTCTTCTCGCCGCTCCAACGGCTCCTTCTCCCCCTCCTGCTGCGGCCGTGGCAGGTCCGCTTCTTGCAGGCCCCCTGCTCCTGCTCCCTCCGGGCCTCGAGCTCGCGTAGCCCCGCAGGCCAGGGCCTTCGCTCTCCCGTCGAGGGGGGAAGGGCCGTGGTCTCCTCACCCTCGAGGTCCACAACGACTACCTCCTCTCCTGGCTCGTGGACCTCGGGGGCTCCCGCCTTGGGAGCGGGGATCGAGGCCTCCGGCCCGCCAGGAGCGGAAGCTCCTGACGTCGGGGCACCGCCCCTGGTGCCGGGCCGAGCTCGAGGGCCGCAGGCGACGACGTCAAGGAGGTGCTCCCTCTCTCATGCGTCCTCCCCGGCTCGGAGTCACCGCCCGCCGCCGACCCCGAGACGCTCGACCCTGCAGCAAGAGTGGAACCCGTCAGCCTATCGCGCGCCATAGCACCGAGGGCTGAGGACAACCACTTGGCTTCCCACGGAGCCAAGGGCCTCGACGTCGCACCTGTGACCGGGGCCTCCATCTTCGCGGCTGCATCCATCTTGAGCTGCTTAGCCGGCGCAAGAGATGCCTCCTCGATTTGGCGCTTGGGCCTGGATGGGAAGCAGGACGACAAAAAGTTTATTAAACTGCGCAAGAAAGACGCAACGAAAAGAAATTGAGTCAGCGACACTTACCCGAAGGGGATGGAGGCTTTTCGGGTCCCCCTCGAACCGCCAGCAGATTTCGAGACCCCTCCCGAAGCCGAGCTCTTCCCGGGGCTGAGGCTGCTCGGGGCCTTCGGTGGGGTCGCCGCCCCTCCCTGCTTCAACGGGGCCTCTTGGGCACGGCTCTGCTCCGCCCGCGCTGACGACCAGGACCGAGTCTCCCGGATCGAAGTGGGTGGGGTCCCGCCTCGAGTACGACGGGAGGGGGGTTGACCCCCTCGAGGCGAAGCCTCGGCCCCCCTTTTTCCACGCCAACGCTCCGAGGCCAACGCCACCGGCTGGGGGGCGCGCTGCTCCGCCACCTCCTCCTGCACAAAGGGGCGGTCAGCATGGGAGGAACCCGACAAGATGCGGTCGAGGCGCCCCTCCACCCCCTCGACGTCATCGCTATCATCATCATCATCTTCATCTCCCTCGAACAAGGGAGACTCCTCCTCCGGGAGCCCGTCTCACCTCTGCTCAGCGCGGCGCTTCGCAAGCCTTTCGCGCTCTCGGAGCTTCTTGGCTTTCTTCTTCTCCTCCTCGTCCTTACTCCGCTTCTCTTGCTGGGCGGTGAAGCGTCTTACCTGACGATCGGGAGCATCCTCCCTCAGCGGGGGCCTCGATCTCTGGCAGTCGATTCTCCCCTACACAAAGACGTTTAGTCACAGGGACAAGGAAAAGGGGGGAGGGGGATGAAAATGTGAAAGGCACGGGTCGGGGCACTCACCAGGTCGAGGCAACCCTCCTCCGACCGCATGGGGAGGCGGTTGACGTCTTCCGCCCTAAATGAGCCCGCCACCATCCCCTTTACCCGTGCGACGACTTCCACGGCGGATGGCCTCTCGCCGGACATCCGGCACCTCTTGAGAACCTCGGGCGCCACCGAGGGGAGCATCTCGTCCAACCACAGCGGGCGCTCCATCAGAGGGAGCGCCCGTCGACTGGAAGGCCGAGACCACCACACCCGCCGTTAGGCCCGCCTCTCGAAGGGTCTTCATCGCGACGACAAGGGGACGAAGTCAACGCTGAAGATCTCCCGTGACACCGTGCGGCCAGTTGTATGGACGCTCAGTGATAAGCCGCCCGATGTACGGCGGGAGGTAGCCGCCGTCGTTGCGAAGGTAGAACCACTGCTCGTCCCACCGGGAGTGGTTGGACGTCAACCCGGTGGGGATGTACTCGCGTGGCTCCTCCGACCTTCCGGTCTTCAACACGAAGTTGAGGCACCCCGCTCTGACGATTCGCCTTACTCCTGGCGCCACCGGGGAGGCGAACCACTCCCTCTTGTAGAGGTGGAGCCACAGCTCCCAATGTGGCGCCATCCCGAGGTAGCCCTCGCAGACGGCCGCGAAGATGGCGGTGTTGGAGATGGCGTTGGGGGAGAAATGGTGGAGCTCGATGCCATAGAAGTTTGTCAACCCCCGCATGAACTCGCTCGGGGGCACACCGAACCCATGCCGATGATAATTGAGGAAGCTCACCACGTAGCCCTCCGGTGGGTTTGGCTCTTGGTCGCCCCTCGACGGCGCAATCCACTCCGGCCGATTCGGATCGGTGACAGGGCGGAGAAGTCCTTCCCTCACCAGCTCGATCAGCCTTTGCCGCGTCACGGTCGATGGGCGCCAGGGCTCGGCGGGCTGGAGGACGGGGGCCATGGCGGCAGCGGCAGCACAGATCTGCTCGGTGGGCGCGGCCGCAGCAACAACAACACGAATCTCCTCAGCGAACGGATGACCAGGAAGGTTCCTAATCGCGACTTCTCACTCTAAGTTTTTACCCTCACGCGTGCAGGAAAGTAGGGGTTCGGCAGGATGGCAAAAGTAGGGGCGAACAGCGCCTGCCCCCTCCATTTTTATACCCGGGAAGAGCAACGGGCGGAGTCCGGCGGCAGGGAAAAGGTAACTTCCCGCAATTAATGCGTTTACCTGACCGTTCCCCCTCGATCCTCGACCGGACACACGCGTCACACCTCTGGCAAAGAGCCGTTGCTCAGGCCCACCACGATCTCCACTATCGCATCGTTTTAGCTTCCTCCTCAAAAGGCGCGTCCAACGGTAAGAAAAACAAGCGTCGCTTACCGGCGGATTCTTCCAGGAGAAGGTAAACGGGCTCTGGCCCCGCCTCGAAGTCTCGAGGGAGCGAAGGCTGGTCCTCGAGTGAGGGCTCAATGACCGCCCTTGAGCACCAAAAAAATACGGGCTCTGGCCCTACCTCGAAGTCTCGAGGGAGGGAAGGCCGGTCCTCGAGTGAGGGCTCAACGACCGCCCTTGAGCACCAAAAAACATACGGGCTCTGGCCCTACCTTGAAGTCTCGAGGGAGCGAAGGCCGGTCCTCGAGTGAGGGCTCAACGGCCGCCCTTGAGCACCAGAAAAATACGGGCTCTGGCCCTACCTCGAAGTCTCGAGGGAGCGAAGGCCGGTCCTCGAGTGAGGGCTCAACGACCACCCTTGAGCACCAAAAAAGAACGGGCTCTGACCCCACCTCAAAGTCTCGAGGGAGCGAAGGCCGGTCCTCGAGTGAGGGCTCAACGGCCGCCTTTGAGCACCAGAAAAATCGGGCTCCGGCCCTAAGCCTTGAGGGAGCGAAGGCTGGCCCCACGATCAGGGTTCGACAGTCGCCCTCGAGCACCCGAGTCAGGGGTGACCAAGGGGGAGCCAACACGAGGCCCTGCTCGAGAATGAACTCTCGAGACCCCTTTGGACGCATCCGAGGCAAAACGCTACGGACTTATGAAATCCCCCCGAAGGGAGGCATCGAGCCGCCGAGACCTATCGAATGGAATCGGTATCCGTAGGTCCATTGTGTTTTGCTTTAATGAGACCGCTTCCGGGCCTCCTGCCGACCTCTATCGAACGAGGAACGGGCTCTCGCTTGGATTTTCCCGTTACCAGCTCACTGAGAACTTCGTGGCTCGCCTTATCGAGGGTAGTCCGACGCTTCTCGCCTCACGTCCGATAGAAAGGTGAGATGAATGCCGAGGCCAGCAACGCCCCAGCCGCACGAGGCTCGGGAGCTCGACTGTGCCCGGCACCCCTCGACGAAAGAGGGTCGAAAATCCCCCGGGGGCTCCCCTCGGTAAAGCGTTGCGACTCCAGTTCAAGCCTGTACCCGACTGGACAAACACCCTTCAACCAAAGATAAATAAAGCCCTCACAGGAGTCTTTCGACTCCTACGAGGCCTCGGGGGCTACCCCCGCGGGGGTCGCTCGCGCGCCCCCATGAAAAAATCCGAATCACGTCCCGTTTCTAAATTCCTGACCCCCTACCCGAGTGTCATCACTCGAGAAGGGGCTCGGGGGCTACTGTCGTTACCGAGGAAATGGGTACCCTAAACCCCAGGTTTACTGAACTAAACCCCGCAAAATTAGCAAACCAAACCCTCCAGTGACCTCCCGCGCTAACGTACGAAGGCCCGCAGGCAAAGACATATCGGGCTGACCCACGAACGGACGACGACGGCCCAAAGCCAAAGCCAAAGCGTGCTTGAGGGGTTACCGAACGAACCAGAAATTCGGGCGACCCCTCGAGGACGGAACTTCGCCCGCCGAACGAGCCTGCCCTCGAGGACGTAACTTCGCCCGCCGAACGAGCCTGCCCTCGAAGACGGAACTTCGTTCGGGCGAATGGGTGGTCCTCGAGGACAGTGCACCCCTCGGCTACCGACTCTCCCGTACGGATCCGGGTGCATTTAATACAATCTACCTACCCCCGTCTAACCGTATGGCCACAGTTACGGTAACAGTCGCGGGAGTGGCGGTCAAATCTTGCTTTTACCGCCCATGCCCTGGAATCCTGCGGATCGTGCTTCGCTGTTGCACCATGCCAAGCACTGTGCCATGTCCAGCACCCCCTCGAGACGTATGAGTCAGTACGTTTCCCGCATTTTCTGGGATTCTGCCTTATCCGGTGAGGCTCGACGCCTTCAACTCGACCACCTCGACCGCCGCCCCTCGACTTCAACAAACGAACCCTCGAGCGGGACTCAACAACTCCCGACGCGACGGCTGCAGGACTTCCCATACCGACGTACATCGCTACAGCGGCACCGATGTAATCGGCCTCAACGTCATACGTCATCAACGTCATACGAACTTGAAATACATGTACCCCTGTGCCCCTCCTTCATCTATAAAAGGAGGCGCCAGGGCGTTAGAAAAAGGGACCTGGACTGAAAAACGAGAGGATCTAGAGCATAGAAACGCTAAGGCTTTAGACCACAGAACTACACCGTGAGCTTGTGTAAGGTCGAGAGCTAGGCGGCCGACCGCCAAAGCCCCACCTCACGCTCCTCACACCCGCTTGTATTTTCCCCTGTACTAGCACTTCGGTGCAAGATAACACGAACCATCCTCCCCCACTGGACGTAGGGCCTTCTTTATCCGAACCAGAATAAATCGCCATGTCCTTCTTGCATCACCCACCGGATTAAGGGAGCACGTAATTATAAATATTACTCGTTGGTGTTAACCCCTCGAGGGTCAGAACACCGACAATGTGATCCCACTCATCATCTCCTTCTCCTGCTGTCTCTCAACTTCTACGGCGTTCGAGCTAACTGAAAATAGAAAATGGATCCTTGCTTGCTGCCACATTATATATATACACAGACGCATTACGAGCTGAAGACTTGCGGCCTCGTGCTCGATGAGTTCATCCATGGTCCAGGAGACTTTGTTGCCACATGCATGGCTGGTCAATTTTGATGCTGGTCTGCTTCCTGTTGTTCCTGAAGGAAGCCAAAGGAAGGCATGCCAACATTGCCAAGACGAATGAATGTAGCTAGGAAGAATCACATCGCTGTGATCGAGATAAATAAGTAAATCTAGTGACTAGGTAGAGTAGCGAGTTATCAGGGAGGAACAGAGGATCGAAGTGCACGCTAGCTCTGAATGAGCTCTTTTTTTTTTTGTGTGTGTACGTATTAAGTGGGTAGGACAAATGAAAGGTATAGTATAGTAGACCATGTCGAATGATGATTGCAGTTGCATACTGGCATGTGCAATCGCAGGAATCCTGTTGAGTGCACCCTTGTACTCTCTTGGACTATCTATCTATTTGTAGCCAATCATAGCGTGGTAAAGACCAGCAGGTACAAGGGCGAAAAAGTGAAACTGCGCGCCAAATCTATTCAATCTAGATATATGTGATCCAAAAAACCCTATCGGTCATACTTTTCTTACATATATACTTTGACCACCATATAACGAAATAAACTGACAATCACACATATCTTTATTATTTGAAATGCCAATTACGACATCAAGTGTCATCTCGTAGACTATGCCATGCCGATTTTATAGAAGAGCATAATCACCTTTTGCCATGTGAAGTGAACTTGCTTTCTCTCGTTAACTGTTCAGGCGGTACTGATGACGTACTGCATCGTTAAGTTTTCTACTCTGTACGTGCTGAGATGGGCAACACGATGGCGAGCATTCTCTCCGTAGCTGGTATGAACAACTGCCGTACTGACGACGTGTACCGACAAGATCGTGAGGCATTGTTTCAGATTACAGGATGGCGATCCGAAAGAAGAAGGCTAGCGTAGAGTTTTACAGGAACAGAAGCCAGTCCTCAAACCATTGTGAAGACCGAAGAACCCAGCTCTCAGAATTCAGAAACGCACATCTCTCTGTACGCCCGATCGATTACAAGAAGATCATTGTCACACACACACATTTCAGTGGCCACATCGAGCAGGACTTTGAGGCTTCCGTCAACTAAAACTAAACAAACATTTCCTGAAACGAAGAAACATCACATCTCCGGAGCTAACTGAACACTAAACCAACACCATGAAGGCCACCTATCCACTAGGACAAAGCACACACGATCCGTGTTTGTGAATGCAGCAGAGCCATCTAGCTTGTGATCGACTTGTGATGGACCGCAGCCTACTTGGGCTTGGGCTTGGTGGCAGGCATGCCCTTGCCGCCGGCCTGATGAGAAGACGGCGGAGCGGCTGCGTCGACGCCGAGCTTGGGCGAGCCACGGTTAGCCGCCGCTGCCACGTTGCTGCTGTTGTTGCTGCCGCCGCCACCACCGGCGGCGGACTTGGCGAGGCGGTGCTTGAGCTCAGAGAGCAGGGCCTGGTTCTCCTGGTTCAGCAGCAGGGCCGCCTTGCGCAGCCGCTCGTTCTCCTTCATGATGTAGCAGTTCTGCAGGTACAGCTTCGTGTTCAGCCTCTCCATGGCTCTGCCTGCTACAGCCGGCCGCCTGCACCACAACACCGCATCAGCTACCATGCATGGCCACGCGGCTGCTCTGTTTATGACAGTTGCATAATCACCAGAATATTAAAAAAAAGGGAAAGCGAGACTGGCTGTCATCTCGCTCAGACGCATTAACAAATCAACGGATGCATGCATTAAAAAAGGAAGTGGCCATCATCCATCATATCCATCTCTTGATAGAACGATCGTGTGACGAGCTATGCAATGGGACACCATGAAAGCCAAGGAAGAAGAGCATGAATGGAGCGGAGCGGAGCTGAGCACACACACTAGCAGAATTAGAGAGTGGCGCTGAGCCTGAGGGGCATCGACCTCGTGCTAGCTGCTGCTGGTGGTGGAGCCGGTGCGTGGCCGCCCGTTGACCTTGTTGGCCTAAAGCAGGGAGACGGTGATGAGACTGTCGGATGTTTGTAGGGGCAAGGCCAGGCGACGGCAAAAAGGGAGGAGCTGGGGAATGGTTTGTGTGCTCGGTGTGGCCGGGGCGTTGGAGCTTATTTTATAGGCTCGTCCCGGCCGCTCCTACTTCAGTAGGCGGCGCCGTTTCTCTTCTCGATCATATGTGTGTGTATATAGTTCTGTCGTAACTTTGGTGTAACCCAGTGGTACAGCGATGGTCCACTCGGCTGACATGTGAGCCCTCGGTGCTTTGTTGGCATTTAGCAAAGTGGTATGTGCTCATATCAAAAAGGCTTTCCACAACGCTGCGTAAAAAGTTGAAATAACCCAGAGATATTGACTACATTAAAACAGAGTAGGATTATGGCAGTGATGGAAGGCACAGGGACAATGCATATATTATATAATATTTCAAGCGTTGTAACCAACTCTTGTTGCTATAAGTGGAGTTCAACAAAGCCTCCATAGATGGAGTCATCTCGTTCTTTTGACATGTATCATGTATGGTAGATTCGTTTGGTGAAGAATTCGACGTTCACAATCCTGGTTTCTAATCAAGTAAGATTTTAATCCCTACAATTAACCGTTACGCTAGTGCTTTGTTGCTTATGAACCATGCCCACCATGATTGTTGACCTAGCTAAGAAGGCTTTTCCTACATACATTGAAGAGCACAAGCAGGAATGTAAAACATGCAATCTGATCTACAAATGTGAATCACGTATAGAAGATACAAAGGTTCAAGTTCATAACTCTAATGGGCTAATTGACATAGTTGAATAGAACAATAATGACAATAGTGGGACTCAGTGCCACAAGTACAATTCCTCTCCCTCTGTGTTCTAGGTAATTCTAAAACAAAGCTCGCAGAAAGGGAACATTATGGACATGAAGAGGCATAGATACGACATACAAACTTTGTGGATTCAAGCAAGACAAGCTTTGTTGCAAGTGGTGTAACGAGACACATGACACTCAACATCACGCCTCACCATCTTCAACCACAAGAAATGGCTAGCCGGCCAATACATCCTCAATTTTCTTCACTCCCTAAGTTACGCCCCTCTTTATAGTATGGTGTTTCCTAAAATAAATTCAAACGATAAAGTGAATAAAACACAATCTTGTATCCATGTCATTCTTTTTTCATCTTGAGGGATCATTAACATCAATAGTCATCTAGTTGCTTTACACGTTGTTCATAAAAGCTCATTGCACATCATTAGTCCCTAAATTGGTTGCCATTAACTCACCAAAAATCAGTAGGGCGACATATGCACTTTTCACACAGGCGCCAGCTGCTGGCACAACATGATTGTACTAAGCAGCGGGCTATAAGCCTATAATAGCGGTATTGCGAGCTATTGTGTTGAGAAAACTCTTCGTTAAATGCTATAACCCACTATTGGACAGTGGCCGTAATCCATACCAAGTACACTTACATGTAAAAGGACAAACCAAGTCATGTGTAAATTGTTTAAAAGAAAATTGAAGAGATTATTTTCCCAGTAGTCACCAATATGCACGTTGACAACGGGTTGAAGAGATCAGAGATGTTAATCATATGGGTGACTACGTTTTGTTGTTGTATGCAAGAAAAAAAAATCTTTGGGGCTTGTTTTGATGTAATTGTATTCACCTTAATCCACATATGTTGAAGTGGATTAAAATATAACTTAATTTAACTACTCTTTAATTCACTTAACATATGTGGATTAAGATGGATACACTCGAAGGACTTAGGAATTTCGGGTCAAAAAATGAGCAGTAAATCAAGTGTGTAAGAGGGCAAAATGGGGATAAAGGAAAAAAAAAAAGAGGAGGTAGCGGCACAGAGGGCTCCAAATGATGATGATGCATGATTATGGGCCTTAGCCGTAATCATGGCTCTTCCCGGGTCATGGCTCATCATCGCATCCCTGTTGTCTTGTGCAGCCCCTGCTTCTTTCTTGCCACCCCTGATGACTCATGACTCTGCTTTACCCTCCCTTCATACAACATTATGAACTTATGATCAACACCGTAGAATCCGAGCGGACTACTACTCAGAATTTTGAATTTTTCCACTCCCATCTCTACATGATATTTTTTTCACTGATTTATTTTCGTAGGTAATGAAAAATAATTAATATTTTTGTAGGCGCATTTTCCCCTAACAGTGTGTTTTACTTGCTACCTCGTGCTAGTAGTAATGAAGAGGCATAAAACTCTGTCCGCTTTGTTACAGGTCCAGATCCTACCCGGATTGCGATCTTGACCTGAAGATTCGACCGTGGATCATGAATGAAACCTTGAACTGAACCACGGTTCAAAATAAGAAGGGAGCGGATCTTGGGCCCCGTCTAGTTCCCTCTTAGTTCCAGAATTTGTGGCTATGTAAAAAAAAATTCTCCGTCACATCAGAATGCCGGCATATATATAGAGTACTAAATATAGATAAAATAAAAAATTAATTGTATAGTTTAGCTGTACTTTGCGGGATGAACGTTTAAGCCTAATTAGTCAATATTTAGATAATTATTTATAAATACAGATAAAATACTACAGTGCGCTATAATAATTCTAGCAGCTCGCAGTTCAGGGAACTGAATTCTTGACCAGTCCACGTATTTCGCCACTAACTCACAGTCGCCCTTCCCCTGTTTTTTTTGCCCCCATAGAAAGGCCCTGTCAGAACAGAACACACTGCAAACAATCGCTAGTGCAACTGTGACGACAGGTCGTGCATCATCGCGCATCTGTAGACTCCTATTGCTGCAGATTTGCAGGCATGATCTGCAAACACGATCCATCTCCAGAGGAAGCGCAAGCATGATTACGGATTAAAAGCTATGCCATCATTGTACGCTGTTAGTAGTAGCCCGTAGTCGTGATTGCTTATTCTTCGCCAACGCCATCTATCGGTCCATTATCGTGTCCATGTCTTTTCAGATCCGAACCGCGCCTCGCTGCAGGTGGTAACCACTACCGCCTACAACCGGAGGTCTGGACTGCTAGCTGCCCGCTGGCAGTGGCCGGCCGGCTGGGAGCGAGATGGAGAATATACTGCTGCCTGCTGGCCTGCTGGCCTACCAGTCTACCATGGCAGGGCGGGGCACTCGATCGCGAGAAGCGGAAATCGAAAGCCTTTGTTACTCGATTCGGCGCGGTGTTGGATTCTTCCTCGTTGCCCTTTTTTTCGCTTTGGGGATGAGCAGAAAGCCAGAAAGCGGAAGGGATATCGATCTGTATAGCTATGGTCGATGCGGCTATGATGCTACAGTGGCTGAAGTACTTGGTGCTCCTCTCTGTGCAGGTGCATCATGCATGCATGGTCCTAGCCCATTAGAGATCATCATCAGCTACAGCTAGTCCACAGTAGTTTCGTGCATATATATGCATGGTCCGTCAGCAAGCTGCTGCAGGGCTCGACTGCTTTCATGCATGTTCAGTTCTAATCCGCATCATTTCTTCAGGGTTTTTAGTAGTCATTGTTTAGTAACAGCACCTTGCTATTTTCATGCACTGTAACTGTATGCATAGTACAACTGTAGTACTGTATACTTGCAGTTAAGGAGCTCCGGCAAAAGGAAATATATAATCCCCTTTCTCAGAAAGAGAAACAGAGAGAGAGAGAGGCCGGGGAGAGCGCCTGCAAATATTAGGGCATATTCATGCAGAACACTAATGAGCTGCATTGCATTGTTTCTCGAGAGGCATGATGGAACGTGCGCAGGTGCAATGAAGTGCATGGGCAGAAAGTTTAAATGGTCCGGCTGCAAAAGGAAGGAGAAGAAGAAGCATCAGCAGCTGTCTGTCATGGTACGTGCCCGGGGGCCGTTCAAGATGGCGCAGGGTGAAGGTCAATGCGGTGCATCGATTTGTTCCGTGGAAAACCTTTTTCGACGGGTCGTCGTCTTCGTCCTCTACATGCGTTGCGTTGGCAGCACGAGCAGAGCTCGAACGAGCGAGCGAGAAAAATCAGCCGCATGCATGAGGCCCGTGTCAGACATCACATCGTGCAGGAAGAATTATTTAGACCTTGTTTAGATTATAAAAAATTTTAAACTGATAAATAGTAACTCTTTTATCATATTTGATAAATATTATTCAATCCTGGATCAACTAGACTTAAAAGATTTATCTTATAATTTTAAACTAAACTGTGTAATTAGTTATTTTTTACCTATATTTAATACTCTATACATAAGTATAAAAATTAATATGATAAAGAGAGAGCGAAAAAACTTAAAATTTGAAGGCAATCTAAACAAGGCGCAGAGGAGCTGAGCAGATCCTAGACCAGAAGGCACCACCAAGATGCTGCGCAAGCCGAACGAGCAGAGCTAGCTCCAATGCTATGGTCAAGCCGGTACTACGGAGCTCTGTAGGCCAGTACTAAATACTGCTCCCTCGCGTTTCCAAAAAAATAATTATTTTATATTAAAAATATTAATATTTATACTATATAATTAGTATCATTAGAAAGATATTTAAATTTAATTTTTTAATAAATTTATTTAAAAATACAAATATTGTATATATTTTTTATAAATCGAGTCAAACTCGTGACACGCACGTCAATAAAATAATTAAATAGTAATGGACGTGCTTGATGCTTCCTCGGTGCCCCTGGCTAGTCAAGGGGAGCTGCCTGGTGTGGCCAATGTAGCACTGAACTATTCTGCTACACCACTTGAATACTTGATGTTAATACTCCGACGGATCGAGCATGCACTTCATTAGTTCGGGTAATCAAGATCCCAGCGTCCCCTTCATTATCACACCTTTGACCTGATTTTAATTCGTATGGCAGTAAAACATTATTGTATTGTAATAAAATTCAAATGTATGTTGATGGTAAAGTAGTTTTTCAAGGGCCTATTTAAACAAGAAGTATTTTCACAAGTTTGGGCCAATAATTAGTCAAGATATATATATATATATATCTATTTATCCTAAGAAACTTGTATCAAAATATTGGGTTTTCGGTCTTTTGAAATGCATGAACTTTGATTTTGTAGCATCTGCAAAATTTACTATTTATATATGCCTAAGGTCAGTCTCAATGGGAGTTTTGTGGGTGTTTCATGCATATTAATTAGGGTGACATGTCATCTTTTTGCCACTTTTTGCATGAAACGAGTATCAGAGAGAAGGGAATCGTTTCATGGCCACGAAACGAATGAGCGTTGTCTCCAATTCGTGTAAAACTGTGCGACACCCGCACTGAGGGGCTTCCTCGGTTTCATGGCATGCATGACGGGAGGGGGCGTCGGCCGCGACTTCCGCCGCAGCGGGCGCAACCTTCGGCGGTGCGGGCACGGCTCGGTCGCCGCCGGTGCGTCCTCCGTCGCGGGTGGGGAAGCTGGGCGCAGCCTCCGCCGGTACCGAGTCCTCCACAGGCGCGCCCTCTGATGGCCACGGCTACCGCCGGTCGCGACTCCAATGCGGGCGTGACTCCTCCAGTCGTGACACGCCGGTCTCGCGAGTCCACCGCTGGCGACTCCGTCTGTCCCTAGTCTGCCATACTCGCCGTCGTGGCGGACTCGCTGATCTGGCACCCCGACGCCACCTGGTTCTTCTTCTACCTCGACCGACCCGCGCAGGGGGCTAGCTGTGCCTCCGGTCGTCGTTCTAGAGTCCTCCTCCTCCCCCGACGGCAGCATCTGGACCACCACCGTCTGCTTCAGTGTACTCATCCGCGTCGAACGACCTCCGCCACGTGCCGGCGTGAACAACGCCGCGGAAATGTTCCTGCGGTCACATTGGCGGCTCTGCGGCTGGCTCGCCATAGCCACGAACGCTGACCGCTCGGCTACGCGCGCGAGCTGCATCTACTTCGTGTGGCAGGAGGCGGCGCCGCATGCCATCTGCGAGTACTCAATGGACAAGGAGATGCGGACCTGAGCCAAAATCCTGCGGTGGGAAAGAGGGGAAGAGAGAGAGGTGGGACCCACAGAGACTAAAAATAACATACGAAACTGTGCGATGAAATTATACATTGTGAGAGAGATAGGTTTCATGCTCAATTTCACGTCTTGGAAACAGAGAGGTGAAACCTTACATTGAGACTGACCTAATAATACAGTGAAGTATGAAAATGTCTTCCTCCGCTCCTCGGTCCACAAAACCCTCACTCACTTGCATGACTCTTCTTTTTTTAGATAATGGATATTTTATTCTCGGCTTCATCTACTAAAAGTAAAATCAGGCCAAAAGTTATGGAGTTCGAATCTTAAACACGCAAAGGAGCTGTAAAGTACAACCATCGAAGAAATAAAACTTTGACTAAACTAGACCAATCCGAATATATGATAACCATCCATTCAATGCAAAGAACTCCATGGCGTAACTTTCGAGATGTCGACAAGCTTCAAGATGTCTCGTTGGTCGTCAAGTCGTTGTAACCTGGCCCATTGGCGAAGCCAATGCGTTCCATTGAATAGAACCTGCAAGAAAGAATTTGGTCTGCATTTATAAAAAATCACTTCGTTCTAGTTAGCCAAATTGCCCAGCAAAGAGCATTGCTACAATTAGAAGTAATAAGTTATGTTTGGAACCACCTGATTTTGACCAATGGTTGAACATATCATCCATAGTGCTAGTAAGTTGTGTTATGCTAAACACTATTTGTACGGCGCGCCATGAGAATTTCGCATATGAACAATTAAAAACAGACGTTGAATAGTCTATGGTAAATGGCAAAAGCAACAATTCTTGTCACCTCTCCAATTACGTCTAGCTAGATTGTCTTTAGTCAAAATCACTCATTTCTTTAGATACCACAAAAATACTTTGATTTTTGTAGGTAACTTAGCACGCCAAAATTCTTGGGACACTATTGCACCATTGCTAACTAACATATACAAATTTTACTAAAAATTGCCCTGATGAATGTTGCGACCAGACAAAAGTATCCCTGCCTTCCTGTAAGTTCACATTGCTTAACACAGAAACAATTTTGTGCTAATCCGTCGAGTTGTTACCCACTAACAATCTATGAAATGAGATATTTAACGGAACCGAGCTGAGTATATATAGTAGCCACTGGGTATATATAGTAGCCACAGTATACCACAATGAAGGACATTATAACTTTAAGGGTTGATTTCCCGTCCAAGTATCTTTTCAAAATCAAGTCGGGGTACCATCTTTCAACTTGAATGAACCATACCCTGTGAACGAGTCTTTCATATTCATTAGGAACTTCTAGAAATGTGAGTATGTTGCCTTTTATGAGCAGCCACCTATAGTTTAATCTTTAATATATTTATTTTTCAACGGCTCTCGCCACATCCCTTGTTCATTGAAAAGTTTAAAAAGTCATTTGCTCAATGGACACTTGTTTTGTATGTCTAGATTTTATATCTATTTTGTATATTAATTGTATCTATTTTGACAGCACAAAGGACCAGGTTTTATGTTTACAAGTTCACAGTTTACACATGTCTTCAGCTAGTCAGTTATTTACCCAAACCATCATATAGTATTTTGGAACAGAGACGGTACCAAAATGTAATCAATGCAAGATTTAATCATGCATGCGAGGCAAAGCATGCAAACTGGCTCCCCGAAATAAATTGTGTATTGAATATCGGTCTGCATCATGCACACTACACCGGCCCTAGCTTAGTTTCCATGTCGCTACAATACAATACAAGCCCTATGGGACTATAGGTAGCCAACGATGATGATGCATCCATCGCGTTGCATTCAATGAGGATTCTGCAAGCGAATCAGACGACCCCGGCTGGTTACCTTCATGGATTCATGGCAGCCGGGAACGGACGACCTATCGATCGATGGCATCTCGATCGATCGATCTCGTACTTGTGTTCATCATATCATATCCTGCACTGCACGCACGGGCAGAACACGGAACAAAAACGACGACGCGTTCCGCAACGTCACATGAACTGCTTCAGCTCGGACGAACCGACAACTAGCTAGTAGATTCACTGTACTACTGGCTACGGTCGGGGTCGTCTCGAGTCGTCACTGCTTGTCAGTGTTGGCGCAACGTAATGTTGTCAGCAATCTCCGTATAGTTGTTTTCTTTCTTGCGAAATACCTCCTGTTAAGACTAAAAAATGTCCAAGGGTAAAAGGTATTACGAACAAGTTATGGTGTCTGTAGACATAGTTGACGTCAGGTGACGTCGTAAACGGAGCAAGAAATCGCGTGAAGAAGATGTCGAGCCACAAGCGAGCCTGTCTAGTCGGCTTAGCCGACTAGCAAGCCGGCCAGGCCGGGTCCCCTCTCAGAGTCGGCTTAGCCGGGTCCTAAACCGGCTAAACCGACTCGGCTATTCACGCGGGGGCAGCTGCTGGCCCCCGCGAAAGCCGGCTAAGCCGGGTGGGCAAGCCGGCTAAGCCGACTTCGCCTGGAGACCGAACTGATTTGTTTCCAAATCGTGTTTTGGCAAGTTTTAATCGTAAAAAACTTAGAGATTACGATCTGAAGTTGTTTCCTACTGGGTAAGTCCACCCCCTCTATATATTCGAGAGGATCATGTCCGATTGATCCCATCCAATTAATCTAACAAAAAACACACATATCACTTCTTTTACCATAATTCTCCTCACCCTCTGCCTGTTGTCCGATGCTTCTCTCTACGAGATTTATTGGCATTTTAAGCGGCCTGGCTGGTCCTAAGAGATCCTCCACATGCTTCCTCCTGACGGATTTTTTCGGAGGTGATTTGGGAGCTTTTTTCAGCTATCAATGAGTTCTACATTGGCCTTATCTGTCTCTAGATCAGTTTGGCCAGTTACGTTTTGTTGTTACTGCGTTGCAGGTTGTAGAAACAAACCTCCTTAAGCGTTCAAAGTCCGCTGGTGTGTTGATATGGATCAGATTCGGCGTTAAGACGTCGATGCAGTTTAGGCCGCCACATAAGGAGGAGTAGCAACTGAGTTTAGATTTTTCTTTTTCTTTTTGAGCAACAACTGAGTTTAGATTGGCGCAACCGCGCAATCTTGTTTGGGCCATCACTTCGGCTAGTAAATGCCGGCCCATGCCAGCACTAGCCCAACGCACAGCCGGTGGGCCCTCGCGCGCAAAGCATTTCTTTCTTGCCTCCATGCAATACAATGCAGCAGCTTAGTGGATACGGGAGGAATGACGGAAGACGAATTTACAGTCACATCTGACAAAGGGTAAAAGATCTCATCTGATGGTCAGCCACAGTTCACATTGCCATGATTCGGCTTGACCAGACCGGCAGCACGGTGTGCATTTGTTCCATTTGCTGATGCTCCGGCCGGATACGAGGGGTAAAGATTGTTCTTATCTTTCGGCGCTGTGTTTCACACCCTGCTCAACTCATGCTTTCCTGGCCACTGGTCCGGAGGAGCTATAAGCTAGTAGGACGAGCTACCACTGTACTAGACTACTAGGTATAGGTAGCTACCTAGAAGCTCAACTGCGTGAATGCAATGCCATACAGACTCTGGTGGTCTTCACTCCCTCTTTGACCTACCACATACACGGTGTACTATACACATCTGCAAGTACTATACACATCTGCAAGTGATATATGCATGGTCAAGAGTTTCACGTTGTTGTTGTAGAAACAAATGCTCTAGAGATTCTCCCACGAGAATGGCGCAGAGAACACTATTATAGACCTTGTTCAGCTAATGGTTTCTGCGCTAAAGCCGGACTAATAAGTTTATATAGGTTTTCAGTTAGCTTAAATTTCTTTTAAAACGATCTTTCAAACTTAGCACTCGAAACTGGTTCCTGTGGCCCAACAAGTCATTGATAAGAACCGACAGGGTTCATTCAAGGGAGAAATATTCTTGAACGAGTTGTGGTGCAAGATGAAGTACTACATGAATTGAAAAGTTCAAAGAAAAAAGCGTTGATTATGAAGATTGATTTTAAAAAGGCTTATGATAGAGTGAGACGACAATTTCTAGATCAAGTAATGATCGGAAAAGGGTTTCCTCAACAACGGATTACTTGGGTTATGAGTACTGTACAAGGGGGAAAAGTGTGTGTTAATGTGAATCAGTGAATGGAAAGAAAAGCCAATACTTTAGCACTTGTTGCTGATGATAAGAAAGGTCATATACAGGGGGATGGAAAGAAAAGCCAATACTTTAGCACTTGTTGCTGAATGGAAAGAAAAGCCAATACTTTAGCTCTTGGAGTAATGCTCCACAAAGCCGATAAGAAAGGTCATATACAGGGGATCTTGGGGCAATTAATCCCTGGGGGCATTTCACATATTCAGTACGCTGATGATGCAATTATAATGATATATGGATCTGAGAAATCTATTGCCAATGTCAAACTAGTACTATACTACTTTGAATGGCTAACTAGTTTAAAGATAAACTATCATAAGAGTGAAGTCTTTTGTTTTGGGGGTTTAGCAAAAAGAAAAAGAGAGGATGGCAAGTATGCTGAACTGTGTGTTAGGGAAACTACCTCTTAAGTACGTGGGCATTCCCATCAGGGACCGACATTTGAACATGAAGGCTTCTGACCCAGTCAAACAGAAGACGATTAAGAGGTTGGATCCTTGGAGAGGTAAACATTTGACTTGGGAGGGGGAGGCAGATTCTTACAAATACTTATTTAAGCAGCATCCCAATGTACTATATGGGTTTTTACGTTTTGCAAGATGGAGTGCATAAAAAAATGGGTAGTATAAGATCCAAGTTTATGTGGCAAGGGATTAAGGAGAAGTTTAGGTATCACATGGGAAGCTGGAAATGGTCAGCACCTAAAGATCTAGGGGGACTTGGGATCATCAACACAAAGATCATGAATGAGTGCCTTTTGGTAAAATGGATTTGGAAGATATTACAACTTGATGCATTGTGTATAAAATTATCCAAGCTAAATATTTGAGGAATGATTGCTTCTTTAATTCTAAAAGTAAGGGGGGGCTTGTAATTCTAGAAGGGCATTCACAAAGTTAAACACCTGTTCAAATGGGGGGCTATATTCAAAATTGGAGATGGGAGCTCTTGTATTTTTTGGCAGGACTGTTGGCTGAAGAATGTCCCTCTCAAACTTGCGCATGAAAATTTATATAAATTGGTTAGGGACCCAAACCGTATTGTTCTGGATTGCTGGTCTAGGGGGAATGGGATAATTTCAAGAGATCTCTTCGCTTTCTAGTGCTGAGGCACGTAGTTGGAACTCTCTACTCGATGAACTTAAGGATGTTCACTTGAACCTGGAGGCTAATGACTCTGTATTGTGGGCTTTAGAAAAACAAGGGGTCTTCATTACAAAATCTCTGTATCGATTCCAAACTAATAGAGGGTTTCCTAGCAGGGTGGCTGGCTACATATGGAAATGTAAAATCCCTGCTAAGATTAAATTTTTCCTATGGCAGATTTTCAATAACAAACTACAAGTAGGTATTAGTCTGGTCAAAATGGGGTGGAAGGGTACCGGGAAATGTTGTGTTTGTGGCAGTTGGGAATCACTAGACCACATTTTCTTTGGTTGTGCTTTGGCTACATTGTGTGGAGCATTTTTGGGGAGATTTATAATTGGGAATATTTCCCAAGATCGGTGAAACAATTTTATGATACGTGGCTGCTAGCAAGGGGGGACCTTCCTATCAGGTTAGCTATGTTTATATTTGCAGGGTTCGTGTGGGTGTATCTTACACTATCATATTTGCAGAACTGGGGGCTCTTGCTGAAGGAAAATGACACGACATAAAAAGGAGGAAATCAAGGATGAAATCATGAAATGGATGCAAGAGTTCAAGCCCAGTTCTGTGATGCCTACTGATGTAGTGGAAATTTAAAGCCGTTCTGTAATAAGAATAGTTTAGCTTGTGTGGTTAGCACGCTTTTGGATGTTTCAGGCGATCGCAATTCTCTTTCTGCACTTTCCTGTAAACTGGTTGACCCCAGTCATGTATCGGTGACTTGCTTTCTTAAAAGGAGAGGTTTTTCCTCCTTTCAAAAAAACAAGAAAAAAGCACTTGAAATCTTGATTCTTGAGCGTTCCGTAATTTCTTCGTCCAAACTAGTGAATGTGTAGCAAGTGCAATGCCGCTCTAGCAAAATTGGAAAAAAAAATTAGACCAATTTAGGCCTAAAAGAGGAGAAACACCGCAACAACCGCATCTCGGCCAAGGGGCAGCCCCGGCGCCGCCGCCGCCGCCGCCGTCTATGGAATCTACACGTCAACATGATAATTTAGAAAAATAAAGATAAATAAAATAGAAAGTAACTGATCCACATGATCGCAGATTGCTTAGAGGCTAAATCTTGCAAAGACTATAAATATAAACCTCTATGTACTCATTTTAACTAAGAAGGGAATTGGGTTAATTCCAACCCTAGCTCTCAACTCTTGGCTCTCTCACCCAACCCTAGCCGTCGCTCCCTCCCTGCGCGCCTGCCCCTGCGCAGCCGCCACACCGCTGCCCCTTCCGCTTCCGCTCCTATCGCTATATGTCATCGGGGATTAAACCATTATAGAATGACATATCAAGACATGGGTGAAGCACACTCAATGAATAATAATAAAAAGAAGACATCGACATCAGAACGGTGGCAGGCATCAGTGCAAAATGGATTCAGAAAACAGACTCCTTTTGCCTCTACTACTTGCTTGGACACATTCTTGTTCCTCCACTAGCCGCCGCCTCCTTGGAATGAAAAAGAAAAAATGTCGTTGCGTTGGCCAATAACATTAGAACGCGCTTACTTTTGCAGCCTTCGGGCTTGAAGCGCTCAACTGCACGGTGCCAACTTGCGACCTAACCAAGCTTTACAAACGCTTAACTTCAAACGGAGTCCGGAAATGCCGAAGTTTCTAGGCCGAGGTGGTTTGTTTTGTCGATCAGCATGGGCGACAGCACGAGCTCGAGAGCAGCTGAGACGTTGGTGTCACGGGAACCGGATCGGACGCACACCATCCGCCGCCGTGCTTATCCCAAACCTTTCCATCCATCGGTTGACCCACTCAACGTACGCTTTTTAATTTTTTTTTTGTTCTTCTCCCTTCTTGAGCGGCGTCCGGTCAAGAACGTCAGCAGTTCTTTTTAACGAGTCAACAGTTGTAGAGCTACCAACCAAAAAAAAAGTTGTAGAGCTACTGAAAGTCTGAAAGAGGGAAGCGGTCCAATTCAAGGCATCAGTACATCACACAACACGGCTGCACCACGCAACGCAACCTTCTCCTCCCCGTCGCCGACAAGATTTGAAATCTGATCTGGAACGTCGGGGACAAACATTTCGGATCACTCCATTCTAGAACAAATTAAAGGAAACCATGTAGAGTTTTTCGAAACCAATGGATTTCGTTCATTTCCGATATGAATTTTTTCATTGAGTCATCAAGGCTAGCGATTTCACCGCCAGCTTGCTTACACGATCGAACCGAGCATGGGTTACAATTACAACAATCGTAGAATACACGGGAGTACGTAGTGCGTACAATCCGACGACCAGTCCGTTCCGGCCGTCGACCGTCGTTCGCCCCTCCTCCTCTTCCGGAGCCCCGCCGTTCCTGGTCCCTCAGATCTTGTCCTTGAGCTTGTCGCCCTTGACGACGGGGTTGGCGCGCGCGATGGCGTCGCGGCCGGCGGCGCGGAAGTCGAAGGCGCACGCGTGCCGCTCCGGGTACCGGTGCACGCCGCAGAAGGTGGCGCCGCAGCGGCACGCGAACCCCGTCAGGCCCACGCGCTTCCGGCAGCTGGCGCACCTGCCGCTGCCTGTCTTGGCGCCTGCAGCAGCAGACTTTGCCGCCGCCGGAGGCTCCGGCTCGGGCTCGGGAGAGACGACGGCGGACGCGCCGGCGCCGGCTGCTGCTGGTGCTGGTACAGGTCGCGGTAGCACTTGGAGCAGAGGTCCAGCGTCGCGGGGCTGCCGAAGAAGCCGCAGTTGTTGGCGCACAGGCGGTGGCCCTCCTGCCACCTCTGCTGCTGCTGCTCGTCCGCCATGGCCGCCTGACGGAACCGAGAGAGGAGAACGGGAAGGCTGGGACTGGGGTGGGTGGAACGGGAAGCGGAGGGCGGAAGGGATTAAAAAGGCGTAGCGTAAAGCGGCCGAAAGGTGGGGGATCGATTTGGCTTTCTTTCGTTTCAAGGGTCGGGAAGGGATAGCGACCGCCGTACGACAAGTCGACCGCGGAGTGACGGCGATGCCGATGGCGATGGCGACGCCGGTCGCCGGTGACGGTTGGCTGGCTGCTACGGCGGGGTGAGCGGTGATGGCAAGGAGCACGGCACGAGGACAACGGGGAATCCAACGGAACGGAACGGGTGTCTGTAACGCGCGCGCCTGTTTGTTCGGACTTCAAAGAGCCTGCCGACCTCCGTGACAGGATCCACTTTCGCCGGACGTTGAGAGCTACGCCAAGTCTGCACGTACATGATCCACTTTTGGTTCTTTACTACTCCTCTATCTTAAATTATTGTAAGTTATTTTAAAAAGCTTAGAGATTTAAACTATCTCAAATTTAATAAGTTATTCATTAATTATATTTTTATAATATACTTATTTAATATTATAAATCTTTATAATTATCTAAGTTTGAATCTTGTGCGCCAAAGTTTTTGTGACAGAAAGCTCAATCTTCACTAATGATCTAGCTGGCTCACCCTCGGTCGCCGCTGCCTGTGCTCATGGTCGAGGGTCGATGTACCCCGAGATGCGCGCGTGCCACTAGGCAAGTGTGAGGCGTCTCTGAGTCACCTTCGAGCAAGACCAATAAGCTTAGCTAATAGCCAAGCCATGCCATATTTTTCTCTTAAATATATAAAAGATTTGTGCATTTTATAATTAAGTAGAGGAAAAGTTTTACGACGTGTCGTAGTGCAAATAGAGAGGAGATGCTATTAAAAAAGCGCTGCCTCCATCTCATAAATACCCTAGTGGACTACTCACGCACTAAATAACCATATTGCATGCCCGTCTTCGATTTATAGATCGACAATATACTCATGCACGACGGGTGTGATGCCTCCGTGCCAGCTGTAGGTCGAGGAAGAGCTCCCGAAACACCTCATCGTGTCGAGTGCCTGGCCCTGGCGTACATGTCCTCGTACTCATGCCTTGCCGTCTCCGTTGGCGTCCTATGGATGAGTCCAAATCGTTGCATGACTAAAATCTCGCCTCGCTTGGCCACAGGGACCTTAGCTAAAGACAGCGTCGCTTGGCGCCTGTTCCGCGGTGGCTGCTTAATTGAAAAAGACTCGTACACCTTGATCGGCGGCAACATCAGCCGGCGAGGTGGCCTTCTTTAGAACCTTCTGCGCAAACCGTTTGATGTGGCCGTTAAAAGAGTGCGAGGCGGGGCGGTCTTCGTTGTTGTCACGTCATATGTATATTACTCGAAACTCTTACGAACAATTCATGCAATAATCCACACTATTCACGGATTCCTAAATATTATTTTAGTTACATGGGACCCATCAATAACCAATTTCTCTCTAACTCTCTTCACATCCACGAGACCACGAGCCGTAAGTAGTGTGTACGCCGACTTTGATTCCAAGTGGGGCCTCGCAGCCTTGGAGCCCGTGAACAGCTCGGCGACGAGCGTCGCCCATTTCCTTCTATCCTGTTTTGTTTTTTTTCTCTTAGCCAAGCTGACATGATTTATTGTATCTGGTCTTATTACTTGAGTTATTCTGTGGGCGCGCGAGATATACCACTATGACGCACTTTCTCCAATCCGCTATGAGTTGGTCACACAAGTGACAATGTCAACGCCCACAGGCCATGCCTCGATCTCCTCCACGCAGGTAAACACAACCACCGTCAACAGACAGTGGCGGAGGACGCAAAAAAAACTTTAGGTACGGCGAAATTAACAACATTTAAAAGTTAGCAGCTCTTGTCATGGCAGATTAGTGCATGGAGCAGCGATTCAAGAGAGGAGTTGTGGGTTTGCGGCATAATCAAGGTATGGCAGCTGCCATACCTTGCCACCATGGTCCTCCGCCACTGTCAACAGATCTTATGGAAATGGAACATGCTCGTATCAAGTTGCCCTTGATGTTAGCATGAATTGAGGATAAGTGATTATTAGGATTGAGAAGCACAATAAACTATAGGCCGGGTAAAGGTATTTGCTCCATCATGCATTTGGGCAACACTACTGTGTCAGCTACACCCGGCTACAACACTATCTTGACTTTACCTTTAACGATTTTGTTGTTGAAGCTCTTCAAGTATATGTAGGTATATCTATGATCTATCCAACTTTCTCCATTAATCATTTTTTTTGTACACTCAAGTACCTAATGAATTTTGTTGTTCTCAGGCTGATGGTGCTAATGTAATTGGGTTAAGCAAATGGCTTAAAGTGTCGTAAAATAAGTCAGGGACGATGTGACGCCAACAAATGAAAAGAACTCGAATTTAAACCTAAGCTCTTGATGTTTAAATCCTGGGCATTGGCAACAGTACAATTGTTTGATTTGTGGTTTATATGTCAAACAATTTTTAGTTAGCCTGTTTTCCATGGGCCATGTCAAAACTTTAATCTTGCACTTTCAGTCCATTCTTTTGCACTTTTAGTCCATTCTTTTTACCACAAATTATGACTTGTTAAACCTTCGACTTGATTGAGGGGGCTGCCGGAGGGGAAGACCACTGCTGCCACCAGCACGCTAGCCTTGGGCCCTGGCCGGCGCCGCCGCGGACCAGCCCAGGCGGTCGTGCCGAGCCCCACGCGGTTCAGGCACTGCGGCGCCCACATCGGCCTCGGAAGCCCATCACCGCCAAAACCACTAGAGGAGAGGCAGAGCCCCCCGCCGCCATCCCGGCCGGCTGGGCGGCCATGCCGGCGACCTGCTCCTGCGGCGGCGCGATGGGAGAGGGGAGGGAGGGGCGCGCTCACGGCGGCGGCTAGGGTTCGCCTCCCGGCCGCCTACGTGGAGGCGACACGGGAGGGGATGGGAGAGGTAAAAGCAAAAGAGTTCTGCAGATAAGTTTGTTCTTCTTTGATATTTGAGAATTTTGATTACAGTTTCAAATGAGTAGCTCTCTTCAAGGCATACCAAGAAAATACCATCTATCCATATCTTAAGAATTGAAATATGCTACAATTATGCAGATGCAAATAGTTGTTGAGGAAGGCATGAAGCAAGAAATATTTATCATAAAGTGGTCAGCATCGGGAGCAGTAGGATTCTTGTGTCACCGGTCTGGGAGAGTGTCACACTCTATTTTAAAAGATAAAAATAGAATGTATAAATAGCCTTATATGCGCCCAGAAACAGTCGCAAATATAAGATGATAAATTACAGGGAGTATCATCACCCTGTTTATTACATAGCAAACCAATATTTACTACAGAGTTTTGTACAAAAACAAATGGATAACTAATATAACTTTATTGCGAAAGCTCCACACAGGGACACGCCAACTGGTGAACACCAAGCCTAGTACTCATCGCGATAGCTCTCATTCCAACCTTCATCTGTTACCCATCTGGGATTTCTAAAATTGAAAGTAAAGCAAGCGTAAGTATACAACCGTACTCATCAAGCATAACATGGGTTAATGAGGCTCAATTAAGCTGAACTGTTTGACTGCATTTAGATTTTATAAGTTACTCATATTGAGGCATAGCATCAAGGTAGTGAAAATTCCCATATACTCATGATCGGAATAACATTAATAAATGTTATGTAATAACGCATTAAAATGAACATCTTAGCAAGTTAGGAACCATTATCCTTAATGTAAATGTATCAAGGCCGCCCTAACCGTAGGGCACGGACAATATATTGATTTAAACTCTGCGCAGAGGTGTACACTTTTACTGTGACTCATGTTTTACAATTGAGTGGGTTAATTACTCCCAAACCACCGTGAAACATATAAATTCACCTAAGGGTTTGTCTAACAAGTTAGGGCCACTAAGGTTTCTGTGCCCTACGAATGTAGTATCCCCCTTCTAGATGGCACACAATCGCAGCCTATACACATATAGATAGGGGTCCAACTACACCCAACCCGGACACACCCCTCTTGCGCCAAAATGGGAACCGCTAACAAGCTGAAAAGGTCCCCTAGACAACTAAAGCCAGAGCCATATAGCCCTCGCAGTTGTATGAAATATCCACGATAAATCACTTACAGCCAAGATCTCATGTTTGTTAAGAGTCATCATTATCGTTGGTAGCTTAACACACATCATGTTATTGGATCATGAAAAGTAGAGCACTAGCATCACTACTACCCAATGCAACACAAAGGTGTCAAGGAATCAAGATAACAACAACTAGTTATAATCTCTATGGTCGTCAAGTGGACACATGCAAATGTAATATTATTTAGAGTGTATAGGTAACAAGGAGGATCCATGCTATACTTTCCTTGATTCACAAAGTCTTGCTGGTCCTGCAGATCCTCAAAGTAGCCTTGCTCAACAAAACCCTCACCGTCTGAACTTGATATTAACAATCAACACCAGGCAATCCAATTGAGCATACATACACAAAGCAAACAAAAAGTTATTAGAGGAACAGTATACCAAACTCATCAAAATAGAATAAAAAGCTTATAAAAATATTCTACACGCTGCCATGATCACACAGACGTCAAGTTCACTAAAAACGGAGTTATAACGGCGAAGATATGAATTTTCAAAGATTTCCTATAAACAAATAAATGCATTAAATATGAACTAAAAATATAAAGTCTACAAAATATACCATCAATGGCATTACTGTGTAGATTATGAAATTATGAATCTAATGGAATTTGAACGGACCAAAACGAAGTTAAAGCGGAGAAGTTATAAGCGTTTAAAGATAATGGCAAAACTGTAAATAGATAAAAACGTATTCTGAAACTGAAAAGGAAGAATACATTTTTCAGAGGATAAAACGTATTCGGGGATCTGTTAAAAGAAAAATACGCCTTCCAGAGAATGAAACGTATTTTGAATCTGCTAAGAAGGAAATACGCTTTCCAGTGGGCAAAGCGTAATCTGCACAAACCGCTAAGGGCTCTTAAAACATTTGATAGAAGGGCAGGGGGTTTTTGGCAAAGTTGCCGACCAAAGGGGTTCAGGCGAACCAGACCTGTTGGATCTGAGATGGATGGCTCGGATCTGATCGGGGAGTCGGCCTCGCCGGGGAAGACGACCGGCGCGGTGGTTGGCCATGGCCGGCGGCGAGAACCTCGCCGGCGTAGATAGATCTAGCCCTATAGACCTCGGCTGGACCTAAGACTTGGACCAATCAGACGCGAGGGTTCGCGTGGTCTCTTCTAGCATGAAGATGAGAGCCCGAGTGGGCCAACGACAGCCGGTGGCTGGAAACGACAGAACCGAGCTCGTCGGCGTCCACATGCCAAAGGCTACGGACCCCTAAACTTCTCGGGATCTATGCCAAACGATGCAGGATAGGTCCAAATGGACACCGAGTGAGCAGGATAGGTTGAAATTGATAGCACCAACGTGTTCATGGGGTCAAGGTGCAGCTCTAGGATCAACTTACGCCACTATATAACCTTCGGCCACGACGATTCCGAGCTCCGGCAGATGGCGGCAATGGCGGCTAGGGTTATGCGGCGTTGGTGCTCAAGCAAAATAAGGGCGGCGCTGACTAGGGTTCGAAAGGTAGTTGGAAACGCGGTCTCACTGCTTAAATAGCCCAAGGGCGCGGGACGAGCGACCGAGCGACGACGCGGGTCGGATTCGGTGTCCGCGTCTGGCTCTGGGCCGGAGGAAGACGGAGGTGGCGCGGGTCCCGTCTGTCAGCCAGAGCGAGAGGCGAAGCACGCGCGCTCTGATGCGCGGCTTGCTGGGCCATCGGCCTGGCGGCCCAAGAAGAGGAAAGGCGTGCGCACGGCTGCGGCTAGGCCAGGGAGGCGAGTCGGGCCGAGCACGGGGAGGAGAAGCAGGCCGCGGGCGGTGGCAGGACGTCGGGGCGTTTGGGCCGAAAGGTAAGGAGGGAGAGAAGAGAGAAAAGAATTGGTTTTTCTTTTATTTGAACTTTTCAATTGCATTTTCAAAAGGATTTTGAAATCCAATTCAATTTCAACAAAGACCTAGCATCACAAAATAAATTATGCACTAGCATGAATGCACAAGCAAGTATCTAGCCAAGATGTATTTTTATTTCATTAAAATATTATATTTTGCCTATGTTAAATGCCCACAAAAATACAAAATTAAATCAAATTGACTATTTAAAAATCCTACAAAATTCAAGGTGTTACAATTCTGCCCCCTTAAGAGAATCTCGTCTTTGAGATTGGATTTTGCTTACTCAAACAACTGCAGATAAGCTGCCCTTAGTGCATCCTCAGTTTCCCAAGTTGCCTCAGCCTCTGAATATCAATTCCACTGCACCTTGCACATCTTGATAACCCGGCTTCGGATAACCTTTTCTGCTGTATCCAAGATCCTTACTGAAAACTCTTCATACATGAGATCATTCTTAACAGTAAGTTCCTCCAAAGGTAAATGCTCCTTCTCAGGTACACGCAGGCACTTCTTAAGTTGAGACACATGGAACACATCATGCACACCGCTAAACTCTCAGGCAACTCCAACTGATAAGCCACTTCTCCACATCTCTTTAAAATTTTAAATGGGCCAACATACCTTGGTGCAAGTTTCCCTTTCTGGTTAAACCTCTTCACACTTCTCATAGGAGACACCTTCAAATACACATAATCACCTTCCTTGAATGCCAATTCTCTTCTCCGTGTATCGGCATAACTCTTCTGGCGAGATTGTGCTACCCTCAGGTTCTCCCTAATCAGTTGTACCTGTTCTTCTGTGGTTCTCAGAATATCTGTCCCAAACAATTGACTTTCCCTAGTTTGATTCTAAAATAACGACGTCCTGCACTTATGCCCATACAGAGCTTCAAATGGTGCCATCTCGAGACTCTGTTGATAACTATTGTTGTATGAGAACTCTGCATAACACAAATTCTAATCCCAACTTGTACCATGCTACAATGCACAAGCTCTCAACATGTCTTCTAAAATCTGATTTAGTCTCTCGGTCTGTCCATCAGTCTGTGGGTGATATGTTGTATTAAAGTTCAACTTTGTTCCCAAAGCACTATGCACTGCTTTCCAAAAGTGAGATGTGAACTGAGTACCTCTATCGGACACAATCTTCTTTGGGACACCATGCAAACACATGATCCTTTTCAAGTACAGTGTAGCCAACTAAGGTCCAGTATAGGTGGTCTTCACAGGCAAAAAGTGAGCTACCTTAGTTAGTCAATCAATTATTACCCAGATAGAATCATAGCCTCTCTTAGTACAAGGTAATCCTGTTATAAAGTCCATACCGACCTCTTCCCACTTCCATTCAGGTATCTTCATTGGCTGCAATAATCCAGCTGACCTTTGATGTTCAGCTTTCACACGTTGACAAGTATCACATAAAGCAACGTACTCTACCACATCCCTCTTCAGACCAATCCACCAATACTTTTTCTTGAGATCCATGTACATATTAGTACTTCCAGGATGGATAGAGTAAACTGACTCATGTGCATCTCACAGAATTGCCTGATGAAGAGCTTTTACCTCTGGAACGCATATCGGATTGCCATGCCATAAGGTACCCTCTTCATCAATGTGGAAATCAGGTGCCTTCCCTTCTGCTAACTTCTTCACTATATATTTTAGATCCTCATCTTCCAGCTGACCCTTGCGAATTTGTTCCTCTAAGGTAGGTGTGACCTCTATCTCTATAGCATTAGTAACAAGAGTGAGATTCAAATGAGCAAACTCTGCACACAACTTATCAGATTCAGGTGTCGCCCGAAGCCTGTTAACATGCCTCTTTCTGCTAAGTGCATAGGCCACGACATTTGCCTTCCCAGGATGGTAATACATATCAAAATTATAATCATTTAACAGTTCCAACCAACTCCATTGTCTCATGATCAAGACAGACTGGGTAAAGATGTACTTCAAGCTCTTGTGGTCAGTGAAGATATCAGTCTTGTGCCCAATCAGATAGTGTCGCCAAATCTTCAGAGCATGAACCATAGCTGCTAATTCTAGGTCATGGGTAGGATAATTAAGCTCATGTTTCCTCAACTGCCTCAAAGCATAAGCAACAACTCTACCTTCTTGCATAAGAACACATCCCAATCCCAAACGAGATGCATCACAATAGATAGAGAACTTCTTGCTTAGGTCTGGCAATACCAACACTGGAGCGGTTGTCGACCTCTTCTTGAATTCTTCAAAACTAGCTTGACACTTGTCGGACCACACAAACTTGGCATTCTTCTTTAGTAATGTTGTCAATGGCTTCGTAATCTTCGAGAATCCTTCAATGAATCTCCTGTAATAACCAGCCAACCTAAGGAAACTGCGAATCTCGCTGACATCTGTAGGTGGCTTCCAATTCAACACATCTTTCACCTTGCTTGGATCAACTGCTATCCCACCATTAGAAACAACATGGCCAAGGAAAGAGACTTCCTTCAACCAGAATTCACACTTGCTCTTCTTAGCATAAAGTTTGTGCTCTCTAAGCTTTTGCAAGACTAACCTCAAATGTTCTGCATGTTCTTCCTTGTTCTTTGAGAATACCAGGATGTCATTAATAAAAACCATAACGAACTTATCCAGGTATTCCATAAACACCTTATTCATCAAGTACATAAAGTAGGCAGGTGCATTGGTCAACCCAAAGGACATAACTGTATACTCATACAACCCGTACCTGGTAGTGAATGCCGTCTTCGGTATATCTGAACTTCGAATCTTCAACTGATGATAACCCGAACGCAGATCAATCTTAGAGAATACACAGGCACCCCTCAACTGGTCAAACAAGTCATCAATCCTAGGCAAAGGGTACTTGTTCTTGATGGTAACCTCATTGAGAGAATGATAATCAACGCACATTCACTGTGTACCATCCTTCTTATCAACAAAAATCACAGGGGAACCCCAAGGTGATGCACTAGGACGAATGAAACCTTTCTCTTCTAATTCCTTTAACTATTTCTTAAGTTCTTCTAATTCATTAACCCCCATTCTATATGGACGCTTAGCTATGGGTGTAGTGCCAGGTAATAACTCAATAATAAATTCAATGTCGCGGTCAGGTGGCATACCTGGCAATTCATCAGGGAACACATCTGGGAATTCCTCCACCACCTGATTCTGAGGATCTGCATTGTCATCAAGCTGATTTAGTGTAGCTGTAGATGGCGCTTGCACTCTGACATCAACACTGATTCTATCTCCTTTTGGTGTAGTCAGATCCACAACCCTCTCTTTACACTTTATCACAGCTTGGTGAGCTTCCATCCAATCCAACCCTAGAATTAAGTCAATACCAGATGCATTCAACACTACAGGATTTGCTGAAAAGTCTACCCCCCTTAAGTGAAGGTTAGATAAGGGGCAGTAGTAAGAAGCTGGTATAGCACCCCCCGGGGAATTTACTACCATTTGGTTCTTCATGGCTACAACTGGTATGCTATGCTTTCTAACAAATGCTTACGAGACAAAGAAATGCGAAGCTCCAGAATCAAAAGTACAGTAGCTGAGATAGAGTTGATGTTGAATGTGCCCAGCATAACCTCTGATGCTTCCTGAGCTATCTCAGTGGACACATGATGAACTTTCCCATACTACGAAGGCTTCTGATTGCTATTCTGCTGCTGAGGAGTCTGCTGATTCATCTTATTATCTGGATAGTTGAAAGACATGTGCCCCTCCTTTCCACATACAAAACATTTGGTAGGCGTATTGGGACCACCATTCTTCAGAGGAGTGTTATTAGGAGCAATGAGACATGGAGTCTGGTTGTTATTGGGACACTGCTAATAGTGTGAGCGTTGATTCCCATTCTAGTTTCGCTAATTCTGACCATGATTCCACTGACTGATTGGTCCTTGGTACTTCTGCTTGAAACCTTGGTGGAAGTTAGAATAGAAATATGAGCTACTTCCAGAGCCCTGTCCATTCATCTTCCTCTTCTTGTCCTGTGCTAGACGTTCATTATCTAGCACAATAGCACTATTCACTAACTCCTCAAAAGTATCATACTTGTTACCCTTCAATTGCAATCTGAGTTCATAGAATATGCCATTGAGGAAATGACGCCACTTGTCAACGTCCCTTAGAACTTCATGGGGAGCATAGCGAGACAACTCCTCGAACTTAGCATGATACTCACTCATAGTCATAGAGCCCATTTTGGGATTCCTGAATTCATCTTGTTTCTGCTCTATGAGACCCTCCGGAATGTGGCGGGCCTTGAAGTCCCTCTCAAAAATCGCCCAAGTGATGGGAGAAGCATTGTTGGGACGAGCAGCTTGATACGACTCCCACCAGGTCTGAGCAGCTCCCTGGAGTTGCCCCGAAGTGTACAACACTTTCTCGGCATCATTGCACTGTGCGAGATTCAACTGCTTCTCCACAGCATGCAACCATTCTTCCACGTCCAAAGGATTAGTAGTGTGAGTAAACACAGGAGGATGACCTTGCATAAAATCCCTGCATTTAGCCCTTGGTGGTTGAGCATGCGGTAATCCTCCAGCTTGCATAGTCTGCACAAACCGGGTCATAGCATGCATCATCTGCATCTGTGCCTCTCTCATTTCCTCATTTGTGATATGTCCAGCTCCACGGCCTCTACCATGGTTACCTCTTCCACCATGAGCATTCATCTGTATTCCAACAAAAATTAAAGCTTAGAGAGATTCAGGATACAAATCACTTATATAAAAATAAGGATTGCAAATCTGAAAATTTCTGGGCTAGCTTCAATTTCATCAGTATAGAAAAATAGTCATAACTCGATGTCATGGTATCAATAGGAGATGTTCTATACATGGTTGGAAAGGTTAGGAAATTATCTACAACTTCTGTTCATCCCATATTACCAGATTCTATAATCTAAGTCGTCGAATTAATCGAACAACAGAAACTGTTCAAAAATTCTAGACAGCACTAAACATCAGATTGCAACGGACATAACTTCCAACTCAGAACTGATATAGACATGATTCTTATGGGAATTGATAGATAAAGAAGTCTAGTTTTACCCAAAAAATCTCATAAGCATTGGACAAACCAATCTCGGGATATAACCAGAATATCACAGGTTGCTCAGAAAACATCCAAGGGAGAGATAGGATAAACCAACCCAAACTTAATTTATTCAAACTTTAACCTTAAAATCCTTAACTAAGAAACTTGCGGACATGCCCACAAAGTTCCAGAATTCACACAAAAATCCAAATCATCCATATTACATAATCACAAATCGTCAAGCACTCAAAGTTCACAAACACTAGAATGACACGACTAAACTTGACTCACGATTCTAATAATGTGCCTATTACATAAGGGTTTTCAAGCTAAGGTCAAAGATCGTGATTCAGCCGTTCATAGATCTTTGGTTGTCCAATCATAGTCCTAAGCCTATCAATTTCTTCTTGCTGCTCTTTAATCTTCTATGCCTGCTGGTCCATCGTGCTTACCAAGCGCTGATGCGTGAGCATCATGTCACAGCAAAGTGTGCCAATTCCCGTGACTTGGGTGGCAAATATTGAGATTCATCATAGCCCATCCATCCTCTATACTGTAGTCAGCGCGAGGCAAATAGCAAAACTCATCATCTCGCATATTTCCAAAGCGATGTCCACGAAGAGCAATCCAAGCCGTAAAAGCAGCACCCTCAATGCCATCCTCTTGAGTTGGACTAGGACCAAGATGCTCATAGATCATCTCTATCTCATAGGAATTTGGCATCACTCCTGGGGAACATATAGCCACATTTGTCTCCCAGTAGTACCTTCCAACAGATGGGTGTGTTAGAAACAAGTGTACTACACAGCGGGGTCCCAATCAGCATGGTAATCACGAAGAAGCTTCATGAGTCATATATGCAATCTGGTGTGACACTCTGGTACGTGAGAGATCTTCACAGTCCATCCATAGGAGCGTGCGATCCACCTCCTCCATGAGAACCACCTGTAGACGACGGTGGAGATTGACCACCATCTTGAGCTACTTCCTCCTCTTCTTCTTCAGCAACCTCCATTGGTTCTTCCTCTTCAACTTGAGGTGATGTAGGCATCGGGGTTGGTGATGGCGGAACATCTTCCCTAGACTCCATGTGGTTGAACAGAGCACGATACGCAGCAGCAGTCATGCGACGGGTATAAGGAGGCATCTACAAGATTTAGACATAGGTTAGGGTGGAGTCAAGATTTTCATAATAGAGTAAGTATGAGAGTATAAAAATTGAGTAAATAACAAGGTTAAAGTTAAGAAGCATGAAACTAGTGAAGCAAGGAGACTAAGAACGACCACTCTATCTAGGCTTGCGTCCTAAAGTCAACACGGCTCTGATACCAACTTGTCACACTCTATTTTAAAGGATAAAAATAGAATGTATAAATAGCCTTATATGCGCCCCAGGAACATGATGGGTTATGAGGGTGCTACGCTAGCTAGAAAACAAAACTTTTCTACCTCATAAACCAGGATCTACTGCTAGTTACAGGTTACGGGATTACCACTAGATGCGCAGGTGCAGCGGAAGATGACTCGATGTAGTCGTACGCGTTGCAGCAGGCAGTGCAGTTGCATGGTCGTCCGTCATGTCAACCCCCTCGTGCGGTTTGTCCCGGTGCTCTAGATGCAGCACCTCCAAGGAATCCCACACGTGCAGGGAAGAAGCGATGCGCTTCTGGACTGCTAGGTCCGCGAGGAGCAGAAGACGCAAGCGTGGGGAGGACGACGACGGCTGTTCAAGGTGTGTAACCCTCTGGCCACGCCCCTTCCCCTTGCTTATATAGGCGTCCCCAATGAGCTCACGAGTTGGAGGCCCATTAGTAACCCTAAGCCTTGTCTAATTTGGGTCCAACCCGAATTAGGCTTCCAGCCCCTTAAGCGTACGACCCTATAGGCTCACGCACACATTGACATGGGCCGAGTACTCCTACTCACCCAATAGTTGACAGTGGCCTCTAGCAAGGAGTGACAACTCCTATGTGCACGGAAAGATCATATCAGACGAACCACTATGACCACATACAAGTTATTTCCTTTGCCACTCGATATATGGTTCAACTCATGAGTTAACACTTAACCCAAGCACGGCCATGCATTTGTTGATCCAATCACTTGAGTGATCCAGTGATATCTCTCTCGCGTAGAGAGGGGCAAATTCCATCTTGATTGTCTATGTCTCATAGCATGCTTCCCGACCACCTGAAGACCACCTTTATAACTACCCAGTTACAAATCAGCGTCTGATAGTCCCTATGTAGGCTATTTCACATCTTGAGTACATACCACAATCTCAGGTCTAAGGACATAACGTATATGACGTGAATAGAGACTTTCTCATGTCGGGTTAGTCCAGCCTACATGTCTCACATGTGCCCACATTATTAGTTTGACATTTCCATATCCATGACTTGTGAAATATAGCCATCAACTAATACATATGCTGGTCTAATATTTAAGTGTGTTCTCATAAGAATGCCGACCAGGGACAACTTTTGAATAACCATTCAAGTAATTGAGTTTCACAAACAATTCACATAATTGCCAATCAACATAAGTTTTCTATAATGGATATTCAATGAACACTTAATGCATGTCATAGATACAACTGGAATATTATCATCTCTATGATTACCTCTAGGGCATATTCCTAACAGAACAGTCGCAAATATAAGATGACAAATTACAGGGAGTATCATCACCCTGTTAGCGAACCAATATTTATTACAGAGTTTTGCACAAAAACAAATGGATAACTAACATAACTTTATTACGAAAGCTCCACACAGGGACACGCCAACTGGTGAACACCAAGCCTAGTACTCATCGCGATAGCTCTCATTCCAACCTTCATCTGTTACCCATCCGGGATTTTCCAAAATTGAAAGTAAAGCAAGCGTAAGTACACAACCGTACTCATCAAGCATAACATGGGTTAATGAGGCTCAATTAAGCTGACACTGTTTGACTGCATTTAGCTTTTATAAGTTACTCATATTGAGGCATAGCATCAAGGTAGTGAAAATTCCCATATACTCATGATCGGAATAACATTAATAAATGTTATGCAATAACAACATTAAAATGAACATCTTAGCAAGTTAGGAACTATTATCCTTAATGTAAATGTATCAAGGCCGCCCTAACCGTAGGGCACGGACAATATATTGATTTAAACTCTGCGCAGAGGTGTACACTTTCACTGTGAGTCATGTTTTACAATTGAGTGGGTTAATTACTCTCAAACCACCATAAAATATACAAAGTCACCTAAGGGTTTGTCTAACAAGTTAGGGCCGTTAAGGTTTCTGCATCCTACGAATGTAGTATCCCCCTTCTAGATGGCACACAACCGCAGCCTATACACATATAGACAGGGGTCCAACTACACCCAACCCGGACACACCCCTCTTGCACCAAAATGGGAACCGCTAACAAGCTAGAAAAGGTCCCCAAGACAACTAAAGCCAGAGCCATATAGCCCTCGCAGTTGTACAGAATATCCATGATAAATCACTTACAGACAAGATCTCATGTTTGTTACGAGTCATCATTATCATTGGTAGCTTAACACACATCATGTTATTGGATCATGACAAGTAGAGCACTAGCATCACTACTACCCAATGCAACACAAAGGTGTCAAGGAATCAAGATAACAACAACTAGTTATAATCTCTATGGTCGTCAAGTGGACACATGCAAATATAATATTATTTAGAGTGTATAGGTAACAAGGAGGATCCATGCTATACTTTCCTTGATTCACAAAGTCTTGCTAGTCCTGCTGATCCTCAAAGTAGCCTTGCTCAACAAAACCCTCACCGTCTGAACTCGATATTAACAATCAACACCAGGCAATCCAATTGAGCATACATACACGAAGCAAACAAAAAGTTATTAGAGGAACAGTATACCAAACTCATCAAAATAGAATAAAAAGCTTATAAAAATATTCTACACGCTGCCATGATCACACAGACGTCAAGTTCACTGAAAACGGAGTTATAACGGCGAAGATATGAATTTTCAAAGATTTCTTATAAACAAATAAATGTATTAAATATGAACTAAAAATATAAAGTCTACAAAATATACCATTAGTGGCATCACCACGTAGATTACGAAATTATGAATCTAACGGAATTTGAACAGACCAAAACGGAGTTAAAACGGAGAAGTTATAAGCGTTTAAAGGTAATGGCAAAACTGTAAATAGATAAAAACGTATTCTGAAACTGAAAAGGAAGAATACATTTTCCAGAGGATAAAACGTATTCAGGGATCTGTTAAAAGGAAAATACGCCTTCCAGAGAATGAAACATATTTTGAATCTGCTTAGAAGGAATACGCTTTTCAGTGGGCAAAGCGTAATCTGCACAAACCGCTAAGGGCTCTTAAAAGATTTGATAGTAGGGCAGGGGGTTTTTGGCAAAGTTGCTGGCCGAAGGGGTACGGGCGAACCAGACCCGTTGGATCTGAGATGGACGGCTCGGATCTGATCGGGGAGTCGACCTCGCCGGGGAAGACGACCGGCGCGGTGGTTGGCCATGGCCGGTGGTGAGAACCTCGCCGGCGTAGATAGATCTAGCCCTACAGACCTTGGCTGGACCTAAGACCTGGACCAATCGAACGCGGGGGTTCACGCGGTCTCTTCTAGCACGAAGATGAGAGCCCGAGTGGGCCAACGACGACAGATGGCAGGCAACGGCGGAACCGAGCTCGCCGACGTCCACATACCGAAGGCTACGGACCCCTAAACTTCTCGGGATCTATGCCAAATGATGCAGGGGCTCAAGACCACCTCACCTGCGGTGAAGATGAAACTCGGGGTGAGCGGAGGCAGGCCAATTGCGGTCGACAGCGGACGGCGGCGAACTGCACACGGCAATCAACACCGAGTGAGCAGGATAGGTCAAAATTGACAGCACCAACGTGTTCACGGGGTCAAGGTGCAGCTCTAGGATCAACTTACGCCACTATATAACCTTCGGCCACGACGATTCCGAGCTCCGGCGGATGGCGGCAATGGCGGCTAGGGTTCGGCGGCATTGGTGCTCAAGCAAAATAAGGGCGGCGCTGACTAGGGTTCGGAAGGTAGTTGGAAACGCGGTCTCACTGCTTAAATAGCCCGAGGGCGCGGGACGAGCGACCGAGCGACGACGCGGGTCGGAGTCGGTGTCCGCGTCTGGCTCTGGGTCGGAGGAGGACGGAGGTGGCGCGGGTCCCGTCTGTCAGCCAGAGCGAGAGGCGAAGCACGCGCGCTCTGATGCGCGGCTTGCTGGGCCATCGGCCAGGCGGCCCAAGAAGAGGAAAGGCGTGCGCATGGCTGCGGCTGGGCCGGGGAGGCGAGTCGGGCCGAGCACGGGGAGGAGAAGCAGGCTGCGGGCGGTGGCAGGACGTCGGGGCGTTCGGGCCGAAAGGTAAGGAGGGAGAGAAGAGAGAAAAGAATTGGTTTTTCTTTTATTTGAACTTTTTCAATTGCATTTTCAAAAGGATTTTGAAATCCAATTCAATTTCAACAAAGACCTAGCATCACAAAATAAATTATGCACCAGCATGAATGCACAAGCAAGTATCTAGCCAAGATATATTTTTATTTTATTAAAATATTGTATTTTGCCTATGTTAAATGCCCACAAAAATGCAAAATTAAATCAAATTGACTATTTTAAAAATCCTAAAAAATTTAGGGTGTTACAGAGAGGTACACCATTACTATTTTTCCATATTTTGTCATATCAACACGATGCACTCATTGTTTTAGCAAATTTTGGACTAGGCATAACATTTCTAGAAAGGGCAATAAAAATTAGCAGCAAGGATTGGAGCTTTCTTCTATGCTGCATGGCCATCTCAATTAGCTTTCGTCTAGATGCTGCTTTTATCTTTTGTATATCCTTTTTTGTTCCCTGAACCTCTCCTTTCCCTCCTCTTCTTTTTTTGGTGTTGTCTATGAACTCTGTTTTGTTGTTGCCTTGGTTACGTTGAAATAAATTTCGGTAGAGGCCCCTTGGGTCTCTCCTGTTCTTTAAAAAATGCATTATTTGCTGAAAAGAAAAGAGCGTTCCCAAAAAAATTGTATCTAGCTTGTTTGAATGGGTGCTGAGGTTATTGGAGTTGGACTTGTTTGTTTTCTAATATTATAGTTATGTTTTCAATTTTCTTCTTCTGAAAAGGAAAGAGCTTTCCTATGTCTCTTGGAAAAAAAATGTATCTAGCCTGTTCTTTGAATGGTTGTTGTGGTGATTGGAGTTTTACCTGTTTGGTTTTAGATTATATAGTTATTTTTTCAATTTTCTTCTTCATTTGTAGTGCATTTTAAAGGCAAAATTTCTCTTCTTATTAAGCTCACAAAAAATAGTGCTGATTGAAAGAAGAGAGATTTTGAAAGAAGAGCAACTATGATGGATTGAGGGAATTTCGTTGTTCTTTCACATTGCTAAAAAATTTAAAGTTGCAAGTAAACATATAGTTGTGACACTATCTTTACAAGAGTCAATATAGCATTTCTTATTCCCATATGATTCATTTGTCACGCTCGGCTCAATCTTTCCTATGATTCTTCACCTGATAAAGTTCTAAACGCCAAGTAAACATTATTTTGATTTATTCGTTTTGAAATGACAATTTTGCTCCTCTTTTTATCCCAGGTTGACGATGCTATTGAGGCTTTAGAGGATGTCGCATTATGGTGCATGCAGCTGCGAGAAGAACAAAACATAGAAGACAGCGAAACTGTTTTTTAACTAATATATTCAAGATGCACGCTTAATTTTCTCTATCTTCAAGGTCTTCCTAGACAAAAAAAAATTAGGCTCGCAATTTTAAGAATGGAGTTTCAACAAGAAATTTGATTGTCTAAAGGGGATAACAAAATATTGCCTTCAATTCACTCTTAAGTATTAACAATTATTGTATTGGGCCAAATGACAATTATTGATAAGGGCCAACTTAAACCATGCCAGCATAAGGGCATTACTAAGCAAGCCTAGGTCACCAAAATTTTGAGTTGTATAGAAATACAAAACTCGAACACTCTTACACAAAAAGTTGTCTTGACCATAGTCGGAGTATGGGAATGAACCAATAATAGCAAGACTCCCATCGAGGCATCAAACTTTGTCAAACAAACTACAAGTTTTCATAAACATCAACACTGGATAGCATTGTTAAGCAGATGACAACCCTATGATTCAACAAGAAGAGAGTGAGTCTAAATAAAAATGACAAATATTTTCTAGGCGTGCATTTTAACTAGTTTTATAATAAAGTGTGCAAGCATATCTACCAAAATGGTAGGTGGCCCTAGACATGACTGAAAATAATCATCTGCCTTTCCGGCCCAATCCGTTAATAGCTGGTCCAAACCCAATCACCCGATCACATGGAACAGCAACGTGGAAAGCTGCCTAAAAGCCCAAACTGAGAAGTGAGAAGGCAGTGGCACCCACCAAAATTTGAGAATTTCTCCTCCATTAGTTTGAGTTTTCTTTGAACCAAAAACAGCTTCCGTGGTCCACAGAAAAAACATCGCCATTATTCTAAAAAATAACACATTTCCCCAAAAATCACCCTTGAGCCCTCAAAAAACCGCGAATTTCCTCTCCGGCTCCTCTTCCTCCCTCCTCCCCAGTCAATCCCCGCCCAGTCTCGGCTGAGGGCCCGGCCGCCGTGCAAGGACCCCCAGCAATGGGCTCCGGCGAGGAAGACACAGGAGGCAGAGGAGGGGCGGTGCGGGGCGCGGTGCTGAAGGTGCTCGTGGTGGTCGGCGGCGTCCTGCTGCTCCGCCGCCTGCGCCGCTCCACCACCCGCTGGGACCACGCGCGAGCCGTCGCCGACGCGCTCTCCGGAGAAAAGGTGACTCCGCCACCCTCCCTGGAGAAGCGTTTGGTTCCCGGGGCATTCCGATTCGGCCGCATTAAAAAATCCCGTTGCAGCGGCATCTGTTTCTGAACGTAGATAGAGGAAAGAAATGCTTGTGCCTTAATGTGTTTCCTGATGTACAGTGTCACACCTCAAAAATTTCAATTTTGGAATGTGAACCGAAAACACTAAATAAACTAAAGGATTTACTATTTCTTTAAAATTAGCCAAGATTTTATTCTTTTGTTATCACTATAAAATAATGAAAAGTGTGGCTTTAAAACTTTTATGAAGATAATAAAAGATGGGTTTGTGCTTGGTACATTGCTTTGTTTTGCTGGTGTTTAAAAAAGAATTTCTAAAACCCGAACAAGACACGACTAGGTTCTTTTCCAGTTTAAAAAATAAAGCTTCAGAAACCCAAGTTTGCCTCACGAAAGTTTTGGGAAAACGTTTTCGGTAAAATCCTTTTTCTTTCATAGATAGAGGAAGAGCCTTTTCTTTTTCCTCTATAATGTTGGCCATCGCTTTAGCTAGACACCATCCTCTACCTAGCTCTAGCAGGCCCAGGTCAGTCTCTAGTCATCCCTGGCTTGCCCTAGCCAATCATAACTTTTCTTAGCTTGCTCTAGCCACCCTTAACCTCAACTGGCTAGCTTTGGCCAACCACGGCCAGCCCCAGCTGGCCATGGCCACCCTGGCCAGGTCAATAATAGCGGCAGCCGGCCACCAGTGGCCAAACTTGGCCATCAGCAGCAGTCCAGTCTAGCAACCCTTTGCCATCCTCTAAGACATCATAGCTTACTTTGGCCAGCTCCTACCTAGCTTGGGCCACCCCTGGCCTCACCTAGCTTTATCTGGCCAGCCACAGCCACCTGTGGCCACTCTCGGCCGGCCACAGCCAGCACTAGCTTGGCCACAGCGGCCACAAGCCAGCCTAGGCCATGACCCAGCCTAGTAGCTAGCTGCAGCAGGCCGCAAGCAGCCATAGCCTCCCCCGGCCACCTTGAGCCCTCTCTGGCCATCCCTGGCCAACGCTGGCCACTCCCAGCCGGCCATGGCCAGCCATGGCCAAGCAGCCGATCTTGTGTTTTTTGCGTGTATAGCGCTAAGTTATAGAAAACATGTGTAGACGTCGTTCGGTCCTTTGCGGGAATTTTCTGGACTTTTTGGTATATTTTCCTATTTACCTGAGAGCTTTTCCAATTTTTGGGTGCTCTAAAATATCATTTTCATGTGCTCCAAATATTTTATTGGATTCATCATGCCCCAATCTATCTTTGGGTATTTTTCCATAAATTTTGGAGTTAAGGAAATATTTTTCAGGGCTTTAAAATTATTTTAGCTTTTTCTAGAATTATTTTCGCACTGAAAATGCTTTTCTATAATTCCCAAAATTAATAAAAATAGCTCAATTTTTGCTGAATCCGAACCCTAGGCATATATATATATGTCGGCGTAGCCCTTGACGCGCTGATTCCAGATCAGAAAACCCCTTCGCGAGCCGCCACTCGTAGCTCCCGGAATCGATCGCCAAAGTTCATCTCGGCTAGGGTTCCGGCGAATGTTCGGCGAGCTTTTCCGGCCATCTCCTCCGTCCTCCGCGAGAACCATCACCTCCAGAAGGTTCGTATCGATCTCCTATACACCGACACGCCTATCGTTTTGTGAATCCATGTCCGTTTGGTCGCGTTCCCTTTCACCTCCTCTCTTTTTCGGCGAACTCACCATGGAAATCATCTCCTTCCTTGCAGCAAGCCGGTGGTCCTCCGTCTCAAGCCCGCGGCCATGCTGTCACCCGGCGGGCCTTCCCCCGTGGCCCTGTGTCGCCTCACGCCTCGCCATGCCTTCACGCGCGTGTCTGCGCGTAGAGCAGCAGGCCGCCGCCGCTCATGCACGGTCGCAGGCAGGCCCTGCTCCGCCCGCTGGGCCCCAGCGCCGCGCAGCCATGCGCCGCCGTGCCGCCCGGGTGGCTGGCCAAGGCCTGGCCAGGTCTTCCACCCCTCGCGTGCAGCAGCAGCCCCATGTGGCCATGGAGGCCACGTTCTGCAACCAGAGGAAAAAATGACCAAGGTAGAAGATGACATAATTACGACTTTGCCACTGATCTTTAATCCTCCGCCGTTTCACCGTTTTAACTCTGAATCGAGTCGTTCAAGTTGCTTTAGTTTTGTATCATTGTGCTCTACGCAGTAGAGTTAATTTTTATCATATCTCATGCTTTTCTATATATAGCTAAATATTAAATGGTTTAGTATGCTTGTAATTAGTTAGTTTTATAGTTAAAAAACAATATTCGTTTTATATCTTCGTAATTATACACGACATGTTAATTTGATTAATCTTAACCTATGTGTTTCTAATTATGTTTTGGTTAGATTGAACATGCTACATGTAATAGACCATAGATGCTTTCGTATGTTTATGTCATTTGCAAAGCAAAGTTTAAATGTCTTATAATGTGAGATATGTTTATAAATAAAACATAATTAGTTTAATTTGGTTTTTAAAATAAATTATGGTTTTATGTAATTTAAGTTAATAACTTGTTCATGATTTTCTTTAAATAAAGTAAATAAAGCTTATAGTTGTTTCTTTTATAACGTAAAGCCTTTCAATAGGCGTTTCTTGTGATCGTAGCTATAGCTCTCTTTTAGCACGTTATTTTACCTTGTGTGGTGTACTGTTCTTAGTTACTTTTCCTTGTTGTTTGTATGTTCCCTGTGTATGGTGCTTGTTACGAGTAGAACAAGAACCGCTGTGAGCGTCAGAGATCACAAGCTGTAGAATGAAAGATAAAGATGATATTTCTCTAAGCACATTGCTTTGGGGTGTAAAGCAAGTCTTAAGGCAAGTATAGCTCTTGGGTTTTATTTCTATTACCATGATCTTATGACTTAATTAATGTTTAAGCAATAAACGATAAAATTAATGTTTAAGCAATAAACGATAAAAATGACTTTTTAGCAACTTGATGATTTATCTATAAAAGAACCTCCAGAATTTATAGTATAGCTATGAGGGCTACATGGCTCTGGTTTTAGCTCAGTATGAGGACCTTTTCTAGCTTGTTAGTGGTTTCCACTTGGCGCAAGAGGGGTGTATCCGGGTTGGGTGTAGTTGGACCCCTGTCTATATGTGTATAGGCTGCGGTTGTGTGCCATCTAGAAGGGGGATACTACATTCGTAGGCGCAGAAACCTTAGCGGTCCTAACATGTTAGACGAACCTTTGAAAGGCTTCATAGTGAACCCTGCCGGTCTTTCTTGGTAGTGGGCTAAGAGGCCGATCACCTCGGGCGAAAGGGTAAATCACGACTCACAGTGAAAGTGTACACGTCTGCACAGAGTTTATTAAACTGGTATACTAGCCTTGTCCAAGGACACGAGCAGCCTTGAAATCTTTACATTAAGATAATGACTTTTGTTTGCTTACATGTTCATAGTTTACTGTTTTATGCCTTATAGTATTTATGTTACATTGATCATATGTTATGGGACCTATACTTTTGCTATACTTGTTGAGTTCGACATGGACTCACTCTTGCTATTCCCCCCACACCTCAGGAGAAGTTTTAGGCTTGTGATCAACCAGTCAGTTGGATCCAGTGGAGTAAAGTCTACACCCGGAGTTTGAAGTCGTCTTTCTGCTGATTGTTCATTAGGTGATCTTTTATATATTGTGTACGTCATATTTAAAGCATTGTAATTGATACTATTTGTAGCTATATGTGAGATTTGTCCTTTAAGACTCACATATAGTGTATATCTGGTTTTGTCCTTAGAACCGGGTGTGACATACAGTTCTCGAGGGAGCAGGCGAGGAAGGATCCTGACAACTTCTTCAATTTGAGGTCAGAATTTTATTCTAACAAAAGCACTGTATATGCATTAATCGTTTGATTACTAGTGTTTCTCCTGCCCATTTGATTAGGCTTTTTGTCTTGGGTCTGGTCTGGTGGATCTATGAACTAATCGTAGACTTGTTTTAGGAGGGAGGTATATGCACAAGCACATCGATTGAATATTCCCTGCAAACTTTCTATGTTGATCACTGCAATTCAGATTGAAGATAAGCATAATTGTTGCTGACCATGGTTTGTGATGATTTAGCTTTGGTGATTATGGGTCTGTTTTTTTTACAAGTTGCTGGATATCTCTAAAATGATTTCAAAATGCAATACTTGTCACTGTTGGTATGAAAACTGTTTTGATTTGAATTTGATCTCTTCTTTGTTGGGTTTTGATGCTCTGGGATCATCTTGTAGTATCTGTTGATATAATAGTTGATTGAGGACAGCCATTTGTTTCTAAATGATTTACTTCTGTACTTTCTAGCTGTTGTCTGTGTCAGCCAAAATTTTAAATTAAAGCACCAGTGGGGGCTGCACAAAAGATGGAACTTGATAAATCATTGATGGTTAACAAACCTTTTGTACTTTTGTTGGATGTGAAATGCTATGTCATCTTGTATTGTATAATAAGTTTTCAACCTTGAGCAAGTTGTTTATGAAACTATATATATCCTTTTAAAGGATCCATGTTTATTCATAATTTTGATTCAGTGTTTTCAACCTCAGACAAGGTTCTTTCGGTTGATTCCATGGATCAGTGACTGAATGGTTACACTGACATGTTATGGTTTTCTTTAACTCTATCCTTGATTGTTCTTTAGTCTGCTGTTATCATTGACTCATTATGAATATTTTGCTTGGATGTAAGTAACTTGGTAGAACCGTAGAAGCGATAACCATTTATTATGCAGAAAAATTGCTGTTCATCTGCACTTAATCATGTACATTCGCAGTTCTTCTTTTAAATCCTTTTCAACTCATTCTTTTTCCATGCGTGAGACAAGTATTTTTTTAAGCATGTGATGACATTTTTGTAGTGACATAAATGTCCTGTGTCTCCATTGCAATTCAGCCTTCTTTTATTTTCAGAATGCTCACATGCCCTGCAACTGAGATGGTGGATGGTTCAAGGGTGCTTTACTTTGAGCAGGTATGATCATTATCTCTACCCATTCTTCTTTATTACAGTGCCCCTTTTTGGTATCTCAATTCCATGGTTTCCTTTCCAGGCATTTTGGAGATCTCCAGAAAAGCCTTTTAGACAAGTAAGTAACTCTAAACTGTATTAGTCACTCCAACATATCTCCATTTTGCCCTTACCAATTCATATGTAGGATATTATTTTTTAAAGTCCTGAGTTCCTGCACAAACTTATAGATATAATGTTATGCTAGTCAATATAGTCTAAACAAGATGATATTATATTATCTGACATTGCAGACACATAAGAATCTTTTGCTCAAATGCTTTATTTTACTCATACACTATTTTGATGAACTTCCAATACACCCATGTGACTGTTTCCTGTTACTTTTAAATCCTTTCTTCCTGCTTAACCTGCCATTTTACATTATATGTTCTTGTGATGTGTAATGCTTTTGTTTGGCCACCGTAATGATCTGATGATGCCACTAGTTTGGAGTATTCAGAATATGGTTCCATTATTCTGCAAGAAAGGCTATGCCTGTTGATTGGATAGTATTCAGATTAAATTTGGATTTCTGTTCTTCTGTGTGCATTCTATATTTCCAATATCCTATGTGCTCTACATATGTGCAAATAATGATACGTTCTGGTCCCTCCAGAGATTCCACATGGTAAAGCCCTGTCCAAAGGAGATGAAATGCGATGTTGAGGTGAGCTCAAATTTAATATAGTTCCTCTGAGATCTGCAATGTCGTGAAGTTGATGTACTGAACAAACTTATGCATCTTTACTAATATTTATCGGAATTTACTAGTAGTATTCAGTTTGTTCTCCTATACTTTTGACTTTGTCAAAAATAAGACTATTTGAGCAACTGGTATATCCTATTCCTATTTAAATATAAAAGGAAAATATGCATCTGGTTCCAAAATATGTTTTTCTTTAAGGCTATTCCCACAGTTGCAGTTCTCTTGTTCAATGCACAAGTGTTCAGGTTACTTAATGATTACTCAAAAAACTTGGTGTGATACCACTTGTCCATATTGGGAAGCATAAAATGGTGTATTTAGAGCACTTAGTATTTTCTACAGTGCTGCTTTTATTTGATTATTCTTTTTATTTGATTATTCTGACAATTATTTTGTTGTTGTGGCATTAATAACATTTGAGTGAGTCTGTTAATGTCTAGAATCATTACCTTTTGTTTTCTGGTGTCTACAATGGCTGTGGCATTAAATTTTTGGTTGAAGTAATGCAACTTCTCATCCATGTTCCTGCTTTAGGAAAACTGAAAGATATTAATATTTTAGAACAACTTTGAAACATCCTCAATTTTCCACGAAGGGAAAATACACAGAATGGCGGATAATATAATAGTTTGAAGCATCAAACCATCTCATTATCTCGCAATAGTCGATACAGGATCCATACATCGTACAAAAGATTACAATTAGGGGGAATTACATAAATAATTCATCGCCACACTGGCGGAATCATCAGAGTAGCAGCAGCCTCTGGAACAGCTGCAAAAGGCGGAAGTACAATAAAATCTCCAAAAAGAAGCCTGAGCGTAGGAACGAGACGTCTACTCCTCCTCATCGTCATAGTCGTAGTCGGGCTCACCTGCCAAATAATTTTCAGTACGGTTTGTACTGGCCACATCTCCCACCCTATGCTTTGCTTTTGCTATGTAGTATTTGGTGGGATGCAAGGATATAATCAAATCGACCTATTATGTGGCTGTAGTTTCCTATGCAAACAGTGGCCAATATTATATAATATAATTCATCAAATTTTAATCCATCTCATCCACACATCCAAACCCATTCCATCACCATCTCACACATCTCACCCTCTCACACTCAGTCGACAGGTCCAACTCCCTCTCGGAGCCTGTCTCAGCGGCTCACAGCCGGAAGGGTAACACCAGGGGGAGAAATAGAAGGACTCCTCTCACTACTCCCGAGAAGCGTGGGTCTTAGGAAAGAGCCATACCAGTGGCCCACGGACTATATATAGATTCATAAACTCTGCAGAGCATGTACTCCCGTAACCACAAGATCACTATCATCGGCGGTGCCCCGCCTAAGCTGATTCCGGCTGCTTTCTAACCGGTGCGATGCCACCCTACCACTCAGTACTGGGACATCCCGGATAGGTACCACCGGCACACTGAGACTGTGAGACATAGTACCGGGCCCCCGTGGTCACTATGCTGTCTAAGGAGGGTGTGGGTCTCCACGCCCGTACCTCCCGACACTTTTTGCTAACAACCTAGTAGTAGTGGCACCGTCCTAGCTAGTCAGACATCCGTCTCCCGCCCATTCAAGAGCGAGTGGTGAGCACGTAAGTCCCAAGGTTCCGGTCCTCAAGAGATATCAGGTCCTAGGGGGATCTGACAGGATTATCTTCTCTTTTGGGACTACAACAGTCCGTGCTACAACGGCACCTCCTACCCGGGGCTTCGCTCCACGAAGGTTCTCACCCCCGGGATCTCCTTATGCATCACAATGTGCCCGCCACAAGCACCTCACACGGGAATGCCTAGAACACATTCCCCGGCAAGACTCGCCCACATGGCTCGTCGTAGAATCCTGTCCGATCGACTCAACCCTCACCACACACCCAAGACGCACGCAGCACTCTCCCCGAGTAAAGTGGCACCACGTGCCTTAACCATATAACCATGCTCTCCACCACGCATCATTATCACACAGATATAAGCGTAGTAGAAGTAAAGCATCATGGATAAAATAAGCAAGCGTCTAGCCTATCAGCAGGTGTGCAGGAGTAAGGTTGCGACAAGGTAAAGGCTCATCAAGCAGTTCTATCATGCAACCTATCATCAGGTGATATTCATAATTGAGCACTAGCAACTAGATATTATGCCATGCGTAATAGGATCTACGAGGTTGGGTGGGGTGTGGCACCTATGAAGTCGTCACCGAGCTCCTCCTCGTACTCGTAGTCGTCCTCCTCAAGCTGATCCTCCTCTGAAACGAGACATAATAGCCGCGTTAGTGGCTCCTATAGAGTCAACACAAAGAAGCAATAAAATTCAATAACTCCAAATGCACTCATACACAAGCCTATGACGTAGAGCTTATTTTTATGAAAATTTGGACACTTGGTTCATATTTTTCGGAGTTCGTATGAAGAAGTTATGGATTTCCGAAGTTTATTCTATTTTCGGAAAAAGAAAAAGGGCAGATTAACCTGGTGCTGACACGTGGCAGCTCCTGATTGGGCCACGTGGTGTGCAGGAACAGTGCAGCTGGGGAAGTGCTGATGTCATGCTGACATCAGCACTGGCGGGACCCAGTCAGCGGCTGACAGGTGGGGTCCACGGTCTGGTCACTGACAGGTGGGGCCAGGTCAACGGTCAACGTTGACAGGTCTCGACTGGGCCTCGAAAGGCAGGGCTGGATCTGGGTCGAGTTGGGTCGGCACTGTACACTCGAGGTGGGGCGGTCCGGGCGACCCCTCGAGAACGGAGTTTCGCTCGGGCGAACGGATTGGCCTCGAGAACGAAGCCTCGCCCGGCGAACGGGCATGCCCTCGAAGACGGACTTGTTCGCACGAAAGGGGCAGCCCTCGAGAACTGTGCGCCCCTCGAGACTTGACCATCTGGCCTCGAGCCGGGCCCTCGACTTGGGCAGGACCTCGATTAGAGCCAGGACCTCGACTCCGTCGGTCGGACCCTCGACTCGTCGGATGAACCCTCGACTCCGTCGGGCGGACCCTCGACTTCGTCGGGCGGACCCTCGACGGATGTTGGGCAGACCCTCGACTGTCGGGTGGACCCTCGACCTCGTCGGTCAGAACCTCGACTTCGTCGGGCGGACCCTCGACCTCGTCGGGCGGACCCTCGACCTCGTCGGGCGGAACCTCGACCTCGTCGGGCGGACCCTCGACTCGTCGGGCGGACCCTCGACCTCGTCGGGCGGAACCTCGACCTCGTCGGGCATTAGCTGAGCTACGTGGCTGGTCGGCTAGGTGCTCTAACTCGGGGAATTCGACCCTCAAGCCGGTGGCGGTCAGCGAGGCGCGGCGGCGAGCTAAATTCGCCGACGAAGCCGGGCATTGGTCTCCATCCTCCTTCTTGCCCTTCGATTGGAGAAGCTGGGATCTCCATGAGCTAGCTACCGGGGCTAGTCGAGGCACGGCGGGGCGTGCGCGGCTCGGCGGCCACGGCGGACGCTCCGGCGGCCAGAGTCCGGGGAGGCCAGAGCTGCAAAAGTGCGTGGCTCCAACTGTGGCCCGTGCCGGCTCCAAGAGGTTGCCAAAAACGTGCTCTAGACTACGGCGAAGCTATCGGTCGCGGTAAGGAAGAAACAGGGGTAAGGGGAGCGAGAACGTCGACGATGGACTGGTGGCGGCCATGGCCGAGCAGGGCGAGGGCGGGGGATGCTTACTCGCATAGCGACGGTCGAGGCAGGTGACGCGGGCTTGGTGGCGGCTCGGTGCAGGGGATGCGAAGCCGGGGCGTCGAGGTGGTTATGCGGCGCTCCCAGGTCCTCCTCAGCGCGCGGACGGCGGCAGCAGCAGCACTCTAGCTCCGCCTCCTTCCTGCTCCTCCCTTCTTCTCTCTCTCCCTCGCTCGACTGATCTGGCGGCGGGTCTCCACAAAGACGGCAGGGCGATGGGGAAACCCTAGAGGCCAGGGTGCTCCTCTTTAAATAGGCACGGCGGCCAGCCATGGACGGCGGAGGCAGAAGATGCCCATCGGGCGGCTGTGCACGGCCACGATTAGGGTTAGGGTTCGGTGAAGCGCGGTGCAAGCAGGCGGTTAGATGGACGACGTGGAACGTGGCCGTACTCGGGCGGACGGCGGAGGCGCGCGGTGCACAAAAATGGTGCGACGGACGCGACGCGCGGTCGACAGAAGTGGTAAAAGGTAGGAGCTGACGGCACGGTCCCACGCGTCAGCGAGAGAAAGGGGAGAGACGCGGGCGCATCTGGCGGCAGGCCCTTGGTGGGCCGCCTTGTTGGGCCGGCGGTCGGTGGACGGTCGAGCGCGCGCGGGCGATCGACGAGGCGCGGCAGCGCGTGGCGCGACTGAGCCGACGCTCGAGGCAGGCCGGTCGGGCCAGCGCGCGAGCGAGCGGGCAGGCGGCAGCGCAGCAGGCCGAGCTGGGCCTCGAGCTCGGGCAGGCGGTCGAGCGGGGCCTCGAGCTCGCAGCAGGCCGGCGGTCGAGCGCGCGGACGAGCTGGCCAGCGCGGGGGAGGGGGGTTCGGTAGCAGGCATATATGTATACATGCATTAAAAGGTTATTCGATTTTTATTAACATCACATAAAATCGAATAAGAGGCGAATCAAACTCTGGTTATTTAAATGCAATGCTCGGGCTATCGTCAGGTGCTATTTGTGCAACTAGGTTTTCTACATGACATCCACCATACACTGGTAAATTTTAGAAAAAATTTTGAAAGCCCGTATTTTCAGTAACCGAATTTCTAGGGTTGTTACAAACTTTGCAGGCAAAGCTGACTAAATAACATTACAATTTCTTTTTCAATGGACAGTTGAGTTCATATGCAATTAGGGATGCTGAAGAGTACAAGAATTTCTGTGACCGTCAAAACGATCAGAGGCCACAGCCAAAAGAAATAATTGCAGTATGTCATGTCCAAACACAATCTTACTTTTCAGAATGTTTGCTTATGAAGTTTCCCACTTAATTTACTCATGACTATTGGTGACTAAACTCTTGAGGGACAGCTGCAAATGAAATGATGGAAATATTTTACAACAATTAGGTAAATCTAATCAGCTTAATGATTAGTCTTAGTCACCCTGTGCGTATTAATGTATGTCAAGGGAATTAGGGACCAGGTGGAGTTGCCAATGAGTGAATGAATGAATCCACAGGAAATAGAATTGCTGTTATTTGTACTATCAAGGGAGGGATCCCATCTGTCACCAGATCAAAGATGGTGTACAGTAGTTCAATGGGTTTTCAATATGATTAATTGATTGGTAAGCCTTGGATCACCATTTTTGCTTTTTAATATTCATTTGCAGCCTTTGGTGTTTTGAATATGGACTTCAATGCTGTTGTGCTACTGACCTAAATACAGGTCATTATATACTTCACTTAGTTTAATACTAGGATGAGTGATGAGGACCTAGTTCCTGCATGGAAAAGAGCATGGTCTCCCATTTTTTATGCGACATAACCACTTAGTTTTGATGCCTTCTATAAGCTCACATAACCACTTAGTTTTGACTGATATAGCTTTGCATAGTACATTCCTAATCCTAGCTCAAGCTTTATACAACTTGTGATGTTTGTTTTATTCACACAAGGTTTATCTTTGGTGTTCAGGATATTGCAGAGCATCTAACCACCATACACTTGTCACGGTGTGGCCGTGGAAAACGTTGCTTATATGAAGGATCTACGCCACCTGAAGGTTTTCCCAACAACTGGGTGAGCTAATTGTTCTCTCAATTAGCAATTCGGTATATTCAGTTCTCTTTCTGACTGAATAATTTGCAGAAATCTTTTCAGTTTAATACTACGTCAGAGCTCACTAGTGGTAATCCTTGTCCGCAATGTTTCGCTTGTTCCCATCTCAACATTGACATTTTATAGAATGGTGCATCATATTGTACATCGGATCTGTCCATCCACAAAAACGGTGAAGTACATATCTGGGACAAAGGTTTTGACGATCAAGGGAACCAGGTGATTTTCATATATCTTCACTTGCTAGTATTCCAGTTGTTCTGCCATGCTTGTGTGAAAGAGAATCTTGACAATATGCTCGCTTGCTCAGGTTTGGGGAACCAAGGTTGGCCCTTACGAATTCAAGCCTGCCCCCAAATCCAAATATGATGACATGTTCTCGCCATTAAATTTCTCTGCCCCTTCGTCACTAGAGAAGTTGGACAAAGCATATGTAATCGATGACCAGTAGAGGCTGAGCCCTAAATTTTGACATAGGAATGCTATAAGTGAATACACGTAGTATGTATGTATATATTGTACTGAGTTCTGATGCATTCTCGCTTTTTTTTGACCAACCTGTGCATCTTGGTTGTCAATGGTTAGTATGGTGAGGCATGATACCTAGTCTGAACCAATTTAAGTTAGTGTGCAAGATGGCCCAGGCCTTGTTTAGATGCTGAAATTTTTCATAGCACTTTCGTTTGTATTTAATAATTATTATCAAATCATGGACTAACTAAGTTTAAAAGATTCATAAAACGACCTCGATTTCCGTGAAGGAAAATCTACAAAGTAAAAATGTAACATGACCATTTAAATCACATTAACTGATAACAGTTGAATATCACCATCCATACATCGAATAAAAGAGTACAATAGAGGGGATTATAATAACTTATTACATCGCCACTTAGCGGAATCAGAGTTCATACAGCATAAAATTAAAAGCTTGAAGGTGCGGAAGCTATCATCTCCGATCCAACTTGAGCGTAGGTACGAAACCCTCAATCGCTATACTCCCCAGATGAGTACTCACTCCTTGAACCTCAAACCAAATTTTCAGTACGATATGTACTGGCCACTCCACCCTATACATTGCTTTGTAAAAATTAGATGCAAAATATGGATATAAACAAAGGAACCTATAAAGGCTGGGGTTTCCTATGTAGCGATCAAGTATATAAGTAATTAATAAGCAAGTTTTATACACATTTTCATACCCACAACATCCATCACCACCCATCTCTGAAACACCATCCCATATCCTCCAACACCATCTTAGACTTGTGTCGACAAGCCAACTCCCTCTCGGCTTGCCTCAGCGGCCCGCAGCCCTCAACCTGGCTCACGGCCGAAAATCATACTCAGGGGGAAGATAGAACACTCCACTCACTAGTCCGGTGCAAGCAGAACATAAGAAAGCTCCATAGCCAAACAAGTCGGTAGATGTATCGATCGATCAACCATACACTCTGCAGAGGTTTCACTAATTCACTAGATAACCATCATCGATGTTGATCATCATCTAGGCAGATTTCGGGCACCTACTGCCATGGAACAATGCCATCCTGCCTCTCAGCCCTGGAACACCCTTAGAGTGGCTGATACTATGAAGAGTCTATCTCATGATCCCATTCCCACAAAGCATCATGATCGTCTCGAAAGGGTGTGAGACATCATCATGCTCCTACCTCCCTGACACACGCTCGTCTAATAGTAATGGCATCGATCTATCCAGCGGTTCGGCCGTCTCCCCCCATGGGAAGCGAGTGGAAAGTAGTAGATTCCTATGATCCGGTTACCAGAGCAGCAGTTCCTAAGTGTGACCAAGCCAAGATATCTTCTCCAGGGTTGATCTTTAGTGTGCTACCATGGCACCTTTGTCTTGGGTTCCACCCCTCAGAGGCTCACACCCGAAGACCACCATCGTTAGTCCGCCATAGACTGCTATTCATGGAAATGTCTAGACACATTCTCTGACAAGACTCGCTCCAAAAGCTCGTCGTAGGTCCTGGCTCGATCGACTCAACCCTCACCCTACTCCTTGCCGTAAGCTCCACCCCAAACCCAGATACAGCATCATCTGCTCACAAGCTCATCCAACCCATCAACACACACACCTCCAGCCTGGCACCCTCGAGGCCTTCCCAGGGTTCATCACGTCGCATCAAATGTAAGCGAGTGAAGTATATATATATAAATATAGCAGATAAGCAAGTGGCTAACATAACAGTGGGTAAGCAGGTGATAGGTTACAACAAGGTAGGGCTCATCCAGTAGTAATCTACCATACATACCTAGCACAGGCGATCCATTATATAGCAACAGAAATTAAAGCACTAGCCCTACTACATTTGCCATGCGTAATGGGATCTACGAGGTTGGGTGAGATGTGGCACCTTCACTAACGTAGCTGTCGGGCTTCTCCTGGTAGTCACTGTCGTCAGACCTGTCCTCGCTCGACCCTATAACCGAGAATTAATGGTCGCAGAAGCGGCCCCTATAGATTAGCACAAAAAACGAATACCAAATAAAATATCCAAATGCACTCAAACATAGCGAAAATAGGTAGAGATTGATTTATAGAAAATTTAAATATATGGATCATAATTTTCTGAGCTCGTATGATTTAGTTATGATTTTTCAAAGATTTAACCGATTTCTAAAAAAGAAAAGAGGTTGGATTATTCTGGTGCTAACACGTGGCAGCCTGTGATTGGTCCACGTGTTACTTGCGGTTCAAACAGAGACAGATTAGATGCTGATATGGCAGGTGATGTCATGTTGATGTCAGCATTGACTGGGTCAACGGTCGTCTAACATGTGGGTCTAAGGTGACGTCACTGTTGACATCATCAGTCAACGGTCAACGGTCAACTGACAAGTGGGCCCCACTGGGCCATTAACGGGTCGTTAATGGGCCGTTAATGGGCTGAGTGGGCCGAATCTGGGCCAGGTATGGGCGGGGCTTGGCCCACCATGTGGCACGCTCAGGTGTTGCCACGTCATCAATCCAGATCTCATATGGTCTCAGCTCACTGCTCTGGTCCATGGTCCACTATTGCTTGCGGGGTCCACTATTAGTGATTCACGTCCACATGCGCTGGGTGCACGGATGAGTCCTTTGGTCCACGCGGTCCATGGACCAATCAACGGTGCACCGGCACTGACTGGGTTCCACGAGCAGTGCCTCAGGTCCATGTAGACCACGTCCGCTATCCTCTTCTTGATTCCATCCCCTTCCTCTGTTTCCTTCGCCCGACGGCGGGGCTCGACGGTGGCGACGTCCTTCTCCAATCCCTGTGCTCCGGTGGTCCTCCGGCTCCATCTTCTGTTGTATCAGCTTCGGGACGTCATGGCGAACACGGAGGTGGTATTCAAGGCTCCACCTTGGCTTCCGGTGGGGCTGTCCACGGTGAATGGCGGCTCGACGACGACGACGCATGACAGCAGCTCGACGGTGACTCAATCCAAGGCAAAACAGGCAACTGGAGGGCGATAGGGGTCACGCAGCTCCTTCCCGACGTGCCGATGGTGACCAAAACCTGCGGTGGAGTCCGCGTGGGTAGCAACTCCCACAGTGGAGCTCCAACAAGGCCTCGGTGCGTGGCACGACACCAAGGGGGCTCCATGGCCTCCATCTTCTCCAGATCCTATAGCAGCATGTAACGGTGAAGCCCGATAGGGCATCCTTGTCCTTTGAGGCGGTTGGAGTTGAGCGGCGTGTTCTCTCCATGGCGGTGCTCTAGAGCGGCATGACGGCGGTGAGTTCCTGCATCGACGGTCCTCCGGTGTCACGTTCTAGTAGATAGCATGCGCACGGGGTGCTCCTTGACAAGGAGGTTCTAGATTCGGTGTCAAAGAAGGGTAGGGCTCATTGGCGAGGTGAACAAGATGGCTTCGCTGCGGCAGCACTTGGCGCGCAGCGACAGACATGGCGACTGGCAGCTCCGGCGTCCTCCTGATACCGTGGTCCTTGTGGCCTGGCTAGACAGCGTGTGTGTGTGTGCAAGTGTCCAAGGCAACCGGTGATGGTCCTAGCCTACGCGCTCATGGTGTGGAGCACCATGGCTGGCAGCAGAGGAAAAAGAGGAAGAAGGGCGCTCAAGGTGCTCACCGATGGGCGAAGAGGAAGTGGAGTCACGGTACGAAGTCCAACGTGGCGGTGGCTCCTTCTTGCGATCGAGTCTGAGGTGGTCGTCAGCGTGGCTCATGGTACAACTCGGCGGCAGCTCTGGTGGGGCCTTCTTCCCTAACTCTGGCGATGGCAGCAACTCCTCCCCCGCCTCCTTTCTTCCCCTTCCTCTTCTTCTTCTCGAATTGATGCTTGGCTCGGTGAATTTGGTGAGCCACCGGTGTGGCGGCGGGCAATGGAACCCTAGGGATGCCGGGGCTTGCTCTTATAGAGGCAAATGTGGTAGGTAGTGCGGCGAGGGCACGGCGGTAGCAACCATGAGAGGCTAGGGGTAAATTGGTACCCGATGTTCCAATAGCCGACGCAGCGGGGCTGTGGGTTTCGGTTGCCAGCGGCTGAGACGGCTAGGCGCCTTGTCGGCTAGGGAAGCGCGGGGAACATTAGCATGGGCACCCGGGGCGGCTTCGCGTGGGAGGAAAAGATCCTCGCGGCCACGGGATTTTCTTGCTAGGGCTATCGGCTCCCGATCGGCCCAGCTGGCGCGCGGGCGAGTGTCGATGCGAAGCAAAAGCGGATCGGGTGGCTGGTGGCCTCACGTGGCCTTCATGCGAGCAGACGTGACCGTGGGAAAAGCAGGAGAGGCAGGGGACCAGAGAGGGGATAAAGTATGACAAGTGGGTCCCGCTCGTGGGTTCCACCGGTCAGTGTCTCGGCCCCCCTCCTGTCGTGACGCAGGCAGGCGGGTGGCTTGCTGGGCCGCTCGTGGGCCGGCTGGCGCGGAAAAAAGAGAGAGAAAGAAGCAGGCCGGGCTGGCTTCCTTTGCGGGCCGGATGGCTTCGCCTTTTCTTTTTCTTCCTTTTCTCTTTTCCATTAAATTTTCCAAATACTTTTATGTATCTATACTTGTATATATATTTATGTGATGTGCCAACTTTGATTAACAAAGTAGTGGACATACAAGGCCCTTATATTTGTTAGGGTATTAACTCCCTATATTGTAGGTTCTTTTTATTTAGCACCCATGAATCCAAAAAGAACCAAATCACATGGTGAATTAGATGCAGCATGATGCTTGCAACATAACTATGGATGGCAAGGTAAGGTACATGAGATACTTGTGCAACATGTGTAGAACTTTTCTCCATGACACAACATCACTCTTAGGGTGTCGATACCCAGGAAATGGGTATCCCAAACCCTTGGTTTACCGAACTAAAACCCGCAAAATCAGCAACTCGACCCCTCCGATAACCTCCCACGCTAATGTACGAAGGCCCGTAGGCTGAAACGTATCGGACTGGCTCGCGAACGAACAACGACGGCCCAAAGCCAAAGCCTGCTCGGGAGGCTACCGAACGGACTAGTACTGTACACCCGAGAGGCTACCGAACGGACTAGTACTGTATACCCGAGAGGTTACCGAACGGACTGGTACTGTACACTCAAGGTTACAATTCACGCGACCCCTCGAAGACGGAACTTCGTCCGCCGAACGAGCCTCCCCTCGAGGATGGAACTTCGTTCGAGCGAATGGGCAGCCCTCGAGGGAGTACACCCCTCAGTTTACCGACTCTCCCGTACGGGCCTGAGCGCATTCAATGCGATCTATCTACCCCCGCCTAACCGCATGGCCACAGTTACGGTAACAGTTGCAGGCGTGGTGATCAAATCTGCTTTTACCGCCCATACCCCGGAATCCCGCAAGTCATACTACGCTGTTGCGCCATACCGAGCACTGTGCCACGACCAACACCGCCTCGAGACGTATAAACTAACGTGTTTTCCACGTTTTCAGGGATTCGGCCTTATCCAGCGAGGCTCGACCTCCTCGGCACGACCCCCCAACTCCGGTCAAGACCCTCGACTGTCGCCCCTCGACATCAACAAGCAAACCCTCGAGGAGGACTCAACAACTCCTGACGCGACGGGAGCAGGACCTCCCATATCGACGGGCATCGCTACAGCGGCACCGACGTGATCGGCCTCAACGTCGTACATCATTAGCTGTGCAGACTCGAAATACATGTACCCCTGAGCCCCTCCTTCATCTATAAAAGGAGGCGCCAGGACCTACGAAAGAAGGATCGATCGAGAGATAGAAACGCTAAGTCTTTAGACCACAGAACGACACCGTGAGACAGCGTAAGGTTGAGAACTAGGCGTTCGAACGCCCAAGCTCCACCACGCGCTCCTCACACCTGCTTGTATTTTCCCCTGTACTAGCACTTCTGTGCAAGATAACACGAATCATCCTCCCCCCGCTGGACGTAGGGCCTTCTTTGCCCGAACCAGGATAAACCACCGTGTCCTTCTTGCATCACCCACCGGATTAAGGGAGCACGCAATTACGAATATTACTCGTTGGTGTTAACCCCCCGAGGGTCAGAACAGCGATAGTTGGCGCGCCAGGTAGGGGAGCCATGTGTCACTAACGATTTCCCGCCATTTTTCTGGATGGGCGACTTTGTTTCACCACTTCCGCACGCTACGGTGATCTGGTTTGGGAGCCTGGAGTTCATGACCCTCGACCGGGGCTACGACATGACCCTGCTCTCAATCAGTGACCCGAGCGGAGGTCACGGTATGCCCCCGCGCTCATGGGCGGCCACTCACCAGTCCCATGACCATGCTTCCCCATCCAGAAGGAGGCACGGTCGGCACCGTCATCGCCATCAACCTAAGTTGGGGAGGGTTCCCGCCGCTTTCTCCCCGCCCCTGACCGGAGATGACGAACCCCTTGTCGAAGGATTGTCTGACCCGAGTTTAGGGGCAGAGGGCGAACCAGCAGGACCCCACCACAACCCTGACTCCACCTTCGCCGTACCATCATCGAGGAGGCGCGACGAAGTCCCCGCTCGATCGAGCCCGCTCCCGCATGAGCTGTTCGAGCGTCATCAGTGGCCTTCGTTCGACTCCCACGATGCGACAACGATGATCTCGACAGTGACCCGCTCCAACATGAGCACGTTAGAGGGCCGCTGAGGCGCCTTTCTTCGTGCAATGACGAACGTAGGGACTGTCACACCAGCCTCCGAGGGTCTGGCCTTCACGAGAGCGCCAGGCCCCCGGAGGTACACCATCGGCACACTCCAAGGGCAGCTGCAGGAGGAGGCGCGGGGACAATTCCCCGTCTTCTACTGCGGCGACCCCGACTCTGACTCTGATCATTGGGATCCTACTCGCGAGTGCCTCCACATCGATGGTGGTGTCGACTCCGATCAGGAAACCGTCGATCCAGCGGCCGCGGCAGCCACCGCCGTTGCGGGGGGTGCTCCCCCAGAGCAGAGGACCAACAACCAGATGCACCCCGAGAGGCGTGCCCCCATCCTGGCGAGCAGGACGCACAGCTGGAACAGATTCGGGAGTTGCAGGCGAAGCTCGCCGATGAGCAGAAACGCTTACGCCAACTCGAGCTGACCCTCGAGCAAGAGCGGCGGCCGCCCAGCGGTAGAGCCCGAGCCAGGGCCCGAGAAGTCAACCGGCAGATCATCGAGGCAGGAGCACCCGAGCAACCCGCCAACCGTTATCCCCGAGCAAGCCAGAATATTGTCGCGGCGGCTATGCTCCTCCGCAATATGCCTGCGCCATCCAACTCGCAAGCTCGGCGGATACAGCGCGAGGTCAAGGATCTCCTCCAAGTTGCTGCTGTTCAGCAAGCCGAGAGCTTAGCCTCGAGGCGTCGAGGGGCAGCCTCCGAACCTCAGTTCGAGCCCTCCCGGCCCGAAAGGGAGGGCTCGATCGACCAGGGGGCGGCCCCCCGACAGAATAGGAAGCCGGCCCGAGAACACATCAATGATGACCGTGCTCCCCGTGACGCGCGTCTCGACATTGTCGAGAATCACCGACGCAAGCACAGGGATGCCGAGGCTCGAGGGTACAGCGCCCATCGTGGAGGGTGTTACGACAACGACTAAGATCGACAGGCCCCGGAGCCACCGGGTCCCTGAGTCTTTAGCAGGAGGATCCGCTGCGCCCAGCTGCCTGACAAGTTTTGACCCCCACGAGCCTCGTCAAATACAACGGTGAAACCAATCCCGAGCTCTGGCTAGCCGACTTTCGGTTGGCTTGTCAGGCGGGCGGCGCGCGTGACGATCACGCCATCATACGTCACCTTCCCCTGTTCCTGTCCGACACCACGCGTAGATGGCTCGAGGAGCTTCCCCCTGACCAGATTCGCGGCTGGACCGACCTCGTCTGGATCTTCAAGGGGAACTTCAAAGGTACCTACGTGCGTCCTGGGAACTCCTGGGAACTACGTAACTGCAAGCAGAAACCAGGGGAGTCTCTCCGCGACTTTGCTCGACGATTCTCCAAGCTCCACACTGAACTGCCCCACATCTCTGATCTCAACGTTGTTCTAGCGTTTGTTGTGGGTACAACCTGAGAGGACCTAGTTCGCGAGTTAGGGCGTAACCGCCTCGACACCGTCGACGAGCTCATGGATGTGGTCGCCAACTACGCGGCTGGCAAAGAGGCCGTCGGCGCCTTCTTCAGCGATGGGAAGGACAAAGGAAAAACGCCGGTAGCCGACAATGCCGGAGGCTCGAGCAAAGGGCCGAAGAGAAATAACAAGAAGAATAAAAATCAGCAAGGCAAGCATGAGGCTACAGAAGACAATCTCGTCGCTGCAACCGAACGCAAAAGACCTCAAGGCCCCCCCGAGGGCGCCATCTTCGACAAAATGCTCGAGGAGCCCTGTCCTTACCATAAGGACGGGGCAAGGCACAAGCTTAAGGACTGCCGCATGCTTCGAAGGCACTTTGAGCAAGTGGGCATGAAGAAAGGTGATGACAAGAAAGACCAAGGTGGTGGTGAGGGAGACAACGGGGAAGACGGAAAATTCCCCGAATTCTATGACTGCTACATGATCTACGAGGGCCCCTCGACCCAGCTCACGCCCCAACAGCGTAAGCGGGAGCATCGAGAGGTCTTCTCCGCTCGTGTCGCGACCCCTCACTACCTCGACTGGTCTGATGCGCCCATCATGTTCAACCGCGATGACCATCCGGATCGAGTCCCCAACCCCGGGGCCTATCCGCTCGTCGTCGACCCAATCATCATCAACACCCGCCTCTCAAAGGTCCTCATGGACGGCGGCAGCAGCCTAAATGTTATCTACCTCGAGACCCTCGACCTCCTGGGAGTCCGGAGGCACCAACTCCGACCCAGTGCCGGGGGGTTCCATGGCGTCGTGCTAGGAAAGAAGGCTTTCCCCGTCGGCCGTATCGACCTTCCTGTCTGTTTTGGCACCCCTACCAACTTCAGGAAAGAGACCCTCACCTTCGAGGTGGTCGGGTTTCACGAAACGTATCACGCCATCATCGGCCGACCGGGCTACGCGCAGTTCATGGCGATCCCGAACTACACCTACCTCAAGCTCAAGATGCCAGGACCCAAAGGCGTCATCACTGTCGCCTCCTCCTACGAGCACGCGTATGACTGCGATGTCGAATGCGTGGAATATGGGGAGGCCGTTGAGCAAAATGCCATGATAGCCGCGACCCTCGAGCACCTCGCCGACGAGATGCCAGACCCCAAGCGACACGCCGACAACTTCGAGCCAGCACAAGACACCAAGAAAGTCCCCATCGACCCGAGCTGCCCATGCGAGAAGGTGCTAACGATCAGCGCCGACCTCGAGGACAAATAGGAAGCCGTGCTCGTCGACTTTCTCTGCGTGAACGCCGATATGTTTCCTTGGAGTCCTTCGGATATGCCGGGCGTACCGAGGGAAGTCGCCGAGCACGCCTTGGAAATCCGGGCCGGGTCCGGACCGGTGAAACAACGCCTGCGCCGCTTCGACGAGGAGAAGCGTAGGATCATCGGCGAGGAGGTACACAAGCTTTTGGCCTCTAGATTCATCAAGGAAGTCCATCACCCCGAATGGTTAGCTAATCCCGTGTTAGTTAAGAAAAAGAATGGAAAAATGCGGATGTGTATTGACTATACTAGTTTAAACAAAGCATGTCCCAAAGTTCCGTTCCTTTACCTCGCATTGATCAAATTGTTGACTCTACCGCGGGATGTGAAACCCTCTCGTTCCTCGATGCTTATTCCGGCTACCACCAAATCAAGATGAAAGAGTCCGACCAGCTCACGACTTCCTTCATCACACCTTTTGGCATGTACTGCTACATCACCATGCCCTTCGGCCTTCGAAACGCCGGGGCAACGTATCAGCAGTGCATGCTACACGTCTTCGACGAACACATAGGCGACACGGTCGAGGCCTACGTCGATGACATCGTGGTCAAGTCCAAAAGAGCGGACAACCTCATCCGAGACCTCGAAATCGCGTTCGGGTGCCTTCGAGCCAAAAACATAAAACTCAACCCCGAGAAATGTGTCTTCGGAGTGCCTCAGGGCATGCTCCTCGGATACATCGTCTCCCAGCGTGGGATCGAGGCCAACCCTGAGAAGGTGGCGGCCATCACGCGAATGGGGCTGATTCAGGATCTCAAGGGCGTGCAGAGGGTCACGGGTTGCCTCGCGGCCCTCAGCCGCTTTATCTCATGCTTAGGGGAGAAGGCCATGCCTCTGTACCGCCTCTTGAAAAAATTCGAGCGATTCACATGGACCGCGAAGGCCGAGGAGGCCCTCGACGAACTCAAAGCCAAGCTGACATCCACTCTGATTCTCGTCCCTCCTCGACCGGCGACGTCGACTGAACCACCCGAGCCCCTCCTTCTCTATGTCGCTGCAACCACTCAGGTGGTCAGCGCGGCCATAGTGGTGGAAAGGCAAGAGGAAGGGCGCGCTTTGCCAGTCCAACGGCCCGTTTACTTCGTCAGCGAAGTGCTTTCAGAAACGAAGATCCGTTACCCACAGGTGCAGAAGCTGCTCTACGCCATCGTCCTTACATGTCGCAAGCTCCAGCACTATTTCCTCAGCCACCCGGTTACCGTGGTATCCTCGTTCCCCTTGGGGGAGATCATCCATAACCGAGAGGCCGCTGGGAGGATTGCCAAGTGGTCGGTCGAGCTAATGGGCGAGACCATCACCTACGCACCGCGGAAGGCCATCAAGTCTCAAGTACTGGCGAATTTCGTCGCCAAGTGGACCGACACTCAGTTGCCACCAGTCCAAATCCAAGCCGAGCTGTGGACGATGTACTTCGACGGGTCGCTCATGAAGACAGGAGCAGGCACGGGCTTGCTCTTCATTTCACCCCTCGGAGTCCACATGCGCTACGTCATTCGCATCCACTTTGTCGCTTCTAACAATGTCACGGAGTACGAAGCACTTGTCTCTGGATTACGAATCGCCCTTGAACTCGGGGTCCGACGCCTTGACGTTCGAGGCGACTCGCAGCTAATCATCGACCAAGTGATGAAGGCCTCGAGCTGCCATGATGCCAAGATGGAAGCATACTGCAACGAAGTGCGCAAGTTGGAAGACAAGTTCCATGGCCTCGAGCTTAGTCATGTCGCTCGATGATACAACGAAGCCGCGGATGAGCTTGCAAAAATTGCATCGACTCGAGGTACAGTCCCTCCGAACGTGTTCTCGAGGGACCTCTTCGAGCCCTCCGTCGATTTGGGCTCGGGGGCTTGCACTACGCCCTCGAAGCTCCACCCCACGACCTCGACCGGGGCCCCCTCGACCGGGGCCCAGGTCATGGAGCTCCAGGAGACCCCTCCTCTGTCGAACCCGCCACCGGATTGGCGAGCCCCTTTACTCGACTGCCTCATTCGGGGAGAGCTTCTGGAGGACCGGACCGAAGCTCGACGGATCGCACGACGGGCCAAATCCTACATCATCTACGGTGATGGCAAGGAACTCTACAGGCGAAGCCCATCAGGCGTTCTTCAGCGCTGCATTACCATCGAGGAAGGCAGGACGCTCCTCGAGGACATACACTCGGGGGCCTGCGGCCATCACGCAGCACCAAGGACTCCTCGACAGGGTTTCTACTGGCCGACCGCCGTTTTTGACGCCACAAACATTGTCCTGTGCAAAGGGTGTCAATTTTACGCCAAGCAGACGCACCTCCCAGCTCACGCCCTACAAATGATCCCCATTACCTGGCCGTTCGCGGTCTGGGGGCTCGATCTCGTGGGGCCTCTCAAGAGGACAACCAAAGGGTACACGCACCTGCTTGTTGCCATCGACAAGTTTACCAAGTGGATCGAGGCCTGGCCCATCAGTAACATCCGCTCTGAACGGGCAGTTGAGTTCTTCACCGACATCATCCATCGCTTCGGGGTCCCGAACATCATCATCACTGACAATGCCACACAGTTCACCGGCAAGAAGTTCTTGGACTTCTGCGATCGCCATCACATCCGTGTGAATTGGTCCACGGTTGCACATCCTCGAACTAACGGCCAGGTCGAGCGCGCCAATGGCATAATTTTGCAGGGCCTCAAGCCAAGGATCCTCAACCGCCTCAGCAAGCACGGAAAAAATGGGCCGCGGAGCTGCCATCGGTCCTATGGAGCTTAAGGACAACACCTAGTCAAGCCACGGGCTTCACCCCATTCTTCTTGGTCTATGGGTCCGAGGCCGTCCTCCCCACTGACCTCGAGTATGGATCCCCTTGACTAAAGGCGTACAACGAGCAAAGCAACGAAGAAGCCCTCACAAACGTCGTCGACCAGCTCGAGGAGGCTCGAGACATGGCGCTAATTCACTCAGCAAGGTATCAGCAAAAACTTTGACGCTACCACGACAAGCACGTGCGCCCGAGGGACTTCCAGGTTGGAGACCTCGTCCTACGTCGACGACAGAGCAACAAGGGACGTCACAAGCTGACCCCGCCATGGGAAGGCCCATACACCGTAGCTGAGGTGCTAAAGCCCGGGACGTACAAGCTCGCTAATGACAAAGGAGAAATCCTCACCAACGCATGGAACATCGAACAGCTACGTCGTTTCTACCCTTAGGGCACCAGTGCCTTTGTACATTCTCGCATATTTTGTACATTTCCGCATGACAAATATAAGGAGTACTTTTGATTATAAGTTCAAACTTGGTATTCTACATGCAAGAGGTAGCCTCGACCCTATCTCGCCAGAGTCGAGCCTCCCTCGGGGGCTAACGGGGGGGGACCCCCTAAGTTCCTAAAAATACGAACGACTTTTTTTCGCACGCCTCCCTCTCGCTTCCCGACTAAGTTGAAAAACGCCTCGAACTCCCTAGGGGTCGAGGGCTGTCGAGCCAGAGCTCTCCTACGCCTCCAGGCTACGGTACCTCCACTCGCTCCCCCTCGAGGGATACGAGCTTGCGTCGAACGACTCAGTCGGAAAGCAAGAGTCAGGCGATCAGAACTCGAGCGTTTCTTCTTCCTCACACCTCGATGCGCTTCGTGACTAAGTAGAAAACGCCTCGAACTCCCTAGAGGGTCGAGGGCTGTCGAGCCGGGAGCTCTCCTACGCCTCCGGGCTATGGTACCCCCACTCGCTCCCCCCTCGAGGGATACGAGCATGCGTCGAAAACTTAGTCAAAAAAGCAAAGTCTAGGTGAAAAGAAAGCAGAAAGGGCTCAAAAGTAAAATGTCAAATCGCATTACGATAAATGCATTTATGTTCAAAAAGGGCTTTCAAAGCCACATTGAATATAAGTTACAAAAAACTAATTCATTACATGGGCACCTCCGCCCAGCCTTGCCCTACAGGCCTGCTTCGTCGCCGCCCTCCTCGACGTGGTACCCTCCATCCGCAGGGGGGAGGACTTCGTCCTCAAACAACTTCGCCAGCGCTCCCCCCCCGGCCTCTCGGCGTCATGAATGAGCCCTCGGCATCGCTCCTCATTCTCCGCGTCGGTCTTCGAGATGTCAGGAACAAAGCCTTGGGCCACCACGTTCATATCAAAGACGAAGCCGAAGGAGACCACTGCAAGCGCCCGCTTCACGCCGGTATGAAGCGCCTCTCGCACGCGATCGCGAAGGGTGGCATCGACGTAGTAGATCCGCTCCACGAGCACAGCACCCGAGATGTCTTCTTCGGCACCCTCGACGGGCCTGACCTCCCAGGAGGCGCAGAGCCCGTCGAGGGCAACCCAGAGCCGGCCAAGAAGCGCCCCCTCCGCCGCGAGGCTCTCCCTCAGCGCCTTGGCAGCGGTCTGGGTTGCAAGCAGCTCGGACTCGAGGCCTGAAACACAAAGCAAGAATTAGACAAACCATACGGAAAGAACAAAGATTAAAAACCCTTTAAGGAACTCACCAGCACAGCGAGTCTCGAGGGCGTTGCGATCCCCCAGCACGGCGTCGCGCTCACCCCGAGCCTCGTCCCGCTCCCGCTGGGCCTCCTTGAAGGCCTGGGTCACCTCCGTTTTCTCGAAGCGGAGGGTCTCGAGGGCACCACCAGCCAGAATGATGGCCTGCTCCTTCTCCTGGAGGGTAGCCTTCATTGCCCCGAGCTAGATTTCTAGGCCAGCGGCTCGGTTCTTCTCCTCCTGGACCAAGGTGGAGAGGGCGTTGTGCGCCGCGGAGACTTCAGCAAAATTGGCCTTGAGCGAGCCGATGTGCTCCACGGAGCTTGGAGCCTCCGCCATGAGTAACTCGACGCGCTCCTGGGCTCGGATGCTCTCGCCCCTGGCCTTCTTCGATTCAGCCTTTGCCGCGTCAGCCTCCTCCCTCGCACGCTTGAGCTCCTCCCTGAGGTGGGCGGCTTCCCCTCGAGCGGTGTCGGAGTCCTCCTTCGCCCGGGCGGCCCCCTCTTTGGCTTTAGCGGCCTCCTCCCTGGTCCGCTTCAGCTCCTCCTCGATCTCGGCCACCCTGCCCTGCGCAGAGCTGCCGGCTTCGAGTTGGCGAAGCACCTCCTCCCGGCTGTTGTGCGTTTCATGGAGGAAGTCGGACTTGGAGTAAGAACGCCTCCGTGCCTCCTGGGGATAGGAAATTGAGGGTTAAGGCATCCCATACGGAAGAACTTAAAAAAAACTACATATGGCCTAACACAGTGACTCACCGTGAGGTTCCGGTCGAGGCCTTCCGCGAGCTCGATGCCCAACTTTAGCATGTGCCACAGCCACGCCCGGGACCGCTCGGCCTCCTCCTAGCACTTGACCTCCGCCGGGTCGTTCATCTCGATCCCCGGAGCGCTGGAGTCGCCAGGTTCCCGGAGTATGATGCGCTCCATGCCCCAACATGGAAGGACCGTCTTGACCTTGGTTCGCGCCAAGGACTCGATCTCGTCCACCACGTCGTGTGGGGCACCGTAACGCACGGCCAACTCTGTCGAGCCGCTGAACTCCGACACGGCACCGGCACTCCTCAGCCCGGGGTCGAAAGACGACCTCCTCAGCAGTCCAGAAGCCGCCGTCTTCTCTGGCCGCTCCGTTGACGGTTGTAGCGGCTGGCTCGACGCTGCTTCTGGTGCCTCCGAAGGCAGCAGAGGTGTCGAGGCCGTCGCCTCCCCCAACACCGTCGCCTCCCCCAAGACCACCAACGATGCGTCTTCCGCCGGGCTCGGTACCGAGGCCTCCTCCGGTTGCGCCCCCGGCAGCCGCGGGACCATCGACGCCGTTGACGCCGTTTCTCCTTTGGCCCGCAGCTCGTCCAGGGTAATCACGGACACCCATTGCTTGGGCAGTTCGGAAGTCGCCTCCGCCTCCGACGTCTCGGGCGGCTGCTACGCCGGCGGGTCCAGCGGCGTCGTGTTCCCCGGCGGCGTCAGCTGCGCCTGCTGATGCTGGGGCTGGCCCCAGTTTCCTCCTCCTCCCGCCGCTCCGACGGCTCCTTCTCCTCCTCCTGCTATGGCCGTGGCAGCTCTGCTTCTTGCAGGGCCCCCTGCTCCTGCTCCCTCCGGGCCTCGAGCTCACGCAGCCCTGCCGGCCAGGGCCGCCGCTCTCCCGTCGAGGGGGGAAGGGTCGTGGTCTCCTCACCCTTGAAGTCCACGACAGCTACCTCCTCTCCCAGCTCATGGCCCTCGGGGGCTCCCACCTTGGGTGCGGGGATCGAAGCCTCCGGCCCGCCAGGAATGGAAGCTCCCGACGTCGGGGCACCGCCCCCTGGTGCCAGGCCGAGCTCGAGGGCCGCAGGCGACGACGTCAAGGAGGCGCTCCCTCCCTCATGCGTCCTCCCCGGCTCAGAGTCGCCACCCGCCGCGGACCCCGAGACGCTTGACCCTGCAGCAAGAGTAGAGCCCGTCAGCCTACCGCGCGCTAGAGCACCGAGGGCAAAGGATAACCACTTGGCTTCCCACGGAGCCAAGGGCTTCGACGTCGCACCTGTGATCGGGGCCGCCATCTTCGCAGCTGCATCCATCTTGAGCCGCTTAGCCGGCACGAGAGACGCCTCCTCGATCTGGCGCTTCGGCCTGGATGGGAAGCAGAACGGCAAAAAATTTACTAAATCACGCAAGGAAGACCCAACGAAAAAAAATGAATCAACGACACTTACCCGAAGGGGATAGAGGCCTTTTGGGTCCCCCTCGAACTGCCAGCAGATCTCGAGACCCCTCCCGAAGTCGAGCTCTTCGCGGGGCTGAGGCTGCTCGGGGCCGTCGGTGGGGTCGCCGCGCCTCCCTGCTTCGACGGAGCCTCCTAGGCACGGCTCTGCTCCACCCGCGCCGACGACCGGGACCGGGTTTCCCGGATCGAAGTGGGTGGGGTCCCACCTCGAGGACGACGGGAGGGGGTGAACCCCCTCGAGGCGAGGCCTCGGCCCCCCTTTTTACACACCGGCGCTCTGAGGCCGACGCCACTGGCTAGGGGGCGCGCTGCTCCGCCACCTCCTCCTGCACGAAGGTGAGTTCAGCATGGAAGGAACCCGACAACATGCGCTCGAGGTGCCCCTCCACCCCCTCGACATCATCACTGTCATCATCATCTTCATCTCCCTCGAACGAGGGAGACTCCTCCTCCGAGAGCCCGTCGTGCCTCTGCTCAGCGCGGCACTTCGCAAGTCTCTCGCGTTCCCGGAGCTTTTTGGCTTTCTTCTTCGCCTCCTCGTCCTTACTCCGCTTCTCTTGTTGGGCGGTGAAGCGTCTTACCTGACGGTCGGAGGCGTCCTCCCTCAGCGGGGGCCTCGATCTCCGGTAGTTGATTCTCCCCTACACAATGACGTTTAGTCACAGGGACAAGAGAAAAGGGGGGAGGGGGAAACGCGAAAGGCACGGGTCGAGGCACTCACTAGGTCGAGGCAACCCTCGTCTGGCCGCATGGGGAGGCGGTTGACGTCTTCCACACTGAACGAGCCAGAGACCATGCTCTTTACCCGCGCGATGACTTCCGAGGCGGACGGCCTCTCGTCGGACATCCGGCACCTCTTGAGAACCTCGGGCACCGCCGAGGGGAGCATCTCGTCCAACCGCAACGGGCGCTCCGTCAGAGGGAGCACCCGTCGACTGTGGAAGGCCGAGACCACCACACCCGCCGTCAGGCCCGCCTCTCGAAGGGTCCTCATCGTGATGACGAGGGGATGAAGTCGACGCTGAAGATCTCCCACGACACCGTGTGGCCAGTTGAATGGATGCTCGGCGATGAGCCGCCTGGTGTATGGTGGGAGATAGCCGCCGTCGTTACGAAGGTAGAACCACTGCTCGTCCCACCGGGAGTGGTTGCACGTCAACCCGGTGGGGATGTACTCGCGTGGCTCCTCCGACCTCCCGGTCTTCAACGCGAAGTTGAGGCACCCCGCTCTGACAATTCGCCTTACTCCGTGCGACACCGGGGAGGCGAACCACTCCCCCTTGTAAAGGTGGAGCCATAGCTCCCAATGTGGCACCATCCCGAGGTAGCCCTCGCAGACGGCCGCGAAGATGGCGGCGTTGGAGATGGCGTTGGGGGAGAAATGGTGGAGCTCAACGCCGTAGAAGTTCGTCAACCCCCGCATGAACTCGCTCGGGGACACACCAAACCCATGCCGATGGTACTTGAGGAAGCTCACCACGTATCCCTCCGGCGGATTTGGCTCTTCGTGGTCCCTAGGCGGCGCAATCCACTCCGGCCGATTCGAATCGGTGACGGGGCGGAGAAGTCCTTCCCTCACCAGCTCGGTCAGCCTTTGCCGCGTCACGGTCGACGGGCGCCAGGGCTCGGCGGGCTGGAGGACGGGGGCCATGGCGGCAGCGGCAGCACAGATCTGCTCGGTGGGCGCGGCGGCGGCAACGACAGCACGAATCTCTTCGACGGACGGACGACCAGGAAGGTTCCCAATTGCCACTTCTCGCTCTAAGTTTTTACCCTCACGCGCGCAGGATAGTTGGAGTTCAAAAGGATGGCAAAGGTGGGAACGAACACTTGTCCCCCTCCGTTTTTATACTCGAGAAGAGTAACGGGCGGAGTCTGGCGGCAGGAAAAAGGTAACTCCCTGCAATTAATGCATTTACCTGACCGTTCCCCCCTCGACCCTCGACCAGACGCACGCGTCACACCTCTGACAGAGAGCCGTTGCTCGGGCCCACCACGATCGCACCACTGAAGCCCTTCTCCTCAAAAGGCGCGTCCAACGATAACGGACTACGATGGCACCGTTGCTCGCTAACGGTGTTTCCTACGAAAGGTAAAATGAGGCTCTATCCCCACATCAAAGCCTCGAGGGAGCGAAGGCCAGTCCTCGAGTGAGGGCTCAACGGCCGCCCTCGAGCCACGTCAAAGCCTCGAGGGAGTGAAGGCCGGTCCTCGAGTGAGGGCTCAACGGCCGTCCTCAAGCCACGTCAAAGTCTCGAGGGAGCAAAGGCCGGCCCTCGAGTGAGGGCTCAACGGCTGCCCTCGAGCCACGTCACAGCCTTGAGGGAGCGAAGGCCGGTCCTCGAGTGAGGGCTCAATGGACGCCCTTGAGCGCCAAAAAAGAACGGTTACTCGCCGACGGAGATTTCCATGAAAGGTGAAAACGGGCTCTGACCCTACCACAAAGTCTCAAGGGAGCGAAGGCCGGTCCTTGAGAGAGGGCTCAACGGCCGCCCTTGAGCACCAAAAAATCGGGCTCCAGCCCTAAGCCTCGAAGGAGCGAAGGCTGACCCCACGAACAGGGTTCGACAGCCGCCCTCGAGCACCAGAGTCAGGGGTGACCAAGGGGGAGCCAACACGAGGCCCTGCTCGAGAACGAACTCTCGAGACCCCTTTGGACTCATCCAAGGTGAAACGCTATGGACTTTTGGAATCCCCGCGAAGGGAGGTGTCGAGCCGCCGAGACCTATCGAATGGAATCGGTATCCGTAGGACCATTGCGTTTTGCTTCATGAGACCGCCTCCGGGCCTCCTGTCGACCTCTATCGAATGAGGAACGGGCTCTCGCTTGGATTTTCTCATTACCAGCTCACTGAGAACTTCGCGGCTCGCCCTATCGGGGGTAGTCCGATGCTTCTCGCCTCACATCTGATCGAAAGGACTCGTGAGAAGAATGCCGAGGCCAGCAATGCCCCAGCCGCACGAGGCTCGGGAGCTCACCTGTGCCCGGCGCCCCTCGATGAAAGAGGGTCAAAAATCCCCCGGGGGCTCCCCTCGGTAAAGCGCTACGACTCCAGTTCAGGCCTGCACCCGACTGGACAAGTACCCTTTAACTAAATATAAATAAAGCCCTGACAGGAGTCTTTCAACTCCTACGAGGCCTCGGGGGCTACCCCCGCGGGGGTCGCTCGCGCGCCCCCCACGAAAAATCCAAATTACGTCCCATTTCCAATTCCTGACCCCCTGCCCGAATGACATCACTCGCACAGGGGCTCCGGGGCTACTGTCGATACCCAGGAAATGGGTATCCCAAACCCTTGGTTTACCAAACTAAAACCCGCAAAATTAGCAACTCGACCCCTCCGGTAACCTCCCGCGCTAACGTATGAAGGCCCGCAGGCTGAGACGTATCGGAGTGGCCCACGAACGAACAACGACGGCCCAAAGCCAAAGCCTGCTCGGGAGGCTACCGAACGGACTAGTACTGTACACCCGAGAGGCTACCGAACGGACTAGTACTGTATACCCGAGAGGTTACCGAACGGACTGGTACTGTACACTCGAGGTTACAATTCACGCGACCCCTCGAAGATGGAACTTCGTCTGCCGAATGAGCCTCCCCTCGAGGATGAAACTTCGTTCGAGCGAATGGGCGGCCCTCGAGGGAGTACACCCCTCGATTTAGCGACTCTCTCGTACGGGCCCGAGCGCATTCAATGCGATCTATCTACCCCTGCCTAACCGCATGGTCATAGTTACGATAACAGTTGTAGGCGTGGCGGTCAAATCTGCTTTTATCACCCATACCCCAGAATCCCGCAAGTCATACTACGCTGTTGCGCCATACCGAGCACTGTGCCACGACCAGCACCGCCTCAAGACGTATAAACTAACGTGTTTTCTGTGTTTTTCGAGATTCGGCCTTATCCAGTGAGGCTCGACTTCCTCGGCACGACCCCCCCCGACTCTGGTCAAGACCCTCGACAGTCGCCCCTCGACATCAACAAGCAAACCCTTGAGCAGGACTCAACAACTCCCGACGCGATGGGAGCAGGACCTCCCATACCGACGGGCATCGCTACAGCGGCACCGACGTGATCGGCCTCAACGTCGTACATCATTAGCTGTGCGGACTCGAAATACATGTACCCCTAAGCCCCTCCTTCATCTATAAAAGGAGGCGCCAGGACCTACGAAAGAAGGATCGATCAAGAGATAGAAACGCTAAGTCTTTAGACCACAGAACGACACCATGAGACAGTGTAAGGTTGAGAACTAGGCGTTCGAACGCCCAAGCTCCACCACGCGCTCCTCACACCTGCTTGTATTTTTCCCTGTACTAGCACTTCGGTGCAAGATAACACGAATCATCCTCCCCCCGCTGGACGTAGGGCCTTCTTTGCCCGAACCAGGATAAACCGCCGTGTCCTTCTTGCATCACCCACCGGATTAAGGGAGCACGCAATTACGAATATTACTCGTTGGTGTTAACCCCCTGAGGGTCAGAACAGCGACACAGGGTTTTTGAGAAAAAAATTTGTAGCTCGGATTTTTTGGGTTGTTACAGTCCTTTGGCCTCATTGGAATCTCGACCTCGAGATTTAAGAAGTGGCATACCCTCCGAAGAGGTAAGGATACTGTAGCAGCAGTTGATTCTCATTTCCCATGTTGCTTCACATTCAGTGTGATTGCTCCATTGAACCTTGCACATAGGGATAGACTTGCTTTGGGTCTCTTTGGTGTCATAACCTAAAATCTTGATGGTGTGCTCTTTGTAATCTAGAGCATCTTGGATATCAAGCACATCCATAGGAACTGTTTCTACCTCAGGTACCCTCAAGCACTTGCGTAACTATGAGACATGAAATACGAGGTGCACTCCTGCTAACTCTAGAGGTAGTTCAAGCTTGTATGCGAGCTTTCCAACTCTCTGACGGATGCGGTAAGGACCAACATATCTTGGGGCTAAATTCCCTTCCACGTGGAATCTGATGATACCACATAGTGGAGGCACTTTGAGATAGACATAGTCCCCAACTTTGAATTCAATGTCTCGATGCCTTTTATCAGCATAGCTCTTCTGTTGGCTTCTCTCCAACCTGAGCTACTCCTTCGGCTTCCTTGATCTTGTCAGGGCCAAAGACTAGCCTCTCACCTTGGTGGTCCCACATCAACGGGGTTCTGCATGGTTTGCCATAAAGAGCTTGAAAGGGTGACATCTGATACTTGCCTGGTAGCTGTTGTTGTAAGAGAACTCAGCAAATGACAAACACTTCTCCCAATCTGAGCCATATTTGAGAACACTAGCGCGAAGCATATCCTCAAGAATCTGATTCAACCTCTCTGTCTGACCATCTGTTTGAGGGTGGTAAGCAGTGCTATAGTTGAGGTTAGTGCCAAAGGATTTGTGTAGAGATTGCCAGAATCGGGACATGTATTGAGGTCCATGATCCGACACGATACTCTTTGGAGCTCCATGGAGCCTAAGTATCTCCTTGATGTACAAGTCTGCCAACTGTTCTGCACGTATCGAAGTCTTGACTGGTATAAAGTGTGCTACCTTCATCAGATGATCAACTATTACCCAGATGGAGTCATGACCATGCGGGGATCGAGGCAATCCCACGATAAAGTCCATGGATATGCTCTCCTACTTCCATTCAGGAACATTGAGTGGTTTGAGTAATCCAGTGGGTCTTCTGTGCTCGGCCTTGACCCTATTGCAAATGTCACATTCGGCCACATGTCTAGCAATGTCTGTCTTCATGCCTTTCCACCAGAAGTGCTTCTTCACATCTTGATACATTTTTGCACCACCAGGATGGATGCAATACTTAGAGTCATGTGCTTCTGACAGAATCTCTTTACGCAAGGCAGGATCGCTGGGTATATAGATTCTATCATTGAACCAGATGGTTCCATGCTCATCTTCCCTGAATTCGGAGCTGTAGACTAGCTTCATCAACCCACGTATGTACTCCATCTCCTCGCAACTCTTCTGAGCTTTACGTATTCACTCGGTGAGATTATACTCGATGTAAAGTTCATGCAACAGACCATGGGGTACTATCTCGAGCTGGAGATCTTCAATTTCTTTCTTCAATTCAGGTGGCAGGGTTGAGGTGAATAGAGCATGATAGTAGGTCTTGCGACTAAGAGCATCTGTGACTACATTCGCTTTTCCTGGATGATAGAGAATCTCCAAGTCATAGTCCTTGATTAGCTCTAGCCATCTACGCTGCCTCATATTCAGATCTTCTTGAGTGAAGAAGTACTTCAGGCTCTTGTGATTGGTGTATATGTCACACTTGTTGCCAATGAGATAATGCCTCCAGATCTTCAGGGCGTGCATGAACACTGCTAACTTGAGATCATGAGTGGGGTATCATTGCTCGTGCTCCTTCAGCTGTCGGGAAGCATAAGCAATATCTTTCCCATTCTGCATCAACACACAACCTAGTCCTTGGCGAGAGGCATCACAATAGATGACAAAGTCATTAGTGATATCAAGTAAGGCTAGGACAGGCATGGTAGTGAGCTTCTCCTTCAGAGTTTGGAAACTTTGTTCACACTCAGGTGTCCATTCAAACTCGTTGGTCTTCTCAAGAGATTTGTCATAGGACAAGCTATCTTTGAGAAGTTCTCAATGAATCAGCGATAGTAACCTGCCAATCCCCAGAAACTCCTGATCTCAGACACATTGCGAGGCTGCTCCCATTCTTTCATGGCCTCTATCTTTGCAGGATCTACCGCAACACCGTTAGCTGAGAGTACATGACCAAGGAAAGCAACTTCTTCAAGCCAGAACTCACATTTGCTGAACTTGGCATAGAGTTGGTGTTGGGATAGCTTCTCGAGCACTATTCTCAGATGTTCTTCGGCAGTGGATGAATAAATCAGAATGTCATCAATGAATACTACCACAAACTGATCAAGATCATCCATAAACACCTTGTTCATCATGTTCATGAAGTAGGCAGGGGCATTCGTGAGTTCGAAGGATACCACGATGAGCTCATACTGCCCATAGTGTGTGACAAAGGCTGTCTTGGGAATGTCTTCTTCACGAATCTTCATTTGATGTAGCCTGATCAAAGATCAATCTTCGAGAAGTATTTAGCACCATGAAGCTAATCAAGCAGATCATCAATCCGGGTAGAGGATACTTGTTCTTGATAGTAACAGCGTTGAGATTGCGGTAGTCAACACACATCCTCATCGTACCATCCTTCTTCTTCACAAATAGAATAGGTGATCCCCAGGGCGAGGCACTAGGCCTAATAAAGCCCTCATCGAAAAGCTCTTTCAGCTGGTTCTTAAGCTCTTCTAGTTCATCAACTGACATGCGATACAAATGCTTAGCAATGGGATCGGTACCCGGCACTAGGTCAATGATGAACTCAACATCACGATCAGGTGGCATGCCTGGCAACTCTTCTAGAAACACACTCACGTATTCTCTGACAATGGGGACATCAGCGAGATTCTTCTCCATTTTCTGAGATTCTGCCTGAGACTTGAGTGCATTCAGGGCACATAGAACAGATACAGACTTTTCTTTCTGCGGTGCACATCTAACTATTTGCCCAGAGGGGTGGGTTATCTGAACATATCTGGGTGAACAAGATATCAAACCCTATGCTTGGTAAGCCAATCCATGCCTAGGATGACATCCAGGCTATTTGAAGGTAGAAGGGTAAGGTTAGCTCGGAAGGTTAGACCCTCGATAGAAAACTTCACTCCCTTACAGATATGGTTGCTTCTCATCTCACCTAGGGGAGAACTGGTGACTATAGGCTCTAGACGTGGAGTGGTAGGTATATTATTCTCTCGTGCAAATTTGGATGAGATGTATGAACATGTAGCTCCAGAATGAACAGAACGGATGCTTTAATGCCATTAACTAAAAACATATCGTATACAACATCTGGGGCAGCTTGAGCTTCTTCAGCCTTCATGTGCGTGAGGCGACCACAGCTTGCAGACCCACGATACTATGACTTGGGTGCGATAGGAGCGGGCGTCTTCTTAGGACAGTCGATGACCTTGTGACCAGGCTTGCCACAACCAAAACAAGTGATCGGCACACTGCCTGTGGGGGTTGGCGCAGCGGCCTTCCAGTTGCCAGGGTTTGGCGCGGCACGAGCAGATGTAGAGTGGTCGGACCTGTGACGTGGCTGCGAAGAGTGCTCCCGAGGGTAGCGATCCTTCCCAGAGCGGTCACGAGAGCGATGGTCACGAGAGTGACGGTCGCGGCAGCGATGGTCACGGGAAGAGTGAAAGTGGTCAGCAGAGTAGGCACCACCACTGTTACCCGAGCCATAAGTAGAGTCCTTGCTGTAGTGAGGACGGCTTGATGACCTGTCCCGATGGAACCTCTTGCGCCCATGGTCACGATAGGAGCCCTCGGACTTCCTCTTCTCCCTCCTAGACACATTTCTCCTGCCTCCTTCTGGTCCTTCTCGATCTGTATGCAGTGATCGATCATGTCACGAAGGGTGTGACTCTTGGTGTCTCCCAGGGCCACCTTGATCTTGGGGTTCAGACCCTTCCTGTACTAGGTGATCTTCTCCTTCTCAGATGCCGCAACATGCAGAGGTGCATAGCGCAGCAAGCTGGTGAAAGTGTTGGTGTACTCGTAGATGTCACACCCTTTCTGAGTGAAATTGCGGAATTCCTCCTCCTTCTGCTCCATGACTCCCTCAGGAACATGGTACTCGATGAACTCATCAGCGAACTTATCCCAGGAGATGTGGTCGGGGTCCTCATGAGCTTGGCAGTAGCTGTCCCACCAGGAGCGTGCAGCTCCAGTGAGATGGTGAGCAGCGATCCCGACACGTTTCTCAGGGGTACAGGTGGTCAGCTCCAGCTTCTTCTCGATCTCCCGAAGCCAATCATTAGCTTCCAGCGGTTTCTTGTAGGTGCCATCAAAGGTGGGTGGCCTGAGCTTCAGAAAACCCTCGAGTTTCCTCTGGAAGTCATTCGGGTTGCCTCCATAGCGGTGGTTGGCCCCATTGACCAATGCAGCGAGCAGCTGCATCTGTTGCGCCATCACTTCCGCCAGGTTTGGCGGCGGTGGTGGTGGCGGGTTCGGCTGCGGCGGAGGGTTCAGCTGCAGCGGAGGCCCATTGCCATTGGCATCACCTCCTCCAGCGGCACCTCCTCCAGGAGCACCACCTCCAGCTGGCGGGGTCTGCTCAGGATCTGGTTGAGGTCGATGGGCGGAACATGACCACCCCTACGTCCATGGCGCCTTCCACGCCCAAGCTCAGGCACGAATTTTTCGGGTTGTTACAATTCGTCTCATAATTTATAACCAAACTGTGTAATTAGTTATTTGTTTATCTACATTTAATGCTCCATGCAAGTGGCTAAAGATTGATGTGATGGAGAGAGAGTGAAAAAACTTGAAACTTTGAAGCCATCTAAACAAGGCCCTAGTTGCATTATATGCTATGGTGTATGATGCCATGTCAGAAAAGATTTGTTCTAAGCAAATTACATGGTATATAGTGTAATATGACACTTGCATTAGGATTCCTGATGTAGGTCGAATTATTTGGAACCATGGTATATAGTGTAATATGACACTTGCATTAAGACTCCTGATGTAGGTCGAATTATTTGGAACCGTGGAGCGGTCATGGATTGATACGACACTTGCATTAAGACTCCTGATGTAGGTCGAATTATTTGGAACCGTGGAGCGGTCATGGATTGAACTTTACCTTGAGAACAAAATCCAACATTTGTTTAAGCGAAATTTAGTCAATTTTCTATCCTAAATTAACACCTGTGGAACGAGGTGTACTTGGTAAGCAATTGCAGCTTACAAATGACTCTTTCTTGTAACGCATTACATGTATAAATTTTCATTGAGGTGTAGATCATCTTCTCCATCTTTCAATCTTGATCGAAGCCTATTGCACTATATCGGAAATATTTACAGATAATATTAGTCTAACATGATCTTGTTGATCATCAAACATAAAAATCCAAGCTATACCTCATGTGTCATTTTTTTTTCCTTACAAATAGTAAACGTCAAGAGCCGAGCAGTGAGCAAAACGTTGGCTTCTCTCCCCATGTACGAAAAATACTAATAACGTGGACCTAAAATCTAGCTAAGCAAGCTGAAGCTGCTACACTGGAGTACAATTTCCATTATAGCTAGGCCTCACAACGGTTGACCATCGGAAACAACTGCCGCCAGCTAATGATCGATCACTCGCTCTGCAGCTGGTTCGAGGTCAATGTCCATCACCGAAGCAAACCACCATCTTGATGGTAGCAAGTTGTGCACATCGTCGGTTGGAATGGGAGCAGCGAAAATGTGTTAGAATTTAATATGTTCATACTTATATACGATCTATCTCATCTATTTCAAATTATAAGACATTTTAATTTTCTAGATCTATAGTTTTTGTTATGCACTTAGGTACACAATTATGTATAGGTACATAGTAAAATCAATATATCTTGAAAAGTAAATATGTTATATATAATTAGTAACAGAGCAAGCAGTTGTTAACACATATGACTTACGTATGTGAGCTCATATTTGATCGTGGTTATACTATAAATATATTTTGATAATGGATTCAATTAATAGCATAGATGTAAATATATTTCTTATGAACTTGACCAAAGTTAATTAAGTTTAATTTAGGCCAAAATTAATAAATTAACTTGCAATTTGAAACGCAAGAGCAGAATACTAGCCGTGGCTGTCAGAAGCTCCAAAACGAGGGCCAGCCTAACTCAAGGCAGTTGTTGACTTTTAGCTTGTTCCGGGAGCTTATATAATGGCCCTTCATGGTCAATCCGTAGCTCCCACCAAGATCGCACTGACAAGACGACGAAGCAAAAAAGCACAGTCGCCGTTGCATTTGAGAGTGAGGATGGGCGAAGGGAGAGCCAAGGCTCAAGCTCTGCTGCTCGCGGCTCTCCTCATGATGAGTTGCTCGGGGGCCGTCTCTCCCTCCAACTGCAGTACGTACCAGTTCACGTTTTAACTGATGATTATATCGACTGCATCTACTAACTACTCTACTATATCTAGCCATATATATAGTACTAATAGCTATTGCTAGTTTTTTTTTGACAAAATTAGCTATTGCTAGTTTGTTATACGCGCTACACTTGCATCTTTTACGTTATTATTATAGGAACCGAACTGTCATCTGGAAAGTTGATTAGTAAGCCAGCGAAACACACATTTCATTCTGGGACGTTGTTTAACTAGCAAAGGAATTGAATCGTAATTCTCAACATGCATGGTTCCTTGCAGTTCCGAGGAGGCTGCTAATGGCGTCAGGGTCGTACTACCGGCGAGCGCCGTGCAACGACGACCCCCCAATCGGCCGGCGGCCGACACCGAGCAGCAGCGACGACGACGACGGCCATGTGGAAATCAGCGGGTCCAGGAGACGTATGGGACCGCCGTCTCCAAACCCAGGAATCAACCGGGCGGCCGGGATCCGCCCCACACCTCCGGGGGGCATCAACTAGAGCTGATGTGTTCTAAAAAAAAAATAGAGCTGATGACACTTGCTTCGAAGAAATGATGATTCACCAAGGTTGCCACTTGTTGTTACTCCGTTCTTGGAATGAATCCTAATATTAGGTCGTTCCCATTATTAAAACTACAGTGGACTAAGCTTAAATCATTTTAGAGACTAAAGTGCTAAATAAAATAATTAAAAAATGACTAAAGTATTTTAGTTAAACTAGTCACTCAAAGTAGACTAAAAGGTGACTAAAATATTTTAGTCATATAAACCAAACAGACCCTTAGTCGTCGGTTCTCCACGTGGATCCCACTATTATATGTGAAAACTCAATGTTGTAATCATGAATATTTTAAGAATAAAAATATTATCTCTATTTTATGTCTCTATAAGTTTTTCGATTCTTTTATTATCTTGATCACGAGAGATCGAGAGAAAAATACTATAACCACTACCTACATGCATGTTACCTCCCTCCCTCCCCTTTGAAGTTAAAAGTTGTTTTGACTTTTTTTTACATTCATTTTGTCATGTATATAGATATATTATTATATATCTAGATGCATATCAAAATAGATTGTATAAAAAAATCAAAACAAACTCTACTTTAAGATACTGACAGAAGCAAGCACTGCAGCAACGTTGACTACTGCAGCGGCATTGATATCCCTCATCATATTATTATTAGAACGGATTTATTTATGTGAATTTGCAAGCATGGCATTGATATTACCATCATCAAGCATAAATTACTGTGACAATGATAAAAACTTTACACGGTGGTAATGTATATATCTTATGATAATTATTCTATATGTGGCAAGTGTAATGAAGTGATTGCCATCGATAATCAAAAGGTATAAATTATGTACATCAAGTAGTAGATTAATCCATGCTCAGTGTCTGCAGGTAAAGCTCTGCTTTCCAATCTACTACACAAAGCCGACTCGACGAATCGGATTGCAAGGGCGCCCGCCATCACCATCCTGGCAAGCACATGCCAACTTTGGCCCGTTCTACACACCCTCCCTCTCTCTCTCTACATTTCATGCAAATGCCAAAAACATGATGTGATACCACCATTCATCTCTTTCCTTCACCTTTTCTCTTCCCTCCAACATCTCCCATCATCCTACTCATTTTCTTGGCACTTTCCCAACTTCAAAAGTTTGAAACCTTGCATGTGAGAACATTCAAGGTTAACCCCAAACAAAAGTTGGATAGTTGCACACATGCTAGGGGCGGCCGCCCCCATGGCCACGGCGCCCACCGTCGTAGGTGGCAAGGTTGGCCCCCTTGCTCCTCCACTCACTCCTATATGATGCATGTGAAGCTTGCAAACAACCCAAACCAGAAAACATCAAGTCCATTTCACATTCCTACACACACCACTCATGTAACTCGCACTTGAAGTGATTAGTGAGCGAGGCCATCAAGTATCATCAGGGAAGTAGAGATAATCACCCTTCAATGGTGAGGTGTTTTTACTAACCCATAATTCTTTGTGGCAAGGTGAATTTATTTTGCAGGCATCATGTTCAGGTTTTTAAAGAAAAAGAAGGGAGAAACAAGTTCTCCCGTGAACCAACACATTTGATTTCAATCATCAAGTGGTTCATCATCAAGATGCAGGAAGCGCAGTGTGGGATTATGAATGTGCCTAGTCCTTGGATTCTCTCAGTCTACCCCATTAGCTACCCTTTCCCAAAAGTTGTCCATGGCAAAACCATCACATGCAACATTTAAATTTACTTCACAGTTGGGAGCAAAGCCTAGAAACATACTAAATTGTTTCATGGGAGAACCACTTGATGATTGAAATCGAATGTGTTGGTTAATGGGAGAACTTGTTTCTCCCTTCTTCTTTTTTCTTTAAAAACCCAAACATGATGCCTACAAAATAAATTCACCTTGCCACAAAGAATTATGGGTTAGTAAAAACACCTCACCCATGAAGGGTAATTATCTCTACTTCCCTGATGATCCTTGATGGCCTCGCTCACTAATCACTTCAAGTGTGAGTGGTTACGTGAGTGGTGTGTGTAGGAATGTTAAGTGGACTTGATGTTTTTCTGGTTTGGGTTTGCAACCTTCACATGCATCATATAGGTGTGAGTGGAGGAGCAAGGGGGCCAACCCTACCACCCACGATGGCTGGCACCGTGGCCATTGGGGCGGAAGCCCCTGGCATGTATGCAACTATGCCAAATTTTGTTTTGGCTTAACCTTGGATGCTCTCACATGCAAGGTTTCAGACTTTGAAGTTGGGAAAGAGCCAAGAAAATGAGTAGGATGATGGAAGATGTTGGAGGGAAGAGAAAAGGTGAAGGAAAGAGATGAATGGTGGAATCACATCATGTTTTTGGCATTTGCATGAAATGTAGAGAGAAGGGTTGCAGAAGGGGCCAAAGTTGGCCTATGCTTGCCAGGATGGTGAGGGTGGGCGCCCCCAACTTTTGCCCATTCTGATGAATCTCATCTTTTTAAGTGAGGTACTAAGCATGCTTAAGTAAAATTAAATTATTACTTGTGAAAATAAAGGAGTTTAGTTCATACTTCGTGTTAACTCACCTTGATTAGGTACATTGGATTCCCTCAGGATGTATGATGTGGTGATGGGCTCTCTTGAATGACAGGAGTTTCATCATTCAATATTTTGTCGGTGTGATTGCTTTCCACCATTGAACACTGCTTCGGTCGTGGCCTGAAATAAAACATTTCTTCCTTCCCATTGATGTTACGAGTAAATCAAATATTGGAAGATATGTTACGAGCTTTTGTACTCACATATGGCAAGGATTGGGAAAAGAGTTTGTCCTTTGCCGAATTTTCCTATAATAATAACTACCAAGCAAGTCTAAAAATGTCCCCGTTCGAAGCATTGTACAGAAGGAAGTGCCAAACACCCTTCATGTGGTCTGAAGTTGGTGAGCGAACTCTATTAGGACCGGATATGATCAAGGATGTCCAAGAATGAGTAGCTAAGATACGAGAAAATCTACTGCACAAAGTAGACAGAAAAGGCAAGCACCAAGGTATATTGGACCCTACAAGATATTGAAAAGAATTGGATCTGTAGCATATCGTCTAGAATTACCTCCAGAAATGTCAGATATACATAGTGTGTTCCATGTATCCTAACTAAAACAATGTTTGAGAGTACCAGAAGAGCAAGTACCCATGGAAGTAGTGGACTTGCAGCCTGACTTACAATATCAAGAGAGGCCAATAAAAATTTTGGACATCGCCACACAGCAAACACGGAGAACAGCAGTAAGGTTTTCTTGAGTACAGAGGAGCAATCATACTAAGGCAGAAGCCATATGGGAACAAGAAGATGACCTTAAAAAGGAGTTCTTATATCTATTCGAGGAACGGTATGAATCATGAGGATGAGATTCTCTTTAAGGCGGTAGGTCTGTAACACCTTGAATTTTAGACCGGATTTGAAAATCACTTAAAGTTTAAACTTTTAAAAAGTTATGCGTAAGTTTATTTTATGTTGCGAGTAGATTTTTTTTAATAAAATAAACCTGCATGTGTGATGTCATGTTTCTTTGCTTTCCCTTTGTATGTTGAACTTACGGTGGTACTCTTCCTTGAACTACCTTTGAATTCAAATTGAAATAATCTCAATTGCTTCTTGAATAAAATCTAGGAAAAGAAAAAGAAATAACAAATCACTTTAGGATCACTCCTCCTCTCCCGTTTCTCTTTTGGCCCGTTCATGGCCTAGCAAGACACAGCAGCGGCAGCTCTTCCTTTTCCCTTCTCCTCTCACTGCCATGCCGGACCCGGCTGTCAGCTCCATTTCCTCCAACGTGCACTGCCACTCCATCCCCCGTGTTAACCTTGCCATGGCCCATCCCCGGAGACAAGGAGACCCGGGCACAGTCCATCCCCTATGTTGACCTCGCCATGGCCCATCCCCGGAGACAAGGAGACCCGGGCACAGGCCTCTCGCTGACCTCACCATTGAGCTATCCCATCAAATCCTTGCCCTCTTCTCTCTCGCGCTAGCGTACAACACAGCACATCAACGCAATCAGAGAGCCGCGACGAGGAACCCGCCAGCGCCATTAATGAGACCTCATGAGGAACCAACCTCGCAGGAGCAACGACTGAACACGGAGGCAGCCAGCACATTGTACGGATTCGTACCCAAGCCCAAGCTGCACGCATGTGGCAAAAAAATATCGGCCGACGGAGAAAAGATCTTGCCACCGCGAACCGCCATTGCCGCCCTATAAATAGGCCTGGCCGGTGAGCCTTCGCCGCAATCACCACCACTCCGAGCTCAGAAGGAGCCTGGAACACACCATCTCCTCATTATCTTCCACCCCTCCCTCTCAAATTGGGCCCAATCTCAATTTCCCCCAATTCCCCTGCTGCCATCGCCATTGGAGCAGAGCTCCCGTGCCACGCCACCGAGAGCTTCTCCGGCTGAGTTGGAGAGACGAGGTGAGTCCTGGATTCCTCTGTTACCTCCGCTATCCTCTTTAGCCCCATTCCCCACTCTGTTGTGCCCTGCCACCGTGCGATAGCCTCCGCCATGCCAGGACAGCAAGGTCTGGCCAAGCACACACACCCGTATATACTCCACAGACACGCACCAGTATATACCACACACAACACCCACACATAGCACGCACACCAGCACACACTCAGCATACACCTAACCACTACGTGCAAGAGCAAGCACATTACCACACCACCGCGAGTGGAAGCCACCGCTGGAGCCATGGTCGGCACTGCCGCCGCCCAGCTGCTCAAGGCCTCCGCGCTGGAGCCATGGCTGGCACCGCCGCCGCCCAGCCACCAGTGCCTCGCGTCACCACGTCAAGCACCGCCGAGCACCTGAGCCGTAGCCGCAGCACGCTTGGCGTGAGGTCATGAACACAATGATCTACACGCACAAAAGGATCACACGAGCAGTGCACACAGAGTGTTGGAAACCTATTCCCTAGTATAGAAAAATTCTCACAAAATTCCTAAAAATACTAGAGTCACCAGAAATTCTGCTCACATTCCACCACCATATCTTAACTTCTAAAAATCATGTCTTTTCCATTTTAATTTTGTTCTCCACCGAACCACCACCAAAATTCATCTAAAATCTTGTTATATATATATTTTACCTAATACCACCATATAGTTCTTTGTTTGTTTTTGTGTTGCTTTATGTTTAGCGGTAGTCTTATTTGTTCACGATGATCGACAGAGGGCGACGACTACTAGGAAGGCAAGGACCCAGATTACATCAGATCGGAAAGTGAGTTGAACAAAGGCAAGTCCTAACTCCCCCCTCTTTCCACCACTACCATGTTATACCTTTTATATTATAAACTTGTATTTACAGTATTGATGAATGTGAATAATTGTGAATGAGATGTTTAATGGAACCAAACTTGTTTTGATGGGAGCGAGTAGGGGTAATTTATGCAAGATAAATTACTTTGGAAGGTTTTCCTGTGGGTTCCTATGTGAGATACTCGCTCCAGTCATGTAAGAATCGGTTCATAGGCCATCTCACCTAGTCTGATATTACGTACGCCACATGTCTACATGGGTAGACCTGGTCTCACACCCCATTAGGTAGAAGTATAGTTTCCACTATGAGTCTAGAGACACAACGGACTAAGAGGAGAGGACGCGGCTGCTGTGTGATCTACCGTAGTCTGATCGGCATGGTTGCTATGTGGTCTTCCATGTAAAATTTATTGTTTTGTCGTGTGCGAGTACCCTTTATTAATTTAATCTGGATGCTATGTGATCACCCATCGGATTTTGTGTGATCATTAACCACTCGATATTCTAGGATGCTGTGTGATCATCCTGAAGTGTGTGAGTTTCGGTCCCTGAGTAATCCGTGGTGGAATTATATGGAAACCTGAGGTCGCACCATCCTATGTCTATCATGTGGGGAAAATTGTACTTCTCTGCAGAGTTTCTTAATCCTATTTGAATAGCCATGTCCTTGGTAATGGGCAACCACTAGGATGAAGTCCCCTTTGATTAGATTTTTATTAACAAGTTGTGCTAATGTTTAATTGGATATTTAATGCTAACCCGGAAACTAGCGAGAAGGATGATGCTCTCCCAGGGCCCAAACCTCATTTGTTAAATAATACCACCACTTCCACCGTTCCACCCTTTGTTGGGACTTGCTGAGTACTCTATGTACTCACTCCTTGTTGACCCACAGATAATGATCCCGAGGAGAACTATGACATTGATGAGGAGGGGAACGACGAGGACTAGGAGACACGTGAGGATCGACCATGATGGAGGAACGTACTAGGACTTAGGGTTTTGACCTCGCTCAAGCATGCCTGTGGAACAGTGTGTATCGCTTCGCTGTAGTTTCCGCTGTAGTAGTTACCACACCTATGTAATAATCCACCGCCACACGGCGATAGAACATTGTTAGTTATGTAAGACCTATGGCTATGTCATCTGAATATTGACTATTGTAAGACCTTATTTCTATTATCAATAAAGCTCGATATTTTTGTCAAATCAATTTTGTGCTATTTCTGTTATTTTGTGCATATTTGTGCTTCATCCTGGCGCAAATACATTTGCAATTGGGCTCCTAAAATTAGGGTCCAACACATTAATTTTGAGAAGGTACCTTTTTCGTCGTATGGTCCCCACATTTGATAAAATGGGCGTGGAGGTGGTCTGTATCCACCATTGTTGAGAAGAGATTTTGCATCCCTCAAGGAGCATTCCTTAGTGGCATGATCCATGCATCCACATCTCTCACATGGTATGATGGATTCTGACTATGTGGCCTGCTCAATTGCCACACGATCTCTCTTCTAGTTGGCTCTCTCTTCTAACTTTTTCAGAGATATTCCATAGATAAGGTTTTTACTTCATGGGTGTGGGTTTTACCTTGGAGATGTTTATCAGTCCATCCCTAGTTATCGACCATTTTCTCGATCAACTTCCTGGTCTGTTTCACCTTTAGAGCGAAAACGCTCCTCCGGCAGCAGCATCCAAGTGTTGACGAGATTCTAGGCTAAGTCCATGATAGAAGCTTTGGATTATCAACCAGTCTTCCATTCCATGGTGGGGGCATGCTTGAATATATTCTTGCATACGCTCCCAAGCCTCTGGAATGGATTCTTGGACTTGTTGTGAAAAGTTGGAAATCTTGCTACGGAAGAGATTGGTTTTGCTGACAGGGAAGAATTTGGCAAGAAAATCATTAGAGCATTTCTCCCAAGTTTTTAAGGTCCCATGTTGGCATAAAAATAATGTTTTGCTTTATCGAAGACAGATGTTGTCATGTGGAATTCCTTGGATAGAGATTGTACTACAGATCTCTAGGAAATTTGGAGACGAGCATTGACATCCTCGGAAGGTTTGCCACTAAAAGTGATTGCTTGCACCATAGTTATTAACTCGGCTTAAGCTCAAAATCTCTATTCTCACTAGTAAAAGTGGTTATGTTAGATGCATATGGAGAAGAGTAATTACTCATCGGTTTGGGGTGTGTAGAGGATTCAAGTTGTATAGAACTATGGGGATTGTTTGGAGTAGGCATCGAAAAGTCATCCATTGGTGGGTCTATGGTCGGAGAGGATCTTCGATTGAAGGATCTTCGGTTGACAGACTTCTAGATGGTTTAGCCCTTGCTCTCCTAAGAATAGACTCAGGGTTGTCATGGAAATCTTCTACCAGGTTAAAACCAGCCATACTAATTAACTAGATCAGTTACCCGAACTAATCGAGTTAACAGATGTCCGACTAACAGAATGACAGAGTCCTATAGCAGAGCTACACAAAACTATCTAGGCCAATTGCTTCCCCAGCAACGACATCAGAGATGCTTGTTGATACTTCCTATGACTATTGGATGATTCCGCAAGCGCACAGAATATATCGATGTAGCACTTCACTCAGGAGTATCCCAATTATCATATTTATTTCCATAGGGAAGCAATGTAGGCAGAAAATAGTTCAAGTTAAACTACTACAGACCATCACAATCTTAATGGGGTAAAGGTTTATTAATTAATGAATCTAATAAGAAGAAAGGATCATCTTAGCTAAGTAAGAGAGGTCACTAAGTGATTGCAAGATAGAATTATCCCACAGGTGATCAATATAACAAAATGGTAACTGGAATTCATTTAGTACTTCAGGGCATACGTGCTCCTAATTTAATCGGACACAACGCACCACGAGCCCTATGCTTTAAGAACTACACAGGCAAACAGGGTTGTCACCACCTGTTGCTACCACCTATGGAGGACTATCCACAATCCAAGGTAACGTATAGTCTAAGCACCTTGTTTACACTACAAGTTACTACTCCAATCTCGTGCTAAGACTAGATCACCAACTAGCGACGAAGATCTCGCACTAATTGTAAACAAATTATCCAAGTTGAATATAATTGACACCTCAACACAACTGTAAGCTAAGTACTTGAAGTAAATGCTTAAAGTAAATGCTGGAATTGGAAATACTAAAAGTAGGAATTATATTGCAAATAAGAGTACTCACAAGGGAATTACAAGAGTTATACTGGGGATTTCCAAAGATTTCTCCTGAGCTCTAGACTCTTCACTCTCACTCTCACTACTAGCCTTATTACTAGAGTGGACTAATAGTGGAACAACTGATCACTGACTTTTGCTCTATTTCTTTTCTTCTCAGTGTTCTGAAGCATTACAGATGGGGGGTATTTATAGTACTCAAGAGTGTAGGGGGTATTTGTAGGAACAGGAGGTCGGTAGGCCCCGAGGTAGGGGCGAGTGCCGTGGTGAGGGCGGGCGTCCTCGGATACACCGCCTTAACATCGAACGGTGTCGTGGTTGCTCTCCCATGTCAGTTGCATGTTAGGTAAGTCAGTTTGCATGGTTGGAAAGGCGGTTGGAAGCCCTCAAGTGGATGACAATGGGACCATGGATCCAAGTCACTTGCGTCGGTCACCACTCGATCAAACCGACCTTGATGGATTGTCTGGAAGTCTTGATGAGTCGAAGTCACGGATCGGTGACATGGTGGACCGGTGCCCGGGGGCGGACGCCCTGGTCAGGGCGGGCACCGTGGTGTTGGGGGCGGGCACCCCCACACCTGGTCCGTTGCTGCCTCGTCTTGTTCCATGCCTTGATCATGTCCAATTTGCACCTATTTTAATATTTTTACCTGCATCCAAATAAAACTCATGTACAAGTGGAATTCCGTTGGTTATAAACCAAATCCCTACCTCATAAGTGAATTTTCCCATTAAAAACAAGCATTGTTGATGGTGAGAATGTGCATATAAGAGCCATCAACAACGACCACACCCTCACGAGATCTTTCTTGTAACAAAAGTTTTCCTTGTCTAGAATGTAACAACTGTGCAGACGGTTCAGCTTCTTGGCTGCATGTGATTTAAAAGGATCAATGATAAAACAACATTTGGCGTGGAAGCATCATATCAACAAATATCGTGCAAGCAGCTCTTAAGAAAAAATAACCTTATCTATAATGATGTCCGTGTTTCACGTAGAATTTTTTGTTTACCAGGGGATATGAGGATGTAGAGAAGGAGTGTTTTAGGTGGCAGAAGATTGAAAATCCGAGTGATCCAATCGATGAGAACTGGATTCCCGAGGCATTAATAGCTACTGACAAAAGAGCAAACGCCAAGCCATGTATAGATTAAGTGTAGGCCATATGTGGTCTCCAATCAAGATGCTAAGTGATGTATGTACTGAATAATAAAAGTCTGCATCTAAAGCTACAAATAATACAATATTTATTTTTAAAGTACTCAAAGAGTGTTACGTGAAGAAAATTGACACTCAATTCTTGTCACATTTTAGGATGAGGTGGCTATGAAGGACATAAAGGAAATATGGATGGATCTTCTTATAAGCTCATTTATGAATTACGACAAATATTTGTTGTCAGTTATAGAATGTTATCAATGGGTTGTTTTTTCTTACATCTAGATATTTATTTATTTGTAACTTCTTTTGCAAATAGAACTAAAGAAGTTGATATGACCAATGACAGAAGGAATAAGATAGTTGTGCATAATATGAACTTAAAAATAGCTAACATGAATTTTTGTATGTTAATATCTCTTTAATATTGTGTCTAGTGATATCGTTCCTTTTGTGCTAGTTATGTAAATTGAATTCTTTACAAAACTAATGACGATGAGAAATGTGAAGATGAAAGATGTCAAAAGAAAATAGTTGCATTGACAATTTATATAGAAGTTTTGAGGTTTACTTACTTCTATAATAGAATGACATTTTAAATTTTTAACCGTGGTACAAATATATAACAATACTTTGAACAGAGATAAAAAAAGCCCCAGAAAACCAACAAAGGTACATTGAATTGAGATGCAAGAAAACCAATGAAGGCATTTTTCGCTTACTTTTTTCTCTCTCTTTGGAATATTTTAGGGCCAAACGCTCGGTGAGACCTAACTATTGGGGATATTACTCGACCACCTAGAGAAAAGTAGAAGGAAGCGCTTCAAAGGGTAAACGGAAGACAGGTACAGAATAAGAAAGCAAGGAGTGTTCAAATGAGAGTCCCCTCCTCATGACACATTGGGCCACTTATATAGAGGAGGAACGGGATAATAACAATTTGATTGCCCCAAGCCCTTGGTGAGTATAACAGTCACAAATAGACCATTGGGCGCGCCTTTACAAGAGGCCCATTTACTACATGGGCTAGGCCGTTCTCTCGACATCCATCACTCTACCACCAAGAAAGGCGCGCTATGTGAATATTGTAACATAACACACTGCGTTTCATTTTCTTCATCGTGAATATTGCTAATTGTACACATGACGCAAGTCTCATCATTTCACATGAGAAAGTTCCATCCGCATACCATATGTTAGTACCAATCTCAATCAGCAGCTAGGAAAGGACTATCCAACAAAAAAAATTAACTGATGTTCAAGTCCTATAATGAAATACCTACTAATTTACATGAAAAAACAAATGCTCCTTAAGCAATATATGCACGTGTGACACGCACATTCCTAGAATGACATTTTTTTTGAAAATTCAATTTCAACATTGTTTTAAATAAAATTTAAATGGTGTTAAAAATTAAAAACATGAGAGTAATAAACTAAGACTCCTTCTTACCTAAAATCACATCCTGGGATGTTTTGAAAATTTTTTGCTAAGCAACTAACCTTTCATGTATCTTGATCACAATTGTATATTAAGAAGATCCTTTTCAAATGTCTATACACCTCAACTTGCCACTGACTTTTTTGTATCTTGATTAAAATTTTATTTTAAGAGGTTTACCAAATTCTTGTCTCAAAAGTTCAAAGAAAAAAATCTCTTCTCTCAAACTATGCAATATACTGACATGGGATTTCTAAATATATTGTCTCCAATTGACATGAATGGTTATCAGTATTGATGAACTTTGATCAGGGTCTTCTATGCCTACATACGACAGACATGGATACGAAAATGTGCATAGAGTACCCAACCCACCATATACTTCCGAGTGAGTTTTCGCATCCATACTCACAAGGTATGAAACTCACTCGGAGGTATATGATGGGTTGGGTACTCGCAAAGATGCGTGGGTATAAAATTTCACTCATGGGTTTCGGATGGGTAACCCACAATTTGAGAATGAATATGAATATGGCCATTCATATCATGTTGAATTGCACATTTAACTTCAGATAGGTAACCCACAATTTGAGAATGAATATGAATATGGCCATGCATATCATGTTGAATCGCACATTTAACATATAATTTATACCAATATGCATAGCATGTCGAACTATCACTAGTACATAACAATTTTTATGAATAACTGCATAAAATGATTATGTGAGCTAATTAATGTGTTGTTTTAGTTCTTATATAAGTTGTATTGTGTTATTTGTGTACGAGCATGAGAAGGACCGGGCCAAGAGATGTATTATGGCTTCTAAGCTACTCTATGTTGTCCTAGTGAACTCTGTGCAATTGAGATTGATATTATTTATGTTGTGTGACTATAATTTTTTATTTTATATTATTGTGATATTATTATTTGATCATTATATCCGACGCGCGGGTACCCATCACACCCACAAGTGATGGTATGAAATTCTATTAGGGGGAATGTTCGTGGGAGGGTAAAACCTAGGGTCATGTAGACGGGGGGCATGCTTGTAAGTGGGTAAAAGCTAGAGTCATGGAGATCGAGTAGGTGCTTTATCCTACCTTGCCCAACCGGCCAACCGATTGTCATCCTATCAATGGTTGCTAGCAATTTTGGGCTTTAAAATCTTTTTGCCACCCTTTCAGACTTTGTCACCTCCTAAATTTGCTTATAATTTATACCATCACAGTGAATATTTCTTACAGGTTTGCCAAAAAAAAAAGAACATTTTAGCTGTGGCTTGCCATGTCAGGCTACTAGCGTGGAGGCGCATTGCGAAAAGACCAGTGTGCCCCGGCCCTCGTTGCTAATCGGCGAAGAAAGAAGCTCGATATACTGCCGGAGGGAAGAAACTAGAGACCGAATCAAAAGGGTTTATTACCTGCTCAACGGGACAACAGCGAGCGGCCGGCAGCACAAGGAGATTAGAACACGGAAGAATCTGACAAGATAGAGAGACGGACAAATCAACAGGGCCAAAGGGAGGCGATGGATAGCCAGCAGGCAAGCCAGGCCAACGAAAATCCCCCGGAGGCGGCGGCGCAACGCAATGCAAAAGTCGGCAAAGATGCCGCTAGCTGCTTGGTGCCTGCCGAGAGAGGCACCGGTAGCTGGGTACCACAAAAGGCCAACCAAGGCAATGTCTTCTGATCCAAGACGCACAAAACGAAGCTTTAGCTTAGCTAGACAGGCCGGCCGGTGTACTACAGCTACTACCAGCAGCCAAGCGAAGTCCGCAGTTGTACTGCACACGGGCGCTGTACTTCCGGTACTAGCGTACTACACCGCGAGCGAAGGGGGCAACATGGCCGGCCGGCGTGGCGCAGGTCAGATCAGATGAGGCATCTTGGGCAACAGCAACAACCGGACCTGCTTTTGAGCGTGCTCTCTCTCTCTCTCTCCCATCCATGCTTTGTACGTGTTTGGTGCGCGTCCCACCTATCGGGGTCACCGGCTTCTGCTTTCTTAATACGCCACCGGCCCACCGCCTCGTCTATTTATGAAGTCCCTCGATCCATGAAGCCGGGGCACGCCGAAGTCGAGAGTTCTCGACGACATCTGCCGGTAGTCCTCCTGCTCCTCCTTCCCGGCCGCCGCGTGAGCTTGGGTTGGTCTCTTCATCTCCATCGAGAGCCGTGAGCCATGGCCGCTGAGGTAACCAACAATCGTCGCCTTATTAATTCCCTGCATCCTCGTATAGAATGACTTCCCATTCTGTACTTTTCGATGATCGAATTAAAAAGAATTTAGAAATTAGAATTAGAGCAAAGAAAACTACATAAGTAGAACACAACTGATCGTCTCATTTTCTGAGTTTTTCAGATGTATAGTAATATTTGATTGTTGGTAACCAGAGCTAGCTAGCTTATGTTTCACTGGTTTGATTATATTCATTTCTCTCAGTTCTTGATGTAAAGGACACTCAATCCTTGATCCATTTTTGTGCTGCTGGTACCATATATGCTATATATGTGAGCCTAATATGATATTTTTCGCTGGTCTAACTGTCTTCAGTTGACAATGCAGACTGTTGTCCTCAAGGTTGCTATGTCATGCGAGGGTTGCGCTGGGGCGGTCAGAAGAGTGCTCTCCAAGATGGAAGGTTATATCTTTTTCACTTCTAGTTTTCTACACAAATAACAGACCCGGTAGATTCTTTTGCGCCTGCACAATGGAAAACTTACCAGAAAATTCATCGTTTGATCAGAAGGGGGAAACCCAAATAATAAGCAATCATCAAAACGTTAAAAACGCTCATGCATGTATTACCAGCTTACCACCCCTGGATATGAGTGACCTGCGCCTCTTAATTATATATGCTTGTTCTTGTGGAATCAGGAATTGAGACCTTCGACATAGACCTCAAGGAGCAGAAGGTGACAGTCAAAGGCAATGTCAAGCCTGAGGATGTCTTCCAGACGGTTTCCAAGTCGGGGAAGAAGACCTCCTACTGGGAGGGCCAAGCCACAGCCCCGGACACTTCGGCTCCAGCTCCAGCTGCAGCAGAAGCTGCTCCCAACACCGCGGCAGAAGCGACTGCAGATGCTGCTGCTTCTCCTGCGCCAGAGATCACCCCAGCCAAAGCTGACGCTTGATCGTCACATGTGATGCTGCGATTCCTAAACCTTAATCTAGAAATAGCTGGGAAAAACGAGTCTTGATGGAGTTTGCATCATGTTGTTTCCGGTCTAGCAAGTGAGTAAGAATAATGGAATAAATGATAACCCAGTGTGTGTATGATTTCCTTATGATTTCCTTTATGATGAACACACCCTTTGCAGGATGTTGTTCAGTAGATTTTACTTCTACCGTGGCTTTGGAGTTCCCCAAAAATACTTATTCAAGAACTTCTTTTCTGACAGAAAATAACATGAATGCAGTTTATGTTTTATCTTCTCTAGTGTTACCTCTTAATAATGAATGAAAAATTTGCTTAGGCTGGTTCTTGAAATTCTTCCCAGCTTGAAATTTTATATTGAAAGTAGATTTTACTTCTACCGTGGCTTTGGAGTTCCCCCAAAATACTTGTTCAAGAACTTCTTTTCTGACAGAAAATAACATGAGTGCAGTTCATGTTTTATCTTCTAGTGTTACCTCTTAATAATGAATGAAAAATTTGCTTAGGCTGGGTCTTGAAATTCTTCCCAGCTTGAAATTTTATATATATTGAAAGTAGATTTTACTTCTATCGTGGCTTTGGAGTTCCCCAAAATACTTGTTCAAGAACTTCTTTTCTGACAGGAAATAACACGACTGCAGTTCATGTTTTATCTTCTAGTGTTACCTCTTAATAATGAATGAAAAATGTGCTTAGGCTGGGTCGTGAATTCTTCCCAGCTTCAAATTTTATATTGAAATACAAACGTTTAGATTAATTGGCAGTGCAAATATATAACTAGGGGCCGAAGCTAGAAACTTCGTGAACTGAAAGTTACTGTAATGATGCATTTACTTGTTAGCAAAAACTATCAGGTACGTTTACTTGACTTCATAATGCTGATGATGTACTTATTATTACTTGACCGGGAAAAGTATCAAGAATACGCCAGAGAGCTGCGTATTTGCATTAAGAAATACCCATTAACAAGATGATAAATAAAAAAAAGTTTGTTACAATACCAGGAGTACACGCACCCACAACGCTAAACACATGAGTGACAAGCCTAGCTAGAAAACCTTGATCTCCATGCAGTCGGAGGCCATTTATTGGAGGACTAGTGCAACTGAGGAATAATATGTTGCTATGAACACCTAATACCAAGAGGGGAGAAATTCACATTGTTGAGCGCAGTCAAGAAGAGAGATGATACAAACCCTGTTCGGCTACTTGTAAAGCTAGGCTTTTTCAGTGCAGTTGCTAAGTAATATTGTGGCTGGGATATACACCTCACATCATTACTATAGAAAGAACCTTTGTTTCTGGCTTCACAAGCAGCCAAACAACTCCACAATATTATAGACCGTAGCACATCTAATCAACACCGTCCTTCCTATTACATGGATCTAACTCTCACCCAATTAAGCATCTACGTCATTAAATCGATCTAGCACTAATGCAAACATAGAAAATTAGGGATAACAAAATCTATAGAGGGCAAAGTCTCACCTTATTAGGAGTAAAGAGATGATTCTGCACTGCATGAATCGGAAAGGGATAATGTGTGGCATTAAGCAAAATATCTTGAATGGCATGCCGGTGAAAATGGCATCCGGTAAGAGTACGTGAACGTAGCTGGGGATGAGGGTACAAGGAGGCAAGGAGCGACGCATGGGAGAGAAGGTTTGATGCACCGGGAGGGAGGAAGAAATGACTGATGACAAGGTTAAGGAGCGGTGCGCACCAGCAGGGTTGAAGGAGAGGAGGGATGAAGAGAGTCGAGGAGGGGCGTGGGCTCAGGAAATTCTTGGGACTTGTTGAAGTCGCTGGATAGGTATCATTGTAGGGTCAAAATGATTTGCATCGGCATGGCCACCGTGGCTAATAAGGGAATTTCATGGATTTTTTGACTGTAAATACCACATTCAAAATGGTTCTCTTACTATTCGTGCGTGCTCTTCATCGCGGCGAAGAAGGATGAAGAAGGGCATCCATTGGTTTTTTTTTTTTTGTGTAATCGTCAATGTGTTGATTGAGCGGAGGGGTGAGGAAGCAGTGATCGGTAACCATGTTGTTACTATTTATTTGGCCTTATGACAAATTCTATTGCGCTTAATGAAATACGCGTCGTGTCAGAAAAAAAGTTGAGTGTTATGTTCAAATATCAGTAAGTTATCATCGAGGCTTGTACAAATCAACTTGCGTTGCTATCGAAGAAAGCCAATTTGATTTTCAGGAAGTGGCAAAGCTCCTTGTTGCCAAAGCCAGTGAGATAGGCAAGCTTTGGCAAAACAACCAAACACGTCCAAATTTTGACAAGGGCGGAGCGGCACCGGCACCCGACAAATGCATCGAAGGCATAAGTAAAAGATCCTGTCCTCAATACGTGGGCCTTGGTAGATATGGGCTGGAAGCCCAGAAATAGATGACCCACATCGTAAGGCCCAGGCGTGGAGAGCCCACCTAAACCTTATCCTCGTCGTCCTCCTGTCCACTCCATTCAAATCCTCGTCTCCGATCGCAGCGTTTCCCATCGCAGCCTCCAATGGCGCCTCCTCCTGCTGCTGCTGCTCACTTGCTGCCGCGCTCTTCCAGCTTCACGAGCACCGTCGTCACCCCCGCGTCCCCACACAGGGGCAGCCACAAATCCAATACGTCCGTCCCAAACGCCTCCACCACTACCGCCACCGCGGCGCAGCTCTCGCTGCTCCGCGCCCACGCCCGCGCCGGCCGGATGCGGCCCGCGCGGGAGGTGTTCGACGCAATGCCGGATCGAGGGAAGTCTCTCGTCGCCTGGACCACGCTCATGTCCGGGTACGCCACCCACGGTCCAGCCTCCGAGGCGCTCGAGCTGCTCCTCTGCATGCTCGGTCTTCTCGTCAGACCCGACGCCTTCGTCTTCTCTGTCGCGCTGCGCGCCTGCGCCGCCGTCGGGAGCCTTCGACTCGGCAGGCAGCTCCACGGCGCCGTCACTAAGCTCGGGTACGTGGGCGCCGACCTCTTCGTGGCCAACGGCCTCGTCACCATGTACTCGAGCTGCCAGTCCCTCTGTTGCGCCGAAAAGGTCTTCGGCAGTATCACATCTCCGGACCTGGTTTCCTGGACATCCATGCTCAGTGCATACACTGAGAACGGATGTGATGCCGAAGCACTGATGCTGTTCATGGAAATGACCCGTGATGGCGTCGTGTGCGATGCTTTTACACTATCGGTGGCACTCAGGGCGGCTTCGAGTTTGGGTCATGTGGGATTGGGCCATCAGCTACACTGCTGCATGATCAAGATGGGGTTGGTCGGCAAGGAGTTTCTGGATAATTGCCTTATCGGATTCTATGGACGGTCCGGTGAACTGCAGCTGATGCGAAACGTGTTCGATGAGATGAATGGCAAAGATTTGGTTTCTTGGAACACCATAATTCAGTGTTATGCAGAAAATTTGTGCCACCAAGAAGCCTCCGCTCATTTTCGGGCTATGATGTTTGAATTCCCAGAATGCGATGATTTACACTGGGCAGCATTCTTCAGGTTGTTACCACAACTGGTGCTTTTAGTCATGGTATGGAAATACATGGCTACCTCATCAGAGCCGGTTTGGACTCTGACAAGCACGTTATGAGTGCTCTCATTGATATGTATGTCAGTTGGGCTACTCTTCGCAAGAGGTACCGGTTGTTTCCTTTGAGAATGTTAAAATATTATCTGACAGTCCAGGGCAAGCTGGATCAATTCATCGTGGCAAGTAGTCTGAAGTCATGTGCTTCTGGTCTAGATCTGGTAGCAGGGAGGATGTTGCACGCATGCATTTTAAAGTCTAATATGAATCCAGATTCTTTTGTTAACAGTTCGCTGGTAGACATGTATGCAAAATGCGGTGCTTTGGAGGAATGAAATCTTCTGTTTTCAAGAATCAAGAATCCGGGTACAGCTGCGTGGTCTGCTGCTATCTCAGGAAACTGTCTGAATGGTCAGTACGGAAGAGCAGTGCATTTGTTTAGGAAGATGCAGTCAGAGCATGTGCAGCCTAACGAATTCACCTACACTGCTATACTTACGGCATGCGTGGCTCTTGGAGATACTGTAAGCGGTATGGAGATCCAAAGCAACTTGATTCGAAATGGCTATGGAACCAACACCTCTGTCCTGAAAAGTTTGATTACCTTCTACCTAAGACGAGGTCGGTACCACCAGGCTCTGAAACTGTGTTTAGCACTCTCAAACCATGATATTTCTTGGGACACATTGGTTGAATCATTTTCTCAGGTTGACCATCATGTTGGAATAGTTAATCTCTTTCATGTTATCCAACGTTGTGGCGCTAACCTTGACTACCACATTGCACGTCTCATCTTGAGTTCGTGTGGGAAGCTGGGACTTCTTAAGGAAGGGTTGCAAGCACATGCATACATGACCAAGCGTGGCCTTGCTTCCACAGCTTGTACCAACAGCTACCTCATCGACATGTACTCCAGTTGTGGTAGTCTTAGACATGCGTTGGATGCCTTCAACTATATGCCTGACAAGGATGCATCTTCCTGGACCTCAATAGTGGCAGCAAACGTCGAGAATGGCTGCCCAGAGACTGCCATTCGCCTGTTTTCACAGATGCAAAAGGAGAGGTGCCGTCTGACACCGGAGGCATTTTTATCTGTGCTGAAGGCATGCGCGAGAACTGGCCTAGTAAATGAAGCATTCTGGTTTTTT